>QGED01000006.1:858633-1523033 GCA_004367475.1 Fusarium camptoceras
TTTTTTTTTTTTTTTTTGCATAGTCGATCTGAGAACGAAGCAGCAGCACCTTGGAGGGGATATGAAGCCAATTGTGCATGGACGAAGCGGTCAATAATGAAACTCTGGCATTGTTGGGCATGGCTTATCTACTGCAAGTCAGCATTCTCGCATGTGTTGCTGTGAGTAGAGTGAACCATTATTGCTTTCAATTGGATATAAAAAAGTACTTAATTCAGTGGCGTCATGGGAAATGTGGGTGGGACTAGCGGTAGGCTGGGAGTTACTGTACCTTGTCTTGTAGGGGAAATTTCCCAAAGTAAACTCAGCTTCTCAACAAACTTCCACGACAACCTCAATATCGCAAACCGCTGTCGAAATGGGCGACACAACCGAACACCACGATATTATAATCTTGGGCGCCGGTCTTTCCGGTATCAATGCCGCCCACGTCCTCAACGAGAAACTCCCCAAGCGCTCCTACACGATCCTCGAGGCAAGGGAATCCATTGGTGGAACATGGCGCTTCTTTCGATATCCTGGCTTCCGATCCGACTCTTTCATGACCTCGTTCGGTCTACCATGGCATCCCTGGAAACACGAACACAAGATGGCGCAGGCTGGAGAGATTGTTGAGTACCTTGAAGAGGCTGTTGATGCTGCTGGTATAAGAGACAAGATTCGGTTCAATCACAAGATGGTGGCATGCGAATGGCGGACCGATAAACAGAATTGGAGGCTACAAGTTGATGCTGATGGGCAGCGCAAGACGCTCATAGCAAACTTTGTCATCAGCTGTGTTGGCTACTATTCATACGACAAGGCCCTGCAGACCACAATTCCTGGTATCGAGGACTTTGCAGGCAAAGTGGTTCATCCCCAATGGTGGCCCGAAGACCTTGACTACTCAGACAAGCGTGTTGTCGTTATCGGTTCGGGTGCCACAGCAATCACAGTTGTTCCATCACTCGCTGAGAAGGCAAGTATGGTGACTATGCTCCAGCGCAGCCCATCCTTCGTCATCTCTCGACCTACAACCTCCAATCTCGATTTCTTCCTACGCACGATTCTTCCTTGGTTATGGGCATACTGGCTCATGTACTGGAAAGATGTGTTGATGGAGCTCATCGGCACCCAGTTTCTCTTGAATTTCCCCAGTCTCGGCCGCAAGATTCTAATGGGAGAGATGCGAAAGGAATTACCGAAAGACGTGGATGTCAATGTCCACTTCAACCCCAGCTACAACCCTTTCGAACAGAGATTATGCATGTGTCCCGAAGGAGACTTCTTCAAGGCGTTGCATAGAGACAACTGCGAGATCGTGACAGACACTATCGAAACGGTCACCAAGGATGGTATTCTTCTCAAATCTGGTCGCAAGCTCGAAACCGATATCATCGTCACAGCAACAGGGTTACACTTCCAGCTCTTTGATGGCATTGTCCCATCGGTAGACGGCCAGCCCATTGAAGTCGGCTCACACTATACTTGGCGTGGCTGCATGGTAGATTCACTTCCCAACATGGGTTTCGTGATGGGCTACGTGACTACTTCGTGGACACCCGGTGCTGTTCTCATGGCTAAGATGTTGACAAGCGTCATCAAGGAGATGGAGAAGACAGGAGCAACAAGCGTAATGCCCGTGCTTGACGACGAGGACAGACTTAAGCCGAAGAAGTTGCCTGTCAGTGCCACGAGTAACTACTTTGTCAAGGCTGCTGAACGCATGCCCAAGGTCACCAACGAAGGCCCCTGGTATGGCCGCGTGAGTTTGGCTAAGGATTGGTTTGCATATATGAGTGGCGATGTGACCAGTGGGCTTCTCTATGGCGGAGGAGGAAAGAAGAAGGATATTTAGAATCTTGCTGGTACAAAATATCGAGAGGAAAGATTAAACCACAGGTTACCAAAAGCTTTTTGGCTTCTGGCCTTTGTTTTGATGGCCATCTTAGAAACGATTTATGAATGATGAACTACAAGACTGTGTCTGAGAGTCTTTCCCTTGCTGCACCATATACTGCAAATGATCCTTAGCAATAATGTGAGAAAGGATAGACAACCACCGAGACTTATGTCATTTGTTCCGCCATGGCTTTTGCTAAAGATAATCCAAAGCCACTCACGAAGCCCAGCTTCTAGAACAATAACGATTGGAAATGCATCCCGCAAAAGTGGAACGCCCCAAACTATTCCCGTCTGGTACTCTCGACTGCGTTAGAGCATCCTTATCGGCCGTCCTCCGATTCGTTCACTTTATTCCATCACGATCGTTAGTTGTTAAACTATCGTCAAGAAGAAGTCGGAGCTAGCCGAGCATATCTCATTCAGGCCTTAGAAGTCTTGGGCTTACCGCATTGAGCCAAGAACACGCTCGTCTAGCTTAACCTCGCTTCAACAACCCTGCTTACTTCTGGACAAGTTCTTTAGCAATGGACAGATCTGGGCATCCGAATCATTGGGAATCTAATCCTAATCCTACGTCGCCGCAGCCGATCCTCGGCTTTCAGCTGCCTATATTGGCTAAAAATTGACACCCTTGCTGTTTTGCGACTTGATCAATTAAAATGAAGTCACATCACTGCGGGCTGAGTGAGTTATCATTCTGCAACTACAGGGAACAACAAGACTTTATTGTCTTTTGAACATGGTCTTGCTAGCCGATCAGTCGTTGACGGAGACCTTTCTCCAAGTGATCGTCATTTTATTAATTGTTCATGCCATACGTCTCGCCCAGCGCTGGCATCGTCTGCGCCATATTCCCGGGCCTATCGAAGTAGGATGGTCATCGTGGTGGCAGCTTCGCGGAGCACTCAGCGGACGCTACCACGAACATTTAAAGAATGTCTCAGATCAATTCGGTAAGAAGCATTTAGGCCATTTAACAGCCAGAATAACTAACAGGCTGTGCTTAGGTCCTCTTGTCCGTATAGGGCCCAATGAACTTCTCTCTACAGACCCTGTCGTGTTACGGAGCATGTCTGCTGTTAGAAGTACTTACACAAAGGGAGACTTTTACACCAGTGGACGAATAGTTCCAAATGTTGACAATGTCGTCTCTGAAAGAGATGAAGTTAGGCATAAAGCCATGCGAGCAAGAATGGCTCCAGGAGTAAGTAACTCACTCGGCCATGGTGGTGTGTAAAGTACTGATAGCCTTGGCAGTATTCCATTAAAGAGAACGAGGGATATGCTTTCGAAGCTGGCATAGACCGCCAGCTTCTCAACTTTATATCACTCATTGATCGCAAATATCTATCATCCGCCCGCAAATCGACACCTCTCGACTTTGCCGAGAAGACACAATTCTTCGCTCTCGATGTCATCGGTGATGTATCATTCGGAGAGCCATTTGGATATCTCTCCCAAGACGAAGATCTCTACCAGTATAACGAGATCAACGAAAGTTCTCTTCCTGTCATGAATATTGTTTCTGTATATCCTTGGCTAGGAAGGATTGTTCATCGATGGCCATTGAGTCTGCTCTTACCTCGAGAAGAAGACCAGGTTGGGTTTGGAAGACTGATGGGGTAAGTGTTTGAGCATAAAGAGGAATTTCGGACTGATCGATGATACAGATTTGCAAATCAGCTTGTTCGTAGAAGACTTGCAGGTGGCGCTGCGACGACGAAGGATATGATGCAAGCTCACATCAACAGCGGTATGAATGAAGAACAACTCATCCAGCAAGTTTTCATCTCTATGTATGTATTCAGAAGTCCTAAAGAGATGTTGATATTGACAATCCCAAGTATTGCCGGCTCTAACAGTACAGCTCACGCCTTACGTATGATCATCCTCGCCCTGATTACAAATCCAGCAGCAGAAACCTCTCTAATTGCTGAAATTCGTCAACATTCTTCATCCGTCAACACACCCATCTCCTGGACGCAAACACAGAACATGCCATATCTTCAAGCTGTCGTACGAGAAGGTTTGCGAATGTGGCCTCCCGTCGCTGGTCTTGGTTTCAAACAAGTACCTCCACAAGGCGATACCATCAACGGATTCTTCGTCCCTGGCGGAACCCAAGTTGGCCAAGGTTTCTACGCAGTTGGACGATCGAAGCTCGTCTGGGGCGAGGACGCGGATGCCTTTCGTCCTGAGAGGTGGCTGCTTGCTGGGCAGGACAGGTTAAGAGAGATGATAGCTGCATTTGACACTCACTTTGGGCATGGCAAATATTCATGCTTGGGGAAGCCCATTGCACTGATGGAGATTCACAAAGCCGTTTTTGAGGTACGTCGATCATTGATATAAGGCCGAGTTGTTTACTAAACATGTACAGTTGATCAAACGATATGACTTTGCGCTATTGAATCCTGAAAGACCGATCAAGAATCAGACTTCGGTCTTTATGTTCGCTTCGGACTTTTGGGTCACAATCACCAGGCGAGACGAAGGAGGCATGCAATAGTACGAGCAATTGAGATAATTGTACTGAATCTTAATGGCTGTATACACCCTATCTAATATAATTCCTGTGATCGTCTTAAATAATTCAACGAACAAGGCAATATGTTGGTAGTGCATCTAAGCCGGTTTATGACCAACTAGACTCGGTGAAACAAGCTGTAGCGACTCGTATAACTCCTATGTTATTCCCTTTTACACCGAGAAGGTGATCATCGCAATTTGGGAGCCAGGTTTCTTTAGATGGTATGGTAGCTCGAAATTCTTGTTTCAGAATGTCTGGTATAAACAATTGTGCATTCGTGCTGAAGACCCTCGCCCGAGTGCTTCAAATAAATTGTACAAGGCACATCACCCCTTCTTTCTATTAAGTCTCCTCTTCTTCAGGTTTTCTCGACGGCGTACCCAACGTTTCCAGCCCTCTCGCCCCTACCATTTCTGCAGGGGCATTCGCCGGAATATCAGCCTTTCCCTCGGCCACCTTGCCCTGTCCCATAGCCTCTTGATATTTCTTCCCTGTCTCATCCAACAGACTCTGGACCTCCCCTTCTCTTTTCACAATCTCCTCACGTTCCTGCTTAAGCTTCTCCACTCTGTTCTGTTTACCTTTCATCTCATCTTCCATCCCCTTCAATGTAGTCTGGAGCCGTGCTAAGCATTCCGTCAAGCTAGGAAGAGGCGATATCTTTGGTGGTGCTTGTAGGAGATCCTGGCCAGGATCCTTGCGTGGCTTCTTTAGACCGTCCATGCCTGCGCGTGTCTGTGCCGTTTCGTATGCGATTCGTCGCTCGGCATCGCTGTCGGATGAGGAATCGGAGGTATGACCTTCGGCTGCTGTGATGAGCTCTTCCATCATCTTTCGATCTTGTTTGCGTCTTTCTTTTTCAGCACGCTTTCCAAGGGAAAGTCCTCCGTCTTCTACATAGTTATCAAAGCCTTCCCCAAGATCCTCGTCTTCAGCTATTAGACGTGTATCATCCTTCTTTTTGCGTGCGAATGGATCATCGTCATCTTCGACCGATAGAAAGTCCTTCTCCAATGCTAGTCTCTGTCGTCGTTCCTTCTTTTCGCGAATTTCAGCTTCTGAAAGAATGGCTGTGGGCTGTGGTTGATTCAGCTCCGAGGACTCAACAACAAGTGCACCCTCTAGTTCCGAAGCATCCAGGTCCATCATATCGCTATCGTCAGGAGGTAACGTTGAGGTTTTTGCCGGAGTATTTGGTGTAGATGATTGGAGCTCGTCGAGATACTCCTTGCTGTACTTGGGTCGGTCGTCATCGTCTCCGATTGACCGCATTGGAAGTCCTTTCGTTCCGAGGCCTCTTTTTATAGCGCTGTTCTCCAATGCGCGACCTAAAGGTAGCTTCTTTGGGGTGAACACCTCGGTAGGCTCGTCGTCGCCTGCAGTATTATCATCGCCGCCAAATGATAACCGCGAAGACTTTGGCTTCTTCTTTCCCTTTAATGAGCCTGATCGACTAATAGCTGGTCGAACAACCACTGGTCCTTCGTCCTCATCGTCATTTGTGGCTGGTGCATCCCCGAGGCCATCGCCGTCCGCTGGGTTAAAGCTCTTCCTTAAGCCTGACTGTCTAAACGGTTTTCGACCAGATTTTGCGCCGAATAGTGGTTTGGTAGGTTCTATATTTGCAAGGGTCAGCCTTGATCTCATCAGCAAGAGTCGCAAGTCCAAAATCCGGGAATACTCACCATCACTAGTCACATTGTCGCCGCCGGATGCAGTGACATTTTCACTTGGATCATCCTCATCAGCGACCTTGATGACCTTGGCTTTTCGTTTTGCAGAGAAACTCATGATGCAATTGTCCTTTTTTCTATTACTGTCGCATTAAAAAAGGTAGAGTTTCGCGACGATACGCGCCTAGATAATTAAAGTGACGTGCATTTCTGACTTTAGGGATCTTATCTCCACGTGACGTCGAATTTCCCATCCAGCTGTGAAAGGCGGTAGCTCCAGGCCGCGATCGCGTCGCATTAAACAGTATCCAAGCTATTCTATATTGACAGCTCAAGATGGCACCCGCGCAACCTGAGCTCAAGAAGGTCAGTCTCAATCTTTTTTGTGTCGCACAGCTGTCAGATCTTCCTCCGGTTTCTGACCAGCCTAAAACCTTGCGACTTGGTGTCTGAGATTCATTGCTAACTTTTCTGCAGTACCTCGACAAGAGACTGTTCGTCCAGTTGAACGGCAGCCGAAAGGTCATTGGCGTCCTCCGCGGTTACGATGTATGGAACACTCTTGCGACTCTATTGAAACATAGCTAACGGGACCAGGTCTTCTTGAACATTGTTCTCGACGAGGCGGTGGAGGAGAAGGACAACGGCGAGAAGGTTCGAATCGGCATGATTGTACGTTCTTCCACATTTCCGCTACCTTGCACAAAAGGAGTCATTGCTAACATGTCAACAGGTCATTCGCGGTAACTCAGTGGTGATGCTCGAAGCGTTGGAACGAATCGGCGGAGACGACCGACGAGGAGGAGGCGACCACCGATGATCCCCCTACTGAAAGCAGTGGGAGTACGGAAAGAGATGATGGAAATTATGTGATCATTATTGGCGTTAAGGTCGAAAATTGAGACACCGTCCTTGTGGACACTTTGCTTGGGACACGTCTTTAATAGACAACAAGAGAGGATGCCCTCAGCTGTTAATACTGTGCTCTCCCTACTCCTTCTTTCCCCAGGCCTTTTCGTCGTAAAAGTCCATCAGCTGGCCAGCGTACGCCTTCTGCCACCCCTTGATACCTCCGACCAGAATCTCAGCCTTGATCTCAGTCTCCTCAACTTCATCGAGGTAGTCCTGCATCCACCCAGCACATCGCGGACCTCTGCTACCACAGCTCCCTGGAGCATAATTAGTCAATGGCTGCAGCTATCTCGCTGGGAATAAAGTACTTACCACAATAAAAGATAATTCTCTTTATGCCTGCCTGTTTGACAAGTTGATAGACCTGAGGACGGGTCTGGTAGAATGTGTGAGCGGGGAGGTTGATAGATGTAGAAATGGTGCCGCCCTCCCAGTCCGTTCTTCGAACATCAACCAACAGAAAATCTTTATTGGCGTTCTTTCCAAGTGCCGCATTTACCTCGATGAGCTTTGAGATAATGGCTGGATCGGTTCGAGGACATTCGGCTTTGGGCTCAGGGAAAGCCTCCCACCACTCCTGCTGCGGGGCATCTTGCGGGGCGTCGTCTCCCATGATGTGAGTTTTGCAGATGTTTTGTCGAAGAAAGTAACTTAGCAAAGTCTGATATTGTTCTTTGTAAAAGATTATAGAGTATTTCAGTGAAGATATACTCAGATGGTGAAACGGAAGTCTGACGTGGGGAGGTTGATGACGATGTATGTGGTGCAGCCCGGAACGTTTATCCCGAGCCATGGTTTAACAGGACGATTCAGGCAGTCGCTTCCGATCTATCAGCAACATTTCAGATGGTCTTTTCCGCGTCGTAGATAAGGTGTCAATATATGATCAGATACAGGTCTGGAGATAAATGATGTAGTTTGTTCTATAATTGCGTACTATTGATATCCTATCTTGTTCAAATGACGGATTGCTCGTCAGTCTTACACATCAGTCTTTACTTGCGTTGAGGTTTCATTCATGTACTACATGACGCTGAATGCTTTTTTTTTTTTACTGTTTAATGAAGTCTCTTATCCTGGAGCTCTATTATTTCGGAAACTCTCCGTTGCATATTTGATGAACTTATAAAACTGCAGTGACCTGATATCGCACAACTATAATACGGAACCGCAGATCAATCTGGATGGATGCGCCCGATAATATACCAGCCTAAAAGCACAAAAGACAAGAAAGCGGCCATATACCCTTACGACCTTTCTCCGGGGTGCTGTCCTGAATATTGACATTCGGCGGATGAGGAAGATGGGACATATCATATCGAAGAAAGGTCGTTCAAGTGAAAATCCATGCAATCAACGCCAGCATCCCCAAAGTCCTAAAAATGCAAGTATTTCAGCCTAAAGCAGAAGAATATGGAAATGAAATACCAGCCAACACCAGATCAGCTAGCTAAGACGGCAAGCAGCGTTACTGACTCCAAGGGGTAACACCTAAAAGCTTCAGCGCGTTATTGAAAACTTGCCTAGCGTTCTCATAGAGCGCAAATCTTGCTTCGCCAGCAGGTTCTTGGTCGGTCCAGTCTTTTTCATCATCGTCATCAAGCGTAGCCATTAGTTGATCCACTAGTCGTAGTAAGTACACGACTATGAATGAAGGCTCGAGGGATTTGAAAGAGCCATGTGCTGCATCTGGGTATTGCAGCAATATGCGAAGAAGTTCGGTATAGTCTTCCGATTCCAAATATGTATAATCCAAGCTTGTATAGTCGAAATTGGTTGGCTCCGATCCAAGTTTCTCTGAAAGTCTCGCATAGCAGTTCTGAATGGCTGCCCCTGTCTCTCCTTCGAGGGGCACCATCCTTTTTGCATCGCTGGTGTAAGTCGTATTGCGCCTGTGGTAGTGGTCCTGGATAAACAGCCCAGCAAGTCCAAGTAGATCCACTGACCTCTCCGAAGCGTCAACATGAGACACATCCTCCTCTTCCTCTCCAAGGTCAGCTTGTACCATAGATCGACAACCGTCAAGGTAATCGTTCAGCAACGTTGCACCCTTCAATTCTTCTGGAAGTCCGTTGATCTTGGCAAAGGATGTATGTTGGATGCGGTCTGCTAGATCCTGCCTTCCCATGAGCTTGAGTGTCTTGATGACTCGGTTGAAATGCATCTCTTGCTCCATCGCAGCAACATAAATCATTTTGTCGAAGGCGTGTGTATTAAATCGGTCGAGCACGGCAGCTACATCGCGAAGAAGGTACGATGTAGTTCCATTTCTGTATCGCAACACCGCCACAGACAACCCTTTTGCCTCGTGCTTCGAGAAGTCGATTTGCCAGGAACTTTCGTGTTCTTCGTAGACGTCGTTCCCTTTCAATGCCTTTTCCACCTCATCGATAGACTCCGGGGTAACCTGTGACTCCCCAGAGTATTCATCGAAAGTGACCCCAAGTTGTGCGTATGATTCTGTCAAGTCCCTGACGGTCGCATCTCGAAAACGTTGCCACAGCGCGATAGCTTCTGGCTCCCTATCCTCCATCTTCTTGAAGAAGACATCGCGTTCGCCATATAGACCTGATGATTCAAGTTCCGTGACATCTTCCTCTTTTGCTTTCATGGCCTTACGTTTCTCCTCCTCCGGCTTGAATAGCTCTTCGATTTTGTGGTTGACTTGGAGTAAGTGGCGAAGGGGCTGATTCGCAAACTCGTCCTCAGAGCCAAACCTTTGCCAGCCTGCAGCGAGAAGTCCAATCTGTTTGCCCCAGTCGCCCAGGTAATTCATCCTAACGACTTCCCATCCCATACTGGCATGAATGTTTGCCACATAAGTGCCTAGCAATGTGCTGCGCAAGTGTGATACTTGAAACTCGCTTGCCATGTTTGGGGACGAGTACTCCACGATAACCTTCTTCTTTCGACTCTCAGGCTCTGCAGGATCAACAAGTCCTAGCGATGTATCATAGCCGTACGATACATTTCTGTCACTAATATATGATAGTAGAAGTCGAGACAACGTATTCGGTGAGAAGAAGACTTGAAGACGAATGCCGTCCCGGATAGGGCATCCAAAAGGTGGATCTCTTGGTAGCTGAACCACATGCCATGTCAGTATTCTTTCCTTTTCTTGACAATTTGAGCTCATCGTACCCTTTGAAGAAGGTCCTTGGCAAGTTCCTCATGATTGGTGTTCTGGATCCTCAGCCTCGGAGCAACAACCACGAGATCCCCCATCCCCGTAACGTTGGAAGTTTGTATAGCATCATAGGCAATCTGCCTATCGCAATCAGTGAGCTTCTGGATGGTGTCGGCGAGGTAGACTCGGAATATGTCTTGAGGATTGTGCACGATATCGGCGCCGGGGTATTCCGGTATGGGCGTGTGCAGACCTGCTTTATCGAGCAGGTTCTCGATTCCGCTAACGGAGCAAGTAGTGACTGCCATAGCCACGATGTTTCTGATGGTGTTGAGGAAAGAAGAAATGAGTCAGATGGTAATTGCCTTGTTAAAATAGCCTGTTGAATCAGAAGGCAGGAGCGACTAACAGCATATGAAGTACAATCTTGGGAGCAGTCGGGCATTAAAGCGTATGACTCTACAGCCTCATACATAAATTTCGCTCTATGATTTGCTTACAGTGACTTATGCCATGAAGATGCGAGATGAGTTGTCACCCACCCAGAATCTTTGCCAGCTGAGGCTGTCAGCGAGCAATTGGCTGTAACTCACCAGTGCGAATGAAGGTGGTGTATTACACACCCCACGATAGAGGCAGGCGGCTGTCGGGTTGCATTCGAGAATCACTCTACCGTTGCACCATTGACATCGCAAGACGTGTCATATTTCGTATATGATCATCTTCAGACTTGATGCCCAATTTCCAGAAACTCGGTCCATCCGTAGGTTTGAATGCATGTGATGAAGAATAACAAGGCAACCAGAGTGAATTACAGAGTTTTGGAGTTGCCGTGCGTTTTGAGGCCTTCATGCAACCCTCACAACCCCCGTCGGACTCTCAAAAGGGCTTCTGTTCTGCAACTCGTAGTTGCCTCTTTTCAAGATGGGATGACCACATTCAATGAACGTCAAATGATGGACAACACTCTAATTCTGTTGGCCCAATATTTACACAGACTTCCATTAGGTAGCAACTCGCGATCACTTCCTCTTCCGTGTTTTCTTTCAGGCTTGTGATAAACTCTTGCAGAGCCTCAGACTCGTCTTCTAAAGAAGCTTGGAAGCGGTGTCTTGTGTAGTCTATCTCCAGTGGTCGCGATTGGGCTATTTCCATAGCATAAGTAACACGCTCGTTGCAGTTGAGTATAGAACATAGTATAGTCACGTTGGCCACCGAGTTATGCAATTAGCCTTTGAGAGGCGGGGGTTAGAGCTTTTCAACAGGAAGTCAATATATATATTCAAAATAATCGATTGTAAGGTCCCTCTAGCCCTCATCTAGGCAGTACCGACTCCTCTCTTCTCTGACGCCTTTTCAAAATCCGATACAAAAACATCGATCCAGAATAATACCAGATATAACAAGCAAATTGAATCAACATGGCAACCACTTGGCTGTTTCGTAAAGCTGATCTCTTGGTCTTGATAAATCCTTTAGCCTTCTCCATAGATTGAGCAATATGTATCCGCAGTATATACAGGATGCCTGTTATACATATGAACGAAAACGATGCCACAAGAAAGATATATCCAGGCCATGATGCTTCGTCCCCTTTCTGTGGTTTACCACTGTATACTTCCGCAATGAGGGTTAGAATAGCAAATACCTGTTACAGATTAGTCTTGGGTTTGTCAAGGGGCTAGGAGGACAAACTTACAACCGTTGCGACGACGAACTCCTTCGCTCTTTCGTCCCTGGTTCTCTGTTGATCTGCACAGTCGAGCTCTTTCTGCGGACTAACGTCAGCCATATTGAGCAGGCGAATGGATTCCAATACAGCTGTAGAGGATAACTCACCTCATGCCTGAGTCCCTTGAATGATCTTTGGATTTCTTCCAATTTATCCCCAACACGTTTCAACTTTTTTAAATTCTTTGTAATTGCACGCAAAGCCTTTAGAGCTTGAATATCGCTGCGTAAACTCCGCCAGAGTATCCCTTGAGGTTCGCCAGCTTGATTCAGCCGAATGCCATCCTCCAAAAAGTTTTCGACCTCTTTGATGTTCTTATTGTTGTAGGAGATGACCCTGCTCAGTAAATCAGGGTATACTCTCAAGGCTTGTTCGTTCGTGTGGCTGAGATTCCTTCTGGGGCTGTCTCTAATACTGCGTGTCTGCCTGCATGTTAGTCCAACATAAGTTGACTGTTTCCCAACCCAAATGAACAGGACCCAAGCGTAGAATATGTGCTCTTGTGGCACAGATGACTTACGTAGGAGTCCAGACTGTGTTTGAAGACATCGTGGACAAGGGCATGGTGCCCGTGTACCTTATCGATCCGTTTTGCTAAAGCAACAAGAGAATACTGCCTTGGGCGCCACTGGTTCGCCGTATCCCTCACATCGACCTCGACCATAATAGGGTCAACACACTCCTCTTGGCTTTCGGTTTCTTCCTCATCCCCCAAGATTCGTGGTTCACTTTCAAAGAATTCGTCATCAAAGCAATATGCCGTCCAATGTTCTTCGGTCACCCCAGTCGCCGAGAACGAATACACTCCTTGATGTAGAACCAGTTTTTCTTGTGATGCCAAGTCTTCCGTGTCGGCGAGGATTGAACGCAGTTCTTCTTTGCTAAAAGACTCCAGGTCAAAGCGTGCGCGAAACAGCTTCTTGTCATAGAGAGTACGCTTGTCTTCTCTTCCATTGAGACCAATTGCGTAGAAAGGTAATGTAAAACTAATAACATAGCTTGTATTCCACAGGTCCTGAATACATCAATGTTTTATTAGCGTTCTGGGATGTATTGTTGGCTGTGTTTTATTCCTAACTTACAGAGACTTCCAGCGAGATGCTTGGATTTGGGTCGTTTGTTATGTAATTAGCAAGAAGGTCCTGAAGAGCAGCAACTTGGAATGCGTTTGCGGTTTTCAAGATTGCCAGTACACTCGCACCATCAGGATTGCTAACAAACCTTTCAAAATTTCAGTTAGAACTATGACAATACCTATTGGGGGTAGCTTACAGATGTCGAATGGGCCCAACCATCTCTCCTGATGGGCTCTCACGATATCGCTATTATGTGTTAGATGCAGGTATTCTCTGCCGATGGAAGAAATGATACGCACCTCTTTTCGCAGAACGTTGTAGAAATCAATGCGTCCCAATACATTCCCATATCGAGAAGCTTCTGTTGGGTCATCTTTAAGAAGCCAGTAGTTTCGATCCGATATCCATGCTCTAGGTTCCTCAACATTCACCGGCTGTTGGTCTCGAGCCATAACCTCAAGGCCAAGGAGCCGGCCAGCACCATGACAGAACGCCTCAACACGCTGTGTTTCATACTCTCCGCGAGGGGATGAACCTTGATTCATGAAATTCGAAATTTCCTCATCTTGACAGTCGCAGCCACTCCTCTCTCCCAGAATTTCGATGAAGGGTCTGTTGTGTTCCGAGGCTGAATACTTGACCATCTTCCATTGTTTTTTCCATTCGTCTCGTTCGGTCAATATGACGGAACTTACTGTGGTCATCCATTCGAGATATGATGCGACACGAGAAGGGCCGTTATGTACAGGTAAGGTTGGCGGTGGTGCCGTGTTCCGTCTAAGAAACGGCATGGCTTGATAGGGGCTTTAGACTTGTGAGTAGCCACACTGGAAGCTGGTTCAGTCAGTTCTTTCCTCAAATGTGAGTATATAATAAGTTTTCTCGTTTCATGGGGAATGATCATGGGGGAGGAACAAGCTAGATTCATGATGATGGATGAGATAGGTAGGGGCCTAGCTTTGCGAAGTAGGTCATTACATATTAGGAATCTGGCAACCATATCGTTCGGTCGTTCCTTCCTCCTCGTCTTCTTCTTCTGTAACAATCCCAACCAAGATCTTACCTGTAGGCAGACGGAGTTGTAGAGCCAGTGGTAGATCAGCCTTCGTTTCGAAGTGTTGTTGGTGGGAGCGTGTGTTGATGCGTCGAGTATCGCAGTTGGGGCACCGAGGACTGCAACAATTTGGGCATGGGTCGACCGACACTTTCATACCCCCGTAACCACACACACACTATGAAACTGTCAGAAGCTGCCTTGTATATAGCCAGAGGCGTGTGCTCTTTCACCACTACTCGGAACTTTTAGCCGAGCCTTGGGTCTCGAATGTGCACTTTTGCGCTCTATTTCTCTCTCCCTCTTCACTTACGCAAACCCAGACCCAGACAACTTTTCTTCGCCCCGGTGGTGTCTCGATTATTGGAATTCGATGATATAAGAGAGGCGCAGCAACTTTCGAAACCATCAGTTCTTTGGCCTATAGAATTCCCAAGAAGAGTCGGCGTGAAAAGGGCGTACCGCGAGAGCTTGATGCTCCGGATGGCCTCAAAGATGTTACCCAATAATTGTTCTCACGACAATTGTGATTGTCTGCCTTTTTTTCCGCCGAAATCGCTTCAACAAAAATGTTGTCTTTTGCCTTTTGGGGTTTCGGTCAGCCTCGATAACATCCCCCCGCTGTAGGATGGTCTGATGACCGTGACCAGGTTCAGTTCGGCAGCCCATACCTGCAATTGAGTGGTCATGAATGATTTCATTGTCGCTGTTCTCTTCTTTTTCGTTCTTTCCTGTACTTTTCTTATGTGGTTCGCCAACCTCAATGGTTGGATGAGGGACGATAAAACAACTTAATAAGGCACTCATTATGGTTTCCGTGTTGGGCTGGGACACATGCCTGTGTACCTATGCAAGGCTTTCAGTGCCTACATAGGTTGTAACCTAACCTCAACATTTGGCTCCCACAAGTACAATTTAAACTCGCGTATACTTCATTCGTCTAGCAGATCTCCGAGTTAACTTGGTTAGGACGTTGCAGGACAATAGTGTCATTGGCAAGACACCCTATTGCAGCGTCGACCACGTATTAGAGCGCAGCAAAGCCTCATAGGGCACAAGATAGTCGCTTTTGGTAGCGGTGAGAGGCGTTACACATGTTTCTAGGTCGCTCAAGATTCTCACACGATCGATAAACTTCAAGATGCTCCCCTGGTTTACTAAGTTCTTCGCCCGTTGCAAGCCCAGCGTCCAGCGCGGTAAGTTGCGTGCTGTGCTACCATATTTGTAGGGTACCTGCAGATATCTTGTGTCCTGGGTCTGAAGCCGAGACTGTTTCGAAGCGTTGCAGGTGTTCTTCAAATTTCGAATGGGGAGGCTGCTCTGTTATGCCATCATTAGCAATCATACCAGTTGCTGTGTTTTGAAGGTCTGTGTTGTAAAATGGCGATTTGCTAGCTCCAACGTTGGTCATAGGTATCCAACATAAAATAAACAGCATTGATCTCTGTGCCACCCGGAACAGATCTTATGGAGATGAGATATGCAGTAAGACCAGCATCAGTGCAGTCAACCGAGTATTACATCACAACGTGCGAATTTTACGACTAGGCCCAAGTGTTGACCTCCAGTTCAACCGTATTTGGACTAATATGTTTGTTTCACGTGGCTTATGCAGGCGCTCGCTCCTGTTTCGGCAATTGAAATACAGGCCAATTATGGCGGCCAGCCTTATAACCCTTGTATCAACGGGAGGGTGCATAGATTCCTCGTGGACATTCCTCGTGGACAACATATCAAGTATTTATCACTCAGCGTTCCCCATAGAGCTCATAACGGCTCCCCAGTCCAGATAACCATCAAACCATATCGAAGGGTCAACCCCCTGAAGCATGTCGGGACTCCAAGGTATCTCGTTCCAATCGGACATGCCGAACCCATCCATCTGCATCTCGTTGCCCGGTTGTGCTGTGCCAACTGCCGGAGCCCTTCTGTCATCACTTGTACTCCTATCTTCCATTTCCGTATCCTGGAGATCGCCGTCGTGGATCTTGACCGCCTCTGTTCCAGATGAGACAATCTCTACCCATCGCTCCAGCTTTGCTCTTGTGATCCTGACCTTGATGGCACTCATACTCCAGATATTGTGGTCTGAGCTACCAGGCTCAGTGGAGGATGCCTGGAACACTGCGTTGGCCTCCTCAAATTTAGAGTATATACCTGACAGTATCCCTGTGACGTCCAAGTACAGACCCGGCTGGGTTTGGATCTGGGACCGTAATGCAGCCACTGCAGATGGTAACCTTGGGTCTGTACCCTCTCGAAGAAAGATGGGACTGGCTTCTTGCGATGTGCTCCCATGTGCACTGGGTGTTGTCACCGAAGGTGTAGCATGTGCTGAACTGACGCTCGCTGCGTATTCCGAGTCTGCTTGGTACAGATCCATGTTTGGATTTTGTGCACTAGTATCTTCAGGCATTGGTATGGGAGGCCTCGTTAAGGGGATCTGGGCTGTGAACTTGGTCCACCGGCCTAGCATCGTCATGCCATAGATCAGCTGGGCAGCTATCGGTGTGGTCTGCCGGTGGTACTCCGCAATTGGTATCGATAGCCAATGGTCAAAGAACTGTTTTAACGCATTTCTTGATTGATAGAATATGTCAAGAGCAGATGCAGAGCCTAATGTAGGGGAAGTTAAGGATTCCGACATCTGAATTATTCGAGCTGTGTCAAGTAAAGGGGGCTCGTACAAGCGGAGCATGGCTGTGTTAAGAAAGACTTTTATTACATCTGGGAAAACGACGTTAGTGAGGGAGTGGTAGGAATTTAGCTTATCGAGCACTCACTATCGTTTTGAAGCTCATGAGGTAGCCCGAGCTGTATCCTGTCAAGCTCGGTATGGAACGCAGAAACATAGGCTGACATCGGTGCCGTTGGAAGACCAAGAACTTCCTCGGCGGGATCATCGGGGGCATTGAGTTGTGAGATACGCTCTGTCAAGTGCTGTATACGAACGAGTGCAACAAGCCGCGTATCTGTCTCATATTCTCTTTCTTGTTCTAGCACTGATAGACATTCTTGGATGTACTTGGTATAACGCATAGACTCGAATCGCTGAAACCCGAGTGCCATCCTAGAAATAAGTTAGCTACAGGCCTTGAAAGGTGACAGCGTGAAACTCACGATGATGATAAGTACCACACTCCCAGCAATGCTCTCCTCTCCTCGTTTGTGCGTGCTTTGGGCTGGAAAGGTATCACGACCATCAAGGTCGTTCGTTCAAGAACGGTCGGACTACGGTTCAAACCTAGCTCTCCCACAAGCGTGGTGGCCAAGGCGATCAGATTGTGAAGTTGGGCATGCATGAAGCAGTGATACTGATACCACGCAACTATAACAATAATCCCTAATAGCAGGTCCAGTGACCGCTCCGACCGGATGAGCATGTGGTCTGCGACATGCTTCATCAGATGATACATCTGAGCTCTCATCGACTTCAGGCTACGAAGCGATGTGACCATGCGGATCGAGGCCATGAGAAACGGTCGGGTTTCTCGAAGCTTTGCTGCCGTGACACCATTTGGTACAATGACGAAGGGGCTCAGAGTCTGTAACTCCTTTCGGTAGATGTTGAGAAGCTCCTGGTCCGAAGCGGGAGGAGGAGGAGCATCTCCACTGGTCTGCCTGCAGATACATTGCGGCGGGGCATATGAGTTGTAAGTATCAGGAATTGACCATCCTTGAGTGTTGGATAGGAAAGAAGGTTCGCTCTCCTTTGACGAAGGCTTCTCTTGGTCAACAACATGAGGGTCTACCTCGGTTGGGATGCAGGTGGTATCTGTTGCCAGGTCGGCATTGGTCAAGCCACCTGCTTTAAGAAGATTAACCAATCCATTGAGTCTTTCCTCTATTTGAGCAGTTCGACTAATTGGATTGTGTTAGTGATGGTCTGGTGATGATGCAATACGTATACTATAAGTTGTTGACAGTGGGTACCGGGGTGACTTACGATGGTTTGACTGTTCTCTTTTTCCTCGGTCGATGGACCTGTTCGGTACAATTCTTGACCAATCTGTCACATCTATGCAATGCATGTGTCAGTCCCATTTATGCCATAGCCCCGGATAATTATGGAGAGCTTCCGGTTGAGCCCCGGCGGACCCCGTGAATAGACCTCCGGATATTCGGTCCCCTCGGGACTCCGTGAAACCAAAGAGCCACGCCACCAGAAGATAGAAAGTAAAGGGGTTTGGGTTAGATACCTATCGCATTTGGCTCCAGGAGAGGTATTTGAGCGTATACATTTGGCTTTTGCCGTAGAACACTGGGCACAAGCAGCTCCCCATTTAGCCGTGGCGGGCTTGGGTCTATGACCGTGATTATCAACGCTCAACATGATAGATCGATCGAGATAAGATCTGCAGTTGCATAAAGAGCGTGCAGGAAAAAGAACGAGCGGTGGACCTTGCAAAAACAGGTGAACAAGTCCGGCGGACTTTTTGGAGATCTTATAAAAAGAGGCCCGGCTTTGTTAAATAGGGTATGCGTAGAAATAACTAATGGAAGCTGGGCTATTTTTATGAAACGACGTCAAATCAGGAGAACTGCGCAGAAAGCCCGTTTTGGGTGGGTCTAAAGGGGGTCGGGGCATGGGTCGGACCTTTTACTATACGCCGTTCTTACTGGTAACCAATTGACCTATGGGACTTAAGAAACCAATTCAGCTATTCGTAATTGTCTTGTTCATATGGATACCTAGTCAACAACTATAGTATGTGATGCTCAGTGTTTATCAACCCTCTTCAGCAAATCAGAAGCTGTTTCGCATTGCAACGCGGCGTATGTAAGCCGAGTCAACCGCCAATCATTCATCTATCATTCAACCCAAACAACACCATAAATGCCCTTGCAGACATACATCTGCGAAGGCCAAGTAAAAGAAGTTGTATCAAGATGCTTTGCCCGGAAACCCGGAACACTTGTTACAAGCTGTCATAGACCTGACATATCTGCATAATGATACCAAAGGAAACAATCACCATGTTGGAACAAAAAACAAACGTAAGTTGAATGACTGCATGCTCTGCTACTTAGTGACTGCCCAGAAAAGATTGAAACGCATTCTAACAAAAGAAGCCCCTTATCGAGGCACCTGATACAAGCTCCTAGCCTTTGTACGCCCGTATGTCAAATACACCATATGATGATACATGCCGTCCTGGGGTCATTACGTTGTGAAAACTCCTTCGGTCGGCTTACACAACTCCAGAAGCCCGACAGTTCCCATAATTCCTTCTGTATTTCTCCTCCGTCTCTTACTTGGATCTCGATACGCCAGCACCAATAACACCAGGCAGCTTCTCCTCGCCAACACTGAAGAGCATGCCAATGGCCAGGTACAGGATGGTAAGGAGAGAGAGGGTAAAGCCGGCAAAGAGCCAAAACTGAACACTAATGTCCTGCTTGGAGCAAGCACCGCCAGCCCAGTGCGTGACGCTGCCGCTCTTGGACTTGGTGCTAAGGCAGTGGCAAGAGAAGCAAGCATCATCGCCCTTACCGTACCTGCTTTGGCAGTTACCATGGCCCGAGCAGTTGCCAGTTCTCTTGTTGCACTCAGACTCAGACTTGAAGCACATGGAGGCAGGGACTTTGGAGAACTTGGGAAGTTCGGGGGCGGATGAGGTCTCGGCGGCGGCAGGCGCCTCATGAACCTCCTCGATGGAAGAGATGACGGTCTCGGCCTGTCGGCGTCGAAGGTCGTGATCCTCAGCAGAGTCAGATGACAGAGGGAGGAAGACCAAAGTGGTATCCATTTCGCCTGATTCGGCGAGCTTCTGAAGCTTGGGAAGCTCATTCAGGAGGGTAGTGGGGTGATCGCCGTCCTTGTCAAAATGTTAGATAAGCAGCACAAACAGCAAAATGAACAGTCGAAATACCTGAGATCTTTTATATGTTGCAAAAGCAGCATTGCCACGGAAACAACTGCCGTCCATAGCGACGATTCGGTTCAGGGGACAATCGGGCATCTTCATAATGCTCTGGAAAACTTCAGGATGCTCTCCGTCCTCCTTGCTTTTATCCATGGTAAAATCAGGCTGCGTGTTCTGAAGCCAGCCGAAGAACGATTCATATTCGAACGTGGGCATGCCATCGATGTTGATTACCAGCTGGCGCGGCGTCGCGGTCTTATCATCGGAAAACAGTGGCGCGGGAGTTTTGCCATATTTGTTCATTAAAGAGATGATTCTCTCCTCATCATCGGAGTCGGTGAAATCGCGGAATGATGGTCCCTCTCCGTCGGAGGCGAGACGCTGGTGCAGGATGAGGCGTGCTTCGCTCGGAGTGAGAGTCGTCGTGGGCTCGATATGGTGGGATCCTCGTAGGATGTAAACTTTGGCGAGGTCGGAAGCAGAAGCAAAGCCTGCAAGGGCTGCACTGAGCCCAATGGTGAGCTTCATTTTGATGTGGATTGATGAAGCTTGTTGTCTGGGTCCAGCTGAGATAGCTTGAACGTCGCAAGCTTGGTAGGCAACGCGAATCGGGGATGATGCACGTGTCGGGTTTGCGGCCTGGAGTTGTTCCGTCATACAGTGCATAGAGTCCCGTTGTTTTAGCCAAGAATTTCAATGATCAAGTTCCAAGCATCAATTACTGAAACAATACAGGCGTTAGAGCCAAAATTAGGTTCTTACAGTTATTAATATGTATTTCACTTATGACAACTATTATAAGCTCAAGCTTTGCGCTTAAAGCTTTGTTTCTCATTCTCTCCGTATCTAGGGGCAGGTGCAGCAGAGCACAGTGCTTTTATGACGCACACGGTCGCTGGTAGGTAATGTGGGCTCCTAACCGCGGGACAGTCATGGCTTCTACATTATGATCATTGTTTTCACTACCGTCATGATGCGTATTATTCATTGACTTCACTACTTATAGCGATAAGCTTCGCATACTCCTTCTTTACAACAGGGCATCCCCCTTCCTTTGATCGCCTTCGCCTAACGGCAAAGGCAAAGGCGACATGTTGGCTCGGCAAGCTATTCTGCGACGAGCAACTCTCACCCAGCCAACTCAACGAATTCTCGCAAACCAAATTCGACCTCTCAACCGAACGATATCTTTTCTACCATGGCGTAAAAAGAAACCCGAGCCTCAAAGGGTGTACTTTGCGAACCCCTATACCCACACCCATGGCCAATTCGGCCAACCGAGTGCGGTGGAGGAGAAGAAGCTTTGGAGAAAGGCAATATGGCATTTTCGCCATTATCGCTTCCGGTATGTTGAAAGTCACGTAGCGCAACTGTCATAACGCTGGTGCTGACACTTCGTTAAGTCGTTTCGCGTCTACTGTTATCATACTTTACATGTGCTGGCAAATCTTCTGCATCATTGTATTCGATCCTCTATTCGATTGGGCTGATGCCGAATGGGAGGCTTTGTCGGATAAGGAAAAGGAGGAAGCCGAGGCCAACCACGATCCTGATGAGCCGTTGGTATTCCTCCCCTTTCCCTTCACGACAGAGGAAGTCAAGCAACCACCGTATCGTGGTTCAGACCCCGAATGGCAAACATTTGTAAAGGTCAGCCAGGACAAGAAACTCCTACAGGAGATTAAGAGTGAGTCGCGTCAAGCTATTAAGTATTATCCATCTAATTTGGGACGTAGATGGTCTGGCAAATGAAATCAAGCGTGGTGTTGAGAGAAACCCAGCCTTCAACAAACTCCTTGGAGGGGAAGTGGCTGTAAGGAAATTCTGGCTTGACGTAATATTCCCACCCGCCCCTCCACCGATACACTACGTCTCTGGGTAAGTCTTGGATTTATTCTATGACATTTTACCTGTACTGATTGGCGATAGAATCATGATTGACGAAGAAGGTATTTTCTGGGGTGACCGACCCATTGATTCGACCGCCGCCAGCACCCTCGCTAAAGCTCTTTACCCCAAGGCTCTTGCAATGGGTTGTTGGACTTTTGTCAGCTTTCTGGCAAAACAGATTGCGCAGGATGTTGGGAAAGGTATTGGTTTAATCGAAGCAGATCCTCCTGAATCTGCCTGGCAACATGTGCCAGTGAGTAGCCTACCTGGCACTATGCCACAGCAAACCCCTAGAGTGGTGGTCAAGCACGATCCCAAAACGCAGACCTCAACGCTCCCACCCGCTCTCAACGAAATCTTGGGTGCTGCATTTGGGCCTGATGCGAAACTAGACCCACGTCTTCAAGCTGCCAGTTTGGCTGGCGCGTTCGCCTTTTTGCGATATTGGAAGCCTACGAGGACTTTACCCTCAAGAGGGTGCATCAAGGTCGACGGTATCGTCGAGCTAAAGGGGAAGACAGCCGTCATGGCCGTTTTAGTTGCAGGCTACTACGACCCGAAAACACGCCAGTACGTTGCTGTTCAAACTCGACTCAAACATTTAATGCAGTTGAGACAACGACCAGCGCCTGGTTAAATTAGACCTACATAATTTTACATGGAAAACAGCGAGGAATTGAGCATGGCTATGGGCGGCGCCCGGAGGGACTTGATTAAAGATACCATAGGAGTCTGGAATATCAACGTCGGATATTGGATTGATTCAACTAGATCGTGCAACAAGTGCCGTATCGAAAACATTTATATGCGCCCTATAACCCTGTATCCTTGGGCTTCTTCCGCGAATGAAGTAAAAATATGCATCCATATACCCGCAACACCAATGCCAGTCCATTCCGTACCCTACTCATAAAAACTACCACCGAAGGCCTCCATGTGTATTCAACATCCAAGCTGGACTCGAAGGAAGAGGACGAGGGGGTGGTGCCATGGCCATACCTGTAGTCAACAACATTCTATCATACCCCGGCAAACGCATGTGAGACACCTAGTTCCGCAGCACGTTGGCGGTGATGGTGAACACTTCGAGCTCAACCTCTGGGCCTCCTGGTACCCGCTCCTCTCGAGGAATAGCGGCAATAAGATGGGTCTCGATGGTATTGATTCCCTGATGCAACATAGCCTCAAATGCGCGCTCATGAGGCTGCTGGCCAGGAGCTTGATGGTGGATGGGCTTGAGAGGTTGCTTGTTCACTAATGTCCACAAACTGTACTGTCTGTTTTGCAAGTGGGTGGGTATCGCGGTAACGACAAGGATTCGTGTGAGATGGGATGCCAGATTAACAGTAGCAAACTGTTCCATCTCCTTGGGGTTTGGCTTGACCGTCGCTAGTATAGGGCTGTGGGACTGAAGAGTTGGGTGAACTTGTATTTTGACAGTTTCGATGAGAGCATCTTCAACACCTGAATTCATTAGCGAAGGCCACAGAGAAGCAGGCAGTGGTGAATTACCTTTACCGGATCGACGAGGGTGCTTCTGGTCCATATAACCGTTAACCAAAGGATTGGTTATTGGCTGAGGTGGCGCGATAGGAATGGGAGCAAAAACGGGACCGGTTGCAGCTGTAGGAACCATAGTAGTAGCCTGGCCAGCATTAAGAGCGTTCTGTGGTTGTGGCACGACGGCCGGTGATGCGCCAGGAACGGACTCTTCTTTCGTGGCTGCTTGTGTAGATGGGCTTGGAGATGGAGCAGCGGAGAGGACAGAAGCACTTCTGGCCTTTTCCAGCTGAGGGTTGACAGCCAGAGCGGGTGTAGAAGTGCGCGTTGTGCCGTTTACGTTGAGACCGTTTGCCACCTCTTTTTGTTGAGCCGGAGCTGGCGAATCTGCAGAATCCCGCTGGCCTCCAACGTGGATGGTAATTTTCTTGGGACCCGGTGTAGGGGTATCACTGGTTCCGCCAACCTTGAGTTTAATCTTTGGTTGCGAGGGCTCAGGGACGTCAGCCTGTGCTTGCTTAAGTTGTTCGTAAAAGAATTCCTATTAAATGAGTTAGCGATGTCATTGCGCGTGACTTCAATTACAAACCTCGAGTTCTTGTGCGACAGAATAGATTTCGCTACCCTCCTCGTTGAAAAAATAGGCATTGGTCCAAAGCAGTTTTGCTCTCTCCTCAAAAGCAGCCCAGGACTTGAAATCGCTAATACCTGTGCTACCACCTCGGCCATGCATACCCCTTGTTGCCCTCTGCAACTTCCTGAGTGACATGGGGTCACTGATGACTTTAAAGTATTCCTTCAGCGTGCGAGGCGGTAGGTTAACAAAAGCTTCGAAGTAAGGACCATCGTATCTGAGATAAAGTTAGCAAGGCCCGGACAATTATCGACTGTATACGTACCCTGGGTCTTCACGACGAATAAGCTCCTCGACCAGCTTCTCTTGTGCTTGCTGAAAAGACAGGCCCTTATAGGGCACATTTTCGTACTGGTGGTCGGGCTTGGCCGCGGGAGCTGCTGGTTTTGGCGTCTCTTTACCTCTTGTTGAAGCTCTTCTGGCTGGCGTACGGTCGGGGCCCTTTCGCTTGAGGGTGATGGTGGTTCGTCTGCGAGACGGCCGCTCTTCTTCCTCTTCCTCTTCCTCTTCCTCATCGTCTTCATTTTCATCGTCGTCCTCAGGCTCGTCTTCATTGTCTTCGTCCTCGTCCTCGCCCTCACCATCATCTTCACCACCTTCTTCGCCGTCTTCATCGGGAAATGGAGTCGGCAAAGCCTGATAACCACGAACTTCGTATGCTGGGTTTGTTTTGGTCATGTAATTGCTCACAGCCTTTCTGATTCGTTCCGCATCTTCAAATTCCGGAGTGCTTCGAGAATAGAATTCCTTCGCGTTGCTGATCATGCGTTTGAAGTAACCCTCTAGCTCGGACAGATCTTTGAATTCGCCATTGTTCAGTTTCGTCTCGATCATCGATAAAGAGATGGGCATGCGCGTCTTTTCGTAATATTCGTCATTCTCATCGCGGGGAGGTAGCTCTTCGAAATTGGTTGCGACAAGACGGCCACTGTTGATTGGGTTAGTACAGCTAAATAAGGCTGTCCCATGTGCTCAAATACCTTTTATCGGCAGTTTTCCGAAGGTGTTCCAGAAAAGACAATCCAAAAGCCGTCGTAGACTCTGGAGTCTCGCCTTTGGAAAGGTCAAAATCGTTCTAGCAACTATTAGTCCCTATAATACAAATATTGCATCATTGCGCATCAAGTCGTTTCGCTTTGAGCTCTGCGACGTATGCGCGCATACGATGCTTTGCGAAAGGATACCCGAACTTACAGTAAGTCTACGACGCTTAGAGCCTCTGTCATCGTTCTCAGCCGAGGAGGCCCCATTGGCCTTGCGTTTGCTTTCCATGGTGACTATAATGAATAGGATCGCCTGAACTCGCGCATAAAATCGCCATGCACGATACGTTCTCCGAGAAGTTCGTCGATGGACAATTGACGATCGCAAACTGTAGGCTCGAGGTCGTTGCGACGGCGCTGGTGTGGATTTTGACGCGTGCTGGCTAGTCCAATAATCGCGTCAAGCAGGGTAGTTGCTTAGAACAGGGCAGTTGACAAGGCCCAGAATTAAATAATGCACGGTTGATAAAATATATTCGAGAGACTCTGCGATATAACGCACGGCTCTAGATTATCGGGGGTCTCTGCAGCACTTGTAAAAAGCTCCGATGCTGTCGTTTTTGAAGGTGGTGGTAGATGGGGCGGGTCTTACCAGTATTGCCAGCTGAGGTTTCGAGGTACATGTTGGAAGTACCCGCACTCTGAACCAAGGTGTGCGTGCCTGATAGGTCAGTAAGGCAACAAGGCAGAAATGTCATTTGCGAGAAAACGCGAACCAAAGCCAGGTAACGAATTGTTGAAAAATTCCTCACAATAATAAATGATAGTCGGACTGTTTTGGCAGTTATTTAAAATGTGAACTTTGCTATTGTCTTTATGTAAATTGGGTTTCATGCGCTCAACCGTCAGAACATCGTCTGGAAGTGATCGCCTACGCTATGGTCGTTTTGCAAGACTGTCTATATCATGATACATTTCAAACAAAACCAGATTGTTGATGATTCCATAATCATAATCAATACCCAGATAGCATATGTATTAGAACCCAATCCTTCGCTGTATGCGGTATTCTATATTGTTGGATAGGCCAGAAACGCTTATCCACTGAACCAGCCGTTGCAACTTATGCCGAAAACTTATGGCCATCATGAATACCAGGTTGTTATGAGGGGCACAGAGCTAAGAGCTGGACCCAAATGGCGGTCGTGGGGCAGCTGCTAAGCTCTCAAGCTCCTATTCTTCAACCCCACATTGACCTCATTGTTTAGATAGGAAGCTTAATGACTGCTGCAAGTTTCACTCCATCACCATAAAGATTCACAGCAGCCTGACCAAAAAGATGGCTGATACACCAAGTGACCCGCCCCCGGACTACGAAAAGTCTGCCGCCAGCCAAAGCACTGCTTCACGGCCGTTACGCAAAGGGCCTTTACCGCTAGATCTCCCTATCCTTCAGCACCTCAACTCCAAGCGAGTGATTCTTGCATCTGCATCTCCTCGCAGGAAGGCATTGCTACAGCAGGTTTGCAAAATCATTTCATCGGTCTCATTATACGTTCTCACATCGTTTAGTTTGGCCTCACAAACCTTGAGATCCTCCCATCTACCAAGCCTGAGAATCTTGACAAAGTCGCATTGGGTCCATTCGAATATGTAGCTGCGACAGCTCATCAGAAGTGCATGGATGTCTACACTACTGCTTTGGAAGTGCATCTGAAGTCTATCCCTGACCCTGATCTTGTTATCGCGGCGGACACAGTTATCGTTACCAAAGATGGTCGCATTCTTGAGAAGCCTCGAAGTGAAGCCGATCACATTCGCATGTTGAAGCACCTTCGTGACCAGCGAATGCACAAGGTACTGACAGCGGTCACGGTCCTTGCTCCCAGGGAGGACGCGAGGGCCCCTGGTTATGAGATCGATAGCTACACAGAAGAGACCAAAGTGTACTTCTTGAGTGAGGGTGAGGGTCTTCCTGATGATGTGATTGAGGCATACGTCAAAACTCGAGAAGGCGCGGATAAGGCGGGCGGTTATGCTGTCCAAGGTATTGGCGGTATGCTGCTTGTTGAGAAGATTGAAGGAAGCGTAGACAACGTTGTGGGGCTTCCAGTTAGACAATGTCTAGCTATGGCCGAGAAAGTGATATTTAAACAGCAACAGGAGGACTATGATGAGGAGGAGGAGGAGGAAAGCGACTAAATAAAGATGTACATTCGGTGATTGGAAGTTCTAGGTGCGAAAATTTCATGCAATTCGAACTCGCAGGCAATGCCACTACCCATTGATTAACTACGACATGGTTGCTTGTGGAGTTCCTGTTCACAAACAACAATGGCTTGGAGATATGCAAGTCCAGCAAAAGTTCAATCATATATCCAAAGATGCACGCCGCTACAGTATCCGTTGGAAACTTGTTCGCACGGGACAAATATATATGTAAGGTACTTACTTACCTTTGGCACGGTACTGCGCTGTTAGGAAGAACTCAGACTCATATATCAGAGCCATTAAAACAGCACCTGCCTACCACATGGAATGAAGCATAACCTGGTAGTTGGGGAACAATCTTTATTCCAATGATTGAAAAAAAAAAAAAAAAAGATAAATTCACCTTGCGTCCAGCTTGGCAGCTGTTAATACGTGTCCATCGTTACCTATTTAGTTCAGTAGCTGATGGGACTTGTACACCTGACTTGTAGAGATTCGACTTCACTGGAAGAGGTCCCTATTGATTACAACATTGAAGAAGGATTGACCTTGGGCTTGAAGTTAAAAGGGGAAGACAAATATGCCAGAACCCGAGATACATCTCTTCTTCCAGCTCTGCGGGTTGTTCCTTCCTCAGTGCGGCTTGAGTAACACCTGAAGTTGACTAATAAAAGATGCCTTCTATTTCCGGTAGTCCTGATCTGCGAGTGAGGCAGGTACCTGCGATAAACATTGGTCACTGTCTTCTTGCTGATGCGGGATGATGCCATTTTTGAGTTGGTTGTCCAGTTCAGGGACCCTCCTTCCTTTAGTCTGTCGTGCCTTTCACATGATAAAGTCGGGGACTTAGGTACCTTATCCATGCATGTTGTTTGGAACTTACATCAACATCAACACAAGCACAGCCATTACTTCTTTGCTCTGTATAGAACACTGTTCTCCCGACATCCATAAATTCTCAGGCATGTCTTCTCCCAATAACAACAAGTCACCTTCAGCTGGCAACCTCGACGGCGCCGGAGACGAGAGGCCCCGGCTCACTGAAGAGGAAAAGAAACAGAATCACATCGCATCCGGTATGTTGTTTCTTACACACACACCCTATCTATTGCATGACTATTTTGTTTTGCGTGTTTCCCTCTAAGGGCCCTGGCTTATTATTATTATTATCATGGAAAAGAACAAAAGCGCCGTCAAGCGATTCGCGAGGGCTTTGATCGCTTGACAGAGCTTGTGCCCGGCTTGGAAGGACAGGGGAGATCAGAGGGCCTTGTGCTCAAGCGCACAGTGGACTACATGCATGAGCAGATTGCAGAGCGCCAAAGACTAATTGCCCGTATAGAAGCCGCCGGCGGCCAGGTGGATGAGCAATATAGGCGGTAGGTGATCGTGTGATCAGGTTTAGTACGGTTGGTCCAGCCCACTGACAATATATACAGGGATTTGTATCAGCAGCTTCAGCGACTATCGACTTTGCAGAACCAGCAAAACCAACAAGCCCAATAGAGTTGGCAAAACCAGCTAGAACAGCGATACCTAAACAATGCACAAGCTCTAGTAAACAAATACCTACGAGACCGAGAAATCCTCGAAGATTCCAGGCCAGGGAATTAATCTGTTAGCTTGAGCTCTTGACGCATGGTGAGCTTTTGTTTGGATCGTGCTTGAACTACATTAATACATACAGCAGTCAATCAGCGTTCTAAAGTCGCGCTCCACCTACAGTATAGCTGAAAGGAAACGCTGGTGAGGACTGGTCCATGTTTTAATAAATGATTTTTACACTTGTTACTACATTATAAACATACGTGATAGATGTTTAGGCGAATGTTTCTACCATGCTTCTTAGCCGGTCTCGCAAATCCTCCGGCGATAATCTCTCTTTGCCCAGCGCAACCTGCTGGTTCTTCACGTCGTCTTCTCCGACAACTAGAATCTGGCTATAACCGTTACCTCGAGCCTCTTTGATCTTAGCCCCCAAAGGTCGAGCAGTTGTATCCACGTCCACTGCCAACCCAGTCGGTCGAAAAGCATGCTCCGGGCCAGGCAATACACCATTCTCTAGCTGTTCATAGAGCTGCTTGTTTTTTCCAAGCAGAACATCACGTACATTTTCGGCCCAATCCATGACAGGGGCGGAGGTGTTGACTGTGAGGATAATGGCCTGGCGAGGACTTAGCCAGAAAGGCCACTTTCCATCGTATTTCTCGATCAAGAGTGCCATGAGGCGTTCTACAGAGCCTAGGACAGCGCGGTGGACCATAACGGGTCGGACGGGTCCGTACTCGGCGAGAAGGGTAGGATCCTCGGTTGTCTCGCCTCTGGCTTCATACTCTGGAGCAGGCGCTTGGTATTCAAGTTCGAATCGCTTGGGAAGCTGGAAATCGAGCTGAATAGTAGCTGTCTGGTGTTCCTTTCCATCGGAGTCTGTAAGAACAATATCAATCTTTGGGCCATAGAAAGCACCATCTCCTTCCTTGACACCCCATTCCATGCCTGATGCGTCCAGTGCTCGCTTTAAAGCATTCTCGGCCTGATCCCACTCTTCCTCGGTGCCGATGTAGTGGTCTTTGGGGCGAGTAGAAAGCGCCAAACGGTAGCTCGCACCGAAACGAAGAACTGTGTAAACGACCTTGACAAAATCCAGGGTCTTCTTGATTTCTTCTTCCACTTGGATAGGGCGGCAAAAGATATGCCCATCATCCTGGTGGAAACGTCGGACACGAGTAAGTCCACTCAATGAGCCCGATACTTCGTTACGGTGCAACGGGCTGAAGTCGGCATACCGCACGGGAAGATCCCGATAACTATGTCTTTTTGAAGCGAATATGAGGCAGTGTCCGGGACAATTCATAGGTTTCAGGCCATAGTCCCCCTCCTCCTCCTCTTCCGGCTTCAGATTTTCTTGGTGACTCCCACAGCATCCATCATGTTGCGGCGGCGGTGGTTCTGTGTTCCCTCTCACAGCGTACATATCGTCCGCATAGTTTTCCAAATGACCTGACTTGGCCCATAGTGACTTTTTGTAAATGGTTGGTGTGATGACCTCCTCGAACCCATATCTCACATATTGCTTTCGCAGAAAATCGACAAGTCTGTTGAAGATTCGCGCCCCATTCGGCAGGAATATGGGAGAACCAGGGCTGTAGATCGAGTTGATGAAGAGTTCTTGTTGGGCGCCAAGTTTGCGATGATCGGGAGGTTCTCGTTTTTCGGTCTTTTGGGAGTAGAATCGGCTACGCGAAAGGCATTGCGGACATGTCCATGGTCTTCTTAGGGTGGTATTCAGGGCCAACCGGGCAGTTCTTGAGCGTATCATGGCTCCTTCGACACGCAATGGCGCCAGACAATGATTGACGTTCAATATTTGTTGCGGAAATATGACGATCTAAAATTCAAAACCCACCTGAGATCGTCTGGAAGACGCATGGCAGCTCGTTACTGCTTAAAGCTTAGCGGACAGCCCGGGCCGCTATTCTTAGCGGTCAGTTATCGCCTATCGGTAAAGGCAGAAGGCTGGGTCTTCAGTGGACGTAGTGGCTGACCGCTGAAGTCGGGTCGCGTCCGCGTTTGTTTTGCAGGCAAATTACAATCATTATGTACCAACATAGTCTAGATCAATGACCTTATTTGCTTCCAATTTGAATTTGTTTAAATCTTACACTCTCTGTATGTTTCCCTGTTATGCAGCGCTCATTGACATCCAATGTGGCATGAGCCTTTCTTTGTGCGACTTTGACCCCTCCTTCCTACGCTAACAGCCTAAGTGAACCCCGCCATTAAACAAACAGAGCAACTGGGTTGAGCATCCATCCATCGGATCTTGGCTAGGCCAAAATTCACGAATCATCTTCATACCGTAACTTAGACTTCGCTCTCCGCAAACGAAAACACCATACTATTCGAGTAGCCATTCATCTCCCAAACCTCGTGTGTTTGGCTCCTTCGACCGTCCTTGCGGCTCTTGCGGACATAAGCCGCTGCTAGCTCACATCATGAGCTTCGCCATCGAAGTCCCGGGTGATGCGAATCCGCTATCCTTGCAATCACTTTATCAGACGCTACAGTCTGCCACTTCACACGAATATGCGCAGCGTCAAGCGGCAGGCAACCAACTAACATCGTGGGAGCTCCAGCCTGGCTACTACTCCTCCTTGCAGGTCGGTCTATCAGCAATTCCCAGTCTCTATATACGAATGCTGACCAACTGTTAGGCCATTTATCTTGACAAATCATTGGCGTACGAAGTCCGATTCCTTGCAATTATCCAACTCAAAAATGGTATTGATCGATATTGGCGGCTATACAACCAGGTCAAAAATAGCATCAAGTCGGAGGAGAAAAGCTTGATACGTTCACGGTTATTCCAAGGATCCATCGAAGAGGAGCACTCAAATCTTGCTCTACACAATGCCTTAGTGGTAGCCAAAATCGTTAGGATCGATTATCCTGGGGAATGGTCAGATGCTATGGGAAATATTATCGAACTCCTGCGTTCGACACGAAACGGCGATCAAAGGCACCTACATGGTATCCTCGAGATTCTACTTCGCGTAGTCAAGGAACTAGGCACAGCACGAATGAGGAGGAACCAAACTGCTCTGCAATCTGTGACCCCAGAAATCGTTCATGTTCTGTCAGAGGTCTATTCAGAAAAGTCACAGGCATGGATGGGCTTTCTTACTGGTGGCCCAGGAAACCAAGAAGAAGTTAACCTGGCCATGTTGAACAGCCTGCTTTCTCTTAGGGTACTCCGCCGACTTGTCATTATGGGTTACGAGCAGCCTCATAGTGACAACACAGTTGAGCAGTTCTGGACTCTGTCACAAACCCAATTCGGACAGCTTCTCGGCTTCGTCAGCCATGATTCCTCAGTTCCTACGAATTATCAAGATATTGTGGGCAAGCATTTGCTCCAATTTACCAAGCTACACATCGACATGGCGGAGCAGCATGCAGCCAGCTTTGTGTTCCTTCCCAACTCCATTCCTTTGGTGCAGTCATACTGGGAATTGGTTGCAAAATTTGCGGAAGTTTTTGACAAGTCGGGTGGTATCCGACAAGGCCCATCAGAGACTGGATCTGCCAAGTCCAAGGTGGAAGGTCCAGTGCTAGAGAGGTTGGCTCTCAAAGGACTTTTGCTCCTTAGATCATGCGTCCGAATAGCATTCCAATCCGTCCAAACATTTAGATGGAGAAGCCAGGAAACCAAGGCCGAGCAAGAGAGAGCGAAGAATCTTGTCAAATCGGAACTTTTAAAGCCCGATCTTGTTATCCAAATCGTTAACTCCATCATTACCCATCTTTTCGTCTTCCGCAAGTCGGATCTTGAAGGCTGGGAGGAGGACCCAGAAGAATGGGAGCAGCAGGAACAGAGCGAAGGTAATGCTTATGAATGGGAAGTACGGCCATGCGCTGAAAAGCTGTTCCTCGATCTTCTCACAAACTACAAGGACTTACTAGTGCCACCACTGCTGTCATACTTCCAAACAGCGCAAGATCCCCAGGCTGATATCGCTACCAAAGAAGCTGTATATACCGCAATGGGCCTTGCGGCTGCTCACGTCCATCACGTTTTCGACTTTGATGCTCTTCTGGCTTCCACAATCGTCAACGATGCTCGTTTACAGGGCGGTCTCTGCAAGGTGTTGCGCAGGCGAATCGCTATTCTTGTGAGTCAATGGGCGCCTGTCAAACTAGATGACTCTAGTCGACCGATAGTCTACCAAATTTACCGTCATTTCCTCAACCCCGATGACGAGACCAACGATGTAGTGGTCAGAATCACTGCGGCCCGTCAACTGCGCTGGATCGCTGATGAGCTTGACTTCAATGTCGATGCCTTCCTACCGTATACGTCCGATGTTCTGTCCCAGCTCATCGACCTTGTCCAAAATGTCGAAGTTGACGAAACCAAGCTGGCAATCCTGGAGTCTATTCGAATTCTGGTCCAACGCATGGAAGATCAAGTGTCACAGTTTGGAGACCAACTCATGTCTGCTCTCCCGAGAGTCTGGGAGAATTCAGGGGCTGAAGAATATATGATTAAGCAAGCAGTCACCTCAATCTTTGCGGCTCTCGTTATGAGTATGGGCCCTGACTCTCAGAGGTATCAGCATTTCATGTTGCCGCTGCTCTCTGAGGCAGCTCGCCGGGGATCAGACCTACATCTCCACCTCATCGATGAATCTTTGGAACTATGGAACAACATTCTCATGCAGAGCCACGCTCCGCTGGCCCCTGAATTGGTCAATCTTGCCGAGCTTGCGCTTCCCCTCCTTGAGTATGATAGCGAAACGGCTTCTTTGGCTTTGCAAGCTGTGGAGTCTTATATCCTTCTCGCTCCCGCATCTGTCCTGGAGGATAGGCTGCGTCGCCCAACTTTGAACGCTCTGGCCAATATCCTAGATTCTAAGAGTAGGGAGCAAGTTCGTCTTGGTACGAGCTGCATCGAGAACCTCATTCGTGCTGCAGTCGAACTTGGTGGATCGACTGGTGTATCGGTCATTCTCCAGGACATGGTTGAAATCGGGTTCATGAACAAGATACTTGGGAACCTTCGCGACGCTTGGGAATCGCATCAGACTACGGGCCCTAACAGAAAGGTCAGCAAGCTGAGCACAATCACCGAGACAGACTACTTCGCAATCTTGGCACGCCTTGCACTTTCGGAGCCTACTCTCTTTACCCAGATGCTGACCAATATGGGTTCTCTTGATCAAGTCTGGTCCTGGCTGTCAGAGGAGTGGTTTACGCACATGTCTGGCATAGACCATATCGAGCGACAGAAGCTTTACCTTTTGGGTTTGACAAGACTTCTAGAACTGCCTTCGCCTGTGCAAGAACTGGTGCTGAGCAAGCTTCAACAATACTTCGACATGTGGATCAATGTGATTTCCGAGCTGCAGGACGGCGTTGTCAACGGCACTGATACCCTTATCTGGGGTCCATTGGAGCCAACCGAATATGATACCCCCAAGACAATCGCTGAGAGCAGCATGTCCGCCAAGGACCCCATACACACTGTCCACGCTTTCGACTTTGTTAAGTTACGTCTTCAGGACCTGGTGAACAGAGTCGGAGGCGAACAGGCTTTCCAAGAGCAGTGGGCAGCCAATGTTGACAAAGATATTCTGGACAAATTCCAACAGATGGCGTCCGGAGTGCAGCAGCAACAAGAGTAGAAAATGAGCTTGACTCTACGACGCCCGGTTGGAATCACCTTGTAAGAATGGAAACAATAATCCGCAATAGCTTTACAGCATGGTTAGATAGATCATTGATACCGAATTGATATTAGACGACTGGTAGTTTTCTTCGGCAAGTGGCTTCTTTTGCTCAGAAACTGGCCAATTGATATCTATAAACTATTTGTTTATATCTCTCCAGAAATGCCCCTTCCATCTATAGCTTGCTCTGTCCCTCCTCGGGTATCTTAATAACAACCTTTCCCCAAGTGCCCCTACCTCCAAGGGCCTTCAGCGCAGCCCCAGTCCTCTCCAGACCAACAAACTCCTCATCTGTGTACTCTGTACCCTTGAGCTTTCTCTCTTTCACGAGACCCATAATGCCCTCCCAGACCTTGGGAATCATCTCCTTCTCATGAATAGAATACGCGCCCCAGTGCAGTCCCACGATGGAGATGTTCTTCAAAAGAACCTTGTTCATCGCTACCTTTTCAATCTTGCCAGCAGCGAAGCCGATAACGAGAATGCGTCCATTCCAGGCTGTGCACTTTGTGGAGAGGTCGACTAGACCGACAGGATCGTAGACAATGTCGACACCGCGGGAGTTTGGTGTCAACTTCTTGACCTGGGCGGGCCATGAAGCGTCGTTGTAAGAAATCACATGGTCGGCACCATAGGACTTGGCAACGTCGAGCTTGTGCTGTGTCGAAGCTGTCGCAATGACAGTTGCGCCAAAGGCCTTGGCCACTGTTACATATTAGCTTAAGTATGACCAATGCGCCGGACGTCTCATACCTTGAACAGCAGCAAGGCCAACACCGCCCGCCGCAGCGTGGATGAGGACATAATCGCCCTTCTTAATGTTCGCTCTCACAACTAGAGCACCATAACTTGTCGGCGCAGTGACAAACAGACCAGCGGCCTCCTTGAACGACCAGCCATCGGGAACAGGCAGGAGAGTGTTCTCAGCAGCACAGATCTTGGTCGCAAAAGCACCCTGCGACGCGCCAAAGACACGCGATCCTACAGGAAACTTGGGGTTGGAGCCATTGCTAGGTGTGGCGACGACTGTGCCAGCAAATTCGGCGCCAGCAACCCAGGGAAATGCTGTATAGAATTAGCATCTGATAAGTTTATCTGTATCGGAGGACCTACGAGGCTGGTTCTGGTATTTTCCTTGGATCTGCAGAATGTCGAAAAAGTTGGCCGCTGCGGCGTGTACTTGAATGAGATATTGATCCGCTGAGGGTTTAGGATCGGGAAGGTCAGTGACCTGAAGTTGATCGGGGCCCTTATCAATTATTAGTCAATGGTCAATTGAATGCCAGATTACAAGTTTACCTTGAGATATTCGGTGATTTGGATCCCGCGCATGATGAAGGTGTTGAATATGTGTACGATGCAATGAAATTCAGTCGCTAAAATGAATAGGCAGCTCCAGGTTTCGCGATAAGTACTAAAGGTGTCGTGATGAAAAACTACAAGTGATGGAAAGAGGTCATAGGGAGGTTACAAAGACAAGATTTATTTAATAGCTGGCGTCGGGTACCTTGTTGCGGCAGCATGTTCCAGAGTCTGGGGTTACGCGGGGAAGACATCCATGAGCCGAGGCATCTTCTCCAGCGATCGGCCCCATCGTCACACCCCAGCTTCACTCAGATTTAGCACTACTTTCATCAGAGTCGATAACACCTGCACAATATTGGTATTTGAACACGCTGAAAATGATATTCTGTTTTGTCCTAACAACATAACCGAACCATGCTTCCTTTAGGATATATCTATCCTAGTGCCAAACTGTATTAATCAAGTTGCTTGACTTATTCTCGTCACTCGTAATGCCACGCCTTGCTGGGTAGAGTGAATAAATCCTCTACCTAGAAGCCCCTGAGTTATTTGCCTGAAGTCTGTACAGCTATCCAGACAGAAGATGCTCGATGGCTCCCTGGACGCTTCCGCCACTTCGTCTCAAGGCGGCAACATTTCGATCAAAGTCGAAGAATCCCATATCGTTCAGTTGACGCAGTTGCTCGGCGTATCGCTCCTCCGGGGGTCTGTTGTCGGCAGGCGCCGGAGGGCTCGCACCCATTCCACCGCTGCCGAACATTTGCATCATCTGCTGCATCATCTCCGGGTTCATACCAAAGGGGTTATTGGCCTGGGCGCCTCCAGCGCCTCCAGCAGCTCCAGCAGCTCCAGCACCGGGGAAAAGCGCTGCAAATGGGTTCGGGGGAGCCTGGCCAGTGGTCGAGCCCTGCTGTTCACCACCTTGGCCGGGTGTTGTTCCAGAAGTTTGCGCACCAGCCGCATTGTCAGTAGCGCCTTGGCTAGGAGTGTTGCCTGAGCCTGTCTGTCCTTGCGGTTGAGCAGGGCTTCCATACATTTGGTTCAGAGCTTGAAGCTGCTGCATCATCTGTGAAAGATCAGGGGGGTTTCCTGCGCCTCCTTGACCTCCCATCAAACCTCCAAGTCCAAACAGTGGGTTTTGTTGGCCAGAAGGTGTTTGGCCAGCATTGCCCTGGGCATCTCCGCTCGCTGCTCCTTGAGGTGTCGTGTCGGTAGCGCCAGGAGCAGGAAATCCACCAGCTGCTCCGCCTTGCATGTTTCGTTGCATGCGCATGGCTTGTGACATCATTTGAGGATCGGTCATCATCTGTCTCATCATTGGGGAGCTGATGATCTCGCGAGCGTTGGGTACATTTCGCAGCATAGGGTTCGATTCGATAAGCATGTTGATGAAATCAGGGTTGTTGAGGGCTTCGTTCATAGACGATTGAACGTTGGGATCGGACATGAGTCGCTGAATGCGTGCCTCGTCCATAGGAGCACCCATCTGAAGATATCTGTCAGCAAGTAGCCTCAGCATGGAAGGGGAAGCACACGTACACCACCGTCGGGTCCAAACATATCAAGTCCAGGAAGACCATTTCCGAAACCGGCGTATCTGGCACCTGTGAGGCCAGCAAATGGCTGGTTCGCGGTACCTGCAGCCATGTTGGCCGGGGCAGGAGTAGCTGTGGAGGCACTGGCGGTGGGGGTTTGGTTAGGTTGTTGATTGCTGGCGGCGCTCTTGACCATATGAATTGTGTTGTTGTTCTTTATCTTGTATGTACTCAGGGCATCATCATTCTTCATAACACGTCCTGAGTAAATTAGACGTTGGCGCTCAACAGGTATGTTCTCCATGTCCTCGCCGGCGAGCTTAGTCTTGAGATCGAGGACAGTCGCGGTGTCGCTCATGGTGATGGTGTGGTTGCCCTCGCCAGACTTCACCTTGAAGGTGATCTGGGTTTCGTTGCTCGGTTCAGGATTGTCGGCCATCGTAGCGGTTGTGTTGTGCAAGACTGAAGATATGGCGTGTCGCGGCGCAACGAGACGAGACGAGGGGATTGAGAAGTGATAGCGGGGGGTTAGGCGGATGGAGCAAGAGCGGGGAGAGCTCTTGGATGATAGAGGACTAGACTATCGCAAGTGTTATGCTCAGAGTTATTCTGATAAGGGATATCGAAAAGATTATTAAGTTGTTGAGAAAGATGATCTTTTAACAAGTTTTGAAGAGGCGAAGTTGGAAGCAGGTGAACCTAAAGAAGCCCAAAGAAGAGAGGCAGGTCTAGTGTAGGATGGAACGCGGCGCAGGGAAGGGAAGCCCGGCTCGGGCTGTACTGCGGTTGCCCAGCCCGTCAGGGTGTCAGAATGATTGGTCGCTGACAGCCTAAGAGACAGAATTATGTGGTTATCTTAGGGGGTCTCAGACGTGGATCTAGACTAATTTATTTTGGCGTCTGGAGCGTCAATTCTGTTACCCACCTGCCTGCTCCAGTTGTCATTAGTGACGTGGGGCAACTTTTTGGCTGAGGGTCTAGAGGGTGTCAATGCCCAGGGTGCAATGACGCGCAGTGGAGTAGGGAACATCAAGTCGATCAAGCAAGAATTGGAGAAGATCGAAAAGAGAAAGTGTTTTCCACAATGGAAAGGTTTTGCTTTTTATGAATACCTATTGTGGCAGTCCTTTCTTAAAATCGGAGAAGTAGTCCTTCTTGCTTATACCTAGGTAGGTATAAAGTAAATCTACCTCTCATGTCTATTAACCTTCTGACCAACGCCTGTCTGGTTCCATCACCATCCACCATCTTCTGTAGCCAGACTACTCCTTGATCTAACCAGGTATGCATCATCTCGGAAGATAAATAAAATTGCTTCCTTTTTAACCGATGATGAGGACGTCATACAACTATTCTTCAATATTGGCGTGCGGCATTTCATTGACTTTAGGCTGCAAATAAACGGGTGATTCAAGTGCGATTGACTATTGAAGGTGGATGCATGGGGGATTGTAAGCATGAAACGATCGAATAGACAAACCACTATCACAAATTGGGAGAATATTGCTTCAAAACGGAGATCCAGTGAACAATACCTATTTCAGTACATATGCCTAGTGTTTGTGCAACCACAACCGCATCGTCAAGTTCACCCCGAGTGAAACTGCCTTCCAGGATTTAGGGTAGCCAACTAGCGCTGTTATGATGTCCAATGGAGTGACATGGAACCTCAACTCATCATCTTCGATAGTCACATTTGTTTCTGAACCATCGATCCCATCGTCAAAATGAACCAGATGAGACTTATGCCTGGATGATAATCGTTCACCATCTTACCAATTTTATCTGACTGAACAACAAATACTTTGCTGGTTTAACCCAGTGAGCCCAAGCCCAACATGATCCAAGGGATATTCTATGCCAGGTTCTTCCCTCAAGAAGGTAACAAGACCAGTAATTTACATACATGAGCATTTCTGATCCTCTTGATAGGTCCCAAGATTGTCGCTCAGTCACCTGCGGGCTGCATCACACCTGTGGAAGGCTCGACTAAATCCCCTCTCATTGACTTTGACGTGCTTCACGAGTACATCATCCCCAGACAGGCCTTCTGCAATCGCTACCTGACCATCAACACGCCTGATGGAAAGTACACCGTACTAGGACACCCTGTGGTTATTCCTCATACGAAGTACTCGCGTAACGAATTCATCTTCAACTTCGGCCTCGTTCTTGACGCCGACGTTGATCATGTGCCGTATGAGCGCGTCGTCCGTGGCCTGGCTTCTACTTTCTCTGAGATGGAGAAGCAGAACGAGTATCTGAGTCAGAACGCGGAGACTAAAGGAGCTGGAAGAAGACCTATTGACAGTCTGTTGGAGATTGTCAAGGAAGATTTGGATAACTACGGAGAATGCATGATTCCCGTTGGTAAGTTATTATGTGCTGTTTGTATAGAGCTTTTACTGACTATTCTATAGATGAGGCCAACACCATCAACATGAAGCTATTCCCTCACCATATTGACCCCCCGAGGGTTCGCGGCTGGCATGTACCTGTACCAAAAGCCAAATTTGCCGACATCATTGACCCTACATGGGATCTCACTCTCCAAAAGGTCATCTCTCATATCGACGGCGTCTCCGACGTTCGACGCATCGCCCACGCAGCTTCCGTGTCACTTGAGCTAGCCAAGACTGCTCTCCGCCACCTTCTCTACTACGATACCATCCTCCTACTTGACATGTTCTTCTTCAGTGCATGCTACGCTCCCCGTCCTGGTATTCACGACTTCATTCGGAACCTTGACGGCATGGTTGATGAGTGTGCTGCGTACGTATCTCATGGCCGCGGTCTCGTAAGCAACTACCATCTCATCAAACTCATGTCCACATTTACTCCTGGCAAGTCCGTCATGGAATGGCTCAAAGGGCACCAAGATGCAGGCTTCGAAGTTTTACGTTTTGTCGATGTCCGTAGGTTCGTTCAATTTGGTGTCATTAAAGGCTGCATCTATAGAGTCCACAAATTCGTCGTCTCGAGGCAGTACCTAGCTGCTTTGGCGTCTGGTCAGAGTCGGCCAATGCCAGGAGGAGATCCGCTGCAGAAGTATACAGATGGCTGTCATCATTTCGACCAGATCATCACAGAACAAAACCTGACAGACAGCGATATCATGGAGAAGCTGAAGAAGTTACCGGTTCCTAAAGGCGATCTAGCAGTCTTTTACAGATAAACAGAGCCAGGCGTGTCATACCCATAAGTTTTATACATTTTACATCGTTTCTATGGTATCATGCGGATTACAATATAGTACAGTTTTATCTTACACGGCAAAGGCATGCCGATTCCATGGAGCCACTTCATTTGTCTCTGTTCCCGCCTCTGGAGTTGTTTCGTTCGCGGATCTCCTGCTTGTCAGGGAGTTCAATGTTGGGGTTGTTGGCAACCCTGAGTCTGTCCCTTTGCCTTTCCGCCATTCTGGTAAGCTCCATGTCTGACAACTCCACGCCATCCTCTGCTATCTGTTTCTTGAGCTCCTCCTTTAGCCTGCGCATGTGGCCAGTGTAAGGCTGGCCAGGATAGATTTTCCCACTCCTCTTAAACTCCTCATCATCGATTAGCTCCACAATGCGTACGTTGTGCTTGCCCTTTCGCATGATGAGCATGCGCTCGTCAATAAGGAAGTTCTTTGTCTCCTCAGGGAACCAAGCCTTCATGGGCGTCCAGGACAGGTTTCCAGGGACAAGGCCTCTCTTCTGACCAGGCTGAGCAGCGATGTAAGCACCTTGCTGCGAGAGAAGGCGTTGGCCGTCACTGCTGCTGGAAGCCAGACCACATGCGTGAAGGATTTTGGCAGGTGACGAATCCATAATGGAGCGGGGCAGTTGAATGTCGCTTCTTGGGGCAGTGTTGGCAGTAACAATACCAGATTTCTCCGTAGGCTCGCCAACAATGCCATGTGGCTTCGTGCCGAAGCGGAATTCATGCTGCTTGGCCTCCTGGACAGCCTTTTGTCCACCGTGGATGAGCGAGACAAAATCAAAAGCAAGAGCGTGTTGCGCTTTGCGCTCCGAAGGGTTGGCTCGGTGCTCTTCCATAAGCTTGGAAATCTTCTCCAAAGGCATGAACGTGAATAGCTTGAGAAGCTTTTCGACCTCATCATCTGAACGTCGGACGAAGTATCCATACAGATCGAAAGCTGTCGTCTTGAACTCATCGAGCCAAACAGCATTTCCTGCGCTCTTGCCAAACTTGGCACCAGAAGAGTCAGTCAGTAGCGGAACAGTGAATCCAACTGGCTCGTGGTCCCAAGTTGACGGCATCTTCAGGTGAGGAGCCTCTTCGGTTTCGCGGATGGTCTTGAGAGCATCGATACCGGCGGTGATGTTGCCATACTGGTCAGAACCTCCGATCTGCATCTGAATACCGAGTTTGTTGTACATGTGCCAAAAGTCCCATCCCTGAAGGAGAGGGTACATGAATTCACCCAGTGACATTCCATCGCCTTCGGTCATCTTGCGCTTCACACTATAATACTGGGTTAGGCTTCTGAACACCTGCTTTCGAAAATTGGAGAAACTCACGTGTCTCTAGCCAGCATGGGCCCAATTCTCGTATGCCTGGCTATTCTCTTGGCGAAGTCGTAGAGAGTGAGGTTTCCCAGCCACATATTGTTGTTCAATAACCGATGAGTGGCAGCCCAGTCCTTTTCGTAGCCGTACTTCTCCCTCAATAGCTGCACATTTTGCCATATCCTGGTCAACTGAACGTGTATCTTGGTGATGTTCTTCGAAATATCTGCGTTGGAAAGAATCGCTCGGCTTTCAAGTCGGTCGGTAGGGTCGCCAATGCGGGCAGTCGAACCACCGATCAAGGTAACTGCGGGATGACCATGGAACCATAACCAGAACATGGGCATCATTGGTAGCAAGTGACCGACATGCATTGAGTCGGCGGTAGGATCAATACCGACATAAGATCCTATTCGCCTCACACGCATGATCTCCTTAATCTTCTCTGTTGTACTGTAGTATAAGTTAGATATAGTGCTTTGAGCTTCTTGCCTAGCGTCGCATACCCTGCCACATCCTTGATATATCCTCTCTCTTCAAGAATGTCCCATGTGTGTGGGATCTCTCCGTTCTTGATCTTTTCACCCTTCTCTTTCCATCTTGCTTCGGCCTCCGCAACCTTCTTGAGGTATGATGTCGCAATGAATCGAACTTGGGATCGTTGCCCACTAAGACATGTCGAATATATAGCAGGTCTTGTGGACGGGAGCTTCGAGATGAGGGCGCGACTCGCCATGACTGAGGATCGGAGCGATGCGCTCAGTTTTTAATACAAAAATTAAAACAGAAGTAAAAGACTGTCGACATGTGAAAATTCCAATCGTTTTCAAACTCTACTCACGCTTGGAGAGCTTGAAGCTGCTAGCACCAAAAAAATCCCCAAGCGACGTCGGACGAGATCCATGTTCAAAAAAGTGTTGACCAATCATAAGTGGTATTACTAATTGACGTTTATTGGACCTTAGCGACCTCAAAGTACCCACACCACAGGGAAACCTTCGGGACGTAGCCAACCAATCACAAAAGATGTAATTCGAGATCCTCGGCAATGAGGCTGCTTCAGTTCCGGGTCGGTTTGAATTGAAGGATCCCATACATCATCAACTCTACTCCCGAGCCTCTCGAAGCAGCCACCAATTGAGTGCCGCGACAACACCACAAGAATTCAAAAAAGACTTCAAAATGGCCTCAATTGCGCGTTCCTCCCTGCTTAGGCAGACTGCTATGGCCTCTCGATTGGCCACTGCTGCTGCCCCCGCGACCCGAAGCGCTTTCATGCCTAGCATCCGTACTCAGGTTAAGGGTGTTGCTGCTTTCCACAACACTGCTCAACGATCTGCTATCCTGCCTCCCGGACCTCGTATGTTATATATATATAAGTTCAAAAATAGTGATTTTTGCTAACCGGAACCTGCAGAGCGCATTGAGGGTGGTGGTACGAAACGACTTTCCCAGAAGCTGGATCGCAACATGGCTGGCTTCACATGATATACATTTGGATAGCTAACATTTTAACCACAGTCAACGACCCTGCTCCCATCCCCGAGCCCAGCTCCGCCCACGGTTCCTACCACTGGACATTCGAGCGTCTCCTCGCCGCCGGCCTCGTCCCCTTGACCGTCGCTCCCTTCGCTGCTGGTTCTCTCAACCCTACTCTCGACGCCATCCTCTGCAGTGTCCTCCTCCTCCACTCCCACATGGGCTTCCAGCAGGTTGTCATCGACTACATTCCCTCAAGGACCTACCCTGGTCTCCGCAAGACCTTCAACTGGCTCCTCAACCTTGCTACCGTTCTTGTCGGCGTGGGACTGTACGAGTTCGAGACCAACGACGTCGGTATCACTGAGGCTGTTCGACGGGTCTGGAAGGCGTAAGTTGGTAGATGGGTTGATTGATATATGTGTATGAAGGAATCATATTATTGGTAGTATTACTTGTCGCGCAGGGCTGTGACCGCGGGCACCTGTATAGAAAAATTTCCTTTGAGTTATTGAAGATTGCGTCAATTTTATATAAGACGATTCTCTTTTTCACCCGCCAGGAACTACGCGATTGTTGACTTGAACCTGTATCAGAGCGCTCCAGGGACGCTACTGACAATCACATCATAAACTAAAATTACGATCAAGAATCAGAAGACTGGGATTGCGTCAAGACAATTGTTTTACTATTTCAATTTAACGATATGTTTTGTGCCAATTCCAAAATGTTAACTCCGTTATTGCAGGCCAATTTCAGTTCATATGATCAAATAGTTAGTGATGTGATTTCAGATCCTCCAGCTCGATCCATCTCAGGTGTAGGCGGTGGCAAGTTCTCAGACTTTGTGCAGATCCAGCAACTGGCATACATGTTGACTCGATCAATGCAGGCTCCGTCAATGCGAGCGCCATGTCGCTTGGGAGTGAAGCCGTGGCTTTCAAACTCCTTGATATACCAAGGAGTCAAAGCAGAAGAACGAAGAAGGACACGGCCACCCATTGCCAACGCCCGGTTGAGCTTTGTAATCTGAGCAGCAGCGGCACGAGATCCGGTATCAAACCAGTCCATGCTGTCCATTACAACAGCAACGGTCAGCGTGCCAGGAGTGATGCGCGCGATAACCTCCTCGAGCTCATCGGTGTGGATGCGAAGACCATCGAGAGCGTTGGGACGAGAGAGCTTTGCGTGGGCACGAGGACTGAGATAATCAGGGTGACACTTGGGTGAGAACTTCCCATCCATGCAGACATAGTAGTAAGGGTTGTCAGCAGCGATGTGAGTCTCTTCGGCAACAGGATCGAGGGTGTTGACCATGTAGTGCCAGATGGCGTGAGAGCGAGTATTCTTAGCAGTGGGCTTGGGGCCCTTAACTAAGTCCGAGTCGGCATGATCAGCCTCAATCATAGCTAACTGGTTCTTGGGAACACCAAGTGCAGCCCAGAGGAAGCTCTCCTGAGACACAACCAAGTTACAAACAAGCTTAGATAGAAGCGCGGGACGGATCTTGTGACGCCAAATTTCTCGCTGCTCGTTAAGAGTCTTGGCTTCAAGGAGCTGCTTCACGGCCTTCTGTAGACCGAAGAGTCGAGCGATCCAGCGGAAGACGCGAATGGCGTGGCGCGAGCCTCCAGTGTCGTAGAGACCATGACCACTGCCGTTCTGAAAGACGTGGACGTTCTTTAACCAGTATTGGAATGCGCGACCAGAGAGATGAGGAGAGAGCTTTGTGATAAGAAGCTCACGGAACTGAGGATGCTTGCCGTCTCCGAAGATCTTCCAGAAGTCTTCATAGGGGAGGGCAGTATATGAAGCTGCCTTGAGTTCGAGCAGATGGTTCTGTGTGGGGTTCAGATCAACTGCATGAACACGAGCAGGGCTCTGAAGGAGGTAAGAGAGAATGTTATCGCCCGCGGAAGTAATAGCAAGGACCTTGTCATCGGCACCCAGCTTCAAGAGACGTTCGTCGACACGGGTGTCTTCCCATGTGAAAGCATAGATATACTCGTCCTTGAACTGAGTATGCTTAGGAAGCTGCTCATCGTAGTAGATGCGCCAGTGATGGTTCTGGTAGAAGAATGATGGGAGTGGCAGGTTCGAGGAAAGGTTTGAAACAGCAGTGAGGAATGCCTTCGAACGAATTTCAGGAGCTGATCTCTCAATGGCACGAGTCAAGGCATCTCCGTGGTTAGCAGGATACAGATAGGGGGACTCAGTGACCAAAGCATCAATACGCTCAACAATTTCATGGGGGAGACTGGAAGACGAGAAAGGCTTCTTATGGCATCCAAGCCAAATGTAGTAGGGAATAGCTCCCAGTCCCTTGTTACGGGTGTTGACGTTGAGGACAGTGCCAAACTTGTACTCGAGGTAATCTCTACGACTTGGCTCAAGGCCAACTCGATCCAGATCAAACCAGGAGCGCCAGAAGCTTCGTGACAAGAAGTTGACATGACGGTCTACAAGGCCGCCTGTGTAGTTTCGGAAGGCAAAGTCAACCTTGTTCTGCACATAGAAGTCTACAACGCCCATGATACCTTGAGGTGAAAGGAGAGAAGTGACAGAGTCGATGACAGAGTAGTAGTCAGGCTGGTATATAGTTAGCACTCAATCAAGGTAATAAACAGGTAAACTCACGATCATAGACAGACTGTATGACATGGTGATCAAGTCTGCTCCGCCAAAATCGGGACGAGGCTTGTCAAAGTAGCTCAAGGCTGGAGAGCGGGGAGGAATTGGCTTCGAAGGCATGCCAGATTCATAATCTTCAAGACGAAACTTGCGAGCATCCTCACAGACCACCTTGACATTCTTCCAACCAAGGCGTTCGAATCGCTTTCTCGCCACCTCACAGAGAGATGGAGAAAAGTCAACGAGGTATACGCTAGAGAAGAAGGTAGGGACATCGACGAATGCGCCCATAGCCTCGATGTTGAAGCCAGTACCGCCGCCAATCTAAGAAAGATATGTCAGATATTGTTAGAACATCATGGTGTTCAAGTGCAACTCACGTCGACCCAAATTCGCTTAGTCTTGCTGCTGTCTTTGGAGACAGTTTCCTTTAGCTTTGCCTGCATTTGTGCAGCAACAAGAGCCAACATGTCCTCACGACCACGGAGGAGGACCTTTCGGGTAGCATCATAAGCCCCGGCTTGCTTCTTGTAGAAGCTCTCGAGGGCATCTTGTTGGTTGCCCTTGGAGCCGCCCTGGTGGGGTTTGAGGAAAGAAGAGTAGAAGAAGAGGAAGAATGATTTAATCAAGCCAGGGGCTTCGTCCTGACTCTTGCTGGAGAAGGCTGAGGCGAGGCCGAAGATACTCAGCGCTGCCGTGATGATACCAGCGACAAGAGACTGGGCGTTAGCCAAAGATAACATGTTACCACCCTAGTAATTAAGTTAACCGGCGCAAAGGATGAGGGGTGAGCGAGTGCATACATGAGAAGCCATGGTACTCTCTCATTGTATGCCGAGAGAATAAGTGTTGAAAGAAGGAAGCTGTGTAAGCTGTGTTGAAAGCAGTCCACACGATCAAGTTGAAGATGACAGGAAACCAGAAAATAAGAACGAGACAAGCCAGGGATATATACGTCGGCACACTCGAGTAGACACGGAACAGATTTGGAACTCAATTCGGCAACAATGGTCTCGGCAGAAAGGCCATGACGCCTCACGCACGATGTACTCGACGCGAACTCACTTGCTCTTGACTGCAGGACCCTGTTGATCTACTAGACCCCACTAGATAGTCATGATAACCCCGCCATCAGTGTTCATTCTAGGCATGAGCCTAGAGGTGGGTAATGGGGGTGGGAGCCAATAAGTGAAGCACATGTTCATGGTTGATAGAGTCTCAGGGGCCTTGCAAGGCTGCTGCGGCGGCAGACATGTGCCATCCTTCGTTCGCTATGAAGAGTTGGTACTCGCTATAGCGTGTGAGTGGGGTATAAGTTGGTATTGGTTTCAATTCTTTAGAGACGACGATCTCTGGTTTATGAAGTCGAAGATGATGAGTGTCCTTGGATGGGAATGGCCGTGACACGAAGTAGAGTCATTGGCTATATCAATATTTCAATGAATTGACTCTTCAGCTGCAAAGAATATACTCATAGGACCGCCCACATTGGAAAATAAATGTCAATATTCCGCAATGCTCTATTTGTTTAGGTGAGCTATGTTTGGAGTTTTCGTATTAGTCGGTCGTTCCAAGTTCCAAACGCAAGAACCAATCAGAGAAGAGCAGTCCACCACATGTAGAATTCAACACCAATGTAAGGGTACCTACAACAGCCTCTAGGAACGCAGTGAAAGTGGCAGATATAGTGAAAACGTCCTTCGCGGCAATAAAGAAAAGGCCAATTGAGTTGCACGGGAGTTATCGGTTGCTCTTCAGGTGCCTGCGCAGGGAATTGTTATCGTCAAATAACAATACACAGAGAATAGGCGCCCCGACGAGCCGGAGTAAGACGGCCCTACGTATTGAAACAGAACAGTCCAGAGCTCGTAATAAAAAATACCTGATAAGCTCAAGTTCCAGTGACTCGAAGGCATTTTACGCGATGTTTGTAAGCTCCAGTTGGTGGGAGCTTGCAGTTCCAGAATTGCTTGAGCGAAATTGATCACTGGTTATGTGAATAGAATTATCAAAAGTAATCCGGATCCTGAAGTATTCAATCATTCCCGTTGTCGAGCTCTTTGTGTAAACCGTTGCAGGCAGCGTCAGTTCGATATTTGTTTATCATTGCGCTGTGGCTTGGTTGAGGTGTCTTGTTCTTGGCCCTAGATAGGTAGGTAGGTACCTATTGGGTTGGTAAGCATTCAACATCACAGTATCCATTGTTGCAATTACAATAGCTTTATAATATTGCTGATTGATGTGAATGCAAACGGAAGTAACATATTCCTTTCATCCGTACCTGCTATAAGCTCTGAAACCTCTGAACCACTCACATGCTTTGCTTCCCCTCCACAGCCCACAGCTGAAGCGAGAACCTAAAGTGGACATCAAGGGGTAACGCAAGCAGGTACGTACCGACCACCACCTGCCCTGTGACGCACCTCAGGATCGCGCGTCTAAAGCCGAGCCGTGTCGTTCTCTTATTCAGCTCGTCGCATCGCATTTCATCAAACGCCATCTCCTTAACCTCCGATACCATCTCATCAACCCATTTAAACAGCATTCTAACGCTGGTCGCACCCCCGAATATTCGCCATCATGCCGCCTGGATCGAGTCAGAAGGGGACGGGCAAGAAGAACTCGGCAATACAGAAGCAGAGCCGCAACACTACGCCGGCTCCAGTCGCGACAGCTAGTCTCCCTCCACAGGATTTTTACGACCCAGACTATCTTAATACGAGAGTCATCCTTTTCCGCAACCTTACATACGACGATATCGTTGACCACTCTGCCTCCAATGCGACCATTCCAGATTCCAAGAGCCTCGACGGCATGATCGAACGATTAAAGAGTCTATCAAATATTATGGAGAAGCGCTCCACGTTTTATGACCGCGGAATGAGACATCTGGCAGATGAGCGTAAGAAGCGACCATCTGAAGACTACGGGAGCCGCGCCGAGGGTGAACAAGAAGGAAAACGACCAAAGCACAAAAGAAAGAAGCCCGATTCACTGGCACCGCAGGAGACTAATGTTGGTATGTTGATTTACTATGCGCCCGAGGCACGCGCCAGTGCAGGCAGCTGCCTACCACTTTAAGCTCGTGAGTGATCGAGACTAATTTTAAGCAGAACGTTCGTCGCCATTGCGAGATTCTAAAAACCGCAAACACGACCGCGACCCAAGCTCTCCTTTGTCTCCTACACATGCCGGCTCACCGGGGGATGGCGACAAGAAACCAAAAACAGAAGAGAAGAAAGAAGACGAAGACGAATCCTCCAGCTCTGATGACGAAGGCGCGCCACCCCGGCGCGAACAACCTCAAGCCATGACATTCGGCGAAGACCCCTCGACTTTTCCCGATCCTACGATCTACGAAATTAGACCAACCTATCCCGGGATGCCCGATGAGGAGCGCAAAGAGATTTATTCAGTTTCGACATACCCTCCTTCAGATCTTGCGGACCTCATTGCTGGCGATCCACCAGACAAGGACTTCAGCAATGCCAAGCCCAACAGTCAGATCAACTTTAGCACATTCTCATCGTATGTCGAACCGTTTTTTCGACCATTCTCCGAGGAAGACTTAGCCTTCCTGCGTGAACGAGGAGATCGTGTGACACCTTTCGTCATGCCAAAACGTGGCAAGCGGCACTATACAGAAATCTGGGCGGAGGAGGACGGCGCTATGTCGATCGACACACCGCAACAAGGACGCGACAAGTTACCACCGAACCAACCACGAGGAAGTATCGACAATATGGACGACGACGTTGGAGAAACCGACAAGCTATCCGTTGGCCCTTTCTTGGCTCGCTTGATGCAAACACTCAGGCCTGAGGCTCGTGCGCAGTCTGTCGACGACAAACCTACGACAAATGGAATCACCAATGGAGACGTTAGCATGAATGGTGATGCCGATGGTGATGATAAGCCTGCAGGTTCCGAGGATAAAGCAAGTCAACCACCCGCAGCCTTTATGCCGGAATCATCAACAGAGGCCTGGAAGAAGGCTTCGCACCCCAAGTTGGAATACTCGCAAGTTGACGAACGTATAAAGCAAGAACTCCGGCATATTGGGTTTCTACCTTTAGAAGGATTTGAAGCAGAATACGACGGGCACTACGATGATGAGGTTGCAGCAAGATTACGCCTTCTACAGAACAAGTTAAAAGACCAAATGTTGATCAACAGCGCACGCAAAGCTCGCATGACAGATCTCGTACGAGAACGGATGGCATATCAGGAATACCAAACGATCTTGGAAGACCTCGACTCCCAAGTACAGGCCGCATATCTCAAGCGGACTAGGACGATGGGTAAAAGCAAGAAAACAAAACGGCCTGGGGGTGCGGGTGGCGGCAGCCACTTTGTGGGAGGTGCCACGGGCACCGCTCGACCAGGCATTGGTGACCTTACAAAGACACTCATGGAAAGGCGAAAACGATGGATCGACACTATCGGATCTGTGTTTGACGATGAGAGTCTGCGTAAGGTTCCAAGGATGGAAGATCCTGAAAGTTCAATCTTCAAGCCTACGGATATGGCCGAACTTATGAACAAGGAAAAGGAACAGTGGGATGAGGAGGTGGAAGAGGAATAGCAGTCCTATTTAGCCACGCCAATCTCTTCTGATAGATATTGATTCGAGGAAAGGCGTTTGACGGTACGAATCGGAGTTGAGGTTTGATCAATTGTGTTGGAAGATACCACCAATTACTGTTTGCTTTTAGAGAAATGGATGCAGTATAGAGACTACGAGCTGAAGCCGAAGTAGCTGAGTTACAACTGTATACTATTAAGAGGGTGATGGAATACTCGCGAACTATGTTTAGGGTGCGGGAAATAAAAGAAACCGACATTCCTATCTAAACTTGAAGTGAGAGAATTACTCTGACTTCTAGGTCCATAGCCAAGCCAAGCGTCTTGGTATTCTATACTTGTAGAAGAGTATCTGGTGTCCAATTGGTCGCTCTACAAATACAAACCAATTAAGATAAATCCTTTCAAGTGTTATCGAATATGTATAACAGTGTACACAACCGATAAGTTTGGAGCCAATGGCAGTTGTCTCCGGGAGTATTCGCTGATGTAAATCCCTGTCAAGGACGGGCGCAAGTATGTGACCAATCGATCGACCTCTACTTATCAATAAGACGGAACCCCAAGAAAGTGCCGTTATCTTTAAGCTACCAGTGGGGGAAATAAAGACTGAGACTAGATGTTACGTCCGAATAAGTCATGGTGGAAAGTAAGGCATACCAGGCCTGATACGGCTATTCCGTGCCGAGAAAAGCTGCCATCCCATACTACTACCTATTCTGCAGTCCAGTCCTCTTCGCTCTCCCCTTCTTTATCTTGATCCTTTAAACCCATTTCTATAATAGTTTATTGCCATCGCAAACATGCATCTGGTACCTAAAGAGGTTCGTTATATCCGCCAAGCCTAGACCCAGTTTGTCGAGTCATGTCGTTGGTTGGAGATATGGCCGTAGCAGGGTTGTTGCAACTGAGTTGAGTATCAGCACTCTAACATGCTTTATAGATCGACAAGCTAGTCATCTCTCAGTTGGGACTGCTTGCTCAGAGAAGATTGGCGAGAGGCGTCAAGTTGAATCATTCCGAGGCTGTGGTGAGTGATATCGAGTCTTGTTGAGATATTTACTCAATCGTGAGATTGTCGTACTGTGACTAACACGACGAATTGTAGGCTCTCATCGCTAATAACCTCCACGAACTCATTAGAGATGGAAACCATACCGTCTCTGACCTGATGGCGCTAGGTGCGACGATGCTGGGACGTCGTCATGTTCTACCCTCAGTCTGCACAACCCTTCATGAGATCCAGGTCGAGGGCACTTTTCCCTCTGGGACATATCTCGTCACAGTCCATAACCCCATCAGCTCAGATGATGGAGACTTGAGAAGAGCTCTGTACGGAAGCTTCTTGCCCGTGCCAGATAATAGTGCCTTTCCTATGGCGGCCACAGAGGAGTACGAGCTCGACAGACAGCCCGGTGCAGTGATACCTGTCAAGACAAAGAAAATCACTCTCAGTGAAGGAAGAAAGAGAATCCGTCTTCAAGTGACGAGTACCGGAGACAGACCTATCCAGGTTGGATCTCATTACCACTTCATTGAGACGAACCCGCAACTTGAGTTTGACCGTATTCGCTCATATGGCTACCGTCTGGATATCCCAGCCGGAACATCAGTGCGATTCGAACCTGGAGATACCAAGACAGTCACTCTGGTTGAAATTGGCGGAAACCGTGTAATCCGTGGCGGGAACAACCTCGCGTCGGGTGTCGTTGACCTCTCGCGCGCAGACGAGATCCTTGCCCGGCTACAAGAAGCTGGCTATGCTTACAAGCCAGAGCCTGCAGGCGATATGGCTTTCATAGACGCCTTCCAGATGGACCACGCTTCGTATGCGACCATGTTTGGCCCTACGACAGGCGATATAGTTCGACTTGGAAGCACGGATCTATGGATCAAGGTTGAACACGATATGACCGTCTACGGCGATGAGTGTAAGTTCGGTGGTGGGAAGACTCTGCGTGAGGGAATGGGTCAAGCGACTGGACGATCCGACGCCGAGACTCTTGACCTAGTAGTGACAAATGCCCTCGTCGTGGACTGGACAGGTATCTACAAGGCAGATATTGGTGTCAAAGAAGGCATGATTGTGGCTATCGGTAAAGCAGGTAATCCCGATGTCATGGATGGCATAACAGAAGGAATGGTGGTCGGCAGCTGCACCGATGTCGTTGCAGGCGAGGGAAAGATTGTTACCGCTGGTGCAATCGATACGCATATTCACTTTATCTGTCCACAGCAAGTGCCAGAAGCACTTGCGTCAGGTGTTACCACCATGCTCGGTGGTGGTACAGGCCCAAGGTTGGTTCACTCACCCGTCGTACAACATTATCTCGAAGGCTTATCATGATAACAGTGCTGGCACAAACGCAACGACTTGTACCCCCGGAGCTCACTACATGCGACAGATGCTGCAAGCATGTGATCAACTTCCCATTAATGTCGGAATCACAGGCAAGGGCAATGATAGCTCCCCAGAGGGTTTGCGCGATCAGGTAAATGCCGGTGCGTGTGGTCTCAAGCTGCACGAAGATTGGGGCTGTACACCAGCAGCTATCGATGCCTGTCTCAGTGTTTGCGATGAGCTTGATGTCCAATGCCTTATCCATACAGACACCCTCAACGAATCTGGCTTTGTCGAATCTACCATTGCTGCTTTCAAGGGCCGTACCATCCATACCTACCATACTGAAGGTGCAGGAGGTGGTCACGCACCCGATATTATCTCCGTGGTTGAGCATCAGAATGTCCTCCCATCCTCCACAAACCCCACAAGACCATTTACACGCAACACTCTGGACGAGCATCTAGATATGCTGATGGTGTGCCATCACTTATCCAAGAATATTCCCGAGGATGTGGCTTTTGCCGAGAGTCGTATCCGTGCCGAAACCATTGCTGCGGAAGATGTACTGCACGATAAAGGCGCCATCAGCATGATGAGTTCCGACTCGCAAGCAATGGGACGTTGCGGAGAGGTCATCCTGAGAACGTGGAACACGGCGCACAAGAACAAGGTCCAGAGGGGCTGGTTGCCAGAAGACGAGGGCACGGGAGCTGACAACGCGCGAGTGAAGCGCTACGTGAGCAAATACACCATTAACCCGGCCATTGCGCAAGGTTTTGGTCACATTATTGGAAGTATCGAGGTTGGTAAGTTTGCGGATCTTGTTCTGTGGGATCCTGCATGGTTCGGCACGAAGCCTAGCTATGTCCTTAAGGGCGGACATATCGCATATGCTCAGATGGTAATGACCGCTCTAAACGTTCTTATTGATAAGTTACTAACATTTTACAGGGTGACCCCAACGCCTCTATCCCAACAGTCCAGCCCATTATTGCTCGACCCATGTTCTCACAGCACTGCGCCTCGACAAGCATTCTGTTCGTTTCATCCGCATCTATCGAAACGGGTGCCATAGCCTCTTATGGCCTGCGCAGTCGCGTGGAGGCAGTTCGCGGATGTCGCGATATCGGCAAGAGTGATATGAGACATAATGATATTAAACCTCGGATGCATGTTGATCCAGAAAGTTATACTGTTGAAGCTGATGGGGAGGTCTGCGAGGCAGCGCCTGCAGAGACCCTGCCACTTACACAGCAGTTCTATGTGTATTAATTGGGGAAACAAGAAACGGAGATTGAAACAAATACCAGGGTGTGCCAAGATGCAGATATTGGCTAGCTATAAATACTATATTATATTATCTTTCATGGGTGCAGAGCACATAATGGCCCTACCATATGTATATCTGTACCACTATAGGCATATATACAAGGGCATACTCCGGGCCGCGTCTGAATTTCAGTTCTGATACTTGGCTCTCCGAAATCAATACTTGAAACAGGACGGTCACACATTTCAGACGGCGCAGAATTTACCACATCAAGAAATCCCGGCGAACTCATTGCCGCCGGCAAAGTAATTCGGTTAAATCATTATCATAGCATTCAAGATTTCGCTACCTAGACTAGTGGGCTCGAGCTCATATGCAGAATTTACTGTATTTGATGGTATCCTGGATATTAAAAAGAAAGTAATCAAAACGATCGCAAGCTTAAAAGTGTTCCTTCCAGAATCGGAACTCGACGTCAGGGACTGTTGCTGCTTTGCATGCAACCTTGATGTCACGAGCTGGAGATTATGTTAGCATTGACTTGATTGAGAGCAGATAGTTATAGAACTTACCAGCAGCCGAAGGACCACAGAAATAAACACCAACTGTTGTGCGGATGTGTGACTCTAGACCGTTGAGGTATGTGCGGTCCAAGATACCATTTCGCATGGTCGTAAACAGACGAGGGAAGTCAGGGCGGCCAAAGTTGGTTCGTGATTGTAGTTCGGTTAGGGGATCCATCTGAGAACCGACACTGTTGAGGACAATGTTCTGAGCGGTGTCGATATCCAGCTTCTGAGTAAGGTAGGTGTGAATCTTGAGGAACTCGACTCCTGTGCTACCGGGCATGCGTGCTGCTTCGTTGGACTGCTCCTCGAGAGACGATAGTAGAGTCTGGAACCACTCGAATGAACCAGTATCCTTGCAAACCCAGATGAACTCGACACGTCGAAGTCGGCGGGGAGGGTTGGGAGAGTTTCGAAGATGCCAAATGTTCTTGAGAATAGCGGCCCAAGGAGTGACTCCAATACCAGTACCGATAAGCACAGCGATTTCGTTCTCGAAAACATCCTCGGCGGGAGCTCCGTAAGGTCCGTCGATTCGTAGTGCGGGCATCTGGTCGCCGTTCTGGAGAGCAACCTCGTACATTCCCATGGGGTCGACATCATCGTAAAGCTTGGCCTGAGCAGCACCGGCACCAAGGGCGTCACCAAGCTCTCGGGTGAAGTCACCAACCTGTCGAACGTGGACTGACACATAAGGGTCGAAGGGGCATGAAGTAATGGTAAAAGGGTGCCACTGGTACTTGGACAGAGAAGGCACCTGAAGGAAGAGCCACTGACCAGCCTTGTACTTGAAAGAAGGCTTGTTGAATTGGATCTCTACCACATCGTAGGGGTGACGGACGACTCGAGTGATCTTTGTCTGTCGACGAGCACGGACTTCACGCCAGAGACGCTCGAGAAGGTAGAAACCACCGGTCCAGAGCTCCCATCGCCATCCAAGGTAACCAATGCAGTGCTCCCAGAACTCATCACCCGCGAATGGTGAGATACCCTCGGCAGTGTCACGCACAAAACATCCGACGGTGTGGGTGTAGAGAGCGAGGAAGAAGGGGATGAAGAGATGGTGAGTGTACCAGAAAGTCTCAAATGATTGCTGGCGGATACGAGCATGGGCGGTTGTGAACATGAGCAGCATGCACAACAACATGATATGACCAGTGATACCACCGGGTTGTTGATAATGAATCTGAAGAGCGGAAACGGGTCGAATCTGGGTGAGTTCGACGTTGTAGAAGTTGACGTAATGAGCACCTGTGTGAAGGCAGGTGAAGAGAAGCATGGAGTAGGCGAGTTGACGGTGCATCCACAAATTCTCGTCGAGTGGGAGGAAGCGAATCTTAGGTCGAACCCAGCGCATGATTGTTCGGCACACGGGGAGAAGGATAAGCATACAGTCGACACTGAGAACTAGACCGGCACCTCGCGAGATCCATACTGAAAATTTGAGTGTGTTAAGACCAGCAAGTCTAGCATCGGCAGCTTGCTTCCACCTGATGATAGGTTAGTTGAGTCTTTTGAAGAACTGAGAGTAACTTACCATCCGTAGGCGAAAATACCCCAATGAAACGTCCAGAAAAGAAAGTGGAAGAGCAGTTTGCCGGGCGCAAACTGCTTCTTTATTAATTCAACGAACCCGAGTTGCGCACCCATCTTTGTGGTTTTATGTTGTGTAAGTAAATTAAATGAGAGTCGAAGTCAGTCGGCCGGCGACAGGACTGCTGTAGATGATCCTCTCGGGAAAAGAGTAGGGAAAGACAAAAAAAAACGAGTTGATTAGTTAGCTGTAATCAACCCTTATAAGAAGTAAAAAATAACACTGATCCAGCAGCAAAAAAAGGAAGCGAAAGTCGTGGCTGAGGAGCCAGTGGTGTTGAGGACGTTTGAGATGACAAGAGAGCGACCCGACGAAAGAAGGTTGAGAAAAGTTCGGATGAGATCGCGAGAGAGATTGGGTTCATAAACGAACAGACGTTGAGAAGAGGAAGATCCGTAATCCGAAGAATCTGATGCAGATACGACTCAACAGCCTTGTCCAAAGAGGTATAATGCGTGTTGGCAGGGGGTATCGAGTTGCCAGATCGAGTACGGAAGAGGTGGATGCCGAGATATCGTGAATACACCAGCGGAAGTTGAAACGTTACAGAAGAGGGGGGCAAAGAATATTCAATAACGGTTGCTTGCTATGAGACAGTTACTCCTGGATGCGGATACTCCAAGTGTTTCTGTTTCGCGGGGCGGCTAGTCAACCCAGGTCAAAGTATGAGACCAGGGGCGTTTCTCAATGCAACTTGAATGGTGATATAGCTGTATCGGGACAAGGAGTTGATTGTCGCAGGAGTGTTAAAAATCAATTTACAGATTGAAAGAGGCAAAGAACCTGGGGGACCATGTGGTTTTACTTGTCTTTTACTTCTCATCAACACCAAAATGGTTGCATATTCCTGGGCGCCTATTAGAGGCCTGGGCATTACTGCTCTACAGCCTCTCACTGGTCGAATAATTTTTGGAACGCTGCACGTTAAAGCCACCAACGCCCTGTTGGGCCAGTCATCGGCTGGAGGACCCTGAAGAGGCGCCCTGTAAAGGTCCTAAAGGTCTCCAAGCTATTGTCCCGGGCGCTTAAACCCCCAAGATGCAACCAACGACGGGCCTTGTCCAACCTCTTTTACTGCACTGTGACGGCGCTAGTTTCCACTATCTTATTCTTGGCCCTGGCATGATTTCATAGGTTGTTTCCCACGATTCACTTCCTTCTGGAGACAAAGACGACCGAATACTCGGGAATCAGCAGATGATAAGCGACTCCAGGGTGATACAACCAACTAGACTCAAATACATATGCAGGTCGTGGACGGCTACACCTCGTTACGGTGATATAAACCTCCAAAATCGAATGACAGTCATTCGACAACCTCTCTTCACATTTATGCCCTCTCCTCCCGTTTTCTCGGTTGGAGTTTCGAATCCAAAGCCAAGAACTTTGCTAACGTCGCAGGAAGCTTAGTCGGTCCACACTAAGAAGCAGACCGCCTACTCTGTACAGTCACATCACACAAAGCTTAGCCGTTACTCCATCTTGAATTTTTATTTGTTCAAGAGCGAGTGAGGGATGAATAATCTTGCGCAGATCTGTTTGTCCAACGTTTTCTATCATCCCTAGGTGCGACAGTGTCACCTGAAGCTAGCTTCGGCATCACTTGTTTGCGTCGGACTATAGTCTGAGACTGTGTTTGTATTCCATAAGGGCATATGCTTGGGTAGATCTCTTGCCAGTTTGTATGTCATCGTTTGAGAACCGGTAGTATTATTTATGACAAGTCTTGATTTCAAGTCAGGGGTTTCCTCTTGGATCAATTCTGGTTAGGTCGCGTGACCCAAGCAAGTATCTTGTTTCATCATGGCCGATCCAACACTGGAATTCATCGTCAGCATCGAACCAACAGTTCAGTTCTCCCATCTCATCCTCAGTATCCGTACTCTCTGTAGGTTAGCCTGGTTAGCAATCGGGCCCGTGCCGGAGCAGTGGGGCCAAGCAGTGAAGATAATCCAGCCTCAGGTCTGCAAGAGATGATATGGTGTCGCTTCGGTAATAAGCCATGTCTAACTACTTGAACATTAGCGCAAACCCGAATGACAGCCGCAAGTACGAATATATCTAACCTAAACGAACGACAAAGGCTGGATCGTCAGTATGAATTCATCGCTGCAGATAACGGATCATTATATCCGTCAGCTGTCGCGTACAGTATGGTTCGACTACTGCAAAACCTGCTTTTAGGGCAGGATTGAAATATGTAGCATCGACCTAAGGCGACCCAAAGTTACTTACCATTGCCTGCCTGTTGGTACTGTATATCCAAAGTTACAAGCTTTTTTTCCCATCCAAACAATGACAAATTTCCCAGGTTGACGATCTCGATACCCCACCATTTACCAGGGACAATGACTACGTACGCGATAGTGGCTCCCCGCAAGTTGACGCGTTTGCGTATGCCAAGAAAGCCCAACTTCTGTGCGCAAGTCTGTGTGATGTGATGAGGTGAAGTGAGTGACTGTAAGAAAGACAAGACGAGACGGTCAGTTCTAATACAGGTACAGTAACTCAATTGTGAATTGAGACAAGACTAATTTGGAAGAAAAGTCTGAGAGCCGAAACATTAACATTCGGGTATAAACAGGCTACAATCAGTCAGTACCTATAAACACGCTAACTCAGCTAACGTCTCTTAGAGTGGTTCAGTGGCACGGTTAGCTTCCAGAAAGGTCTTGTATCTGAGGTTTATCACCATCAAGCTTATGCCAAGTATGGAGTTTTTTCTACCAAGCATTGACTCGCCAAGCTCGAGAATGCCAAAGAATACTTGCTTGTACGTGATGGAGATCTATTTATTTCTATAATATCGTAACGCCAAGATGGAAACACCGGCAATCATCGTCCTATGACGTAGTAGCTCACCACTTTCCTCCCACCTACCTAGTACCTACCCTGTCTGATTATCTTCATGCCATGACATCTCTACCTGCCTTACATACCTACCTAGGTACCTGGTATCTATACTATCGTCTTGTTCTTGGCTCATTCTTCTTTCTCTTCATGCCAATTTAGCTTCACTTGTAACTCTAAATTTTCTACAATTGCCAATCTCTGTCGTTACTGTTTCGAATCTCAAAGCTTTCTGTGAGAGCGACCCGCCGCAATGTCTGGAAGAGATGACGCGGAGGAGCATCGTCGCTTCACTACCCCATACAGCGCCAGACATCCCATTCCTACCATCTCCAAATATCGGGAAGAGAGAACTGCCCGCCAAGATGCAGCTGAAGGTAGACCTGATTCTACGCCTTCACCAAAAGCTGGGGATTACGGCGGCAACAAAGATGACTACCAACTACAGCAAGGGTCAAGGGAAGATGGCGGGGCCACCTTAGAATCCATCAAAACCAACGGAGAAAATGATGACAAGAAGAGCGACAATCAGAAAGAGCAAGAACAAGAAGAGATGCAGGACACTTCACAAGTTGGCCAGGCATCAGATCCTAAGCAAAGACGGAAAGAACTTAAGAAGAGCAAGCGAGAGAGGGCACAGCGAGAAGTCACCGACCCCGTTACCCATCTTCCTGTCACAATCCACGATTTTACCGACGACGCCCTCGAAGAAGTAGGCGTGAACGACCCCACGTTTGGCACGACAGACAGGACTGCCACCGGTGCAGACAACAAGACCAAGTCTGACGAACAACTTGGCCGCGAGCAGCAAGAAATCCAACAGAGTCATGATGCTCTGGGTGACTTATTTCCCCCACCGGATTTCGATGCCCTCAGACTAGAACTCGCAGCCATCAACAAAACCGGCGTCACTTTTGGACTCGCTGGCGTTGCGATAATCCTCGGTGGCGCAGTTGCTTTCGAAAGACTTGTACGGCATGGAGTATTGCAGAGCTCCAAAGCCAATTCCTTCCTCGTAGGTGGCTCTCTTTGGTTGGCGATAGCCGCGGCCAGTACTGGTGCCATCTGGTTCATTGTGGTTTCTGTTCGAGAATGGATCTCCAACAAGGTTAACAACATCTTTCATGACGAAGTCTGGGATGCACACCGAAGAGGCGTTGTCAAAGCATCCAAGCAGAATGATACCGAGACAACTGTTTGGCTCAACTCCTTGATTGGCTCTGTCTGGCCTCTTATCAACCCTGACCTTTTTGCCAGTCTTGCAGATACTTTGGAGGACGTCATGCAGGCGTCTCTCCCCAAATTTGTTCGCATGGTCAGTGTCGATGATATCGGGCAAGGAAGCGAGTCTGTTCGCATCCTTGGTGTTCGATGGCTCCCTACCGGAGCTGCAGCCAGAGCAGTGGACGAAGATGGGCAGCTTATGACTCGAGAGCAAAGTGAAGAGGACACACAGGAGAAGGATGGTGAATCCAGCGACACTGGCGTTGCCGTTCAAGACGGTATGGAGGCCGAGGAGGGTGATTTTGTTAACCTTGAAGTCGCATTCGCATACCGCACACGCTCATCCTCCAAGTCCCTCAAGGAAAGAACCAAGGACATGCACCTGTATCTTGCCTTCTATCTTCCAGGAAATATCAAGATCCCGGTTTGGGTCGACCTCCAAGGGATTATCGGCACCATGCGTATGCGACTTCAACTGACTCCTGACCCTCCTTTCTTTGCCTTATGCACTCTCACGTTCCTTGGTCAGCCCAAGGTAAACGTGAGTTGTGTGCCTCTGAGCAAACACGCTATCAACATCATGGATGTTCCTTTCATCAGCAACTTTGTTCAGTCCTCTGTCGACGCCGCTATGGCTGAGTATGTTGCGCCCAAGAGTCTGACTCTTGACCTCAAAGACATGCTTGCTGGTGACGACTTTAAGAAAGACACCAATGCGGTGGGTGTGCTGATGATCAACATCAAACGCGGATACGACTTCAAGATGGGCGACTCCGGTATTCCACTTATCAAGGAGGGAAGCTCCGACGGCTATGTTTCGGTTGGCTGGGCCAAGTTCGGCAAGGTGATGTGGACGACGCGAGTGCTGGAGAACGAAATGGAGCCTTGCTGGGACGAGACTTGCTTTGTACTTGTGACGCCACAGGAACTCGACGTAGACGAAAGACTGCGTGTACAGCTGTGGGACTCCGATAGGTTTACCGCAGACGATGACCTCGGCCGAATCGAAGTACCAATCAAAGAATTGATGAAAGATGATCGATCTAACGGACAGATGTGGCATCGCTCGGATGGTTTCAGGGCTTTGAAGTCGGGCGATGACATGCCTGGAAAACTGGACTGGAGTGTCGGTTATTACTCCAAGACCCGGATTCAACAATGCCAGTTTGAGAAACAGACACATAACACCGAAATCCGCAATATGCAACAACTCAAGGAAACTGTCAAGGAATCGAGCGAGCGTAAGCTTCGCGAGACTATGTACAAGGAGGGCAATAAGAAGGAGCGCGACGCCAGCGAGCTTGAGCAGCAAATGTCACAAGAACTCAAAGCCGAACAAGACGCCATGATCATTTCAGCACCCCCTCCTGATGGTTTCCCGAGTGGTATACTGAGTGTCCAAATCCATAACATCACTGGCCTTGAGCTGGAGCGGCTCAACAAGCGTAAAGCTGCAACCGATGCCGAGGCGACCGACGAAGAGGAGACTGGCGAAGGTTTACCAAGCGCGTATTGCACCGTCATCCTCAATCACCGGAAGATTTTCAAAACAAGGACAAAGCCTCAAAACGCCAAACCTTTCTACAATGCTGGCTGCGAAAGATTCATCCGCGATTGGCGAGATGCGGAGGTCTTTATCACGGCTCGTGATGCCCGTCTCAAAGAGGATGATCCTTTACTGGGAATCGTCCATCTGCCTCTTGCGGAGGTGTTCCGCGAACGTTCTCAGGTCATGAGCTTCTGGCCCCTGACCGGTGGTGTTGGTTTTGGACGTATTCGTATCTCTCTGGTATGGCGTAGCATTCAACTCCAAGCACCAAGGAATCTTTTGGGCTGGCAATATGGCACTGTTGAGGTGCAGCCTTCCGCCACAGTTGCAGACTGCCCGAAGGATCTGCGATCATCGAAGCTCAAGTTCCGAACCCACATTAGCAGTGCAAAGATGTACACAGAGGAGGACAATGGACAGGATCAGGGAACCATCACTTGGAAGTCAAAGCGAGGCAAACCACTTGCTTTGGCCGTTTCCTCAAGATACAGCAGCTGCATGTCCATTGCTTTCCGAGACAAAGGCTTCTTCGGGGACGATACCGCCGCCTTTGCTGTTCTATGGCTGAAGGATCTTGTCGACGAGGAGGAGACGGAGCTGGAACTACCAATCTGGAAAGGAGATTTCCAGCGTGCTACGTCTTGTTGTCTAGAAGAGTGCGGCGAGAGGCTGGGCACGATCAAGCTGAAGCTTACGTTTTGGGCTGGTCTGGTATGTTCCCTTTGAAGCCCCTATCTAAGCAAAAGCTGAACTATTGCTAACATGTAAACAGGGAAGTGCCCATTCTCGATGGGCGAGCAAGGACCATCACCTTCGAGATGTTGTAGAAGTCATCGAAATGGCCCACGATAACCTCGAAGTTGGCGATCAGGAGAAGAAAGCTGGCATAGTGGAGTCTGAAGACGAAGAGAAGCACGGCCGCGTTCGCTCAGGCTCCATAGGCAGTAATTCTGATTCCAGTTCAAGCTCTTCGGATACAGAGGACGAAGATGGGGAGCAGAACAGCGTCCCGGATGGTAGCAGCAACCAGAGACAAGGTCCTATAGACAAGGTACGGGACTACCGTCGTCGAGACAGGCGGCTACATCGCCAGCATCGGGGTCTAATGCAGTGGAAGGTAAGCTCCCCAAGTCCCCCTCCCTTTTGCGATCCCACGTGTTTCCCATGTTTCTATTTTACGCCCTCCCGCTTTTAGGGGGGTCAACATCAACACCACCAAAGCATAAGAGCGGAGCTGACAGATGAGCATAGGCCCCTCGCACAGCCAAGTGGATCAAGGGCAAGCTCGGGCGCGTTGGAGACAAAGCGTCTAGCGTCTTTGAACACCACACCAATAAGCCCGGAATCGAGACCGAGGTCTAATGTAAGCCACCATTTGAGGAGTTGAGAAGTCAATATGTCCTTGTCGGGCATCAATTGACTGCGTGCATTGGTGATACGCGCATATTTCACGACCTTTGACGACAAAACCAGGATCAAGGGGATTGCTTATACACAACAATTCATAGCGAGCGGTGTGATTGAATTTGGGTTATCAGGGCGCAGGTTGCCCATTATAGCAGATCTTTTAATATTTCAAATAGTTGAATTAAGATAAATCAAATCAAAGAAAGGTATCTTCCATCAATTCCGTCATTCGTCATTCCTACTGCGTCGTTACTAAAATGATCCCTTCCTTATCTTTTTGAAAACATAAAATTCCCCCAGCCTATGTAATTGGAGGCATGTTTCTGCTCCATGCCGAAAAAGAAGAAGAAAAGAAGTGCACCCACTCCCGTTTTTGCCAGAGTGGTGGACACAGTCCGTCTATAAGCCAAACGCGCAACAAGGGAATAGAAATCTCAACGCATGATCCCCCGGTATGCTCTCTGTCAAGTTCTCCTGCACACTCGAACATGAGCGGCAACCCGTTTCAACGCCATATCCACCGTGTATTGATTAATCCATGCACGCTTTTTGTCGCAAATGCTGTAGCCGAAAGAAGAGTTGGCTAAAAAAAAAGATGATTCCACGTGAGATCTGATCTGTAAACATGAAGTCCACTCCCCAGCAGGGGGAGAATACTGTAGATCGACGATCATATAATGTGCTTTTGTAGTGTCGGTTCAATTGGACCGATCGGTCGGCGGCTCCGTACTACCACCAACGGTTCCATTCACTTATCGACGGGTTGTCGACTGATTCTCGCTTCTTAGCTTGTTAACGTTCTCCTCCGTCAACGAATCCCCTGTTTGTAATTCGTGATATGAATTCCTGCGGTAGCTTGATGATCCACCTGCCGCATCGATTAGTTTTGTTTCCTGTAGTCTGTTAGACCACTCTGCTTCCCCTTCTTGACGCCGAACTTGAAGGGATAATTCTGTGGAGTCGAAGGGTGATGGCTCGTTCTGATATCCGTTCGTCGTCAACGGTCGAGGTGTAATAGGACTGCCGTTGAATTCCTCGGGCGCACGTGCCATGCCGTCGTCGTCAACACCAACGTTAGGTATGTCGGCATTGTCGCAATGCTCACTCATCTCTGAGCAGTCTGAAGCCGATGGATCCGGCGCGGTTGGCACCCGGCGGCGAGCATGGCACCACCTTAGAAGCATTCTTTCGAGTATGACACCCCGAACCGGCTTGGCCAAATAGTCATCCATGCCGGCCTTGGTACACTTTTCGCGATCTCCTTGAATTGCTGATGCTGTCATGGCCACAATTGGCACGTCTTGAACCAGAGGTTTGTATGGCATGTGATGTCGCAAAAGGTGAGTACACTTGTAGCCGTCAATGATGGGCATCTGTACATCCATGAGTATGATATCCGGCTTCTGATTGATGCCTTTTTGAACGCCGGCGAGGTACTCCAGAGCTTCCTTGCCGTTCCAAGCAGCTGTCACCTGGAACCCAAGCCTCCCGATTGTCTTCGTAGCAATCTTCTGGTTGATGGGACTATTTCTGGTTAGCTAGGTTTGAGTTATACAGATACGATCGCGACTCACTTGTCCTCGACCACCAAAACATGGATCTTGGCCCGCTCCACGGATGGAAGTTCTTGGTCGGAGCTTGAATTTGATGCTATGCCAAAACGAGCTCGACGTGATCCTGAAGTGCTTGCCTGGATTCCTTCAGATACTGGAGGAGTGCCAATAATCTGATCATATTCCGAACTGTTGCAAGACAGGCTCAACTCAGATTGGAGCCGGTCGGGAATGGCACCTGCGTTAGCCAGGCCCGCCTCGGCCGGACCGCTTGGCTTGTTGAAGGGAACCCAAAAGGTCGCCCGAGTTCCAATACCGACCTTCGATTCTAATGTTATACGGCCATGCATGAGATCTAACAGATTCTTGCAAATAGTCAAGCCTAATCCAGTACCGCCAAATCTCCGGGCAGTTGAAGCATCACCCTGGCTGAAAGGCTGGAACAACTTCTTACGGACGTCGTCTTGAATACCGATACCTGAGTCCTCCACTGTGAACTTCACTTCGATAGATTCTGATGTCTCCCTCTCCGCAACAACTGAGAATCTGACATATCCTTGGTTCGTGAATTTTATGCTGTTGGTAAGAAGATTGGTGAGGATCTGTCGTACGCGACCGGGATCTCCGATAACAACTAAATCGTTCTCGATGCCATCGCCAATGTCTGATTGGAAATCGAGGTTTTTCCGCTCGACGGCAAACTGTAGCATCCTGCCCACTTCCTTGACGATGTGTGACAAGGAAAACTGCACCTCCTCGATGTCTAATCGCCCAGACTCTACCTTTGAGAAGTCCAAAATGTCGTTGATAACGGTAAGAAGAGATGTCGCTGAGCTCTGGATGTTCTCAACGTATTCTTGCTGTTCCTGATCCAACTCCATTCCCATTAGCAGCTCGGCCATTCCCAACACCCCGGTGATAGGTGTTCGAATTTCGTGGGACATATTAGCGAGGAACTGGCTCTTCAGCCTATTGGCCTCCTTGGCAGCCGCTTCGTTCGCCATCGCCTTTCGCTTCTCTCTAGACTGCTTCTCTAATGCTTGTTCGCGAATCTTCAATTCTGTTACGTCCATAATAACGCCAATAACCCCTTCGACGTAGGTTTTACTCGGGGCGTCTCCTTCCTGAGACTTTTTGCCGAAAATGGGAAGGAAGCGAGTTCGGTACCAACGGTCGTCTTCTTGAGATTAGCAGGATATTTCAAGGTTTAATTGGGCACTGGGCCCTTACCTATGCCGTGTTCTTTAAGGTCTTCAGTAGCTTTCCCATCCAGAAGAAGCTCGATGGGCTCAAGAAACTTGGGGCGTTCTCCGTCCGCGAGTTGTGCAGTTAAGCGGTTGAACACGGTATACATGTCCTCTCCGACAAACCATCTTGTTCCGTCATGGTTCTCCTCGTGGGTATTGTTCCAGATCAAGGCGCCTTCAAGCATTGTGACTCTTCTGTTAGGGTCTACGGTGAAGATTGTCACATGAGAGTGAGCAATCACACTAAGGAGCTGTTGCCGGGTACGCTTCATGGCCATCTTTGTCTGAATGCTTTCGTGAACATCGGTGCAAGTACCTGTAAGAAGTTGTAAGCTATATATCGAAACAAGTAGTGGTTGAACACTTACCGAACCACTTCTCAACCTTGCCGGTCTCTTTGTTTCGTTGAGGCATCGCTCGGCCAAGGTACCAACGCCATTCGCCCTCTTTGCTCTGACATCGATATTCTGTCACATAGCTATCGCCTGTTGCAAGCGAGTGTTGCCATCGCTTGTGGGCTTCGACCAAATCGTCCGGATGAAAAGCATTCACCCATGATTTTCCAAGGCTGTTCTCAGGTGTCAGACCAGTATACAAGTAGAACCGCGTGTTCCAGAAGTCCACAAGGCCATCTGGTGTCGCTGTCCAAACTAATTGGGGCATCGTATCACAAATAAGCTTAAATCTTTCTTCGTCCCGCTCCTTGATCTGCGTGATTTCTTCTGTCATGACAGTGACATCACGTCCTGTCACGACACCAGCAAGGAACTCTCCAGTTGAATCGTCACGAATTGCCTCGCCGAGCACATCGTAAACTCTCCTGCTCCTGTTCTCGTCATACATGCCGACTCGGAGCCCGGTAAAAGGCTTCTCTGTTTTTAGTAGCTTGCATATGGGCATTTCGTCAACTTCAAGGCGCTCTGAAAAGTCCTCTGTATAGATATGCCAGTATCGCATGAGTTCAAACCCATTGAGAGATGTGTCAAGTGGTGCCTCCTTCTCAAAAAGTTTTCGAGCAGCCGTGTTTGGGAACGTGACACTACCATCCTTCCACATCGCAAGGATGGGCATTTGGGTATTGTTCAGAAGAGCATCTTTCATCAGTAGCATCTTTTGAAGTAGTGATGGCGTGCTCGAATGAGTTGCAGCCGAAGGGGGGCCCATCGGTGGGAAAGGGCTGGAGGACATAGTGACGATTCCTGGGCTGTGAAAAGAAGGCGAGTTGGAGTCTCGACTTGACGCAACTGACGATGGATTGGAGTGGGTGATAGATTTGCGCTCGGCAGCCTCAAGTATACTCGGTTTCGCGATGGGTCTTTTGTTGTTGTTGAGAAGAGTTGATGGTGGAGATTCTGTGCTGGTAAAGGTAAGTGTAAAGAAGATCTGGTGGTCTTCCAGCTCCCATATAGTAATGATCATTTTGGCATAGATCTGAGAATCGGGGTCTTTGGGGTTAAAGAGATTGTCAAACGTCGGTTTGTTAACGCCTTTACGTGTAATCACGACCTCAACTATTGAATCCTGGGGTTTGCGAGAGGGTGGGCTCGGGCGCCTTTCGGGTATGGGCATCGTGCTCGTAGTGGGTGTGGCATCGCCTCCAGACTGGGAAGGCCGTCGTGAATCCTTTGCTGCAGTTCGCACGCCCATTTCTTCCACTTGAGAATCGAGGAATGCCTCCCATGTTGCCCACACAGGCTGTCCATCTTGGAGAATATCAACACCAACTTGAGATAGTGTCTGGCCCCGGAGGTTTTCGATGGTCGAGAGAGTATCGTCATCTTCTGAAGTGTCTGTGATAATTCCCAGCATCCGGCCCATTGCCTCATTCGCCAAGACAACCGTTTTGAGGCTGTTAAGAACCATGGTTGGTACGGGCAGGTATTGCATTGCTGAGAATGCGAGCTGGCCAGGAGACATGCTCGGCATTGTCAAGCGGAAAGGACTCTGTGTGGGTGAGCGTGACGCATCACCAAAGTCTCTGAGAAAACGTCCTCCAGTGAATGGTCGCGGAGTGGCATCTTGACTTTTGATATCGTTCACTAGATCGAAGGTAGCTCTCGGTCGCGCATGGTCAAAGGCGGTAGGAACAGGAGCTTGAATATGATTATGGTGAGATTCGGGGCGAGTCAACGGGAATCCGGCATCGTGAGCAGTCCCGGCGGGCCTAATAGCTCGGGTTTGGCTGCAGTCACGAGGTTGTGCGGGAGGGCTCATGTCGGTGCTGCGTTACAAGGCATGGAGAGAGAACGCCTTTTCGCGTGACTTGATTCGTGAACAAAGCGCAATGCTCACAGGTCGCGGCGAGCGTATGATCAGAGGAAGTATTGAAAGTTGCAAGTTGCGGTTGCAATGGCCGCAGACAAAACAATGGCTAGGGCGCCGCCGGTCTCGACCTCGCCAGGACGAGTCAAAAAGCAAGTGTCAGTGGAGTTGATATACTAGGAATCGACAAGTGACCGTCGACGAAGAATTGGCATGGCGCAGAGGGGGAAAAGTGCCGTAAAGGTCAAGCAATGCGTAGCCCAGGATCTAGCTTGTCTGGGTACGGCGTCGACGGAGACGGGATTAGACTTTGAAGGGCGTGTTGAGACGGTTTAGTCGGCTTGTCAGAAACAAGAGAAGAGCTGTGGTTGGGCGAGAGGCGAAATGGTCGCAGATCAAGTTGATACACCAGGTCTCTATGATATGAGTTGGATTAAGGTCAGGAGACTGGTTGAGGAAGACAGACGTCCTAACAAGGTGTCGATCGTACTGTACAGCTGGGCAAGCAAGAGATGATAGCTTTCACAGAATGAGTTTAGCTGAGATGAGACGAGGCGTGATGAACAGTTCGGCAAGTTGGATCAGATACTTGCTTGCTGATGCAATGCAGCCACAGATATCCGAAAGACAGAACAAAGGACTGAGAGAAGAGAAAAATGGTAAGTGTTGGTTTTGTGCAACAGCATTTGAAAGGAATAGGCATTGATTTTCACTACAGTCAGAAGTCAACGCCCGAGGCGGCAAGGACAAGCAAGGACCCTGAATTGGCACACCTTCCTGACGGGATGCTCGCTCTGGGTTCTGGGGTGCCTGGGTACACACACGATACTGTACCTAGGTATCTTAGGCAAGAGGTACCCGAGCCTACCTAACAAACTACAGCAATTCGCAAGTCTACCTACGGTCCAGCGGGCGGGGTCCCATCCAATCCCATCCCATCCATTGAGAGGAATTAGGGAGTCTGTCTGCAGTAAAAAGAGAGGGTCCAACACCCTACCCTGACCTCCACTATCGGACCCCTTCCAGCGCCTCGCAGAAGGTCTTCCTCTGCTGGACGGGGTGGGTGCCGGGGGCAGGGCGAGTGGGTAGTGGAGGTTCTTTCCACTTTAAAGTGCTGGTGAGTGGGGCGGTTGAAGCCGGTTGTTCACCAGTGCGAGCGCCGCGGCCTCGTCCAGGGTCGGGATCGCCTCCACAGCCGGACCCACCCTACCTTGTTGATGAAATGCCGATCGAGCATGATTGCAGACAGTATTGGACGACTGTACCTTACCTCACCTAACCCGAGTAGCATGGCATGGCATGGGCATAGCATGGCTCCAGTTTCAAGCCCTGATTCCTGCGGTGAACAGACACGACAACTACACAACACGAGCACTTTGCAATCATTGAGCCTGAGCCCGATGACCCTAAACTTAATCGAATCACCACCTCAGTGTCTAGGCAAAACACTGGGCCGCAGAAACCACATCTACGAGAGCCCAGAATCGCGGGCTAACTCCTTAGCTCTGGCGCCTCCCAAGCTTACCAGCATCCGAGGTGGCTCCAGTCTAACTCGGTACATACGTATGTCGCACCTCGAACTTGCTCACTGGCCCAATTGGCACAGGCAGAGACACGGTACGGCTCTGCTGTACAGCACAGGTAAACACCAGCCTTACATGCGAATGAGCACAAACCAAGCCCGGACAAAACGCTTCCTTGCTCAAAGCCGAAGGTGGTCGGACAAGGCTCGAGGCTCTAGGCGCTGCATTCAAATTAGGCCAGTCACTATTATCCAACAATTTGTGCCAAGTTCAATACAGACAGCACAAAGACCAAGTAAGCACAAATAGGGCGGTCTGGCTGGCCTTGTCTAACTCACAACCAGGCCCATCCCATGGGAACGGATAACCTCGATCCCCGCAACCAGGGCATACCAGTTAAACGACCCGTAAACGAAGGGGTCCTTACGTGATCGGAATTTATTAACCCGTCTCATCCGTTCGACGTTGAAACCAAGCGCGAGAGTTACCGTTGCGTTGCGACGACCTCGTCATCGTTGTTCTACCTTTTTAGGCTTCATTTTGTCGAATGGGATTTTGCGCGGAAACCCAAAATCCATTATGGGGTTTGTACATTGACCATTACAGCGCAGTGCATGATATGGATGGGATACCCTATCTTTTCACCGGCCTTTGGCTTCCCAACGAACCCGCCTATCATAGGATGAGCCGCCTGTCATCTGCTCGGAATTCGTCGGCGCCGTGCAAATAAACGCAACTTACAGCTACAGCAACCGATACCCAACCAAGCCGGCTTTTTCAAGATTGTTATTCTTGAGATTGGGCATTTAGTTTATTATGGTATTACCGCCTCATCAATGTGTGTCTCTGTCAGTGCGTCGGATCGTGTGATGCTGGCAAGGATCCGTAGGGAACCTAAGCTTGGTTACAGTATGTATAACACTATCTGGTTTGATGTGGTTGCAATTAGAGTCGCATCCCCATCTGGCCCTGTAACTTACCAAGAGTGCAACGTACCCACCCGTTGATGCACGACACAGGAGATCGTGCGAGCCGACGAATAAGGCGAGCGGGCTCTCAGGCACGAAGACACTTTTGAGTTATAAACGTTGAATAAAGCAAAACCATCTGGGATATAAAAGCAAATCTTTCCGGATACATTATGGGGTTCGCACGTTATGCTACAGTACCTTAGACCAATTAGCTCGTCCAAGCAGCTATCTGCCTGCTGTGTATTAACACCTTGACCAATTAGCACACTGTGACCACAACTGGAAGTCTTACTGTGCCCGTACCCATCACCAAAGAAGTGAAGCTGACAGCTCAGTGCTTGATCGTGTTACAGTGAAATGCACAATTTCCTCCGAAGAAGGCTTTTCAACTAATTAGCTGCATACTTCCGTCTATTTGTGGTAATTCAGAGTGGTCTAGAACTGATTCCAGAGACATCTAGATCTGACAGCCAGGTCCAGATCCAATTTGACGAAAAAGTACCTGTGCGATTCTATACACGTTTCAAATACGCATCGTCGATTTCTACCACCTAGCCTCCTAAGTCTAACGCTACGGAATTGTTTAAACCAAGTCAAAATCCTCTCAAGCCTGAGCGTACAGTTCTGACTCATTAACCGATCCATCATCATGCAATTCACCAAGTTTACCGCTAGAACTTGCATCGGCTCCCCAAGTTGGGTTGGCCTTCAGCAGCCGCTTCAAGCGTACAGTAGTAAACAGTCCTTCAGTTGTTTCACTCGATTCTTTCGGCCTTCCAACCCACCGGTTTCTGCTAGGGTCCAGTTGTTACAAGCCCCCCCGATGGCGTCCAAGCCCGCCTTGCAGATCATCTCCAATTCTAATCGGCGCTTTTCCGGATCCTGCAAAGTCTTCTTTAACGTCATATTTTTATGAGAATCTCAGGACACGATCTTGGTTGACCCCTGCATCTTGGCCCTTCGTCTCGGAAAAAAGTCCACTTGGTGATTGGAAGCCAAGACACACGAGTTTCCATCCAACGAGCATCAATGAAGTCATTGTTGATCTACAAAGCAAGAAACAAGAACCAGGGGTCCGTGGCATTGATTCGTCCTCAAAGTTTCCCATCCTCTAAATCCCTAAGGTAATGCGATTCTCTAGTTAACTATCGTGAATTGTCCTTCATTTTCCCGCATGTTGAGCATGTCCACCATTGCTTTTGCATCTCCGTCCCACAATAGCTGCACTCCCAAGTTTGAGGTCCTGATGATGCAGTTCCTTGGACTGAACTTGGTGGTTTCGATTTTCGTGATGTCGTAGCAGAGGGTCGCCGATCTTGTGGCGGACTCTGGGTCAAGTCAATAACAGCAGGTTGTCTTTCGGATACCGGCGATCTGGATCGGCGGTTATCTTTAACCAGTTGTGTTCCTGGCCTTGAGGATCGCTCCATCCCACAAGCATCGCAAGAGAGATAATTGGCAGGATTGCGCAGAGTACAAGTGTCGCATGTCCAACTTGGAGGTTCTCTAGACCTCGCTGAACTACGGCTGGGACCCCCATTTGGGATTACTGTTCCACCGCCATTCCCAGTAGGATTGTCTGCTGTTGGGGGAATATAAGAGCTGCCGTACTCGACCGATTTGTCTTCCTGCACCAGTTCCCACAGCGCTTGAGCAATGGCTGCATCGTTAGCCTCATCTTCTTCGGCTTGCGTTCGAAAACCATTCTTTGTAGCAGTATCAGAGATGTTCCGAATCTGGGTTTCACTCAGGTTGTCTGTACCACAGCCCTTGAGAATTCTGCTTCTCCGCTCAGCAGCATCCGCAATGACTTTTCGAATGTCTTCGCCTGGGCGCGGGGCCGATCCTCCCAAACGCTTGCCTGACCCAGTCCCGGGATGTGATCGACGTTTTTCTGCCGCTTCTCTGGCCAGTCTACGGGCTTCATGCGGTGGCATCCTCGAGCCACCAAGGCGTCGTCCCTCGGAAAGGAAGCCTTCGCCGGTATAGCCCTTGAGAACAAGTCGCTCGTGCTCGTCTCGGAGTTGATCCCAGAGAGCGTGAAACTTGGCATCGTGGGGACCATGAACAATGTGAGATAACTCATGGAGCATAGTATCTACAATGTTTTCAAGGGGCATGAATAGGGTACGATCTCCCGCATACCGCAAGCGAAGACATATCTTGGCTCCTCGATTTATATTGAGACCTGTCAACTGCGTTTAACATGACAGTCAACCCTAAGGTTCGCAGTAAAACCTACCGAGAAGATTCTGTTGCTCAGGATAGAACTCTGCCAACTGTCGAACTTTCCAATTACGAGCTCGCATTATCGGTTTCACAATAGAAGCCACCTTTTTCAATATCTGCAATGCGTCGTCTGCCCTGGGAAACTTTGGCAGGTGGCTATACGACAAGACAAGGGCATCGTGTTCAGCCATCGTGTTGTAAGTGACTTGCAGGTAAGACGTGGGTTTCGGTGTGTAAGTGCGTTACAGAAGTGGATAAGATGTCAAGGGTCCAACGATGACGTCGTTGTCTAGATGTTCACGATGCAAACTTGGTGTTGTTTAGAAAGCCGCCCATCGCTTTTAGAGTTGGCCATCAGTCCACGTCAAGGGCAGATGCCTTGAGCTTTGTTGCCCCTTGATCCGGGGCAGGTGCATGTGGTTCTGAATGGTAAGGCAACTGCGGAACGCTGACGCAGAGAACCTGGAATCTTCGATTGGCGAAGAATGACTAATCACTGCAGCTACCCTGCAGTGGTGATGTACTTCCAAGTTGTATGTTTGTCTATTCGACGGCTCAATCTTTACACAATGCGTTGACTTGCCTTGATACTATTGACTTAAGCTACCAAAAAGGCTACATCGTGCCAAAAAAAAAAGAAAAAGAAAAAAAATGTTGTTGTTACTCAGGCTTGTGAGCTATAGCCCTCAGTCTGACATAGTGTATCGTTTCTCCACCACCAGGGTTACGACAAACTTCTCGCAGCACACCTATGCATTCCTTTGCTGCCTCTTCTCGTTCCTTTTCATCAGTGACGGCATCCAACAGTTGACTCGCCATAAGCCTAGTCCAACCGTCAACGCCCCCCTTGTCGGTTGGAGTTGGCCGCCACTCGCGTTCTGCTTGCTCAACCTTGAAACCCGCAGCTTCAAGGGCACTCGTGATCCACGTTTCATCAGGGAAGAACCAGGGGTCTGCTGCCAGAGCTTTCTCCATACCCACTCGTCGAGCTATAGAGCTTAGAATTGCAGCGCGCATTTCAGAAACGTTGCCAAAGCCGCCCATCTCGAAGACGAAGGTGCCGCCAGGAGCCAGTGAAGCATATACTCCGTCGAAGAACTGGGCGCGACTCTCTTCGGGGCGTAGAATCCAGTGCATAGCTGCATTGGAAAAGACTTTGGTGAAAGTGCCTTTCTGAAGCTCTGGTTTTGAGATAAGTTGTGTAGCATCCAGGACTGCAAGGAACCAAGAAGTCAGCCATGAACAATGACGCGATGGTCTTGGAGACTTCACCTTGAAATGTAGAATTCTGGCTACCCTTGCACAGTTCTTGGGAAGCCTTAATCATTGATGCCGAGCTATCAATACCATGCATTGACCCGTTCCCCTGTGAAAGGATCTTGGCAAATTCGGCATTCAATATGCCATCTACGTAGACAATCAGCTCAACTGCCGCAACGTTGGATGCGGGCTGGAGTATATACCACCACAGCCAATGTCAAGGAGAATGTCATCCTTCTGCAAGTTTAACCAAGAGATAACTTTTGTCGCAAGCTTGGGGACAAAGGAAGCCGAGTGTTGGTATGCCTAGAATCCGTGTAAGTGTCTAGTGAAGTATCAAGAAGTAACGATTGAGACAAAACAAACATTGGCAGACCACCTGTCTTTTTGGTCGGTCATGATTGCGTTTGATTGATTGTTGACTGGATTGATCTATCAGCTTAAAAATCGAAATTGAATGATGGAATTGCAGTCTCTTTATACCTGACATTTCGTACCGGTGATGTTGGTGAGGAGAAGCTTCAAGCCGGTTACATCGCCGACATCGGCCTTGACGGCAACATCCTACCATAAGCATGCACCAGTTACATGAATGAACAAGGACAGAACAACCAATTGCATTAAATGCTTATGTACAAAGGTAAAAACCGAAGACAATTATTCCATTTGTTATACCTGTTTCTATGTCCGGTTGTTCGCCGAGTTGATCTTTGGTAGATTCCAATCGTCTCATACCTACACTACTTACAAGAGAGGGAGGAGACTTGGGATATCAAATATCTGGGTCGTTATAGGGCCTCAATGGGATTCTAGTGCTGTTACTAGCCAAGAGTGTCACCAATTCACCGTGTTCATGACAATAGCTCGAAAAATGCAATTAATTTGAATCCCAGTCAGAGTTGTCTAGGAATTGTCGCTTGTATATGGTTGTTCCTACTTGGTACGAAAACTAAATATAACTTCCTGCTACTACTGCTCCAGTTATATAAGTAGTAATTGTAACTAACGATATATGGTCGCAAGTCCCATAGCGATTTTAACCCCAAGTCACATCAACGGGATCTTGGGATGGCGACACTTTCGAGACTTTGCTTTTCTCAGCCTGATTCCAGCAACCCATACCACATAAGCCCGAGTTATCTATTAAGTAAGCCAAGATTTCATATAATTATACTGTACTATCAAAGGTGCCAGGAATACCAGGAAAACCCTTAGTTGGGAGTAGTAAGCCTCATGACGGCAACGTACATGGGAGTTGTTCAGCTAGCAAAGATGTGCCAATAATCATAATCGCATATCAAACAATCTGTTCTTAGTTCATATGTGTTATATGCACCTCTGTATATGAAAATACAATCAGGCTGTGGCCTGATGTTGCGCATTAGGCTGTTTTCTCTGCAGCCTACCTTAGTCAAAACGTCATAGAATACAGAGTGGTCCTTCAAATATTTGTCCTCGTGCCCTATATTTTCATCCCTAAAAAGAAGCATGTACTAACGAGTGCAAGTACCTTTTCTTTTCCACAAGGTGGAACTTCTCTCTTGCGACGAAAGCAACCTCCGACGTTCCAAATTCACGATCATCAGTCCATCACAAACCACGATCTTCTCGATACATCACTATGATGACCGAAAGTGTACAAAATCGTCTCGGCGGCCCTTCAAGGCTTGGTCAGACTGTCCCAATGGTTACTGAACTGGCATACCTAGAGGAACGAGATATTATTCATGGCAGACAGGTCTATCAAGACTGTGGTTTCTTCCAATATAACGACAACACTTCAGCTAGGGTTCCTTTCTTTCCTTTTCTTCTCTTACCACTAAGACCGTTTGCTCGTCCAAGAACACAGATAAATTCACTGACAGCCTTTTAGAATGGCAAACATGGCTGTGTGTTGGTACATCGTCATCAACGACTACAACCTGTAAAACCATCAATGAGAACTTCGGGTGCTTTACATGGATGCCGACAACTTGCTTTGATTCAACTGATAGTGCCAGATGCGATGCTCTGGACAAAAAGATGCTATGCTGGTTCATGACTCATTCATCGTAATATTCTCCTTTGACTTACTCTCGAAACCAGTACAGATCCAACCTTTTCGGAAGGTATAGTAGCTCAGAAGACTGTGGGCACTGAGAAGCTCACGGCGTATAAGTGCGCAAATAACCCAATAGAAGTTTCTATGTACGCATCAACGTACTTTCTGACTTCGACATCAGAAGAAGAAACAACGAGCACGGGCACGGAATCAAGTGGCTCCACAGAGTCGAGCATCAGTGTCCAGATTCAGGACATTCCTACGACCACAGAATCATCCATTGTCGAACAGACCTCTTCTCCTAACAACTCTTCGCCAGACAACAGATCCTCCAGTACACCTATCGGGCATGTAGTAGGAGGCGTCATCGGAGGTCTAGCACTCATTGCACTGGTCGGTCTTGGTATCTGGTTTATTCGTCGCAAGAAACGGGAGTCCGGTGCTGTTCCTTCTCACGGAGGCTATCATCATCAATCTCAGTCGTTGCCTCATTATGATTATGTCAATTCTGCATATGCCGCCCCTCAGTGCAACCAACCGCCTATGCCCTCAACACAAGCGAATGGATCTCAGCAGTTCAGCAACTTACCCTATGTAGCGAGTCCCCAAGCTTCGGAACTTCCATCGCCCCCGGCTCGTCCGAGAACACCTGAGCTATGAACTACTATGGCTATGTCCTGTGTTCGCTGTTTCTTGAAGTGATAAAAGGTTTCACTGGTGTGACCTGAGAATATGTATAAGGTGTTTAGGGTTTTTGGCCAGTACATGATAGCTTTCCTCAGAATAAGAAGTTTTGTAATGTTGTGTTTGACTAAACGAGTCCCGCTGATAAATGTTTGGCTTGAGATACATTTGAACAGAAATTGAACATGCTTGTTTGCTTGTCACAATCTATTGTCCTGATGTTCAGCTCAGCCGAACATTCGCATATACCACCAGGTACGAGTTCAAGTATGTCATCGATTCACAAATGACTTGTTCAGTGAGATGTAGAAACTGTTAACATTTATCTCTTGACTATAAAGTCCTGCTATTATCCATGAGTCTAATCACCCCCCTTCTCTTCATCATAAAGAGTCTTTGGCATCCGCAAAGCATCTATCTGTATCTGTCAATCGTTTACTTATCTGCTATCCGAAGAAAAGCGCCTATATTTGTCACTCAATCACTACCCAAAATGTGTCAAGAGGTCGTCAGTGTCTGCTGCTATTGCGGTGACCATATCGAATCCTACTTCCTGCTTTGCAACTCTTGGCACGCAATCGCAGCACAGTTGATAGCTGCAGGCGAGCCAGCTCCTCGAGCAGAGCACTGCGAATTCCGCGTAGCGAAAACGTTTCAGCCTTGGCTCAGAGGATGCGCCAACAACGACGTCTGTCCTTCGTGGTTCGGGAATATGCTCCCCGGTTATGGTGACTCTTGGAGTGAAGAGACCTATCAGTTCGAGGAGCTAACTGCTGCCGAGGACAAGTACGACGAATGGAAAAAGGACTTTGCGAAGAAGTATTTCGTGAAGAAGCCTATCCAGACTCTACAGGAACCTGAGGGATTCTTTGAATCAGATACCGAATCTTTTCTTTCATCCTCTGCTGCTGCTTCGTCTACCGATGACGGTGAGATTGCTAACGAGACTCTCCAGTCCGAAGTTGATGAGAACACTCATACCCAGACTGACAAAACCAACAAACAAAACGCAGTCGCACTCGATACAGCCCCTGAAATCTCGGAGATCGATCCACTAGACCTCTTCTACGGTAATGTGGTCGGTTATGTTCCTAACGGAGAAACCAGGAGCAAAGTTGTAGAAGCAGCGAGCAACTCATCTAGAGCCAAGAGCAGTGGGGAAGAATACCAAGATCTAGCCTCTGTATGGACTTCGTTCCATCCTGCCATGGACATGGGACGTGATGGAGATTTCAACGACTAAGACACAAAAGTGTAGGGTCATCAATGATTAGGATAAGAATGAGTTGCCTGGTTGATGAACATCCCGAGGAAATCCAACCAGTGTGACCGGCTATTGGTGCTTTGATATAGATTGTATAGCGTTCCGGCAGTAGATCAACTCTCAAGGCAAGACTAGCAGAGATATCCCTTATTTTCCCTTTGACTTACACCGGCACGTATTAATGGTGACCCAATGTTCTGAGAACAATCCAAGTGATTTGCATGAATAATAGGTGACCTGTACATCACCGTTCTCGTAAATACGAATCTCGAGACAGACCTGTCATTGTTAGTTGTGATCCTATGATAATAGATTAGAATAAGTGTCTGTATATCATCAATTGTCCATGCAGAACATCTCATCACAGTCAAATCTCCTGATAATAAACGGTATAGATTACGACACGACTGTCTATCAAACAGAACGCCTTTCCCAGAAACAGATTCAGTATACTCTACAACCCATTTAATCCGACTTTTTCGCCCTCTTGCTGCTCTTCTTCTTCTTCTCTCCGAATGCCTGTTCGTACACCTCAGCCGCTGTCTGCTGGCCGGCCTTTCGCTTCTGCTTAGACGACTTCACGCTGACAACGGGGTTTAACTTGCCCTCCTTGGCCGCGCTCTTGACTTGCTTCTCGGCATCTTCCCACGCGGGAGCATCGCCCTCAATCTCGTATCTGGTCATGGTTAGCTCTTGTACTTCATTGACTTTTGGGAGTGTAACTTACTGGTCGAGGGGCAAAGAGTCAATAAGCTCTCTTTGCTTCTTCTTGAGCTCCCTCAGGGCCTCGTCACCACCCTCCTCGAGCTCGTCGTCGAGGGTAGTAGCCAGAGGAACGAAACGCTCGTCGATAATCTCGTCGTCATGAGCACCGTCAGCATCCTCGCGTGACACGCCAAGACGCTCGGCCTTGGGAAGTTCGGCATCGACAGCAGTTGAAATAACCTCAGCAAAGTATACAGCCATCTTGCGAACAATCTTGATAAACATGGCAAGGATCGATTGCACGGGTTTGCCAAGTTCGTTGGCAATGACTTCAATATCCTTGCGCTGCAAGCCGATAGCGAGCAGAATCGCCTGGTAAGCTGGTGTCAAGGTGACCTTGCCCTTGAGGCGTCCTGTAAAGTAGAGAAGGGCGATTGTTGGGACCAGATCAAGGATAACGTGGTAGTCGAGCATGTTCTTGGAGTACGAGTCGAGTCGCTTCAGATCGAAAGGAGTCATATAAACATCAAGATCGGATCTGACCAGTGGTTGAATCTCAACTGTGTCTAGCTGTGCACCAGTATTCGCAGACTCGCGGATGCTAAGGGCTGTGCTGGGGGAGAATGCGCGGAACTGATATGAGAGTAGTGACAAGAAACGCTTGTGGAAGTCTCGCGAGAAAGCACCGAGCCAGCTTCGGTCACCACTGTTTTCCAGAGGTCGCAGCATAACACATGTGTGCTCGCCAGTCAGATCGTTGGCTGTCTGTCGCAAGTAGACAGGGGAGAAAGATGCTCTCTTCCAGAACTTGTGAAGAGGACTGGTCAAACCATAACTCACACCCACGTAATCAAGCTGGTCAGGCTTCCTCTCTGAGAGCTTAGAGAATAGAGGAGGCATCTTGTTGATGTCTCGCACCTTGATATCGTCATCGAGGAGGTTGGCATTGGCCAGCTCGGCGTCGGTAACTCGGGTCATTGTCTCTTCCATAACTTGGTCCTCGTCCTCTGACAGATTGGCAAAGCGACCCTCGTAGTAATCGACGAGCAGCTCAAGGGCCTTGGTTCCGTATCCCATGGAGACATACTCGGGGTTTGTGGCGATTCGGACAACTCGAGCACCAGAAAGAGAAGCGAAATCCTCATCCTGGAACTGCTGGCTGACCAACCAGGGGATAAGATCACCACTAGGTCGCTGTCCACGGCTCAAACTGTTCAGAACGCTCTGTCTGCTGATCTTTCCTTCAAGCGAAACCTGGATAACACACAGAGGCTCGGGCAACCTTGCGCTGTCCTCAGAAACAGGAGGAACAAGAACGAACAACTCATGTGCAGGCGCATCACTCATAAGCTGAAGATCATCGGGCGAGTTCTTGTAATGACTGGCAACGTACAGCGCCACCATTTGTTGCAAGAACTTCTCAGACACAGGGTGGAAGGAGAATAAAGTATCCCGGTTAACGTTAAGAAGTTGGCACTGAGTAGGGTCGGGGCATCCGTTAATGTTGGACTTTGACTTGGGCAGAGTCGCATCAAGGCAAAGCACGGTGTTAAGCCACTTTTCGACAGAATCTCCCTGGGCATATCGGATAGGTTCAGACAGGGTGATCTCACGAAGCTTGCGTCCAGACTGGAACTCCTCAGTCTTCGATGTCTTACCCGTTGATCGGTCTGTAATCTCCATGCCCTCACCTGCGGTGGAAGCTGTACGTGACTGATCTCTCAGTTGCTTGATGAGCTTGAGAGAAAGAGAGCGACCTGTACCCTCGTAACCGTTGATGGTGGATGCCATGAAGACCAGGTAAGGGCCCATCAGCTTCTTGACAAGAGGCAGGGGAATAGCCGCCGCCTCATCAATAACTACCAGCTCAGCCTGTCCAAGAACATGAGCGTCCTGGGGTCGAATATACTGAATGGTCTGTCGGTGCTGTCGGTGAATGTTGACTCGGACAATAGCCTTGTTGAAGTCGGGGTTGGTGCTCTGAATAATCGAGTAATCAGCATGATCAGCATAACCCAGCTCATCAAATCCCTTGAAGACGAACTCGAAAAGAGTCTTCAAGTTTTCGGGGGAAGGCGAAGTAATAAAAATGTTGCTGTATCCGTATGCAACAGCAGCTGCGACGGCAACACCCAGGGCCGCAGACTTTCCACGACCACGAGCAGCAGTGAGAGTAACTGTGCTTCGCAAAGTCTTCTCGGCGATAGCGTCTGTGAATGTAACGAGAGCCTTGGCCTGGTCGACAGTCTTGGCGAGAGAAATGAGGGGTCCAACGGGTTGTCGGCCCTCGTTCTGCTCCTTCATCGCTTCGAGCTCAATTTGGGATTCCGTTTTGGCGTTATCGAGGTCAGGAGGAGGTAACTTTTTGACACCCTTGCCACCAGAAATGGGAAGCACGTTCATCTCATCGTCGATAACCAAACAGGAGTCGCAGCTACCCAGAGACAAGATGAATCGCTCGTTGAAACGAGCCACCACATCGTCGTGAGCCTCGGTTCTGTATCGCGAGTGGACGTCCATAGACAGGCTGTAGAGCTGCTTCAGACTGCTCATGCCCTTCAACAGCAAGACAACCAATCCACCACCTTCGACAGTCTCGATCGTTCGCGCAAGGATGTTGGGTGTGATGGCCTCGAAGTCCTGCAGAATACACATGCCGAAGGTCTGACCGAGAATCTTGTCGGTTTCCTTATAGTAGGTATATCGGATGTTGTGTAGGGACACAAAAAGCTCGAAGGGGTCCTCGGTATTGGCTTCTCGGACTCCTCGCTTGATCTCCTTCTTGATCTTTTGCTCGCGCTTCTTTCGGTGACTGAGAACCTCCCGTTAGCTGTGTCGCAACGAGCGACAGGATGTAAAGAGCTGCTTACCTGGTGAAGCCCAAAAGCTTATTCTTGTAAGCCCACAAGACAGACTTGTTCTGCTTGATATCGAACTGGGACATGATGTAGTGCAGGCGCACGATCACATCCTTGGATCTGTCTCCGACGACGACGAAGAAGCTTCTCTTCTTCTCTTGCAACCCATTTTGAATGAGCGCTGGAATGCGCGAGTCCCTATGATATTGTTAGCTTGTTAAAGGAGGCTTGAGAAGCCAAAGGAGATACATACACCGCTTTGCGCTGCATTATTTCAGATTTTTTCTACGGCCAATTGCTCTGAAAACACCTGGGCGCAAATGCGATCTCGTCTTCAAGTGGGACCTGGCTCAAAAAATCCAAAATTTTGGCGGTTGATGAATTTCTGCCGGGCGGTCAAGCGTCGGTGAGACAAAGTCGAAGTGGGGCTCTGACCGATTTAGCTTCCGACCTCACCGAGAACTCTTAGTCCGACTAAGGTGACGCTCGGTGTAGTTGGTCTTCGATTTCGTATCCTAACTCTTGACTGCGGATTTCCTATGATACAATAACAGTCCTGGCCTGCTTGTCAAAATCTATAACATGAAACTTACTATATAGTCATGCTTAACTTATTGAGATAAGTTGTTGTTAAGAGGGGTCTTGAAGTGTGGCGTCGTTGAAACTAAAACTTGGAAATGAAGAATGATTGAGCCCTTGATAGGTACTAAACTTCAAATGCATCATGTTCGTGACGCAACTCATAAAAATGTTATTGTTCGCCTAAAGTCAAACAGACTTCCAAGAAGCACCAGGCTCGGAGACAAGAATCACATATATAATCAGTAATAAGCAAGGATCAATGAGTGAATTGTACAGCTAATGATACATGATTCGCATGCCTGGGCCGATGTCACGGAGAAGAATATCTCGACTGCTTTGAAACGATGATTGTTATGCGCGAGTCTATGTAGATATGAAAAGCCTCGGTTCGCAATGCTACATCCATCCAAACTTGTAGAGAAATCATCACCTTCATGCCCAGACACCACGAATGAAAAATGTCCGAATGCCCCATATGCGAGATAGTGAGAAAATCAGAAACAGGACTCGAACAGTTTGGGGGAATATGTACACATGTCTAAGTTCGATCCAACTTGCGGCGCAGGACTCGCGTCCTCTTCATCAACTTCTTGTACTTCTTCTTCTTCATCTTGAGCTTTCTTTGTCGCTTCACACTGATGGCATGCATATCACGGCGACCCTGAGCCTCGTCGAACTTGAGTTGACGAAGGGCCAGGCGCTCAAGAAAGCTTCGCGGTTGACTCTGCATGATTCGGGGGCTGTGGGCCATGATACGAATCTGGCCATCGGGGTCGGTAGACTCCTCAATGGTAAAGAGGGCCTTGTAGACGCGGTGTTGGGGAACATCCTCCACGGCTTCCGCTTCCGCAATAGCACTTTCTGACTCGCCAGCAGCCTGGGCTTGAGGCAGAGGAGGGGGTCGGAAGGGTAGAAATTCGCCGGACATAGCATCGATCTGGAGGTACATGCTCGACTCGGTACCATCGGGGTTCTTGATATCAACCTTGTGCATAACTTCCTGTCCTTCTTGGCCACCAATGGTCATCTGAGCCATAGGGCCCTCCAGCTGCTCGATAGTGTTGGAGAGAGTCGCATCGGTATCGGCCAACTTGTTGTTCCTGGTTCGTGCGGCGAAGATGGAGGCAAAGTGCTCATCGGACACGGCTCGGGGCATGGTTTGAGTAACAGAGATAGGTCTGTGTAGCGAGAAGAAACTTGATAGACCAAGGGCTGAGCCTGTTAGCAATCCTGCTAGATATACCATTCGAACATCCTGGATTCCCACCTTCTTGTGACATGTGATGCGTGTTGGGAACGCTGGGTAGCTTCTTCATAGAAGCCGCTCGATCGGAGGCATCCTTGTTGCTCTTGCGCTTTCGCTTCTCGCTGCCAGACTTGGGCGTTGTGGTAGCGGGAACCGACTGACCGGCTGAGATCTCGTTGGAGCCATTGTCGGATTTGGAGGGTTTCGAGGAAGAGTATCGTCGCTGCTGATTTTGAATAAAGATAGGAGTGGTCTTGACAGTGGCTGAAGCGATGGAAGACACAACGCCGGTCTGAGGGGTAGAGGAGGCGGCCGAGGCGACAATACGGCGCACCGATGAAGGCAACATGATGAGTTACCAGGTGCGGAGGAACCGCAGAGTCTGGGAAGTGAGGAGAGGGGCGGTTTTAGAGGTCAGGACGAGTTCCTGATGATGTTCGGTTGTATCTTCAAACCCGGATTTGGCCGCCTGGGAAAAGGCTGCGCTGCGATGAACAGGGTTTCAGACGCTAACTATTTGTGGCCTAAGGCAGCGATAACGGCCACTCTGAGCTAGTGACATAAAAGACATCAGACCATGAGCACGATATTCTATGTCTATATGATTCCGAATTTGGTCTGTCGTAGTTCACGTCTGTACCATACTTGTCTAACTATTTTACCGTTGATAAGCCTTGTTTACTTGAAGTTATATTCACAATGCTCTGTAGTTAAATCTATCTCCTTGAGGAGTCTCCATGATCAATCTGTACTATTTCTGTCTGCCCAGGCGCCCAGCATTCTAAACACGGACCGTACCCCAACCACTGCACCTGGTTTCATCACGGGGCTTTCTCCACACTTACAGCAGGGCAGTGAGAACCTGGAGGTGACTCAAAATGGCGGGAAACGCAAGCCTACGGCGGTTATCATGGATCACTGCCCCGGGCACCGATCTCGACTGATAGCCGATCCAGGACAGCCCGGACATCGATTGCCGTTGTATCATGACTCTTGGCAGACATCGCGTGCTTAAAGATAAGCCGCATGAGACCCATAAGTAACCATGAGAGCGAGAAGTCATGTACTTTTTGATGGTATTATACACAGGTACAGCATCTATCGAAACGCGGTCAAACCCTTTGGATAGACCGTATCTTTTATCCCTTCTGCGCCGTTTATACCCCAAACCCTGTGAAAACAAATCGAGTAAACTCTTGTGAAAGCAGAGCATCAGCCTGATACGTATATAAAGACAATGTGTCTATGTCTATGGAACGATAAGCGGCAAGGTGATTCTTTCAGCAAAAGGCTGTCTATTGGGAGTTGACCCAGCTCAAGTAGGAGTTCCAGCCAATCGCAATGATGTTGGCAAAGAAAAGACGATACTGTAAGGGAATGAGCGAGAAATTGATGACCTGGACGGCAGGCCAGAGCATCCAGTTTGCCTTTAAAGCAGGCCACCACGTCTTGTCGATGCGCTCCTTCGCACTCTTGCCTTCCATGGTGGCCATGCTACCAAGAAAGACACCGATCATGACAGGCGCAAAGCCAAGCTGGTCGCAAGCGACACGGGTGAGGACCTCGGCCTTCTTGTTCGGCACGTTGACCCTCCGAGCAAGGAAGGCAAACCAAGTAGTAGCGACAGGACCGAAAACAACTGTCAAAAGTCAATATCTGTCGAGTAGCTGAGCAGGGAATCCAGGGGGGTACTCACAGCCACCGTAGAGAGCCATACGGCCTGTTCGAACCATGTCATGCTTCTGAACACCCTTCTTCTCGACGAGCTGCTGAGCTGTAACATCACCTGTAGCAAAAAGGAATGCAGTGGTTACACTCTGAGTAAGCAGTGGGCGCGCTGCCAACCTGGCGTTGTACCTGGATATAGATCAGCACGGACGCTATCATGATGGATGTATGCTTGAATATGAATTTGGCTTGAAAAGACCTACCAACGAATGAAAGAAGCCATTATGATGAAGTGGTTCTGGAATATGTCTCTTTTGGGAGTAGTCGAAGTTTAATAATCTTTTCGAGAGAAGATTGACGTGATATAGAGAATTCGTTTCTCGCAAGCCACAACGTTAGATGGGCAAGATGCGCCTATGGGAAGTCGAGCGACTTGACTTGTCAAGGGCGACTGGTTGTAGAGAAACGTCCCTAGAATTCAGGGGACTGAAATGCGAAAGAGCGCTCTTCAGGCAGATCGTCTTATACAGCGGGCAGAGAAAAGCTTGACGTTAGGCACTGGGGCAGGTGAAGGCGATTGAAGCTGCAGATGCAAAGGGCATGACGTAGTAGAGGCGCTTTGATAGAGGTTGACTGTCACTGTTGCACGTCTCTCGCATTTAGCCTCAAGCTGACCTGACCTGGGGCTCCAGACTTTTTGTGTCCCACTGCGGGAGCTGGCGATCTTCTAGAGGCACGTCCCGATAAGAGTGGGAGCACGGTTACATGCACACCGATAACTGATTGTGGAAATGATGTCTCGAAATCCGTTGACCTTTTTCAGCAACACCACTAAAGACGCAGATAGGTACTGAAACAATTAGCTTCTGGAAAGCTACTGCGGAGCTTCAGTTTAAGCTACTTTCAGCAGATACTTCATGGATAGCCCTTGAAAGAATAGGTTGCTCTAAATAGGAAAATAGGCCACAATTGCGTTGCCGCCAGCTGTAGTCACTTCGGAAGGACTTATACTACCTAATGTTAGTATCAGGTTATGAGATAGCCACCTCGTTGTTGCAGTTGTTGAATAGCTGCTTTTTACGCGTGACAACAGACAGCTGCTCAAATACAGTCCTAATAAACCAAATCTGCCACGATGGCAAAATAATTTCTTTACTCAATCAGGCCCGTCCCAAGTACTGACCTGGTTCTTCATCAGGGAATAGGCCGTTGGACATCACGTATCAACCAAGGTATAGCATCAACACGGTTGATTTAAACATTGCTTCAATGAGTTTGCTTTATTCATGCTATCATTGCGGCATCTTTGTGCGCTTCAAAACAACATAGGCATCGCATCGTACACAATCCAGAGTCTCACTCTTCCCGGCCGTATCGTTGAGAACCCAGATTTTACCCTCCCAAGGTAACAATAACCCATGTGAAATATGGGTAAACAATATAGACAACTCCTCTAAACTCCTACAAACCACCCTATGTATGTATATAACAGTCTCCTTAGGTATCGTGCATCTTACCAGCAGTGATTCTGTGGCAGGAGCTTAACGGAGAGCTGCTGAAAGCCAAGATAAACCAATGCCAAGTGAGAAAGAGAAAACAGACGAAGGGTAATTAAGAGCTCTTAGTCTTCTTGCGACCCGACTTCTTAGGCTCTTCCTGAGGCTCGGCGGCGGCTGCTGCCTTGGTAGACCGTCTACGCTTCTTGTCAGGGCTAGCAGGGGCAGGCTTCTCTTCAGCAGCAGCAGGAGTAGCGACCTTGCGCTTGCGACCACCGGCAGCCTTCTTTGGGGTCTTGGCAGGAGTCTCGGCCTCCTCAGGCTCTTCAGCAGCAGGGGCAGCAGCCACAGCCTGGAGCTGCTCAGCAAGGGCGTCCTGATCGTTGGCAGGCGCTTCGGTTTGGGTGACATCCTTGAGCTCAGGCATGGGGATCTGGAAATCCTCAGCATACTTGAGTGCCTCCTCATCAGTCATGCCCTTGGCAAGTGGGTTGCCATTCTTGTAAGAATGAACACGGGCGTTGTAGAGACGGAGGTTGTACTGGTAAGCATTGTTCCAGCCCTGCTTCTCATGGGGTCCCATGTGTGCCCATCGTCGCTGGCCCTCCTCCTGGACGGCACCCTTGGGCGCTTCAGTGCCTAGGTCGTTGGCAATGATGGAACGAGCGTGTTGCATGTACAGGAAGTAAGGAGTCAAGGGGCGCTTGGGAGCGTTAGGGTCAATGGTTCGCTTCTTGCGTTCCTTCTTCTCCTCGACAGGAGGTGCCAGCTCAGCAGGCTGGATGCTAATAAGCTGCTGAGCAGCTTGCTCAAAGTTGGCGAGAAGGTTGTCTTGGGAGCCCTCGGCAGTAGGCTCGCCAAGGAGAAGGTTGGTCTGTCGAACATAGTCGGCAGTGAAAGAGCGCAAGAGCTCAAGAATGGTAGTCAAGCGACCAACAGCCTGGACGAGGTTAGGATTTGTTCTCAAACATCTCAGACATAGCTTGTAGTGCGGTGCAGGGAAGTTGGGTGTAAGTGAGTCGGCGGGGAGCTATAGTGGGTACAAAGGCATTGTGAGGTAGAACTACTGTGAACTTGCGAAGACTCGAGTTGCGACGAGCATTCTAACAACGTGCCTTCGCCTTGTCCAAGCCCGGAGACTCCTCGAGTCGAGTTGACAGGACTTAAGCGCGTTGTTGTCCAAGTAAAGTGGGCGGCAGAATCTCAGAAAACCAAATGAAAGTTAAAGACTTACCGAATCGCGAACGCGAAGGAAGCTGTCGTTATCAACGACGCGCTGAGGCATCACGGCCTGAGGGGGAGCTGCGACAGCAGCGGGCATGGGAACAGCCATCGCTTGAGGGACAGCAGCGATAGGCTGGGGGTGTTGAGGGTATTGCTGAATGTGCTGAGGAGGCATAGGGACGGGAGCAGGTTGCTGCTTCTCGACAGCTGTCTTCTTGGGGCGAGCCATTTTGATTTGTGTGAAGATATTTGAAGTTGGGTAGTGATGCGACAGATCTGCTGGTATAGACTTCACCCGAAGCTATACAGAGACGATTTGTAGCGGGTAGACAGACGATCAAAAAAACGCGATTAGTCTGTAGTGGACGCGACGCAGTGTTTTGCTGTGCGAAGGATCAAGGCGGACAAATTCAGGCGGCTTTGGCGCGTTGATGGAAATTAGGATGCAGCAATTTACTGAGAAGTGCTGGAAGACGAGAGTGCTGAGAGTACTGAAGAACGGGGGGAAAGTCAGAACGGGCGCGGGGTGGGCGGTGCGCTGAATATGTAGGGGCAAGGTGCCACGCGCAATCAGTAACTGCTCGCTAAGGCGGGGGCGTCAGAAAAATAGGTAGCGCCTAAGAAAAAAAAAATCACTCCAAAAATTAAATAAGGGAAAAAGGAAGAGCTGCAGCAGGCGCGTGTTTTTAGTGGTCGAGCGCCGATTGATTGGCTGTAACACACCCGCTCGAGTGGCCCCCCGAGTCGCCCGCCTAGGCCACCAGAGCACAATTAAAAAATTTCACCATTCAGGCGGGGGCTTGAAAATGGGGCCTGAGAAAAGCTGCACAGGAAGCCCGTCCAGTTCCAGGTTCCCTCTCAGTCCCGTCCTTTACAGCAGCACCTTCTGTGACCCTTTGTCCCGCGGCAACCGACCTGGCCGCTCCTACGGAACCCACCGAGTTCTTGGGCTTAGCAGGCTGTCGCAGACTCAAAGTAACATCCAAGGCTCACACAATGAACGTCCCGTAGATACTCCAACGCCAGGCTCTATCAGCCCAAACCTCCAGCTTCCATTTTCTATACGTAGCCCTTAGACGGCAACTACCTCCCAGTGCACTTTCCCTAAACTACCTGCTGCACAAACAGCACAGCGCAGTGTCAAAATTAATACCCAGTGAAGAGTCAAGAGCAACCCGACCCAATGCAATTCACGCCTGGCTTTTATAAGTTGGGAATCTCTTCGCGTCTATCACTCAAACCTTGACACTCACAAATCCCAAACACAACACACCCAAGCGAAGACGCGCAAACATGAAGGGCGAAATGAACCTTCGAGCGAGGATCGCTGACTGGTCAATCGCCCATTCCCAGCGAGGGAACAAGTCTTCCACCCACTCAGTCGTGCAGCCTCTTGGGTGCTACTGCTGCAAGTGCGGAATTCTCAACGTTAAATGTATCGCGTCTGTACTCGTCTAATATTTTTCGTCTTTGGACATCGTCATTAAGGATTATTTTGCTATCTCCTCTACTCTATACGTATGCTCACTATGATGGTAGCAATGTTGGTTGTACGTGCATTGCAAATTCGTTGCCAAAATGGACTTACAGCGCCTTCGAGGGCCCTCGCGACCACAATCGCCAAACCTATGATATTCCAGTGATACCAGCAAAATACTCATTCAGCGATTGTCCTAGCGCTTTACATGACGCCTCTCAGGGCATACCGGAACGATGTGTCACTGTCACACCCTGAGGAGTGTGCTGCCCTCCACTCACCGCCTCACAAACCCAATCCGCGAGCGCCTTCACCTGCTGAGGTTGCTGGAAACTGATCAGGCGGGGTCATTCCAGCACCTTCACCCTTGACCTGTTAGCCTGTACATTTCAGCACGATGAGCCAGGGGGCACACATGGAATGACGACCACTACTGGCGCTCAAGGTTCGAGGCTCTTTTCAGGCACTTGGCGTCCCCCCAGCGTGCCGCTGTACGACGAAAACTCCGCAACTCTCCAGCAGAGCCGAACCCTGATGATGCCTGATCGAGCTACGAGCAACCTCCTGTCTAGTTCAGTCATTCAGGTTGTTGGTGCGAGAGACTGCTTTGTTCTACGATAGGATCCAGCATGTGGCGCATCTGCCCCTGCGCTCTTTTCTATTTCACGCTTTATCAGACATAAATCGAGTGCTGCGATATTAATTCAATTAGCATCCACGGGCACCTGGTTTCAGCGCCTCTGAGCAGCCTGCGGTCGCGCATGTCCAACTAGAGACCCTTTGCCTTTCTTCTCGTAACGGTCACCCTTGGAGTACAGCACAGTTGTTGAAGCCCCAAAGCCGCCACTGAAAGTATTCCTTGACAGATGTTATAACATCGCAAAAAACTGCCATGGTTGACATAGCTACCTACACCATAAACCATTTCGAACCTGGTAGCAACTCCTTAAGAGAGAACTGGCCAATTTGCATGATCAGTAGCCCATAGCAGAGTGTGTGGCCTTTGCCAGAGTATGATGGTAGGCTAAGAATATAGATTCTATGAGCAAGCAGCAAGACAAGTATGACCGTAGTGTCTTCGTTCTCCAAAGACCAGAATAGACACTCGCCGGCTCAAGCATTATGAGAGCACCCTGATGACCTTCTGTCTGTTCTTTGTTGCCGCGTAGCCTTTCGTCGAGAACCTTAACCCCACCCGCTGGATGTTCTCGAGTCTTATAAGAAGGCAAACGCGTGTTTGATCGCAGCTGTGTTTCTGCGATCATTCAGTCCCTAGCTGGCGTGACTGTCTATCCGTCAGCCACGTCTCGGATAGCATCGTGCTATAATTGTGTTATCCCGCTATGTCACCTAGTATGTTTCTCTATCACCTAGGTACCTATGGAACTTCAAGCTGGACCGTTTCTAACGCGCCGCGTCTAGGTACATACAATACTGCCTTGAAATACCGCGACGCCCGTCCAAGTGTTCTTCGCAAACTTTTCATTCTTCAAGCTTGATAGAAAGTGCATATCATCAACATGGGTACCTATCTTCCATTGCACTTGGGGGCTTTGAAGTTCTCTCTTGTCGCATCGCTTTGTCAACGTCAGACGCGATAGAGGAGTAGCCCAACCCCTCAGTACAGTAACAAGAAAAGCCGACAGGAGGGTGCATTTGCGCCTGTGTCATCACTTCGAGGCTGATGCTGAGATTCCAGTTAAAACTGTGCGACAACATTCAGGGACTCACGGGGTATTTTCTCATAGAGCCTGTGAAGTCCTGATTCCTGTTCCTAGCTTTGCAATAGCTAATGATTGATCAGTGACCAACTTCATTATTCCGGCAACCACGCGTTTCTTGTTAAGCTTCATTCGACGTCAGCCAATAGCCCCATCGACTCGCGTTACAGACCCTTGTTATTGCCATCATGGAGGGGTGAGGTACTTGTTTCCGCACCATCAACACACCAAAAAAGCGTGTACTGGACCCCTGTCGCAGCTTGCAAAAGCTCCCCCCAGCTCACCTTGCCCCTCGATGGATCATTCTCTAACGTTGCGGGCCCTGAAAGCTTGCGCATGATTTCATAATTTCATGCTTGGCACGAATGCAAAGCAGACAGGGCAGACCATCTCTTGACTGCCGGTTGATCGCCCGGGAAAACTGGATTTCGTTAGGAACTTTTACAGTAGCTGCTACTGTAATGGATCTTAAGATTGAGTCAGCTTAAGTCTAGGAGGCAGCCGGACCCCCTTCTGCGCTGTTAGCTTAGCGCTGTAAGAGGTGAGGTGGGTTGGTTTGTCTTGTTTGAGGTAGCAGTTGGTATCCTGAAGATGGTCTGGACAAATGATGTGAGCTCCAGTGTTTCGGCTGGTTTCCTTAGATCGGGCCATCTGTTTGTCACTGGAGGACAGACCATGGTCGGGAGCTGAAGCTGCGTCACTAGCTGAGCTCCAATCGACTGCTGCCCCTCAGTTAGTGAGGTCCCTCCACCTTCACCATCCTCCACCGACTCCCTGTTTTCTTCTTCTTTTCCTACTTGAATATCGTTTTCCCCTGGAGTTCTTCCTCTTCCTTTCTACAAACTCATTGAATATACTGTGCGCCTTTCTGCTAGCTCAGAAGGGGTTCTTTCCTTTGCAGTCTTTGTAACACAACACCAACCTGCTATCTGGGACGCTCCCAGCAGTGAACCACCACAATGTTCACTCTCAAATCTCACAACCTCCTGGTGGGGCTTGTTATCCTCGTTGCTCTGGCCTCGCCAGCTTTTGCTTTCGGAGCCGGTAACATTGCCTCTATCTCCAAGATTGAGGGCCAAAACTGTAAGTAATCCGCATGCATGTCATAAGAGGCATCCGGCTGACTTCACTTATAGGGCGTCACGGCGATATCACAGATGCACTCCTGATCCTTTCACAGGCTCAGGCCCTCAACGGCAAGAAGTTCAACAAGATCAACGTCTCTCGTGTCTACTTCGGAAACTGGCTTCGAGACTACTCCCAAGCTATCGATGTTGGTACTGTCAAGTCTGTTTCTGCTGAGGCCATTCGCCTTCTGCTTTGCGTTCTCGGCTTCATGACCTTCGGCTACGGTTCTGGGGAGTTCGAGGTCACTGCCGAACGACTGGGCTGCTACCGTCCCGAGGATCACATCGACAACCCAAAGGATTACGCCGAAAACGTTGATGCTCGTCAGTACGATGAGCGCCTTCGAGGCCCAATCGACGAAGAACGAGAGCTGTCTGTCGATCCTGAGACAGGCATGAAGAACTATATTGCGAACGAGCGTGCGCGTTGCATGACTTCCGCCAGACACATCAAGAAACTCTTCACTGGCACCATCGAGCTTGCTCGTCGATACAAGGACTCTCGACGAAAGGCGGATAAATACGAAGCTCTTCGCCTTATGGGAACTGGATTGCACTGTTTGGAAGGTAAGTAGAACAGGCTGCTTGTTGACTGCTCAATAAGCAGCCTCCAACTGTGTAACCAAAGGCTAACATGACGGCAAAATAGATTTCTTTGCCCACAGCAACTACTGCGAACTTGCCCTCATTGAGCTGGGTGAACGCGATACTTTCGCCCATGTCGGTCGCGATACCGAGATGGAGATCGAGGGTGCTCGTGGACCAGTCTACCCCGTTGTCACTGGTACTTTCGGTGGTGTTGACTTCCTGCACTCCGTCACTGGTGAAGGTTAGTGATATGGGCTTTATGGATAGGAAAGGAGTAACGCTAACCATTTCAGTTTCCGACAAGTTGACCCAGAACGAGATTGAGGAGCTTGAGGGCACTCTCCAGCAAGGTGCCAATACCGACACCAGCATGCTTCGCGATCTGCTGGATAAGATCCCTGATGGCATCTTTGGCGACAAGCACCAAAGTGACCGAGTTGATGAACTCCAAAACAACGCTGCTGCTGCGCAAATGGAGAACACAAGCGTCTCTCCTCGCGACCCTGAGGAGTTCACTCAATACATCCAGAATGTCTTTAAGCAAGTCATGCCCGCTATTCAATTCCACGACGACATCATGAAGAGCATCTCGGGCGCTATGGAGAGAATCCCCGTGCTACCTAAGATCATCGAGCAGTTGGAGGAGCAGCTCTCTGTCTTCATTTTCTCCATCATTGCTCCTTTCATTGTTCCTCTCATTCACCAGATCCGCAATGAGCTCAAGACCGGTTCCGAAGAGATCATCGCGAGCAGTGAGCGTGAGCAGCACATTGTTTTCAACGATGATCGATCTACCGATCCTACGCACTCCATGCTCTCTAAGGATCATTTCTCTAACGTGAGTTGAGCATGATAGCCTGATGTATGCGCACGACAAACTAACTCAAATTGCAGATTCTGAACGAAATTGCTGGTCGAAATGCTGCCTCTATGGTTCAATGGGTCGTTCCCCAGCTCATGGATGCCATCGACGATGAGAGTACCGACGTGGATAGACTCCTCGACGACATCGTCAACGGTGTTCTGCACCATCCTGCTCAGCGAGACCTCGGAAGCCGTAAGGTTCAGGAAGGCCGTCATCGTTTCTTCGAAGGCGTCGAGGAGTGGTGGCGAGAGATGGGTGACGACCAGCGTGAGGATTACCGTCGCAAGTTGACCCGCGAGGGCGTCCAAAATGGCGAGAACCACAAGGAGGGTGTCCATGATACTGGTCACGGCCACGGATGTGCTGGCAAGCTTAAGATGCGCAAGCTGTACGGTGGTGGTCCTGAGACTCTCGAGGACAAGATTGCTGGTGCTGCGGCCGACGCCATCTTCAAGGGTGCCACTGGTGCCCTCTCTGGACTAGTTGAGCAGAACACTGGCTACAAGATGCCCTCTTCTTCCCATAAGGAGGAGAAGGAAGAGGGTGGTCTGAGTGGCTTCCTCAACCAAGCAAGCTCACTTCTTGGCGGTGCTTTCAACGATGATGAGACTAAGCGACAATCCAGCAGCCGCCGTGAAGACGATGGCTCGTACACTAAGACTGAAACCGAGTATGGTCATCACGGCAATCGCTACGGGCAGGCCGAGTACTCTCAAACTCAGCGTCCTGACGGTAGCCAACATGAGGAGTACCGTCGATATGAGCAGCGGGACTCTTCAGATGGTCGCCATACTGGTGGCTACGGCTACGAGGAGCGAACCGAGACTCATCAGACCTACTCTGGAGGCTATGAGCAGCGAACTGAGCGACAAGAGTACTATGGCTCAAACGAGGAGAGCCACGGTCGCCGTCGTGATGATAACGATGGTGGCTATGGTGGTCGTCGTCACGAGGAGAGCAGCTACGGCGGCAGCAGTGGGTATGGACGTCAAGAAGAAAGCAGCTATGGTGGTAGCAGCGGATACGGACGCCGAGAGGAGAGTGGCTATAGTGGAAGCAGCGGCTACGGCCGTCAGGAGGAGAGCAGTTATGGTCGTCAAGAGCAAAGCAGCTACGGTGGTGGCTACGGCGGCCGTCAAGAGGAGAGCAGCTATGGCGGTGGCTACGGTGGTAGCAGCGGCGGCTATGGTGGTGGTAGTGGCTATGAACGTCGAGAAGAGGGTGGTTATGGCGGCGATAGCTACGGCCGTCGTGACGATAATGGTTACGGTGGAGGGTCTGCCGATGACTATGTTCGGCAGAGCTCAGGAGGCTATAACCGTGAGCGCCGTGGAAGCCGTGACAACGACCAGTACGGTGGTAACGGTTACGGTGGTGACCGGCGCTGGTAAGAACTGGGGTCACTTTGCTTGGAAACCCTTTGGCCCAAAGGCCTTGGTTCACTAGGTACCTACACAAGGCTGAGTCTTAATTGAAGAAAAAGCAATGACAGTAACGATTATTTGAGCCCGGCAAAGAACACATGTGAACGTTGAGAACTCCATCAAGGGCAGTCGTCGCAGCAAGCTATTTCAGCTAGTCAAGCAGTTTCAACTGAGTACTCACGACCAGCGTTGCTCGCTTTGAGGACATGTCCTGCTTCTTCCTGGGCCTACACCGCTCACTATGCCGTTCATGTCAATCAATCCTGCTGATGGTGATTGCTGTCGATCTTTAACCTATGAATGAGACCCAACATTATACATACAGTACTACGTTCCTTTACACTGCCGAGTGGGTATTAGAGAACGACGTCCTCTAAGCTCACAATAACGAAACAAATACCTAAGACTTAGTCTAAACAAGCATAAAGCGACCGTGATATTTCGTCTCTTATGCTCTCGGTAGTCACTCTTTTTGATACTCTGATGTTCTGTGTTCATCTTCAGGACATGTTCAAAAGAGGTTGATTGCGCGAGTGTCCCCCTCCCTCCCCTCCACCTCGAACCGAAATAGGCAGTGAGTGTAAGACATAACGTCAGGCTCATCCATTCTCAACGCGATTCGTAGATGTACCACGTGTGACTCAGATGACGCTTTGGTTCGCTTGAAAGACAAAGATTTTCGTTTAAATATCCTACTGTGTTGTGGGAAAATGAATGGTCTTACATTCAGATCTACCTTATCTCTGGGTGAGCTGATTGCGATGATGCTAGTATCTCCCCTTGTAGAATAGCGTGCCTCAGGCTTCGTGGATCTGGATAGCTTTATCCGCTTCTGATTACGTCAAGTGGCGTAGCACGATAAGACAAGGATTATTTTACCTCGAACTGCAGGGCCAGGGGGTGCGAAGGATAGAAATCTGGCTATGGTTGGTTAGATTGAGAAGAAAGCCAGTGGAGAAGTTCAAGGCGGCCGAATTGTAACAGATACTCCCGCGGGTGGTTCGAAGATGTATCGTAGCATACAGATTCAAAACAGGTACGGCAGATGAATTAGGTACGATTAGAGTATCAGACAATCCAACCTCAACCTTGGAAATTCGACAGCCGTTCTGCAGTATCTTGGCATCCGAAACTCACTAAGCATAGAATCTTGCCGGTTTGCCGAAATAGCTCCCTTTCCCTTTGCCAGCCCCAGGACCCTCGAATCAGTGATAGTCAGTCAACTTGCCTGTCTTGGTGTTTTTAATCAAAAGTCCTTCTCGTACAGTGTACATGCCCTGCTCAACTACAAAAAATGTACGGCACAGTAAGGTTGTTGAATAGAGGTGACAGGCTGGCGTTGAACCAGTGGATTAACACGTTTGCCCTACCCGTCGTGCCAGAAGATGGGCAGAGGACGGGTGACGGGTGAGCTTTCGCCTTTGGCCAGTCAGCGAAGGCCAGAGACATGCCCCGTATGCCCCTGTCTCCGCAGGTCAAGAGGGTAAAAAACGCAAGGGTTCTACGGCACGGTTGAAACAACCGACACTATGTGCTGTAACATTTGACACATTCTTTCTTATTATCATCGACAGAACCAGCAAAGAGACATCCGTATACTGTCATGAACTTGGGTTACAGCATTATGTCAAGGAAATGTCCCTCGTCATCGATGGCGTTACACTACTAAGGTGGAGAGGTCAAAACGTGTCGAGTGCAACAAGCTTTGATCAAGAAGCTTGGCTGGACCCGATAGAAGGCTAGATCCGAGAGGTACAGTATCACTACTCTGTGCTGTTCATCGACAACTACAGTCGACTCCAATTGAGGACGATCTAACAATGGTCTAATCTACGGAGATAACCTTTCATAGATACTGTACCATTGTTATGCTTACCTGGGCCCTCTATTTCAACAGTCTAAATTACCTTATCTTGGCCCTCATCCATCGCTAGAAGAACCACGGGTAAGTAATGGTGCAATCCCCTTCCAGCCTGCCGCCTGCCTACACATACCAAAACGTCCGGGTAACAAAGTATCCCTAACCTTGACGGTGAGATATAAAAGGACTTCTTTTGCGGGCCATTTGTCCTAATATGTACAAGTCCTGACCAACAAGCTTTTGGTTTGTGGGGAAGTGGACGGGCCAATCTTAACTGCTTGCAAAAAGAAAAGCATTGCTAATGCAAACCGCCTGGGGTTTATACTGTACAGTGAGCACTTTTGTTTCTCACACTTGAACTATTTGTGGGATCGGCTTATTATACGACAGCTTCTCTTTGTGTTTATGGTCAAGAAAGAAAGAACATGAGGTTTAGGAATGTGCAGTGTTTGAGAGTCGCTGGAATGTAAGGCTTCAGTTTACTCACCTGGACCTGGTCTGCTCCGATGTTATTTCCGGCTCGGGCTCCGTGCCTTTGTTCAGTGACAAATCATAAGCGTGCCTTCGACAAAGTCAATCCGAGTTGCTCGAAAATTCCACATACCAGAGAGAGATGCGTGTCCCTCAACTCTTGAATTCCCAGATGTTCGGTTCGACCAGATATTGCCGGCTTGGCATTTCGACCTGCCGCTATGGCCTCGACTCTCGACCTTTTGCTGCTGTGCGTTCCTGCAACTTTAAACAAAGCTAGCTGTGCCTGTAGCACCATCGATCGTGTGGTGGTTGGTATGCATCCGCATCGTGGCCCCCGATGCTCTAGCGCCTTTGGTGTAGACAAGCCTCGAATCGTAGCTTCAGTGTGCCTGGAGCATCTTGTCCAGACCTTCCAAACCAGTGTCCGAGTAAATTCGGTGTTGTCGCCTCTTTTTCTTCCTTTTCTTCTTTCCCGCGGTATGCAAGGTTCTCGGGATAAGCGTGTTTGTTTGCTGGTGTTCGTTCATATTTCGTCAATAAGCAGTCCCTGCATAAAAGTGATATTTTATGCTCACTCCCATTCATTGTTCACACCTCTAAGCCGAAACGCGCCACCAACGACACTGCCCAAACTGGTTCCTAATTCGCCGATTCCACCATAGACCCCAGTATAACGCTGAACGTGGAATCCATCGAATCCAGGTTCCCAGTTCAGCCCCCCCTCTCTCTTCACTGGCGGCTCAGGCCTTCTGGGCGTTAAAAAAAAACTTGACTACTCCGAGTAAAAGAGCCGAAATAATCTCGTCAGGCTGTCAGCATTGAGGAAACGAGCGTTGCTCATTTGTTTTTTTGGACCACAAGTGCGGGAAGTCTTGATTTCTGATACCCCCTGGGAGTAATCGGTTCGTCACCCCCCAAAAAGGCTCACTCGCACTCGCGCTTTCTCCCTTTTGATTCGTATTGCCTCTCCTGCATTCTCCTGTCTCCACTAGACGCCTGTTCCATCTCAATCGCCCATCCACGGGCATCCACACACGTTGTTGTTAGGTGCTAGTGACTACTACTGCTAGGTACCTGCTACGACTGCTCCCTCTTTCCTGCACCTGCACCTCCACCTGTACCAGCACTTCTTGCTTTCTCAGTCTCTTCCCCAGCGGAAACGGCAGCCACAATTCAGCATCCGGGCCATTTCCACACTCCGTCCTGGTTTCCAAGTCCACCTTACTCTCGCTTGATTCTCTTGCTCTTTCTCCCCCAGGAAACACCAACTCACTCGCTCCTGCTTTTTCACTCATTCGTATTTCCAACCTCAGTTTCGGTTTCAAATTCAATCCGCCGTCAGACCGATTCGATTCTCATCCTCTCAGCCTCATTCCCGAAGGATCGCGTCCGCCCTCCTCTCACTCTGGCCTTCACTTGATTTTTTTGCGCCTCCGGTGCACGCCATATCATGCCTACGATTCCATGATTGAATATGTTGTAGAAGCATGTGTAAGTTCCATGTTTATTCTTTCTGTCGATTCAGCTTGACTCTTCTATTTCCTTCTCCGCGTCAACTCATTTGTTCGCTCTATATCTTGCGTCTATTGCTCATCCGCTCCTGCGGGTTCCAGGCCAAGAGCCTCGCATCATACCCCAGTCTTGGCATTCACGAACTGACATCGAATTCATCTAGCGCTCACCGAGATACGAAATGTCGTGTATGTATTTCACTTGATCTTCTATCATCTCCGGCCGTTACGCCGTTGTTCATTCTCGTGGCCATTGTCGTCATCACCGTTACTGGCGTGACATTCACGACTACGCCGCTTTCACCTCCCCACTCTCACCACCTCAGCGAACAACGACGTCGTCTACCACAAACTCCCGATTAGACGGCACCACTCTGCAATTTTTTGTTAGAACCCAGGAGCTTCGCTGACCAGCCTCGCTAGCCTCCTGTTTAGTAACCCAGTATGGAGCGGCGCAAGCACGGTTCCGTCTACAATCATTCGGAACCTCACGGCTCTCTCAGTACGTCCACGTCACTGGGCCTTCGCGAATCGATTGCGCGGAGGTATCTCTATCGTCCATAGTGGCTTTGGCTTACCGAATGAAAACAGTCCGACATAGCATATAAGGAGCGCATTCCCACTAACATCACAACCCTAACTACCACCAATGCCGAGGCATCCAATGGCATCATCAACGGCCTTCTGTACGTACCCGACCTTGACAACGATCGCCAGTGCGACCGACAGCAGTATCAATTCATCCCTCGGAATGTCACCCGCCAAAGAAACCTTCCACCACAAAATTACAACCTTATCGCCCTCGCTCCCTGGTTCAGCATCGACTGTACCTTGGCTTACCTCGCTTCTGCGCGTCTCACCCCCATTCGCGCTTTTATCTTTTATAAACCTAACAATTCTTCGAATCGGCCTCAAGATGCTGACTCACCTGTTTGGAATCTTGAGGATGGAGGACAATGGATGACCCTCAACAAGTATCCTATCTATGCCATTTCGGGCCAAGAAGGTCAGAATATGATGAACCAACTGAGTCTTTATTCTGGCAGTGTGGATGATGTTCCTTATGGCGACAATATCAGCACAATTTACGGACCAAACCCGAGAGATTATGTCCGTATCTGGACCGAACTATCCGTGGAGGATGAATCCGACATCCCCCCGCTATGGGCATTCTTTCTCATTGTTATTGGTGCTCTTTTAGCTATATTCGCTTTCGTATCGATAACCATGCATCTGGTACAGAGACGCCGCCGAATATCGCTACGAAAAAGAGTCGAGTCCGGCGAAGTTGATCTAGAAGCCATGGGTATTAAACAATTGACCGTGCCCATTTCCCATATCAATAGCTTTCCGCTATTCACTTACAACGCCGATCCCGAATCGATAGCACCGCCACCGACGCCTTCGTCCACACGCCGCCATCGAAGCACTCGAGGACTCGACCAACAAAGCGTTCGATCTGGCGTGAGTGTCAGAAGCAAGCGATCCGGTATCGGAACAACTGGCGACAATGCTGCCACCAACTTCCAACCCAGTTGTCATATTTGCCTTACCAATTTCGAACACCGAGTAACGATCATCCGAGAGCTATCATGCGGTCATATATTCCATCCGGAGTGCATTGATGAGTTTCTGTCGAAGAACAGCTCTCTCTGTCCAATGTGCAAACATTCCATGTTGCCAAGGGGCTACAGTCCCAGGATCACCAATGGCATGGTCCGTCGAGAGCGCGCTCTTAGTAAACTACGCCAAAGAGTTGATCTTGAAGACCTTTCCGAGGAAGCCGACAACACCAAGATGAAGGACTGGGGCAAACGAATCTTCAGGGCCTCGACATCGCCCTCAAGGCCTTCCTCTGCGCCTTTGGTTTCCTTGAAACTTCCCACGTTCATGCGACGACCGGCAGAGCCTGCTACAACGGAAGAACAAGGAGCAGAAGCAGCACCGACACCCTCCACCACCCTCGCCGCCCAGCCTGGAGAACCAGATACAAACACACAACCGCCTGCACCAGCCAAGACCCCACAAACAAGACGACCCAAACCCAAGCGTTTGAATATGCTCCCGACACAGCCAGAGAATGCAGAATTGAGCACAGAGCCAACGCCGCGACGTGGAAGTCCTTCTTCGTTTGCGCGACAGCGTATGCGCGAAATTGCAGCCAAGAACGCACCCTTTGACGACCCCGACTCTCAAAGGGCAGTGTGTAAGTCAAATTTGATACAATGTAACCTTCATAGACTGACATAATCTACAGGGCTACGAGCACTCTCAAAAGTTTTTCCTGGCTATTTCTAACCCATCTCGGGGTAATTTCAAAGTTTGGCGGCATTTCATGTTGCATTTACTGGACAAGCATGGCTTTTTGGCGTTTTGTGTCATGAACAAGGTTTTAAGGATATGGACTGATACCATGGAAGGCAATTGTTTTTCACGATTATTACTGGGATTTATCGGTGCATTGGGTAGGCATTAATGAGGCGTTGGCTCGGTTTACAAGAACTGTATATACTACAATCAGTGTCGAATTACGTTGTAGAACGGCGGACTCGTAGTGATCTCCGTTGACTCTGATGGCGCATTACCACGGGAAAATATATATAACATGAGAGCAGGCGATGTTATTGGGACGATGGCTAAATGCCCTTTTGGGGAATCAACATGTCGTTGATCAAGTAATATACCGAGTGAAACTAAACGGAAACGATACAAAAGCCCGTATATCATTGATGCCAAAATCATTTGTTCGACTAACCAACTACTACCCGTCTTGGGTAATTGTTGTGATATGTCCATTCTTTGTAACCGCCATTCTAAGTACGCCTCGAACACCCAACAAGCAATGAGAGTATCAGTCCCCCTGTTCCATACAAGCTTAAGTAGCTATTGTCCAATTGTCCACGTCACTTTCCTTGCCCCTCGAGTAGCGGCTCGTTACGTACTCCTCCTCTGGCCAATGCATCTCGTACACGATCGTTCTCAGCAGCACGGATCCTGCTCCTTGCATCCTCGAGACGCTCAACTCCCCGATCGATGGTCTCAATATGCACACTGAGAGGGACAGGAGTGCTCCCACCAATGCTGTTGCGTAAGACCTCGGGCTCGGCCACTCGATCGCGAAGGTCTCCAAGGCCAGCTTGAATGCTCTCTAGCTCAAGAATAAGTGCGTTGACCTGTGCAACTGCTGAAGAACGCTGTGCATCAACTTGGCGTAGGAGAGCGAGCTGGCGCGAAATGCTATTTAGTTGGTTCGAGTTTGCGCCGACAATTGTCCAGATGTTCCAGAGGATGTTTTCACGACGAGATGCTGCATCGGCAGAAGATCGTGAGCTGATGTCGTAGATAAGCATTAGGTGGTCCTCCGCTTTTGTGAGTAGACGTAGAACGGCTTGCGCTTCGAGTATCAAAGTCGATATACGGTCTGAAACCAGAGCTGTGTGCTCAATGTACTTATCAAGAAGAACGCGCTCGTTGAAGATATGCTCGGTAGTTGGCTGGAAAGGATGGAAGAGCCACGATGCCCAGCCAAGAATCGGAGAGGGCGAAGATAACGAGGTCGCATCATCTGCTTCAGGGCCCAAGGTATCGAGATACCGAGACGTCCAGCGATTGATACTTATAACAGCATCGACGGCCGAACCAACATGAGTGTTGAATTTCTGCAAGTCGGCAGCCGTTTGTCGCGCTGTATCCACATAACCATCAAACTCAAAGAGAAGTTCATCGCGGGCCTGGAGGTCGCTGTGTCGCACAAGGCTGCGAAGGTCCCGGATAGCCGTTTCCGACCGTTTCATCTCAAACGGTAAAGAGACGCCATCGGAGCTTTTCTCGAGGACCTGCTCAAACTTGGATTGCACGTTCATAAGATCGTCGAATTCAACAGGTGATCCATCGCTACCGGGTGGCACAATAGAGTCTGGAGATGGACAAAACGGGAGGTTGAGGATTGATGCGCCTGGGATACGGCAGATTGGTGAGAGAGATGCAGCAATGGAGCGAGTTGCCATGTTCTGCGCGATGATAAGGCCGCCAAAGCAGAGGTAGATCGATAACAGAATCGCGAAAGGTTTCTGCGCATAGCTAAACGCAAGTCCAACGACGTTGAGGAACCAGCCAAGGGTGTTGTAAATAGCTGCGGGAATGCTCTGTGCGAGTTGTCCGCCAACTGTCGGCGTCGCTTCATCGCGACGTTGACGGCGGTAATAATCATCTTCGGCATCATATTTCGTGCGAGCCATTCCCTTCTGTCGTAAATAGTTCGGCGGTGGGTTCCCCCTCCTCCTCACGCCATCGTCGCCGCCATATCCTATGCCTAAGCCTCTTACCGTGCGCTCACTCCCAATACTTCCCTCACCTGAGGCATCTAAGCGAGGCATATGGAACTCTGGATCAGGCGTTCGGAAGACCCGTTCTCCGCTTGCGCTAACACTGGCGCGAGAAAGACTTGGTCGGAACGGTTCTCGGAGGATGACTTGTTCGTCGTCCGGATCGGCACCGAAGTCGCGAATGCTGTCTTGCGAAGCAAAGCCGATGGTGTCTTGGGAGAACGGCTGAGAAGGAAAGTTTCCAGAAGATGTAGGTGGTGATGATTCGCCAAGCGATGGAAGAATACTCGTATCAAAACTGTCGTTCTCGCCTTCGACAAAACGCCACGAGTCTTCAGGTCGAAGCTCACGCTTGCGCGAAGTAACCATTGTTATCCACCGCCAACGCTCGAGTACAGTCGAGTCGTACAGGAGCGCGCGTCACTGTAACGTCGCCCCGAGTCAGATTTTATCTGATTGCAACGCCTGGTCGCATTAGATAGGTATGATGATAGGAGGAATTGTCGTATTTTATGTCCAGGTTGTAGCGACTATATGCGCCAGCGTTTTGAAGCGTGAATCTTTGACTGGCGTCGTGTAGGCAGCACAAGGTAGGGGTTTATAAACAATGAGTCATATATAGGCCAAAACAATATTTTCACGCCAAAAAAATGATTGTGCACGATTCGTGAACAGGCGTCAAAATGAGGTTAATGTTGATGAATGATGTAAGAGAGAGGTCGGCGGCGGCAAGCATAAAGGTGAGAGGCAAGTGAGGTCACTAGGTACCGATGGGACCGAGTCTGAGTCTGAGTCTTGGTGGGGAGGAGGCAAAGACCCTTGCTAAAGCTGCCTTAATTAGCGTCGGCCAATAGTGGGGCTATAGATAGAGAGAAACTGACCAAGACAGACCTCGTGGTCAGTTTTTGGTCTAGGGTATCAACGGTCACGATCTTGTACAGACATCAATTAACCCAATCAAAGGCTAACTCTTGTGCGTTATTAAATAAAGTTGGACCTTAATCATAGATATCTAGAGAATTATATATCAGGTTCTGATAACTGAAGCCTGTAAGCACAACAAGTGCTTTCTTCCATAGCCAAGCTCATTGATAGACACAGCACATTCCGTTGACGACAGACTTCCATCGTTGCACCGAGAAAGACTACGGAAGAAGACTGCAAAAGCTAACTGATAACAAACCAAAGACTTCATTAAGGATCCTAACATACCACAGACTCCTGCCTTTTCAACCATACCATTACGGTCCAAGTTCTATATTACCTTCCAATCAAGAAATCCCTCTATGTTCTCGTCCTACATCCCATTGTGCCTCAATCTTTACATGTGGAGACAATGTTCCTGATCTACCATCGCTACCCTCTGCCTCGATATTGAAACTCTGGAAAGATTCTCCTGAAGTTGTGGCCACCGCAGATGATGTCGAACCATCACCGAAGCCCTGGGGCATCATCCCTGGCCAAGGCATACCTGACTGCGCGGTACATCCTGGCCACGATACCATATACCCCCCTGTGTTCGACATGTACCAGAGGGGTTCGTATGTATGTGGTACTGAGTGCGTATTAGGAACAGCTGTCATGGCTGGGAACTGCGCCGTGTGCAAGGTTCCGTGTGTGGCACTCATTAGCATATCTTCAAGATCCTCTGACAGCGTCTTCGATCTGGACCAAGACTCGCCAGACACTTTAAGGTTGGCCAGCAAAAACTGAGCCCTTGGTATGTGATCGGAATGGGCAGTAAGAGGCTCCAGTACCATCTCCAGGTAGGGGATACATGACGGAGAGTACTTCTCCGCCCGGATGTGGATGAAAAGTGATATCAGGCGTAACGACGCTTGAAGAGGCAGCGAAACACCTGGATCAGTGGCTACGTTGCCCTGAGAGAGACCCCCATATTCCGAGTGTCTACGAGTGACTTCCAGAGCCTTACTATTATTGAAGTGGATCTGAAGACTTTGAAAATAGGTCAGTTGAGGTTGAATGCAGTTTGGGATGTCCAAGAGTTAGCTTACCCATAAGAAAGAGCCAACTGTAAAGTTCGTTGTAAGTAAACGAGCCAACCATGGGCTAGGAGAAGCACTTACAGCATGATATAGTATCATATCGGCCGTCCCATCATCATCCACACGGTCTATCCTCGAATCCCTGAGACTTAACCTCCATGAAGTAATACGCTGGTTCGTCTCTTCAAGTGCATCGACCTTGAGAAACTGTGCTACATAGTGGTCATGTATGCCCATGAGACCGATGAGATAGCCCCAAGAGGAGTACTCCCGAGGTGAGTTCTGAAAAGGGGATTTCTATATGAGTTAGTATTGGATGCGGTACGTGTCGTCATTACTTTATACTCACGCCGGTCTGGTACTCCTTCTCCCCACATGGAAGGTCTGGACACCCGTTTGATTTTGCTAGGTATAGAAGTGGACCAGTTGACGCATCTCTCATGTCCAGTAACATCTCATGAATGTATAAACCCCAGTACGTCCGACGACAAGATTCAGCTATGATATCATCTTGGCCATTCGCATAGCTCTGGTGTTGAAGTCCGAGTTGTATTGCGAATTCGCGAGCCCTGCTGAATATATAGCGATAAGAGCTGTTCTGTTCGCCGAACGAAGCAACAGCTAAGGATAGAAGTGCTTGCACAGACCAATGAGTTAGTGGAAGAGGGTCTTGGAACATCCCGTAAGCTCGCTCCCACAACGGCGTGCTGTCTATGTTGGAGTATCGAGAGCCAATGTAGTCGACTGTTGCTTCAAGAAACCGCATATCAATCGGTATTTCTTTCAAATGCTGCTCGTAAATCGGTTTCGGTGGTAGCCACGAATGTGCGACATGGAAATTGGCATAATACAGATCCAAGAGACGCATCTGGCTGTGAATGGGGTTATCGATGCTTGGAGGATTAGGCGAAGGTGTACTCTCCGTTCTGGCGTCTTGGTCTGTCACCGGAACCTCATCCTTGGTCATGTTGCGTTTCCTCGGATCGCGAATACCTCGCCGTGACTTGGCGTACTGACATACTTTCCCGTCGTCTTTACAGCGTGTACAAGAGGGCATGTACCCATCACACCTTGAGTGTTTGGTACGGCATTGGATGCAAGCAATAGAAGCACGGTGTTGAGCACTTGAACGCTCCGGTCGATTTCGCTTCCGACCTGAGTCAGGTTCAGTCTTAACTGAAATGTCGTCTTGTGGCGAATCTGCCATTGTCTGATCAACAGAAAGGCTGAGTGTCTCGAGGGAATAACGAGGAGAAAGCTCGAGGCCCGGGAATACCTCTATTTGTTGGCAGATGCCTCCAGGAGAAACCGTTGTGCGGGTCAGATTCAATAGAGCGTGTCGTGTGGTACCGAATCGGGTCTGTTTGTCTGGAACCAACAATCGGCACGGGTCTGTGTTAAGCATCAGCGCCGTAGAGGCGATGTATATAGATGAAGGGATGAGTTAAATATAGGAGCACGACTGGTGTCAACTAGAATCCAATACGAATAGGCGTTGGCTAACAATAGGAGCGTTTGTGCATAAGGACTGATCGTCAGGACCAAACAAAAGCAAACGCCCAATCGCATCATGGCTGCAAGAATGGAACATGAGTTAGATGTGAATCTCAAACAATGCTGCAATGTTAACCTGTCACCTTGTGGTGTTGGCTGGTCAGTATGTGGCGTGGATCTGGCTCCCGGTCAAGGACTAGGCAAGTAGAAGATCTAACAAAAACGTCTGGCTACATATTCATGTCGGGTTGTCATTGGAGCATGCTAACATAACCTCTGTAAAGTGGCAGATGATCCTTGGAGAGTAGCATAGGGCTGTTGGCACTGTCTTATGCCCCCCTTGCTGTTCGCGAGGGCCGTTATGAGTGTGAGCTGTTCACCACTAATTGGATGAAGTCTTGGTATCTCTCTGGTCTATAAACTGGATATATGGTACCCAAGACCGGAATAACTTCATCTTGATCAGGCTTCTGATTGAATCTGTATTGCTTGATCCTGCGCAGAGAAGTTGCGTATGTGTAGCTCCAGTACCGAGCCCCATCGAAGCAACCATCCGGGGCGGGCCTTGCAAACGCTCCCGCCTACTTTAGTCAGTAGACAGGGCTGAGCAACTGATTAGAGTTACTACAAACAGCCATCTTGTCTCAATAGGGGCCAACTCGAGCTGTGATTGTTTGCAAAGGGCTCCACAGAGAAGAATGTGCCTGCCTGCCGGTTGTGCAGTGCGGATGAACAAACGGCTCTGATGCGTGAGAGCGTTGTAGGAAGCGGGCGGGTGCAAACATAAGACATTTCGGTGCGTTTTATTGCTTTTTTTTCTTTTTTTTCTTTTCGAATGAGCGAGAACGAGAGAGACATGGGCGCGACGGAGTAATGTAGGTAGAGTAACGTAACTCTTCCGGCGGTTGGTAGCTACCCTTCCGGCTCCCAAAGTTTCGGGTTTCGGGACATAGATACGTGCATCCAACTGGTTGTATGCAAGCCATCGGAGATGGCAAAAGGCCCCTGCTCATTGTTTCGATACGTACTGACTGTAATGTACTGTACTGGAGAATCTGGGTTTGCCAAGGGTTGATAGGTAATGTGATAGTTGGTAAGGGTAGCTCGTTTCCCCAGAGCCTGGTTGTTGGTTCGTTGACGATACACGACGCTTTAAGAAAGGAGTTTTTCTTAGCTCATTGCCAGACTAATGATAGTTCCAGAAGCAATATAATCTTCTTTGTTAAAGGCGTTGTCAATGGCAGTTGAGCCGCACTTGCCTTCCTTGGGCTTGTCTGTGTGACTTACACCGTTACCTGCACCCAGCAGCTCCTGCCACTATCGAGACCCAAGTAGTCGAATGCTCATTGGCGGGAGCTGAAGCGGGTCCGGGGTAATTGGAGGAAAGAGTGAAGAAGACGAGAGAGAATTTGGGGGCAGGTGAGTGATCCAAGCACAAGACAAGCTAAGACTAATAAGCGACAACTCACATGAAGTAACCAAGACAATACCAAGAACATAGGTTCAAAGGTAAAATCCTTGAATTATCATGCATGTGCCATGTACCTAGGTATGTAGGTAACTTAAAGGGGTCGCGGCACGGTAAAGTAACCGATCAGGCACTGTAACACCTCGGCTTCTGTTGGACGACTCCCCGGGATGGGACCCCGACCTTGTCGTCATGGGTCCGCCTAACCCCAGATGCGATATGATGCGCCGAGGTACGGCGCGCTTCCTTTTTGCTTAAACATACAACGAAGCTCACACCAACGACCGCCCATGCCCAACTGCCAACCGACCGATTGAGCCCCTATCGGTTAGACATACAGTATCTTACCCTCAAACGGTCCCTCGCATGCACAAAGTTAAATGACCGACTCGAGCTTCGCACAAGCCCAGCGCCGCGTCGCTGCGCGACGACAAACTCGTGAGGCCGAAGCCGCTGCTCGCATCGCTGCACAGCGACAATCATCTCGACCCAGAGCCAACCTCGAGCGCTTACCATACCCCTTAAATCGCATCGGATCTGCTTGGGATGCCGTGTCCACAAGGGAGGGCACGCGCCCTGCATTTCGAGTAGGACAAGTCGACGCCGAATTGCTTGATGTAGAGCTGTTGGACATCCTGAAAGACCAGGTTTCTGAAGGCCTAAAGTATTTTGGCGGAGGACACCTGCACGATGACTGGTCGGCTGAAATTATGTTGGCACTAAGAGCTGTTCTTTTTAAGCTTACTGTCTGGGATCATGATGCGACATACGGTGCGGCTCTTCAAAACCTCAAATATACCGACGCCAGGAATGACGGACTTATCTTGAAAGCGCCCTCAAAGGTGCAAAAGTCTGCTTACGGCCTGATCACAGTCTTTGGAAATTACGCCTGGAGGAGATGGGAGGATTGGCTTATGGAACACGATGATGGCTACGACGAGCCCAGCCCTCGAGTGAAGCGACTCTCGAAATTGACCTCTGCATTGTCAACTGTCCACTCAGCCGCGGCTTGTGTCTCATTTCTTGTTTTCCTACTGCACGGACGGTATCGAACGCTTCTCGACAGAGTTCTAAGGATGAGACTTGCGCCACCGACAAGCCAAGTAAGCCGAGAGGTTTCATTCGAATACCTCAACCGTCAGCTTGTTTGGCATGCTTTCACCGAGTTTTTGCTTTTTGTGCTGCCTCTGATCGGCATTCAGCGCTGGCGACGTTGGCTCACCAGGACCTGGCGGAAAACCAAAGACATTATTAGGACAGGACCGCAGGAAGAGGGCAAGGCGAATGGTGAATATGCATTCCTTCCTGAGAGGACGTGCGCGATTTGTTATCAGGACCAAAATAACGCAACTTCGGAAAACGAAGTCATGGCGGCAGCAGCATCCAGTGGTGTTATTGGTTCAGCACAGACAGACATCACGAACCCATATGAGACAATTCCTTGTGGGTGTGTATACTGTTTTGTATGCTTGGCTACCCGGTTGGAGAGGGAAGAAGGCGAGGGCTGGACCTGTCTGCGATGCGGTGAGCATGTTAAAGAATGCAAGCCCTGGAGTGGCGGTTTGGTAGAGCCGTCTGCGAAGCATGCTTCAGCAAAGACAGTGGCTTTCTCGGACGATATTACTGGAGGTGTACTTGTAGACGAACAAGATGACCAGGATGAGCAAGACGGGGAATCATTAGTAGAGAGCCTGAGCACGACATCAGAGCAAGGATAGGATAGCGGTTGACTCACGCGTTGCTGAACCTTTATGGTGGCCTGGGTATTTATATTTTGTAATAATACATGAGAATGTAGCTCAGCCATTCTTTTTATACCCTCCTGGGCCAGACAACCCTGCTTGTTTGAAATTACCGCAGTGGCTGAATACAAGCACACCTGATCCCTCTTTCTCTACGATGATACGTAATTTGTGCTCCTAAATATTAAATAATCGCCCGGACCATTGGATGAGCCGAATTTCTTGATGTACGACAAACACAGATCTGATAAGATCAAAAGTCGCACAAAGAGGATACAGTTAGTGGGCATGAAGTTGCTTGCATTAGAAGGACCCTGCAATCGTCTGCCAGATGTATCCACTGAAGCCCACTCAAAGAGGGTAGCGCGCGTCATGCCAGGAAATAGGAACTTGGACCCCTGCACCGATTGTCAGGCGTGAGTAGCACTTACCTAGCCTGACACTTAGACAAAACATTTACATTTCCCACTCACGATACCGACTTTTGAATCCAAGAGCTTTTCTTTCTTTCTAATTTTTGCATTGTCAGAATCACGACTTCAGTGCTCGATAGATACAAACGCGAACTTCATACAAAAACACGATAGTAGATAACCTCGAAACCTCTCGATGTAGCCAGACATCACGACTCGATCACACCGACTCCCTTCCTCCATCCCATGCCCAGCTTCTTTCAGTTCACGCAGGGCACCGAGTCGCATGTCCGTCCCAACGACTCGGCCCCTCTCCTAGGTCGTTTCCGCGCTGTTCCTCCTCGACCTGGTGCCGTGGCCCGTCGGCGCAGTCAGCTTGGTCTCTTATCAAATACCGCCGATAATCGAGGGAGCGTGCATATTCTTGGATACGGTGCCTTTGATGCGCATGCCGATGGAGACACAGATGATAGCGACTGTGAGTTTGAAGATGATCGGACTATCTGGCAACGTGCATGGCAACGGTGGGTGTTGGATATCTGGGTCAATCCAAGACAGTCGGCGGTGAAGAGGGTGGTTGATAAGTGGTGGACTCGATATGCATTTCTGGTGTTGATGCCAGCCTTGTTGGTACGTTGTTCCGCTACAACGAAGGAGTTGAATTTAACTAACTTGGTACCAGGCTGTTGCATGGTGCGCTATTCCATTTCCTCAATACAAAATTCCCGACGAGGACTTTGTTGATGGAGACGAAGACAGTCTTCCAGACGGGCGTAAGGTACCTGGCCATGGAGCTGCACGAGTCCAAGTCAACTTTTGGTTCTTTCTCTTCGTATATTACAGCTTTTACAACCTCACGGCTCTTATATGGATCACCAAGGTCTTCAACCTTTACAGCCTCAATTGGTGGCCACAATCCCTCGGCTTCCCACTTACAATGTCCCTCATCGCTATCTTATCCATCGCTGTGCCTATTCCGATATACTACAGTGAGGAGCTGCGCGACATTCTTCTTCACAACACGGCCTGGATCTCTTGGACATTCATTATCATGGCTTTGCCTGTTACGATAGCTTTTATCATTCTCACCACAAACGAACGACATATCGGGCTCCGCCATTCACTATCAGAAACCCAGCGAATCTTTACCACGTCGTGGTGGACTGGAGAGCCGGAAACGATCAACGGTAGGGACCGTAGACGTCGAAATGTTACTGCAGATTTGTTTGAGGCCGATGTGACTCAAGTTGAACCCGAGCTGCGACCTCAGGGCGTTAGGATGCGCAGACGGTGGCTACCAGCAAGCTTTGTTCGCTTTTTGTGGTTCTGCGTTGCTCTCTTTATTGGCCTCATGGCTTATGTGATCGGAGAGGCGTATGCTGAGATCTATCTTCGGACCTTACCACACAACACCTTGGAAACAGCGGTATACGTTTACGGCTGGGTTGCCACGGTGCATCTCCTAGACGCCTTGAGCGGTTGGGTTCTTGGCATCCGAGAGGGCGAACGTGTTGGAAGCTATCCTTTGAGTTGGATCTTCAAACTGTGAGTTTTAGTCCTTTGGCTTGTTGTATTTGCAAATACTAACATATTGGATAAGATACTTCATGTTGACTTATCAGATGTACGTTCGCGCACTATACGCCCGACTTCGTTCACCGAAACAGTTCATCACTCTTCAGATCATGTCATCAACAGGTCTTGTTGTCATTACTCCTATAATGATGACCTCGTTCATGCACAAGACCCTGACTTTGCTGGGACTCAACTCACAGAGCTTCGGATCTTATCAGAAGCTTCAAACGCGCAATATCTTCATTCGATTTCTTGCCGAAAATGTGTCAATGGTTGCATTCCTTGGAAGCATTCTGGTTTTGCATTTCGGCGCTAACAAGGACGTATACCCCTATTTCGCTTTCGACACCGAGGGTGATGAAGAGTACAATTTTGGCCTCACCTTCTACGCCTCGTCCGTGACGTGGGCGTGCGAGCTGGTGGCCAGTCTAGTTGTGCGGGGTCTCATCCGACTCTGCTTCCAAATTGATGTTGGCCTCGAAGGGAAACTTGACTTGGCTGTTTGGCCGGAGCTGATGCCAACGTGCGTGGCAGTTATGCTGCATGTGTTGCAAAACATGTTGTTTTCCATTATCCGACTGCAGTTCCATTGAGTGGCGAAAGATACATCCTGGCTCCTGTTATCAACCTGGGTTACTCGTTCGTGCCCACTAACACTGAGCGAGGGTCGGAACGGCCCGAGAAAAGTTGCCGAGAGGTGCAGCTGTCGAGATAGTGCGCCCAATGATGCGTACTGTAGCTGCGAAACCGACACAAGGTTGTGCTTTTTATGAGATTGCTTTTTTGCCACTCTGGCTTTATCAATTGTCATTCCTGGTTTTGATTGTCTTAGGAGAGGAGCGGCTTGTTAATATGCATGCATGCATGGTTTGTCTTAGGTTGGGGAGGAGGGCAGATACCCTTTAGAACGTTTTCGAAGAGTTCTTATTTTTGTTTCCAGTTTAGCATTAGATACCACGACTGTCTACGGGCATAACGATTGTCAGTTTTAATAGTTACTTTGAGTTTGCAGCATTGAGACGGACGGAATTCTTGTCATACAATGTAGTCAGCCGGCCTATCATTACAAAAGTTTGGGGACACAGATATTGTCATGGATATTGGATGAATCAATGTGCATGTATTGCAGATGATTCCTTGGCTGAGCTGGTTATCACATCTAGAAGTGATAGAGCAGGCTCCTCAAAACTGTCTCCGAGTCAGAACCTGGAGCAGTCCTTTGAACGCAGAGAGCAAATTATCATTAGTTCCAAGTTGAAATAGAGGCAGCCTTCCAAAAGGCCCCTATCATCGGTCGATTCTCAGATAGTTTGCCGAAGACGAGTTGCGTCTATACTATTAGTCTAGTCTCTGCACGAAAGTCATACTGGTACCACTAGACCCATATATCGAATATGGCGACATTGCCTCTCGAGAAAGATGGAGACGCCTGTATCAAAGCATCGCGCCGAGCGGCCCGCAAAGACGAACATGTAGCTGCGGCTAATGCAAGTCTCAACCAGTCTCGTTTCGCGGAACATGTACCACAAACGGCGGTGAACAATTGAACCTTATCACCAACCGGTCTATTAACAAAAACAAGAGCTGGATGACGCGGCAGAGGATGAGCAGCCGGTCAGCGGTTTCTGGAGGGGAGAGTATGCAAAACATTGGATCAAGAGCTGAGGAAACATGGGGCACGGCATATATAAGGCGCCACATTCATGGGAGTTGCCTGCCACTTACAAGACAAAATATGCCGAAATAGTTAGGGGACATGATACAGAAGCAAAGAATTCGATACAGAAGCGGCACGGCTGCAGATGCACGACGAAAACGCGGCAGAGTTCTGCATAGCATACAAGAAAGGAACCTAGAATCGGGGCTGAAGGAACAGATCGCAGCAGGTGTACTGGCTGACTGGCTCGCTAATGGGGTTTGTGCGTAGCTGGTATTGGTAAAAGGGCTATGATCCGACATGCAATAGTGACCTGCAGAGAGCTGAAGCGAGCACCTCAATTGTCCTTCGGCCGTTTATTCTCAACTATCGATGCAGATACACCTTTGTACGCACAAATCTAAAAGTACCTGGCTTGTATATCGTGCACGTCGTGTGCCTAGGCCGTCTTCATTTTCATCTGCACAAATCCATATTGGCTGCAGATGGGGTCTCGGTGAGGTCCCCCCAACATCATAATTGAGAATGCTATATTAAGTGATAAATGGTAAATATTGAGCCGAAATGCCAACCAAGCTGATAACGGCTATGGCACATTGTAAGCCGTGGTGGAGGCTCTGGTATATTATCTTGATAGACACTGTGCAACATTGATATTGTATTAGCCAGCGAGTACAGACTGGCTTGGCTCCATAAGCCGTTTGGGCTGCGCTGTAGGTGGTTATTGACGAAAGGTCTCCGAGGCATTCGATTTCGAAGTCGATATCGGGACTCTGAACCCTGTATCTTAGCATTCGAACATAGAATAGTTGGTTCAACATGCAAGGTAGCAATCAGTAACTCCCGTTACTGTTGTACTGTCCCTCTTCATGCAAGCATGAACATAGGCAAGATAAGCTAAGAAAAGATCGTAGGCTACGTGGACGTTTTGCTGAATAGCACGAAAGGAATAGCACAGCCGAGGAGATATCCCACCCAAATGTCGTAGCTGTGTTGCCTAAGAATCTGCTCAGTGGCAGAGTCAAACGATAAGCCAAGAAATTCGTGTGTACCACTATATACTGTGATGGTGGTTGCTTTCTGGGCTGCATGCTGCACAGGTCAATCAGGCCCAGGGTCCGGCAACGGCAATGTCGTGGAACAGCGATACTTGAGCAAAGAGTGGAGAGTTGAAGCAGGCCATGGTCGCATAAATCCGAAGGCAAGTAAAGTAGTATCGTGTACCATATGCTGAAGTAAGAAGATGGATGCTCCTGAAGCACGAGTAAGTCGATTGTTGGCCGAGGTTAGACTCCATTTGTAATGAGACGTAGCATGAAAGAACAATAAGTGTCTTTATGAAAGATGGGCCTTTCACCTCAATGAACGAGTGAGAAAGGAAAGAGAGAAAGCGCTGTGTGAAGAAGAAAGAGCAGACTGCTGAGTCGAGCCATGATGGAAGGTACGTCTAATCACAAAACATTTTGGACGCAATGGATTTTAACTGGCACCTGCCTTTATACTGGAGTAATGGTACGGGTGCCTCTTTCCTAGATGGACACATGCTAGAACGGAAATAAGCCCCTCGTATTAAGTAGCTTACAAGCCAGAAAAAGAAGGAAAGAGGCCGGGAAAAAGACAGGAGCCGAATAAGGACAACCTAGCCGCTTCTTTCCTTTCTTCTTAGGAGTTGCCTAAAAAGGAAGGTTACTGAACAACCTCGGCCACTGATCATGGCCTCTTGATTATAAGTTTCTATCTCTCTTTGGCTTGAAACTTATATTCTAGGAAATATATTAGAGGGCACTTACCTGAACTGAGTTGAACAGTAACATTTCTGCTCGAGGAGCCAGTTGTGATGGACAATGCCTAATAATAGTAGATACATAACATGTCAGCTGTAAAGTGGAGAGGATCGCTAGATTGGATAAAGAAGTTTATTAGGCGCCAAGCACCTGCCGGGAACTTGATCGAGAAAAGCAAACTGAATTATACCTACCTAGGTAGTCAGTACGCTTGTACCTCAAATCATGATGGCAGGTGCTCTTCTGAGTTAGGTACTAATGTAGACATCTCTAGTACCTTTGCATATACATACCTACACTGTTGCCTGCTTCTCAAGCCTTATCCGGCTTTGTGCGTTATCTAATTCCGAGATCTTGTCTATCTTGGGAGGAAAGACTCCTAGCGTCTTGCCAATGGGAGCTTGAGTGGTAGCAGGCCCGATACTGGGGTAAAGCAATTAATTGGGTATTAGTGTTAGAGTGATCAGGGATGGAGGGATCGATAAAAGCCAACGGATCGACGCAGCCGAATGAGTTCGGATTAGGCATTGAAGTCTATGGAGCGTTGGATGCACTATCCAGCTGTTACAGTCACTGATCTTTACATAAAATAGAGAGAGTAAAACATGCTGGCAGGTATCATGTTGCTTGTGCAAGGATCAATACGGACCAACCGTCATCTAACGGGGTCCATCGTGTGGCGGTTAAGTACAGCACGTTCGGGCTGGGACTGGGACTGGTCCCGCGATCTAGAAAACGTATGTACTTGAATGGTACGAGCGTGAATCCTGGACATGTACAGAGTAGCACTGGGCGACTGGCCGTGTTTCTCGACCTGGCTGGCTTACGTTTTCCTGAAACTTTTATGGCGAGAGGACGCGCGGTAAGAGCAATGTACTGTGGTACTGTACCTGGTTGAGGTTGTTACAGGCTTGGATAATACATCTGTGGTCCACTGCTGCGAATAGTCTGATTCGTATTTACCTCCGCAAGTAGGGTATAGCAGAGCGCAGTTCTCCAATGGCAGGATTCACCAGAGGGTAAAGTTAACGGTTAGCATCTAATATTGTATTCGGACCACTCCGATACAGTAATCATGCATGCATCTCGTGGAGCATGCATTGATTGTGGTGGAAAGATGGCGTTTGGCATGTCGAATTATCACGCAACTGGCTTTCAGGACACAAGTGTTTCATAATGGTACAGCCAGCTGAGAACATGGACCAGTTGACTACCAGACTACCAGACTACCTACTAGGTAGACAGGGTTTCTAGTCAGAGGTATGCCTGTATGAAATGCATTCTCTATTTGGATATGCCTACTGTACTTTTTTTTTTCCACACATGAGCCGGATGATTGGTGTTCATTGAGTCATGCAAAGACTAATACAATGAATCGTTGATATCACCTCACACGGGCCCGCTTGACCGCCGGCTTTGTTTATTTTCTATGATGCGATCTGTGCCATTGTTGACTGGCATTGGCCATGCTGTATTTGTCACTGTTCATTGTTCCGGTGAGATCCCTTCTCTCAAAAATTGCAACAACAGACAACCGACACCACGGACGGCAGATAGCAGCATGTGGACGTTGGTGACATGCGCGAATCATGATACCTCCGCAGTACCTCGAGGTCACTTTAGGCACTGGTGGCTGGGGGGTTTAATGGTGCGTGCTGGGCATTGATCACCAGCGGGCCATACGGGCCTCTGCTCCCCGACTCAGCGACCAGATTTTGATGGAATTTATGACTGCTAACGTTAGGAATTTTCTGTATCGAGGTTTAAAAAAAAAGTTAACAAAATTTTCCCCTCCCCCACCTTGGACTGCACCCCTACAATCGAAGCCCTGTCAGGTTCCCCTCCCCCTCGCTCCCAATCACTCAAATCAATCGTGCTCGCCTTGCCATACCATGCCATTCCCCCACCAAGCCCTGAGTGCCTGCCTCGTCTTGCACGCCCAAATGAGCAAGCAGTGAGCACTATTGCTCGACTGGGGTTACACCCCTCCTGCCTCATCACAGTAAATCCGTCTTGCGACTGCCCCTCGTACAATTGTAGCTAGGACGGTACATACAGTAACTTCCTTCCTTCTCAGCCGGATCAGACCCAAGGTTGCCTTGTACCTGCCCATCATTATTCTGCCGTCAGGTACCAAAAATCAGCCAAGTATCTCACGCAGACGGAGCACGTACCTTCTTTGTACCTTCCCGCCTGCCACTTTCTCACTAAAACTATTGTGACTGCTTCTTCCGAAACGGCTTGACCACCGACCACCGACTACCTACCAGGAAGAAAAAAAATCACTCCTTGTGCCTGGTAACTGCCTCCGCTCACCCTTCCTTTCTTCCCCGACCTGTACCTTATCCCTCGTCTCTTTTCTCCTTCCTCCCCTACCTAACTTACTTCTTTTTGCCGACCCTCCCACCCTTCTTCTACCCTGCCTCTTCCCTCTCTTCCTTCTTCTTCTCTTCTTCCCTCCACAATGAGCGCCCAAGACCCCCTCAACTCTTCCAACTCGTCAACGACAAACAACACTCAAGATGCCTCGGGACGACAGCCCTCCTCCGCCGCCGCCGGTTCCCCCGAACTCTCCGGTGCAAAGATAAGCCTGCGCAAGTCACTGCGCAGCTTCCCCGACTTCCCTATCCCGGGAATTAACTTCGTCGACATTATGCCTCTCTTCGCCGACCCAGTCGCCCATGCCACCCTTGTTGATGCCCTCGAACTCCAGATTGCCGAGGCTTTCCCTACCAAGCCCGACGTTATCGTTGGCCTCGACGCCCGTGGTTTCCTTTTCGGCCCTGGTCTTGCGCTTCGCCTCGGCGTTCCTTTCGCTGCTGTTCGCAAGCAGGGCAAGCTTCCCGGACCTTGCGTTACTGCCGAGTACATTAAAGAGTACGGCAAGGATCTTTTCCAGATGCAGGAGGACGCTGTTCGCGAGGGCCAGAAGGTCCTGATTGTGGACGATATCATTGCCACTGGTAAGTAGCTCTGTTCTTATGGGGGTTATGTTGAGTCAAGACTAACATATTTTACTAGGCGGTTCTGCAAAGGCCGCAGCTGAGCTTGTCCAGCAGCTCAAGGGTGAGGTTATGGGATACCTCTTCATTCTTGAAATCCCCGGCCTCAACGGCCGTGATAAGCTCGGTGCTCCTCCTACTAAGATTCTCCTCGAGGACGCTTAAATGGGCTGATGCCGATATTCCTCTTCCCCTTTCCTGCTTCCAGCGATAAAGCGATAGGTATTGGACCATAGATCGACGTCAGTCAAATCTTTGCGAGACATGTGGTAGCGCATGTATGGAAATTATATTAGACTTGCGAAGTTCTCTTTTTGCCCTGTTTGTTTTCAACTCAAGTTACGGGTATAGTGGTGGTGGATAAGTTTTACAGCATTTCACTTATTTATTGAGTGAGGTTCATACTGGTTGGCGTTTTGTGGATGGATTTTTCACGATTCAACAACAGCAAAAGTCTTTCAATTTCACGCATATAGAATGGGGGGTCTAGGATACTTTGATATAGCTATATACAGAAAGATCTCAAACTACTAAGTAATGGCACAATGGCAGTGTTGTTTGCATCTAGGAACAACTTGGTTACTATATAAAAAAAATAGAGAGTAGAACTGGTCTTGATCATAATGTCCTGATAACAATATACTTAAGAAAAACGCTCGACATTATCCAACTCTTTTACTTTGTCCAAAGAAATGCGCTGCTCATGCAAAATTGATTTTAAGACACCACTAGTATAACTCCGAGACATGCATCACGCTCTCCACGTGTTATAAGACAATGGCGTTCTCTATCAGCATCCCCTGACTCTCTGCCAGGTACTTGCGCCGCATTCCCACACCTTTGGCCTCGCCAAAACGTGCATAATCACCTTTGTTACCGCGCATGAGGACCAGCGGTACGCCGTTGAGCCGCTCCATGCCTCTGGGTGTCTTTTGTGCGACAGTCAAAAGGGGACGTACAAGGTCCTCGACACCTTCTTCATCCTCATCCTCGTCAATGACGATGACAAGTTGTAGCGCATGCGGGGACGATGAAAAGTTGGGGATACGCTCAAGCTTTTCACTAAAAGAGCAGCCGCCACGACGAAGAACTATGATTTGATGTTGTCGGGACGATGCTTCGGGCAGTGGAGCATCGCATGCTTGACCACCGAGGAAGACGGTGCGCCAAGGAAAGTTGGCAGCAGGCCTGCGAGAGTTGTAGCTTGGCGAGCCGGCCATTGGTGTGTCGACAATCGGCGGCATCGGGAATGCACCTGGGCCGGTCGCCGTATAAGCCAACCATCGGAGCGTAGTGGGGCCGGGCCCGTTTCCTTCCGACTCCGGAAGGTCCGTATAAGCCGGTTCGAAGACGGAGCTAACGGCACGGAGCAATGACTTAAAAAGGGACTCTGAAGGCAGAGCAGCGTGACTATTAAGAATTTCACCAGATGCATTTACACCCGGAGCAGGTGCCGGTGCACTGGTGTTCAGCTTCTCGGGGGCGTCGAGAAGAAGGTCGATCTCAACCATATCTTTCCGCCGGAGGCAAGTAAAAGCTTCATCCTTGTAGGTTCTCACATGCTCTGCATGGAAGAATACATTCTCGTGTCTGCCAAGCTCTCGACCTGCCGCATGTGTAATTCTCCAAAACCCATCTGCTGTTCTGCTGCCTTGTCGCTCCAATTGCAGTCGCATGTTGTCAAGATTGCGCACTGTTGGTCCATTATGACTGTACCACACGAGGGAAGTACCGAAGCGAGAAACAAGAGAGCTGGCTGTGTCACCCGGTGGGAACTCTATCCAAGCCAACACGCGTTCGGCGGGTGCCGTGCATACTCCATCTTGTGGCAGCATAGCTGGGGGCAACGTCCAAGGGAACATCGTGTAATTGGTTGTGGCTCGATATTTCGTTACAAGACCCTTTTTCTTATCAAAAACTTCCACCGTCTCGAGCGGCCCGTGTACGTCGGGAGTGTTGTGAAGATCGACGAATAATGCGACACTGAACAAATCAGGACGAGCAGCTGTGGCGGAACCAGCAAGCCCTGCTACTGTAGGGACAGGACACGTGCGAGTGAAACTTTGATCCTCAGTATTATTGCTGGCTGCTTGTTGTTTTGCCAAAGAACGCCGCAGAGCAGGCTTCGAACGATTCCGTTTGGGAATGATAAGGGGATGGCCCTCTGTTGAGAAGACAAATGCAGCATCGACCTTGTTGAGAGGATGGTCGGGGTCGAAAAGTAGATACATATACTTTGTCGTTTCACCAAGGAAGAAACTCTCCATGCGATCAGACAGTTCGCCTGTCCTGACGTCTTGAATGCCGGCCCAACCGCAGGATGTCCGACATCGGCGTTCGATATCTCTCAGAACCATTTCGCCAACGTGCAAGTACCACGGATCCTGCGTGGCACGATATATGTAGTATGTTGACTCTATAAACTCAGGACGACCTGGCCACCAGCCGAGCCCCTGGTCAACATTATTTTCACGAACTGACCACCGCTCGGGTAGGGCAGAGTATCGTGTCCAAAGCGCAGTATAAACAAGATTCGCTTCTATAGCTTCGTCAACCTCACCCGCCATAGCCAACAAGCCCGGGTAGAAGGCCCCCAAACTGTCAATCCACATGGTGTAAGGTTGTCCGGTGGTCCGATGGATATTGGAATAGTAGGGATAATGACTTCTGTCGGTGTACAGATAACGCTTGACTGAAGCATGCGCTTGATGCCATGCATCCAAGAATGCTTCAGAGGTCTGCAACTCGGTGGGGAGAGGGGGATGTATGGTATTGGGATCAAGCCACTTGGCACCGGTCTGCCGATTGGTTGAGGTCTTGTTCGGTGTGCCGTGTCCTGACAGCAAGATGTGGCTCTTCAAAGCATATTCGAAGAAGCTGTCCATCCCTGCGCCAATTCCAGCATGTGGACCAATCCATTGTCCGCCTTCCGCATCCAACCCGTTGCCGACGAGTCCAATTTCACTTCTTCTGCTCCAAACCGCCCAGAAAGCCCGCTTAGCTGCTTGCTCGAACCGATCATCTCCTGACAGTCGGCTCAAAACAGTAAACTCCAGAGTGAGGCTTCCAGCTCCGGCACTACACGTCTCTGTGATTTCCGCCGAGGATTCTTCTGGTTTGTCGCTGCCCATTTGACGAAACAGGGGAGACCTGGTGTAGAAAGGGATGCCGTGTCGGAGGTTGACTCGCGGATATGGTATACCTGTATCCGTATAGAAAGCTGGAAGAAGCCTTTGTCCGAGATCGAGGGCTAGTCTTAGAAGTTGGCCATCGTATTTAAAACCATTAGGCCAAGCAATAGGTGCCAGTTCAAGAGGATCATCGGCTTCAGCCCTCCAAGCAGGTTGCACGGTATATCCAGCAATAGGAAGCTCACCTATGGCAAAGAGGTGCGCACTAAGGAGACCTCCTAATCCACGGATGACGGTTTCAAAGACCTGGACTTTGCTATCAAGATCAAATCCCATCGCCCGTTTGCCTTGCCCTGTAATACCTGGGCGGCCATCGCCATAGTATCGTACGAAGTCTGCCACACCGTCTTGGAAGTCGTCCAGAGCATTCGATCCTGTTCCCGAGCCATCTTCGGGTCCGCTTGCGAGGATTGCGAGTGTTGATAGACTATCAATGAGTGTCAGGGAGTAGTTCCCTAAGGCATCGTTCAGTCCGATATGGGCGGGGTTTTCTCGGTCTCGTGTCAGGGGTTGGCATGTCAGAGGTCGAAGCTATTGAGAAGGCAGTCAGTGTTATGCAGCCGACAATCCGATGTCCGACATACCTCATCCTCAGGAAACGCATGCTCCATATAGTTGTCGAAGCCGTGATAGAACATATCCACGGTTTCTCGACGCAACCGCCCAAGGTGGTCTTGACGCATTGCTTGAGCTGTCCATGATAGCACAGCCCACGTTAGCAATTTGAACAGAACCAGTAACATCCTGTCTCTTCGCTCATGAAGCCCAAGACTCAAAGGTGCTAGCCAAGGGGAAGTGGCGTTCAATAACCACTGGGCTCATCGGGGAGCGTAAAACAGGCAGGGAAGGCGACTAAACACCCGAGGAGAATTGTATGGGACGCCTCGAGTATGGCGCGCGACGGGCGCTCGGCGTCGCGATGTGAAGGTTAAGAAGGCAAAGCCGTTGCGAAGTCTAGATGATAGTTGTGTCTTGTCATCATACAGCCACCTGTGGCTGAAGTGTGTGACCCCTGACCTCTACCTAGGTATCTAGGCTGGGGCCGGCCACTGGTAAAAATGGGTAGCAGGACCATAGCTAGCGCTCTACAGAGTACTGCGACGTTCATTATGAACGACTTGTTATAATACGAAACGAGTGTCGTTCATGTTGATCATTCTACGTAGAGGCATACTTACTGTCTGATAGATGACTGCAGTAAAGCAACAGAAGCTACCTGGTTTTCACTACCTAACCCGGCCAGTTTCGGTTGGATCCTTCCCTCCATCGGCAATCTGCACGTTACCTAGGTACCTACCTAGGTATTCTTCGATGCCTGGAAAAAATCACTTTATCACGTTCTTTTTCCATCTCATCCATAGACAGCCATTTTTCTCGCCCAGTTTCTATTACAATGCAGCAACCGACTTCTTTCTAGTGCTGCCCTCGGCCCAGGGCTGCAAGTACAAGTTTGATTATCATCATACCTAAGCCGCGAAGCCCAAAAGAGAAGTGCCAAGATCGGAGGTCACGACCAGAATACCTCATGCGCCAGTGCGTCACTACCCTAGGCGCTAGGTAAGGCGGAAGCGGGCCCATCAATAAAACGCCACTCTTCATGAACTCGAACTAACCATATTACAGTATGGTCCAGTCGGCCGCTGAGCCTGTTGGATTGATCGTTGTATCGACCCCGGCTAGATCAGATGTCAACGGACATAGGAACAATAGCTCATAGCCTATAGATGCCTCGACATTGGAATAATCAGATCAGCCCCCACTCGGGATCCATTGACGACCCTCCGCTCGAATGAATCCGTTCATTACTGTCAACGCAAGGCAACTAGGCGCTGGTCGACAATTGGCAGGTCCTAGCGTGCAGGCGTGTCACCTTCTTGTTCTGAATGAGGACTGTTGCCAGCGTCCAGCCGGAGTCTGATAGGTTCTTCCCTCAGAAGCATCGTTGTCAGTTGCGATACACAACATAACCCTTTGTGTTTCTCATAGCCACATAACGCTGTACTGGCCGAATATCGACGATCTATAATAGCCCTGGATAACTGCAAGGAACTTTTTGGGTTCGAGGGATCCAATCACGGTGCTTCCCTGTCAACGACGTGCTTCGAAGGTAACCGTGCGAGGAAACTAATTGCGAAATCGTTAGTGCTGGACTACAATAGCTACGATTGTTGCCTATGCAAGCCACTCGCGTGGTTACGCTGCTGTTTGTCCTCCGCCACGTCTCCTTACACGATTAACCTTGGGGTAGGTTTGTAAGCTATGCAAAGTTCGGTCCTTGGCGATTCATACACTGACTTGCTCATCTACATACTTGTGCGGAAGGTTCTAACATGTCCATAGAAACAGGGGGCAACTCCTGTTTGATGTCGGCCCGGGAAGCCTTCTTCAGAGTAACATGCGGCACACATGCCTTACAATGGTTTAGGAAAGGGCACAGTTCGTTCACATTACTGTCAGGGCATGCTTTGGCTCAATGGTGTTTCCTCGCAGAAGGTACCGCACGCACGAGCAGTCGTTTGATCTCGCCTACGAAGTATCGACGAACGGCATAAAGCCCGTCGCTCATCTTTCAAGCAATTCCTCGCCTTGTCTACTCTTCTCCCAAAGAATGATGCAGTCGAGATCTGTCGTATCTTTGATACACATATGTGGGTGTAGTTAGAAGCGCTAGGTTCGCGGAAATATTTAGGCTGAAAAGGCCTCACATCACTGACAAGCCTCGCATTGCCGAACTGTCAAACGGCGTGATCTGCATCGGGGGCTAGAAGCCTGAATCCCTGACGGCTAGGGCATCCACGACTCCACGGACGGGCCATTGGACTCCACTAGTTTAGGCTCAGGGCAACCCCGTCAAGCTTGTCTCGACACCCTCCCGGCTCTCACTGGCGACTTGAGTCCTTATCCTTGTCAACCTGACCCAGCCGCATGCAAGTTGCAGTGAAAATCAAATTTACTTGAAGCGCAATTTTCCAAACTGTCGGGACCGCAAACAAGGACAAGTTTGGTCAATACGAGTTGGGTGTTATCTCTGCCCCCCCTTTCAAATTCTTTCCAGGTCTTTCGTGGTCCCCCTTGTTCTTGAGGCAATGGCACACACGACCCAGGTCATTCCACTGACTGCTGCCGGTCGTAGGTATTGACTTTGCGAAGTTGTTTACTGTCATCTGTGATTCCACATTTTGGATAACGCTACTGTCTCAAGGCACAGAGTCCGAAACTCAAAATGAACAGCGTGTTTGATGGAATACTATGAAGATTGACACGATGATCACATACTCACGCTGTGCAGGTCAAGGGAAAATATAAACACGGTAAATTCTTTATGGGCTGTCACAGGGACATCGCGAAGCACGAGCCACTCTTCAATTACACAGCAAAAAAAAATCTCAAATTTCTCCGGAGCTCTATTTAAAAACTGTTCCCTGGGGTATATAAATGGCCTCTTGTATGATGCGCAATGTCCAAAATGACGAGGGGAAAGCAAAGGAATACAAAGAAGGAGGGCTCTTCGTTGGGAAGATGAAGCAGTCTATAATGTTACCCAAATCATGAATCAGGCTGAAGTGACAAACGCTTTCGGCTTCATGATCCCCTACGTCCCCCATACATTGGCTGTGATGTTGGACTCATTCTCATCATATGTGGCATGCGGTCGTTTCTTTGGGGCATCGCTCCAGGCTCCATCTTCATCTGCTGATCCCACATGTGCGTCTCCATATGATCTCCCGGGGCATCCTCCTCTATCTTCACAGTTGGAAGACCATGAACCTGGTTGATAACTTCATCTTCGTGTGTCGTGTGCGAACCAACACTCATCATCTCATCGTTGATTGACATCTCGTTATCCATGACGTGGCCAGCGCGCTTTTTGACTGATGCAGGCTTGCGGCGTCGACGAATGTTGGCATCGCCGTAAGACTCCATGTAGAGCCCTTCTTCAAGTTTTAGATCATTGGTAACTTTGATCTCGATATCGCTGGCGTTTAGGCGCATGTTCCGAGATCCCCCCAATTCGTGGAAGACTTCGAGAATTTGCTGGTATCGATTGTTCTCGACTTTTAACCAAGCTTCGCGAAGTAAATCCTCCTGGATATCATTAGTATGAAGCCTGACATTTCTTTTTTGGGGGCTGATGAGACTTACATCCCTTCCTATCCAGTCGTAGTATTTGGCTCGACCTCGCTTGAATTTCATCTGCAACATCTCCTTTCCAGGGCACTTCTGGAATCGCTCTTTGAAGTCTCCCTGTATGCTCTCCCACATGTCCTGGCCCTTTTGGTTGCGATGCTGCCAACGGGATTCGAATATGCAACGCTCCTCATCGGGACATGTGCTTTTGAGGGCTGGCGGAACCTCTTGACCGAAGCAATTCTTGTGCTCGCTCACAGGGTCTTCGGGGGCAGCGTTTCGGGACGTTCCTGTTCGCTTAGAGTGGCGTTTCTTCACCCGACCGGTGTTTTGGAAAGCTGGTCTTCGACGAGGTGATGTTGTCATGGAGCGTGGGACGCCTGAAGGAAGGTTATGCAAGCTGGAGTCTTCAGGACTTGGGCGTCGACCGTACTGAATCCGGTGCGGTTCACCCAGGAGTGGTGTACCAGGTATCTCGCGCTGGTGCATGCCCATTGGAACTTGGTGGTTATCTCGAACCATCATATGCTCCTGATGCTGCTCGACTGGGTGATGGGGCATGACATAGTAGGGTTGTGGCAAGGGCTGTTGTTCTGCTGGCCCATTCGACACGCCGAAAGCTCCCATATAGGGCTCGGGTGGTCCTGGTGTTCTTCTTCCGTCATGGACATAATTGGTGTGGAGGAATTCTCCCGAGACTTGAGCCGCTTGAGAAGTCATGGGCGAGCTAGCTTGTGGTGACTGGTTGTTAACGTCGAAATGCCCAGCCCACTGCTGATGGTACATGTCTGAGCTTCCTGAAGGGGAAGGCTGCTGGTTAGGTGTACTTGGGGGAGGAGGGTATTGTGATCCAATCTTGGACACTCCGTGCAATGGAGGAGAGTCCACGACTGATATAGGAGTCAAGAGATTTGGGTCGTACTGGTTTGGGATGGTGTTGAAAGAGGAAGGAATCTGCGCAAGCATGAGTTTTGCTCTCTTCGACGGATATGTAGAGGGCAAAAAGAAGTTTGCCCCGCTGGATGCAGAAGAATAATAACTTACAGATGCGTAGGATGTCAGGTCGTGGTAGTTAGGAGCTGTGGTTGTGGGAATTGAGTCGTGCAAGGTGGGAGCTCCCGAGAGACCAGCCGGCTGGGGTAGACCTGGGGCAATATACTGCTGCTCAACCATGATCATGTGGGTATTAGTGTCTGAGAGATCGGACAATTGCAGTCCAAGTCTGTTGGTTTATAGGCGGGGCTGTTATGACGGGATGTTTGCAAAGTGGTAGATGATTGTCGATGCTATGGCTGGCAAATTCAAGATTCAGTCCGAGACAGGGTGCATTTATGAGAAGTAACCAAGATGCTTCAAGAAAGCATCAAGACCTGACGAGGCAGATAAGAAGAGTGGAAGTAAAGAAGGATTCAGCCTTTTCTGGCCGCGGCCGCTTTTTGAAGACCTAGGTGTCCAGAGATCGAGGCCAAGGTCAAGGGCAAGGGCAGGAGGAAGAAGTTGAGGGAGACAGAGCCTTGTGGGGTCACAGGCGGCCAGGCCTTTTTGTATAAATGGTGTTTGGAGATGAAGACTAGTGGAGTGCAGATCGTTGGAGTGTAGGTAGTTCTCCAGAGAGTATGTAGAGTAGCAGCAGCAGCAGCAGCAGCGAGGAAGTACTAGGACATTTGGACAGCAGTTCCTCTACAAATTTAGGGACTCATGGACCAAGTGCCAGGGGCTACTGGGAGAGGGCTGGGGGTGTGTTGAGCATACTGAGCAGAGTAGGACATCAGATACAAAGTATGGGTACAGGCTGGCGTTGCCTACAAAGTGGAGGGTTCACCTAGGTCCATGATGGCTCGCCATCCTCTTCCATACCAGGATACGACACCTGAACTGTCGTGCATATGAATAGGCGCCGAGGGTTCTAAAGCTGTGCAAGCTGGGCTGGAAATAGAGGAAAGACTTTAGGGCAGCGGACGTGCATGCCAGTGGATATGATGCCGGGGCCTAGGGGAAGTTGATGAATTGACTATCGCGGCATGAGGCTTCAAAGGGGGCGTGTGGAAAGGAGTACTGTGTTATGGGAGAAGAAATGTAAGTGGAAGTGGCGTTGACGTGGGCATGGATAATGGGCGTGGGTGTGGACATGGGGTGGGCAGGGGTTTCTCCATCCATCCATCCATCCATCCATCCATCCATCCATTCATTCATTCTTCTTCTTCCATCCTTGTTGACTGTCTATGGGTGTGAGAGAGAAGAAGATGGGAGGGGGAAAGGAAAAAAAAAGAGAATGGAGTCGTATCTCTCGACAAGGAAAACAACACCGAACTCTTTCGGATGTTTTTTCAAATTCACCACGGACCGTTGCTTTACAATCCCTTCTGCAGTCTACGTAGCACTGGCAGTACTTGTGCGTCTTCCAAGCGCGCTCTGAACCCAAATCCCTCCCAGACATGGCATGGTCTCGAGCAGTCCTCGAATCCGACAGTCTGGATAGAGTATGTAATGGAAATACTTGGTTATCGGCCTAATCACCGACGGTGGCAAGAAGGAGATGAAGACCAAGTCCTGGAGGAAATTGCGAGCACGTTCGCCATTCTCTCGGGGCTGTCCGGGAAAAGTTCTCACAAATGTCTTGGATGAGAGACAATGGGGGACTAAGTAAGTTCGACATAAATACATATCAACTATAAAACAATATAGCAAGAGGTATACATATGTCGTAGGCGGCCGCTGTTATAAGAGAGGAAACGAAAAGCCAAACATGACTAAAGAAAGAAGCTAGGCCGGAGGCTAAGAGACAAGCTGAAGCTACACACAGCACTGACCATTGAACCTAGATACTTTCAGCGCGGATCCGGGTCTAAACCTGGGCCTCGACAAGAGAAGCGACGTTTACATAACATGGGACCAATCACTAGGAACCAAGAGAGAAACAGAAGGAGAAAGTGAACAAACCTGGGTACAGTACAATGAACGCAACAAGGTGGGGAACGGAGAAGAGTGACCAAGGACCCTTTGTGTCGCCTTGGAGTGAGGGAAGAGAGAGGACCAGAAATGTGGGAATTGTAGTGATTGCCTGCCTGCCTGTTTGTCTGCCTGCCCCCATATTGAACCTCGAACATCCTCATAAGAACAGTTCTTCTCCATCTCTTACTCAAGATTATCATATCTATCAAGTTATCTGAGGTCATGAGCAGGGCTGTCAGCAGGAACGCGGGACCTCGATAATCCTCTGCGGGCCGTTTGGCGTACATCGATCTGACAAAGATCGGCAGCTTGAAAAGAAAGGGTGCGCCAGTGACGTTTCTTGCCGTACTGGGATCTTACTCGGTGGAGGACGGTAGAAGAGGATTGGAAAAGCGCCATGATCTAAAGTCTGGACAAGGGTCTATTGGGGGCAGTAGAAGTAGAGTAGCAGTTTGGGGCTGGGCTGGGCTGGGCTGGGTCAAGGCCAGCACAGCACTTGTTACACAGCCAAACAGCTTCTTTACTAGCAAGACATGTCTTAGGTGAACTCCATAATTCGAAAGAGTCAGTAGCAAAGTGTGATGATGTCCACTTGCAAATCCGGCAAAGGATCCGTAACAGAAAGCGGAATACAAGAAGAGACGGAAACGGAGATGGAGGATAAAAAGGCCCAAAAAAGAAGAAAGACATGACAAGAGAACAGAGTGACCTATACCTGCAACAGCCTAGACAGCCCAGCGACTCCACTGGTCTTGTCTTGGCATCTATCGGCAGATTGCCTCGTCATGTGCTGCGCGGAAGAGGAGAGGAGAGGAGAGGATGGAGCGGAGCATAACACACTTCGGAAATGTTGAAGATTCCGTCAATCAATTAGCCATGGATCATCTGCATTCACTGCGGTTGTTTATTCACTGCGGTTGGATGATCATTGATACTGGAAAAAAGAAAACGCATCACCAACAGACATCAGACGTTTGATCGATCCGATACACGCGCTGACAACAAACGTGATAGGACCGCGTGTAGCGCGAAGCCGTTGAAGTTGGAGCTGGACATCGCCCGTAAAATGTATTGTGGATGGACGTCTACAGTACCTCGTTTCTGGGGGGCCCCTGGGGTGCTAAATTAACAACCGTCTGCCGCCGCACTCGGATCAGAAGGAGTTTAATAGGTGCAGTCAAGGTTTCCCCTGGTCCGCGGATGCGACCCGAGCCCGAACAAGAAGCCGGGCAAAATGACGTTCAGCATGAAGAAGATAACAAGTATTTTTCCCAGTACACATGCATACGGAATTTGGTTCATTAAGAGGAGAATGGGGTTGAGAAAAAGAAACAACATTAAAAGATCATGATGCCAGGAGTCAAGATTCGACTTGTCTCGACTCTACTCAATTCAATTTTGGCTGACTGGGCACGGTCATCTGTCTCACGTAGGGGAAAGCAAGCAAGCAAGCATGCAAAGATGGCAAAGACGTGAGTAATTGCGTAGCTGATACTCCGTAGCAAGTTTACACCTCCACTTGCATAGCAATATGCAACCCATAACATAACATAACGGAGAACATGGCATGCGCCTGGCGCTTGAGAAAAACGACAGGGGTATCGGAGTTAGATACTGCCCCACCATGGCTTAGAATTGCGGCCCCGCAGCCATCCACTCAGCACTTTGTGCCGCAAGCTAGCGACTGCACTAAAAAGCTTAGCGTACCAAACTGCCGGGACGCGCTAGCAGGGACTCAAACCCTGTAAGGTGACTCGTCTTCCCGAAAAAGCATAGACCGAGCAGGGGAGATCCTGCTCTAAGGGTGGGCCGCATTTGTCTTAATCAATGCAATCATTGGTTCTCTCAAAGATCAGCCCTTGCTTCTCCCACATTGTGAAACTGAGCCAATGGGCGAAAGCTCCGGCTGCGAACACTTTGCTTAATGGGGTATAGTCGTCACGCGCGCGTTTACCATGTCTTTAGCTGTCATTGGACAGCGGTTGGACTACAAGCGAACGTCCTGCCAACTCACACAACTTACGTTGGACCTTTCCTTCCTTGCCGTGTCTGCCCTTGCTCTTGCTCTTGCTACTTATCACACCCCCCCATGACGGGACGCTACGCTGCTCTCAATTTCTACCTCACATCATCGATATCCATCTTTTGCTCAACCACCGTCGGGCTTTGTCGTGCCGATAACCCTTTGCCCTTTCCCTTCTGGCAATGCCAACACCACTCACCGATCTTTTCTCTAGAGACAGAGCATGTGAGCGGCATGCGGGCCATGCCATAGCCGCACTAAGTAACCTACCCACGATAATCTGAGTTGGCTCGCCCAATATCACAAGCCAAGTGCCGGGTGTTGTGTTGGTCGTATCGAGCCCCCGGGCGCCATTTCCTCGCCTGTCTTTTCGCTACGGCGCTATACTATAGGTCGTCTGATAATTCACGCCTTCGGCTGGTCCCAACGCCACCTCCGTCGCACGCCGCTGCCGCCAGATCTGGGGTTTGGTTGAGGGTTCCTGCAGATCCGCCCTCGGATCTAACGTCGCCGATGATAGAGATAACACAACACAACCTTGCCGTGCCATATTTATCTATCCACATTGATATGGACACTTTCCGGCTAAATTGCTTGAAGTTTTGAATTGTGAATTGCTATTCATATGCTCCTGGGCAGTGAAGATGGATCCCTACTTCGCCCTGCTCAACGGTTTCATAATATCTGACCTTGTGGGTTTAGATATGGCAGAGGTGAAGCCATTGACCCTTGAACCCCGAGTCTCACTAGAGATCTGTGTTCAGTTCAAATCGATGGCTGTTGTTGTTACCATCGGCCCTCTGGAAATCAAGGACGGCCCTGTTTGAAAAACCCCGCCCGGGCAGCGTGGCACTGATGCTCTTGATTTTGTTTCCGGTTTCGCACTTCTCCATCTAATTTACCCAACTGCCGGGACACTTTACATGGCAAGGCTTTGGCCTGAAAAGGAAAGTTTTGCGGGAGATTGCTCGATTCGATGGCTTTCTCGACTTGGACTGACTCGTCCACGCCCACTCTAAGCGCTCTTGTCGCGTCAGTGTCGACGATCATCTGTTCCAACTTACCTCATGTCAACACTACCGAAACATGTTTGTCACGGTACTTTCGGTGGATTGCCGCGATTATTCCGCCATGTGTGCGAGCTTAGCCGCGGTTTTGGCGTCTCTGATTTCAACCCAAGACTTCGTATATGTCGGTCCCAGGGTTGCATTTCTGTCCGACCCGCTCCCCCTTCTTCCAGTCATATTTCGAATCACACACATGCTCATGCAGAGTGAGCGGTACCAAACTGGCGGGACCGAACTAAACTGAGTGAATTATCGGCCATGTCTGCTGCTCGTACGTTCGAAACAGAACAGGCAGGTGATGACAAGGCTCAGCGGCGTTGACGGTTCGGTACTCTGCACATCCGTCTGTCTACAATAGTGGGCCCCCCGCTGTGACATGGCACCTACCAGGATATACCTTACCATCGGCCGAATCTGCGACCACTGCACAAGTCAAGCCTCGCAAGACGTTTGCAGTTAGTTGCCAGGCTGATTCGCTCCAACAATGTCCTCCGGATCATGCACGCACAGGCCCAGGGCGACGCCCCCAAACTCTTGCTGCACTGCTTTGCTTGGCAGTCCATCTCATCATCTATCGGTCGATCATCGTTCAAGGAACTTTTTCCCATGTCAGAAGCCAATCTCGTGGGGCGTTGGACATTCTTTCCTGTACCCTGACCCCAGCTGTAATGATACGACAGACCCAATGCCTCTATCTCGTTGCATCATGATTGAATATTAGAGTTGGCAGTCAGTGCAAACATGCGGCGCAAACATACAGCAGGCGCGATGACAAGCACAAGACACCTTCAGCTCTGCTTGTGCCACTATATCAAGCCGCACATCTCACACATGATTTGTTCAGCAGGGGTCAAAACAGAGAGCATTTACAATCAACTGCACTGCATGCTTCAGTACGCCCGCAATGAACCTGGACGTTCTGTCCTATCTGGGTTTCAATAGAGGAGCATCTCAATCCTGATATGGGGACAGTCCATTGTGGCTACTTATTGTTTCGATCATGGATCCAGTTCTGGAACGCCCATCCACCGCTTGCTCAACTTGGTATCAATGATACGATTCTTCTTACCCCAGGATTGACCAGGCCTACTGTTACTATTCATCGGCATCGCCGTTGCGTCAATAGCTTGAGCTAATTTGACGTTTACTTTGGGGAGGGGGGCGCCATAACGTGTGCGGCTAGCGGACTGCTCCGCATCAGGATGACCACTTGCCACCAGGTTGTGATAGCTTCCAATAGCTTATAGAGCTTGCTTAGCTCCCTCTCCAGGGATCTTTAGAACGGTTTCTGGACCCTTCATGATAATTCTTAACCTGTACTTCATCTCAGGTAGTGACGGTGAAAAGAGCAAGGGTCGAGAGCCTGCCCCGGTTACGACATGACGACAAATGTTGATATGAAAGCCTTGTACAACTCAGAAGCAAAACAGACAAGCCATCTCATCGGTCCAATTCACCGATTCTTGATGGTTGGATGCAACACGAACTCGTTCTGGGTTGAAGATAGCCTATCGATAGTTTTCTTACCTGCAAGCCGTCAGCGATAGCAGGGTTGGCACCACTCGAGAACGTCCCAGCCCTCTTTCTGAGGTTTACTACAAACATCACATATGTAATTGAGGTCACGGTGCTTATCTGTGGCCTCTGAAATTCAAGGAGCATGGAAAATATCCAACAGAAACCCTTGAGACATCAAACGCGAACTGTAAAGCAGGGTGGCCCCAACAAGATCCCATAAGAGTTTCCACCCGGCAACCGAGTCTTCCTTATGCAGATTGTTTACCAGCAATGACTTTCTTTCTTGTGGAAAACTCGCAGGTTCACTGGGTCGAGCTGTGCTTGTGATGGAGATATTAATGCCACTTGGGGGCCAAACCTTCCTCACAATATGAACGTCGAATAGCCCTGATCAAATCACTTCTCTTCAGAACCATGCTTTCGAATTTTGAGGAATGGGAAGCATCTTCCATTTACTAGCACCATATTTTATGGGGGAAATTGGAGGGCCAGAAAGTCACTCGGATTTGGCCGGGCATACGCAAGGAATGCAAAGGACACAGCAGAAGCATCCACGTACTTTGAAGGGACCCTTTAAACTGGGCAAATTGCCCCCAGTATCTATTTACAAGAGCTGTCTAACGGCTTTCTGGGTCTTTGCGTTCTTTAGTGGAGTGGACTGGGCTAGATACAGGCTACATGGCTCTTCTCTGGCCATGATTTTGCCACAATAATGTGTAGTGCAGACTGTAGGGCTTACGATCCTGGCGCAGATCTTTGGTCAGTCCAGTTTCATGAGCGGCCGATGGAGGATCCGGGGGGCGTGTTTGTTGGCCGCGTTGTCTCACTCTCAACTGAACGAGAACGACAACCGAAGGGCCGAAAATGGGCTGGCTTTGATCAAGGGGCCGTCCCAGCCTTAAAAGAGTAATCTAAATTCATTTCCCGATTCAGTTATGAGTCATGTCGTTGAATGCCCCTGACTGTTTTCTTCTAAGTTTCCGGCGTTCATCGACTTGGCACAACCTTGCAATTGGATGAAGATTGGAAAGCATGTATGGAATCGACATGGCATTGCTTGTGTTCAGATAAGACACTTGGTAAATTCTTTGATGTGCTATGCATAGCCTGACAAGAATGCCTCGCTAGCCAGCGTTTTGAATCGAACCGTTTGTCGTTGGAGGTTAGTTGTCGACAACAGACTGTCGTTTGACGGCGCTTAATCTAGGCTTCTGGTTTGTCTTCAACCGCGATATCAGATCCCCAGGGCGTCTCATGTGGCCATGGGTCGCCAGAATGGGTCACAGGCATTGCCGGGCCTGAAAAGCGGCCATGCTCTTACTTGACGACATATGGCATGCCATCAAGTCGACCACAAGGCATTATTCCAGTATTCTTCATCGAGGATTCAAATGCTGAGGCTTTCTACGTTTTACGAAAAAGACACGTTGTTTGCAACGAGGCGGTTTCGGTAGGTTCCTTCGCATTGTTGAACAGGAATGTGACTGTTTTAGACACGATATCCACCTGCTCTACGGGGTCCTTTTGATTCATTGAACTGACTCTAAGTCACTAATCATTCTATAGACGAGCTCTTATTGGTGCTAAATCATTTGATGCCTAGAACGGCTTCTTTGCATTCTTCAGATCATCTGGGTGAACGTAGCGGATCCGATTGAAAACGACAAGGGCGACATCATTCCCGTCACGAAAGGAATTCGGAAATACAAATGTAAAACGGCTGTGGCGCAGATCGTTCTATTGTTCCTTGCACTAGGAGGATAAATCGAGTCACGACAATGGCCATCACTCAATCAACACCAACAACGGACTCTTCAACGCCCCGAGTAACCCGAAATATTAGCGACGAGACCAGGGAATCGACAGTCACTAGGTTAGTATTGGCGATGGATACGACTGAGGAGTGTGAACCAACTCCAATAACCAGGATTCTGGGTTCATGAGTTGCATGCCTATTCGGCGATTGCCTGCCCAAGTCAGGTCGCGTAACCGTGAAATGAAAGCGAGTCGAGCCGAGTCCAAGGCTAATTAGATCTACAGTTTTCTTGAAACATGCTTTTCCTGGACTGTGCTTCGTTGTCAAGAATACTACGCAGTTTCACTCTTTGCCCCATAAGGGTCCCCGTAAGTGACAGGCGAATGCTGCCGCCGAGGATGGATGAGAAAACAATTCCCCCTCCCTGTCAATGTCAGTGTCAATGTCACTATACCTCTTAGGTAGCCTCGGTACGTATGCCTTAAGAGTAGACGGCCTGTCTATCGGCTCACGGATCAAGCCCCCGCGTCTCCGTTGCCCTGCATCATCCCTGTCTCTTGGTATTGCGGATTGTCATGGGGGGGTTTTTCGCTCGCTTAACATTTTCCTCTCTCTTTGCTTCGTCTCGGAGCTTTTGTGCCTTCTTATGTCGGCAGATACCCCCAAGCCTCATCCATCTTCAGATCTCTCATGGTGCAAAGGTGCCTGTCTGCCTGGGGGCTTTTGTGGGAACAAACGAATGGCGAAACTGGATAAACTTATGTCGAAGAACTGTGCCACCAACGAAACAGACATGTGGTGCGAGCAAGCATAATTAATGAATTGTATTGTGTTCTCTATAACACTGTCGCATCGCTTATACCACCCAGCGTCTTTCTCCCCTTTTCATATACCATCTGCCGTAGGAAGGCTATGCTTAGTCCTTGGCAGATCTCGATTCCATTAGATATAAGAGAACGTAAAACAGGAGTGACGAAAGAACCGTGTAAAATGATGAAGCCAATCACTGATCGGACTTCAAGAATCACCATGTGAAAAGCAACTGACACGAAGAGAAAACAAGAACGAAGGAAGAGCTCGGCTTTGCCAGTGTAAACTTGGTGTCAGCCAAGAACAGCAGACTCGCTCCCTTCAGTGCAGATGAAAGACGCTATACTCCCACAAGACATGATCTTGTTATGGCCAGGGTGCTCCTTTACAAGGTCGGAACTCACACCATATCAAGAAACAAAATTTAGAAATGCAGTTCGCTCTTCTCAAGGATTCCACTGTTCTGGCGCATGCTAGGCACCTTCCAGGGCTGGCACGAAGGAGTAATTAAAGTCAAGAAGGCCGTCCAACATCCAGTTCTGAGGGTCGAAGAAGTCAAAATTCGTTGTGTCTCCGTAACTGACACCTGTCATCATGCTATGGGCCGAGGAAACAGGCGGAACTCCTGTAGCTCCAGGAGTCAAAGCGCCGTTCGAGTTATGGTTGCTGTTAGTGTTGGTGTTGAGGAGGCTTGAGGGCGGTAGAGTGTGCGAGGATACGAGGGTGCTGTCCATGTGTGTCGACGAAGCTGATGACTCATTAGCCGAATCTGGATTTGTCGGTTGTTTGGCGGCTGTTGTCTGTATTAGCATTCTTGCAATATTTGTACAAGACAAATCAAGACATGCTCTACTCAAGGGGCATCACCAAAACAAAGGGGAGAAAGGGTGTCAACCTACCATCTATAGTACCTCGACCCATTGCCTGGAAGTCTTCTCTCCACCTCCAGACCGAATCGAACACTAAACTCATGCTGTGACGGCATCGGACCTTGAGCTGCAGACTATCGTCCATCTGTATAGGTAAGTCGTCATTGCTGTTGAAGTGGTGTTGGTTGTTGTCGAGCCGAGCGCCGTTCCACATCTGCACCATGAGTTCAGCCAACCGCCATTGTAAATCGTTATGTACGACACTGGTAGCCCGAATAGCTCGAATAGTCTGATGGAATAGCGTTCGACCGCGCTGGAAGTCGATTGTCTTTGCGAAGAAAGATCTCATGAGCTTCAAAAGGGCAAATCCTGCAGCAACCATCATCTGGCCAATGTAGTTGCTGCAGTGTAGGAGCAGATTCCCGCCAATATTGCCGCCCGGACTTGTGACCTTGTCAGCTTGAAGTACTTCATCAAGGAAAGTCGTAGTAGCGCGCCATAGGCCCATCAAATCGTCCATGTAGCCCGGTGTCTTGCTGGAATCGAAGAAACCTGCTAGACGCATGTGAAGACATGCCGCCCTGAGATGCAGATTGACAATGTGTCCCAGCTCTCGCGACAAGACAGAAGCGTGTAACTCTGCGTAGTCACGGCGATAAACACGCATCAGCATTGCTCGATGCTCGTCGCCCGCAACTCCGCGAGGGTCACTGGCGTTACTGTACATCTCTTTTGACACCTTGTCACAGAACCTTTCGATCTGTAATCGAGCCTCGAGTTCTCGAGAAAGTTGGAAGGCACTCTCTTCTCCTAGCTTTGAAGCAAGGGTCCAGTCGTAGAGAGTGGATGCTGGCTGTCCGTATCCGGTTCCAACGGACTGCGCAACAATGTTGCAAACCGCCCATGTGGTTACACGATCACTGAGCTGTTCCTTGTTCAACTCAACTGATACTCTAGAAAAGTCTTGGATGTTATTGGGGCGGTGGAGACCTATTCCGGTAGCCGTCTTCATCATGACTCCACACAAGATGTGCGTAGGGTCGGACGAAGTGGTACTCGTAGGCAGTGGCCAGGTACACAGCAGACACATGGCTTTGACCACGTAGTAATTGCTTGGGACCTCTCCAATCGTTGACCACAGAAACCGTGTTAGGGGCCCTGAGAGATTGTTGAGGAGTGCAGGCACGTTAGTTGGACTATACCGTCGAGCAGCAACCGAGACAATAGACCAGAAAAGGAGAGGGTGTTGTTGATAGTACAAGTCGGGGGCCTGGTCAGGATTCAGGAATGGCAAGAAAGGATGATAGAATTGGAAGAATTGGTGGAAAAGGCTGTTCACGTTGTCTTCGGTCAGCTGGACATTCTCCAGTTCATGCGAATATCGAGGCATGTTGTAGTTGCCGCCGCGCTTGAGATGTAGAAGAGACGAGACAGCCTCATCGGAGCCCATTAAAGAAGGATTTCGGGTGTGGGTATGAGTGTAAGTCGGATTGCTCATCGCAGCGGGGGAGTCCATATCGTCGTCGCCCTCGGGGGTAAAGCCTTGCGACTTGGCGCTGGCAAGGTTGCGACGCAGGCGATCAATCTCCTTCTCCATCTCGGCATGCTTGGATCTCTTGCCAACTCGCTTGAAATTCGACTCGATCTTGCATTCTAGCTTTAGGCGGTTACATCGGGAACAGCTTTGGAACGGGTCTTGCACAACATCGCATCGCAACTGTTTAAGTATCCATTTAGCACAATGCGTTGTGGCTTTTAGAGAAGTCTGACTCACCTTTTGCTGTCGACACTCATTGCACGCTCTTTTCACACCAGGCTGGCGCTTCTTCTCTTGTTCAGCGTCGTGGTCGTGGTCGTCGATACCACTGCCCGGGCTACTGTCAATGCCAGCCATGCTACTTCTCTTACGCTTAATACCATTGCTGTTAGCATGGCCATGACCATGACGAGAGCTAACAGGGCTGGTAGGACTCATGGAAGCAGCCCCACCGGCCATCATGGACGAACCGTCCATAAGGACGAGGTCCCTCGGTCCTGAGGAGTCGGCGAGACGATGTGAGGATGCGCCAGAGCCAAGACGGACACGGGCGCAAAGTGAACAAGACAGAAAAGCAAGTAGCCGGAGGTTGTTGACCGGCCGGTGTCGGTGTTGGTGTTGATATCGATTTCCGGATCGCGGCGCTGAGTGGGCGCGTCGTGTGTTGGCAAAGACAATGCGCGCGAGCAAAGGCCGACTACGGAGGAGAGGGGTTTGGTTGTTTGGGAGAAGATTGCTTTTTTACCTTATTCAAGGTGCGAAAAAAGGCGACTCTTCAGAGTGGCCAAATAATACGGGCCAATTATAAGTGTTTTTTCAACTTTTTGCTCTCGCTGCGGGAGGGAGCAGATCCAGGCAATGTACAGCAGCGGTACTCTTTAGCTAGGCTTGCCTCTAACGGCGACTTTTGAGCGACCTGAGCTGATGGGAAGCGGGGCAAAGGAGAAAAATCACCGTCTGGAGGTGGGGCTCAAGCAGCCATGGGGATTCTGATTGGTGGTCAGTCTTGTCATTCACGTGATGTCTTATCCTCCATACCGAGGCCACCAACACGACCAAACCTGGAGCTCGTGAAGACCTGAGTAGTATTTGCTAGCGAGCATAAATAAGAACCAGTATTCGATTCAATTGAAATAAACACTAGATCCGAAGGCTATGTTCGCATCTATAGAACAATCCATCGATTGGATAAATACCTGTCGTAAAGTCTTGGTCCTGGCCTGCTGGCTTAACATGTACTCTCATGTAGTTCCAACCTCCTGGTACCATGTCTCTGTATATAACCTACCTTAACTAGAAGCTATTTCCAGTTTCTTCAAAAAAAAAAAAAAAAAGTGGAAGAAGTGTACGTTACCAATATTGATTATCAATGCCTACTTCTTGGCCACATGCGGCTCAATAGATAGTAAGCATGTATAGTTCCGATCTAAGACAAGATCTAAGCAAACCGCCCCGCTGTTCCTATCAAATGCGCCTTCCAAACCAACACATGAACCTTCTTCAAATCCATCAAACGTCTTACAGTGCTTTAAAGAGGATGATTCTCAGCAAAAACTTTCAATTTCTCCCTTAACAGTACGGCAACTTGGGCCATGTCAGAGTCAGGAAAGAGTCGTTCGGCGATTAAACGTCAACTCAAGCCCACTCCTCAACGTCCTGGGCAATATGTTCATTCTCCACGACTCAAATCGGAGGTCCACTTCGCACTTCCAGGATCAATACTAGATATCGGTGAGATTTGAGGAACAAGTTAATGTCGAGTTCTTTCTGACTCTCGAACATAGAGACTCTTCACATCCGTACGGCCGATGTAGCACAGCCTTTCTTGGACCCGACATCAATGCAGAAACCCTAAAGGCATTTGACGCTCGATATGCCACACATCACTCAACTGATACAGCATTGAATCCTCCTTGTCATCCAGACGTTGCATGTTTGCAAGCCTGACCCTACATATATCTCTAGGTCCCGATTTGTCACATACCCCGGGCTGGTGGACACTAGCAATCGCCATTTTCCCCGTGCGAAACAGCACAGCACAGACTCTTCACAGATATTCGTCAAGTATCCAAAGTTGTTGCTGGACCCTGATTCAACGTTCACTAGACTGTGACCCCAATTCTACTAAAAAGTTGGGGATATTCTAGCTTCTAGTTAAATCCTACGCTAGCCAAGCTTCGGACTTGGCTACCTAGTCTACCCATTTAAGTGCAAGTTTCTGTCAAATGGCAGTCTTCAATCCCAACCCGGTGAAACTGCCGAAGAGCATCACCATTACCAATCTCCTCATCCATGCCGCGGGTCGCCCACATTCGCGATGCGGGGCCCAAGAACCCATACCCTGTGTGTTGCATGTGGAGGGAGAGGCGATTCAAATAAACAAAGTACCTCAGATAGGTATAGCAAGTTGCACTGGTACATGACGGGTAGTTCCCGGGGACTATCTTATCAGTGGCTATTTAAACTGCTCTGTTGTCCGTCTGTTGTCTCTTATTCAGGAAGCGACTACAACTTCATATAATCATACCACCTTTTCATCACCTTCATCATGTCGAGCAAACTACACACCGTTCCCTTCCTCATCAATGGCAGCGACCAAGTTGGCGAAAAAGCCATTGATCTCGTTTCTCCTGCAAGCGGAGAGGTTGTCCACAGATACAGCAGCGCTGACGTCAAGGATGCCAATGCCGCAGTAGATGCTGCTGCTGAGGCTTTCAAGTCATGGCGCAAGACGAGACCCTCAGAGCGTCGTGATCTGCTCCTCAAGGCCGCCGAGATCATGGACAGACGACGGGATGAGCTGCGCGAGTACGCCATGTCAGAATGTGGCAGTGATGCTGCCTGGGCCAACTTTGATATCAACACCGGTATTAGTCACATCAAGGAGGTTGCTGGCCGTGTAGGAACACTTGAGGGTGCAATCCCTACAGTTTCGGATCCTAACACAACCGCTCTTGTCTTGAGAGAGCCCTATGGTGTAGTCGTTGCCATTGCCCCTTGGTATGTTGTTCTCCTCTATTCACTCTTGGATCCTTTACTTACATATTCCTCAGGAATGCTCCTTATATCCTAGGTACAAGATCTGTTCTCTTCCCTATCGCAGCTGGAAACACAGTGGTTTTCAAGGCTAGCGAGCTTTCTCCTCGAACACTCTGGGCAATTGCGGACATTTTCCGTGAGGCAGGCTTCCCAGACGGTGTTCTGAACGTCATCTTCCATGAGCGAGCCACTGCCGCAGCAGTCACTACGGCCCTGATCGCGCATCCGCAAGTCAAGAAGATTAACTTCACTGGTAGCACTCCAGTTGGCCGAATCATTGGCAAAATTGCTGGTGAGAATCTGAAGCCTGTTATTCTCGAGTTAGGTGGCAAGGCTCCTGCAATTGTCTGGGAGGATGCGGATCTCGACCTTGCTGCCCTGCAGTGCACACTTGGATCATTCATGAACTCCGGTCAAGTATGCATGGCCACCGAGAGAATTCTGGTACATAAGAACGTCAAGGGCGAATTTGAGAAGAAGCTTTCAGCCACTATCGAGCAGATCTTCTCCTCCGGGGCCGATGCTCCTATCCTTATTGCATCAGCACCTGTCGAGAAGAACAAGGCATTGATCAAGGATGCCATTTCCAAGGGTGCATCCCTTGTCCACGGAAACGTCGATGCCGAGGAGACAAGCAAGACTCGCATGCGGCCGATTGTCATCAAGGATGTCACCACTGAAATGGACATCTACCAGACAGAGTCATTTGGTCCTACTGTCTCTCTCATTTCTATCGAGACTGAGGAGGAGGCCATCAAGATCGCCAACGACACCGAGTACGGCCTGAGCTCCGCTGTTTTCACTTCTGATCTTCAGCGTGGTCTTCGCATTGCTCGTGAGATTGAGTCAGGTGCGGTTCACATTAACAACATGAGCATTCACGACGAGAGTGGTCTGCCTCACGGAGGAGCCAAGTCTAGTGGATACGGCCGCTTTGGTGCGTCTGCTGGTCTCGAGGAGTGGACTCGAACGAAGAACATTACATTCAAGAACTAGATAAGCAAAAAATGATACCAGGATAGCGCGAATTTATGAACAAACTGCCCATGACGACGGCATAAGGTCACATAAACTCATGAAATTTTTGTGAATTATCATGTTCTGTTTCGCAAGAGTACTTTCTAACATCCAGACCCGCTGGAGTGGTGTACAAACCAACATACCATAGATTCCGTTGTGATATATGATGGTAGTATCTGCAAAGCTCATTGTTGCAAAGCATCTGCTTAACTCACCACGGCACACCACACCATTAACTAGTACGATAAAGCATGCCACGATCACAAAGACCTGGCCAAACTGAGCCGATTTTGGCATTATAATCAATTCACTGTATTTTAAGCCTTGGAGACAAAAAGTCATTGGTCGGTTGATGGTACAGGGTAAGTTATATAGCACCTTACATAATCACCCAATCGCGATAAGTGGAAATTTTCCCATGGTTCAACCAAGGATTTGGGAACGCCGTCATAACGTAGCTTTCTAACCACTACAATCACTACCTCTCTTTAATCCAAACCACAACAACCCCCAGAAACACCGCCAAGATGAGCTTCCTCGGAATGGGTCGACCTCAGCCTAGTTCGGAGCAAAAGATTGCTGCCGTGGAGAGCGAGATGCGCATGATGGCTGATACCTACAACCGGTAAGTAGCTCTCATAAAGAGAAGAGAAAAGGCATTGGTACTAACGCATCTGGTTTTTAGTCTCCAGCAGTCTTGCCAGAAGAAGTGCGTTCCTACCGACTACCGCGAGGGTGAGCTCAACAAGGGCGAGTCCGTCTGCCTCGACCGTTGCACAGCCAAGTTCCTCGATACATCGATGAAGGTCAGCGAGATTATGCAGCAGCAGGGCCAGGCTCTCGGTGGTGGCCAGCAGGGCGGTGGCGGCATGTTCTAAGAGTAACAAGCGCAATGACTGCCCTTGACGATAAGCGACGCATGTTGCTAGGAGGGGAGGACATCCAATTGAAGGGGTGACTAGAGAGGCTTTGTACGACTATTACGGAGAGACATCTAGTGATGGATAACTAGATGATTGGGTTTGGTTCGAATGTCTGGCGCTTAGATCATGAATTGATGACGAGCGGATACGACAGAAGTGTCACTGTATAATACTCTATGGATGTGTGTCTGAACCAGAATAACGCCTCGACTATGAAACAACTAAAATATGTTCCTTCTATGAGAACCCGAACAAATGAACATCTTCTTTCCAGTGTGAGCAATGCTTTATATATAGCATGATATCAAAGTCCCAAACTCCGTGCTAATAAACCGCATTCGAGAATGTACGCTCCAAGATAAACCTCCTGTGCCTTATACCAACTTGGTGATTAAGATGGGGAGCGTGTAATATCTGGCCCAGTTCCGATTCCGGTAATTGTCCTAAACAGCCAGTGAAGCCAACCTTCAGTCTCGAGATGAATCTTGAGATCTTGAGCCCGTTTCTCCATATCCTCAACTTGCCTTTCAAACGTGACGATGCCATCTTCAACATCAACGACTTTCTGCAGCAGTGCATTGATCTCGTAGTCAAGACGAGCGACTAGGACCTCGACATCTTTGAGGCCCTCCACTAGGTGAGATCTTTCCTCGGCTAGGAGCTCATTAGAGCTAATGCGCATGCGCTGACACGCCTCATTAAGCTGGTAATAAAGGGCATGGAGCTCCTCCTTATCCTTGGCAAAACGGTCGTCGAGAAGCTCGACCGCTTTGATCTTCTCAGTGACCCACGGCTCGATACCATGCTTCATCTCTTCCATACGCTGATGGAAGTGGTGAGCCAGATAGTTGAATGCTTGGAGGGTGGAAACATCGTCCATAGCGTCGGTAACATCAATCAGCTGCTCCCATTCCAATACAGCCTCCTCAGCATCACTGAACGACATTCGTCGCGGCCAGCGATTCTCATTGAGCGTACGCTTAGTTGGGAAGCGCAGTAAATGAATACTGTGCCTACGTGAAAGGCCCTTCTTGAAATGGTTGTCTTTAAGTTCTGCATCCAAAACTGGCCCTTGAAGGTCACTCTCGTCTACAAGAGACCCAACAGCCGAAGGCGCCTTCGATAAGATATCCTTGCGTACCTCGACACCCATATCAAAGAGTTCACCTTCCATTTCGCGCTTGTGAGAGTCGATAGGAGCTGAAGCTGGCTTGATGTCGATTGTTGAAGTGGATGCAAAGTGCGAGAGCTCGGGGAAAGCCGACCCCCCTTCCGCATCTGCTCGTTTCATAGCAGCAAGATACTCTTGTGGTTTGTTATTCCATGTAAATGCCCTGCCTACTCCCTGCGTAGGCGCGAGTGGCTGTGTCGTCCCTGGAGGAGCGAGCCCCGAACTGGAGGTTCTAGGGTCAGATCCTGCAAAGTCATCTTTAGTTGAAATTGAAGGCCGATTGGTATGACCACGCAGGCCTCCCCCAACAGCATCCTTGATGCGTCCGAAGCCAGACCTGGCATCACTCATCTTTCCAGCAACACTCTTGAACACATTTTTCTTCGAAGCCTCTTTATCGCCCGAGCCATCACCAATACTAACGGCGGACCCAGGTGGACGAGTCGCATAGACATCAGGGCTGTCTTCGAGTCGCTTGGAGTCCAGCTCGATCTCCGCAGGAGCAGAGTAGACTCGTTTAGAGTTTGGATTTGACTCATCCTCTTTCCAAGGCACCGCCTTGCTCAGTTCAGGACTATGATTAGGCCTCTCTGCGAGAGTTCTTCGAGGTTTGCCGTACCAAAGCCATTTGGCTCGCTCACCATATGCAAGGTTTGCGAATGTACCAATGTCAAGGGTTTCAATATCGGCTAGTCCTCCTTTGTCTTTGCCCGACACAATGCCCATGACGAGCTCACCTCTTTTGCCTCCTACTTCTGTGAGAGTGGATTTGACAGCCCTCTGCACACCCCAGCTTTCGCCAGAAGCAGCCTTGGCAGATACAGCATACAGTTTGAGAAGAGTTTGGCGGTCCAATCTTCTTGTCTTCTCGAGTTTTTGTGACTTTTGGAAATGACCGATACCACGCTTAGTGTTTTCAAGGTCGAATGCATCTTTTGATACAGGTGCACCGTACCAATGAAGTCGATTCCGGACGCCCATGAACATTCCTAGTAGAGCAGCCACGGTACTAGGACCCAATATACCATCTGTAGGCTCAAAGTTGTAGTGCTCAGCACCAACTTCGATCCACCAGTTGTTAATGGCCATTTCTGTCTTGTCGCAAAGCAACCCATCAATAAATTCATGGCCCAACTTGTCAAACATGTACAATGTAACTTGGCACAATTTGACGAGTTCAACAACAGCCTGAGTAACAGGTACCCGGTCACTCGTTTTGTAAAGTTGCAAAAACTTGAGTTGCGTTGCTTCAGTAGGATCTGAAAGAGTCATGCCGGATCGTCCAGAGCACCCTAGGCGTTTTAAATCCTCATTGATGATGAAGGAGGAGCGATATTTCTTGATATCACCCTCAGGCACCATAATTACGGTGAGAGCCGAGGGGAAATTGCTCAGGTTGGTCACCATGAGCTCTCCTAGCTCAGTCTCTTTGGGTCGCGCATGAGAATCTTGTAGTTGATCGAAATAGAATTTTAATCTCGAAGGCCAAAGGTTCTCGTCCACAGGCACAGAGAGTACACTGACAACGACTGAATGTTTCTCATCTCCAGTATAAGTAACAATCGACAGTGTCGGCGGCTTTCGAGAGCACGCCCATTGCTCGACTAGATAGCACTCGTATCCGCGTAAAACACCTCGACGCTCAAGGACAATAACATTGCTACTTCCTTCGAGTAATCTATTACCACAGCATTAGCGATGGAAATCCTTCATAGGCCTGGTTCGATTGGAAATTACTTCAAGGCGTTGGGGTCCGCAAAGACAATGTTTTTGCGCTTCGGCGATAGCGCAGCCTGTGAATCTATAGCCTCGCTGTATGTGGGAACATCGATCGAAGGGATTCCATTGGGAGGGCTTTCTCGTGCAGTGCTAGGGTTCGAGTTGGTTGTTGTACGGGCGATGGGCCCTTTGGCGGTGGCGGCTGTTAAATATTCGTCTTCGACTCGTAGTCGCGGATCAGGAAATCTGAAAGCCATGGTGTCGTCATCGGCCCCTGTGATGTTTAGAAGCAGTCTCGTGCTTCATCCTCACCCGTGGTGAGTGAGGAGCAAGAGGTTGTCTTCTAAAGGCGGTGTCGCGATGGTCGTGGGAGGCCTTTCCGGTGTTGTGTCTAGGTAGGTACAGCAGGTACAGCACAGGGACTTCATGTGATGCAATAGCTTCCAGGCCCAGGTTAGCTTTCGGTACCTTACTTAAAGTATCTTGCAGACGCAGAGCAAGCTTAGTACCTTATGCGGGGCAACTAATTCAATCAGGCCCACGTGCACCCCTGGGGGAGACCGGGGTCAGTCGACACAACTCGTATTAGGCACGTACGTATATCTGGTATAAGCTTGAGACGCAGGTAATGAAGGAATTGTGATCGTTGCGAAATGTGAACAGTTTGTAAAGTGCAATCTGTCGAGCAATTACTGAATCACTGTAATTAAACTAAACAGCTCCCCGTCCCCTTTCGTTAGTAGCTTCCTAATGGCCTCGTTTGCTGTCTTATCGATAACTCTATCGATAACGACCGTCCATACATGCGTTATCCCGGCTTAGTATCATGCAAGTCCAGCCATTCCCATCCGTCCAGCTCCATACCTTCAACGACATCGGACGTTCAAATCAGATAGTACTTTACTACATCACCAACAAATCTTATCTATTAGACTCTACAACGGCGTTCTTGACTCTGCTTCCACTTCATGCTCCGTTAAAAGCATCTACGACCAAATCTCACGACTGATCCGAGCCCCCGCATAAACCACCGCCATGGTGACCGATAACGATCGTGGTTCGCCCTTTGCACCGCTCATGGCTGAGCTGGCGCGCATGAGGAACAAGAATCTCAAGTCAGCAATCGATGATGTCGATAGTGTCATAGATCTTCTCGTCAATGCTCGAGATCAGATCGCCCAGGGTGCGTAGTTTCCTCAACTAAAGAGAACGATCATCTAACCTGTGTATAGAGCCAGATAGAACAAGCATGGTCATGACGACACTTCAAAATCCGGTCAAAGCCCGCTTCGAACGTATAACTACAGATCTGAAGGAGGTGACAAAGGCACAGAAGGGCTATGGAAAGGCTCTTGACAAAGTTAGTGGCTGTACTTTATCATTGCCTTGTTCAGGATAGCATCTGACCTCATTAGGCTCTCCCTCACCGGGAACTTCCCATGGAAACCGACGCTATGGCTGACCATCCGGGCCTGATTAACAGAGCGATAGCCATGCATCTCCTGAGGGAGGGACAATTCTCCGTTGCGTCGACTTTTCTCAAGGAGGCTACTGACTATCCTCCCCATCGCGAAGCCCTCTCAGTTCCACGTACAGACGAAGACGGTGACAATGACATGGATGATGACGACGATGACGAGCTGGAAGACGATATGGGTGGCCTGCACTCAGAGCACCTTCAGTCGAAGTTTTCTGAGATGTATAACATCTTATCAGAGCTCAAGAACCACAACCTCATGCCCGCTATTAATTGGGCCAACACGAATAGCGACAAACTCGAGGCAAAGGGAAGCACCCTGGAGTTTGAGCTTACCAAGCTTCAGTATGTGTGGCTTTTCAAGGGCCCATCTGTAAATGGTTTGCCCGATGACCCTGCGACCAACGGTCTGGGCGGTGCTGTGAATTACGGTCGTCAGCAATTCACCCGCTTCCAAAGCCGCCACCTGTCAGAGATCCAACAGCTTTGCTGCGCGATGGTGTACGCGTCTAATCTTGCTGGATCACCATACAAGCACATATTTGAGACCGATTCAGCCTTTGAAGATGTCGCCATGTCATTCACAAGAGAGTTCTGTTCCCTACTTGGCCTATCGGCTGAATCACCTCTTTATGTTGCGGTCACCGCGGGCTCAATCGCCCTGCCACGTCTGATCAAGTACACGACCTACATGAAAGAGAAGAAGACAGAATGGACGACTGAGAATGAGCTGGCTTTTGAGACGCCACTACCGGAGTCCATGATTTACCATCCAATTTTCGTTTGCCCCGTGAGCAAAGAACAGACGACGCAAGAGAACCCACCTATGATGTTGGGTTGCGGACACGTAATTTGTATGGAGTCGCTGCACAACATAGTGAAGGCAGCGCGATACAAATGCCCGTATTGTCCGACGGAGGGCCACCTCAAGGATGCTACTAAGATCAGACTCTAGGTAGGGGACTGCCAGGTGAATAACAGAAGAATTCTCGTCCAAGACTCAGGGCGCTAAGATGAAGTATTCTAATGTTTGTCTAAGCATTCATAAGATGATCAAATTATTTCGTCCCTCATGCTCTCGGCGGTCAGTTCTTCTGAACCCTCTAACGACTGCCTCTAAGGTCAAATTACGTGGCAGCCCACAACTTGACAGACCACCATGGTTTGACATCCCATGGCCGGGAACCCAATGCTCAGAGTAGTATGATTCAACGGCTACTGGGAGTGATGCAAACAGCGAGAAATTACATTTGGACTTTGATTCGAGAACATAAATGGACAGCGGGCGTTTGGTATTTCTTGTTTCGTTCGTTGTATTTGTTAGCATACAGTCTGGTCTCCTCCAAGGCTAAGGCCATCATAATAACGTAGCCTAAGTACTAGTCCAAACTAACATAAAGTGACCAAATTATTTCATCCCTTATGCTTTTGGCGGTCAATTCTTCTGATACCCTCCAGGCATTGTCCGCCGCTTCATAGATATGTCGATCATTATCCAGGGAAAGTTATGAAACACTCCGCGTTGTATATGCACTCATGTCTCGAGTCATGCTTCACAAAGTTGAAACCTGTATTGGGCTGGAATCCTCTCAGTTTCACATCTCCGTCGTATGTTTTCATCCATGGCTCAAACTCCAAATTCATGATTTCACTAAGCTGTGTGGGCTTGTCTGGACATATTGAATGTTTCACTATTTTTATTCCTATCGTGGATTATCTGATCGTGGAACTGCACGATCCAGCCGATCAAGGGACAAAATAAAGGGTGGCAATAACAAAAGAACTAGATATCGGCTCCTGGATCTCATTCCATGTGTGGGAGCATAAACGCCTAAGAATGGTCGGGTCTAACATAGGAAATGAAAAAAAAAACCAAATCAAAGAGAAAATAAAAAGTCCAAGCAAGTTTCCGACACCAAGGGATATCATCTCGTCGCCTTCTGTTCACGCCGCACCGTTTGGTCACCGTCCATTCCGAGCCTGCCCTATGTGACTGGTGCCATTGAAAAGGGGAAATTTTGTGTATCCTTTCGTAAATTCGTGTCTTTGTACAGCGATGCTTCCGATGTGTGAAGAATCGCGACTTGCTGGGGGTCGCTTAATCGATGGTCATGCGGCTAGGAATTTGAGGCTTGACATCCTGCATGTTGATTGAGTTGACATCAGGCTTCTCCTCAACCTTGCGCTTGCGAGACAAAGACTGGAGATGAGGCTTGAGTCCCTTGCCGAAGTTGAGCATGCATACAACGGCGTTGATAATGGTGAGGAGGATGAGAAGAATGGTGATGACGGCGAATGCGGTCAACGATCGGCGAACGGCTTCGTAGTTTTGCTTGTGTCCAGGCTGGTAGATTCGGACCAGCTTGAAGATGAAGTAGCTGAGACCTCCGAGATAGAGAATGATGACTCCGACCATGCCAGCCTTGTTCTCACGGCGAGTGAAGAAAGCGGCGGCAAGCAGAATCAGGATAGTAATAGGGATGGTGACGATGGTCAGCGCGAATTCGGGATCATCCTTGTCAGCGACAACGACAACGAACTGAACGATGAAGCCGAGGAAGAAGAAGAAATCGAACTTGAGTAGAGCGATGTAAATCTAGGATTGAGTTAGAGAAGAAGAAACGAAAAGAGATGAATGCAACATACCTGATAATGAAGGAATCGCTTCTTCATGCGGTAGTCGGCACCAATGTTCTTGAGAATGTCCCAAGCATACTCCTGGTAGATTTTCCAAGAAAGGAAGCCCATAATGAGAGTAGCGAGGGCAATGATGGCAGGAATAGCCACGAGGTAAGGCTTCACATCATGCCAGAGTTGTTCGGCAGGCATCTCGGGTCGGAGAGCGTTCTTAGCGCCGAGAATATCAAAGGCCTCCTTAATCTGATCGACTTGAATCGTGGTGTAAACCATGAGGGCAAGGTTGGAGAAGCAGACACCAATGATCTGAATGGTGTTCTTTTGTCGCAGAGCATCCCAGACGACAACGAGGGTGTAAAGGAAACCGAAGATGAACAGCGTCAGGAACGTAGGGATAGTCTTGTATTGGGACTGGACTTCAGGATCTGGGTTGTGATCACCAAGGTTAACCTGGAATTTACCAAAGACGTAACTAAAATTAAGAGTTAGCAGCATGAACGCAAGAAAGAAGCATCGGGGGTGACGTACGCCTCAAAGCAAATGTTGAGAATAGCCTGCAGTAGCGAAACTGCCATGAAGCAAGCCGGCCAACGGCTCTTCATGAAATCGATCTTGCCGTTCTTCATGCTTTGGGGAGGAACTGAAGGCGTAAGGCCTTCACGATAAGCGAAACCTTGGTTGTATGTAGGTTCAACGGCGGCCTGGAATGCGGGCGGTTGAGGAATAGGCTGCGGAGTTTGACTGGGAGATGGATCGAAGCTGTTGTCGCCGTATGAGTTGCTGTGCGAGTGGCCGTAACCGAAGCCTTGGTCCATTCCCAAGAGAGATTTACGAGAATCCAATCGGGTAGTCATGACAGACATGAGTAGACTCCAACCTGGAGTCACGGAGAAAAGGTCGAAGAAGAAACAAAAGCGCTCGTCGATATCGTTCGACGGACGATGGTTGTTGGACACAGGAAAAAGCAGTCAAATGCGATGGGCGACGCGATGGGGTTCGGTCGGGGGCCGGTCGTATGTCTAAATTACAGTGCAGCAGCTTACGCGGATGCTGCCACGGGCAAGTGCTGTCGATAGATAAAACGTATACGAAGATCGATGAGAAAAGGAGTCGCGAATTGATAGACAGGAAATGGAAGAGTAGCGAGAGGCGGCGACGCGATTGCGAGCGTTTTAGCTGAAAACGGTCAGGCCGGGGGTTGGTTGATTAAAGATGCGAATTGATTGATGTTGAGAAGAGAGAAAATGAGATGGAACAAAATGAGAGAGAATGAGAGCCCAAGCGTTAAAGAAAGAAAATGGATGTCAGCTTAAACCAGAATGAGGGTGGGCAGGCAAGTCAAGTGCAGTGCAGATTTGGTTGCTGAAACAGCCCAGACAGGGGTGAGCCAAGAGGGAAGTGGAAAGCCCAGAGAGAGCCTAGAGCCTGTCCGCCCCAGACCTGGGCAAGTGGAGGCTAGACGGGCTAGACGGGCAGTTCATGATCAAGGGTGGCTGCCCGAGCACAAGTCAAGTCCCAAGACTCCAGGGGTTCAGTAGCCCCAGGCGTTTTTTTTCGCTTTCCCTCCTGGGCAGGTCTTTCAAGGTGGAGTATGTGGCTCTAGCCTTCATCCAAAGACGTCTTCAATTGGGATAGAGGGTATTTTTCTTGATTCTATCTGTCTGGATTTGTCTCAAGTTGTTTCTCTATCCGTATAGTTCCGTCTTTGGCAACAGAGAACGACGATGAATACCGATTCTGGCGTGATGACGCAGCCGGCCAAGGCCAAGAGAAACAGAGGGATAAAGAAAAGAAAAGCAAAGCAAAGCAAAGCAAAGCAAAGCAAAGCAAAGCAAAGCAGTCGGGTTCAAGCCAAGGCTACACTACAGATGCTGTACAGTACTGTACCTAGGAACAGTTCCAGTTTAAAGTTACACGGGCTGACTGCGCTGCACAGTTGGCGGGTGGGGAGAACCATCAAGACGGGACGCAGCATCCCGCCTCTAACTGCTAACGTTGCCTTAGTTCGGGGACATTGACGGGCAGCGTTATGGAAAGCTACAGGCTATCTAACGTCCACTGTGTGGATGAACCCAACCGATCAGCCTTGGGAGGGTTCAATCATACCCACCCATTGAGAACTGCCGGGTTTAAGGCTATGCTAAAGATTTTCAATGTTCGTTGGAGGCCTTTACTGTCATCTGTCAATAATTCAATAGCACAGCATTGAATAACTCCGTCATCTCCAGACTTGTATCGGTATGACACAAAGTTGTAGGCAGGGTTGGGGGTAAGGTTGCTGAGGGAATGTACGCCCTGCACCAGTAATAACTCTAGCAGAGATGAAGGCCTGCGGCAGTGCAATCATGCACAAGAGTCCCCATTGTTAGTGCAACAGCCCTGCCGCCCGTTGATATGCCACCAAAATTGTCAGCCCATGCGTAACAGTTAATACGCAGTACCATGCGATTGGGTGGGAATGTCCGTCGGACTCAGCCCAGCTCCGTATCGTACAGCCACTTTAACCTTGCATCGAACTTTGAGAGAAGAGGAATTGTGTATCGCGTCACAGTCAATCATGAACAGAAGTTTATAAGCAGCTCTGTCTACCTGCATGATATGATGTGGCATGGCAAGTCATGAGGTTGTTCAATAAGGTGAACCGTGTCAGAATAGATGAAGTTGAATTGCCTCTTGATTAATGATTGCCTTTCCACAAGACTCTTTGTCTTTCTTTGCTATGCGGATGCAGATGCAGATGCAGATGCATTTCAGCCTTCAGCCCCCATCATACTCACCAAAAAAACCTGGAATTACTCCTGCATCTCGCTCTACAGAGTATAGCACAACTCAACTCAACCTAATCTGACGATGATCAACTCATGGTTCACTGCATATCTATAATTATTCTCTCTCTAAAAACTGCTGACTGTACGGGAAACCGGAAACTAAACTGCCACCCCCAGGATACTGTACATGTATCCATATGTACAGTACTCTGTACGTATCTCGTGTCCCTGGCATAGGACGTTGCAGTGGTTAATCTCCTCTATCGCTCCACACTGTCATTGACAATTCCATAAATAAAACCGCGCGGCCAATGGACAATGCCCAAGACTCTAATACTGTACGGCATGTCCCATTTTCGTAGTAATCAGCGAATTTCTCCCGTATTCCCTACTCTGATGAGTTAAATGCATGTCAGCAAAACAAACCCACTTTGTTTTATTATTGCAGTCGTCGTCATCACCAAAGTACACATTGCACTTTATAACAGCAAATCAACCGATCTAGGGCTTTTTCACCGCGATTCTCGCATAATCCCCATTAACTTAAACTAAGTTGGCCAAGCTTTTCTGATGGTGTGCACCCATGTTTCAATCCAGTTGGCAGCTGTGTATTGTAGGGCTAGCAGAGCCTCTCTCTTCTATTTGAGGCCCATGGGCTCTACCTGGAACAGTCTGAAGAAATGCGGCTGTGTCGCTGTTTGGAATGACATACATTTCCTCAGTTTCAATTGATAAGAGTCATCTTCTATCGCATAACTTAAAGGCCTTAAACCCAAATCCTCTGATTGGTGCAAGTCAAGCCATCCCGTCCAAACGGTGAACACGGTAAATTAATACTCAATCAAGCCAGGGTTCTACGAAGATCCCGCATCTCGACTAAATATAGCACAATTATATGCAGAAAATAGCGTAACAGATGCCGATCTTATTTATTAGATTTTTATACTCCCCGACTCCTGTTAACTAATTAATACTCGAGATCAGTTCCCGGATATCAAGAGTTACTATCCGTACGCTCGTCCAATAGCTAAAATCCAATCACCATACACAGTACTTCCTTCAAGCCTCATCAAAGGAAATCAAGATCCCATGAGCCCCATCCATATCCTAGTACAGCTTCCTCGCTTACACCAGTGTCTGGCTCTGCTCCATTCAACCACAACATGTTAGTCAACGACTGTTGCTGTGTTGTAGAATCAACCGGCGCCATTTCAACGTCTTGCGTCTCTTGAGTATACGTGACTGACTGAAAACACGTCGCCTTGCCCAAAAACTGATGGAGCAGTCCCGTGAAGCTGGTAATGCATGGTCTAGCCAGCTCTTTCATCGCTTCCCCGGTTGCTGTGCCAAAGAAAGTTGTGACCCCTTGTCCTGTTGTAACGTCGACAAATTGCTGCATAATCTGGGCTGCCTCTTGTGCTGTCGTCCAGCCTCTGGGAAATGCCTTCAGGAGTGTGATAAGAACAGTGAAGTCGTCATGGGCTACGAAAGACGCTTGCCCCTGACCAGCCATGAAGCCAGACATCAACACCAACCCAATTGGCAGCAACCGACCCAGCGATACTCTGTTTAAAGGCAGTTGCCTTTGCTGAAGAAGTGCAGAATTGGCCTGAAGTTGTTTACTAGCAAATTCGAGCTGTTCTTTTCGTGTAACAGCTGGTGGTGCAGCTGAGCTGTTAAAATGGTTAGGAAAGTAGAGAAAGATGAGCAAATGATAATACTGCGCGCTCAGCCAGGTGATGCTGCTATGTATAGGCAGGTTGTCTGCTTCCATTGGTGACATGAGGCAGCCGCTGCTATACCAATCTTCTATCTCAGCTCGCAGGCTCTTTAATATCACTCCTCTATCAGAAGGTGCTAGGCGCGAAATTTCGGTGTTTTGCTGAAGATGCACGGCTTCCAATATTCGATACTCCAGTTGCCGAAGCTGAATGATATGCCGACTAGTCTGCAGATTACGAGCATATGTAGCCCTGTCTGAACTAGCGAACTCTTCTACTGTGAGACCTGGGAGCGGAACGTTTGCATGCTCGTCTGTGAGGGCTGCTGGAAGGCCCTGAGATGAGGCCATCATACGGTCTAGGACGAATATGCTCCAATACAGCCGATGTCTGAGCTCAGTTTCCACCACTGTCCGTGGCTGCTCATCCGGACGAGTGAGGCCAATAACCATAGCTTGCCGTGCTGCAATGCCAACGATAAAGTATGCAGAGGTCGCTGCCGGATCAAAAAGAGAGTACAGCCCTAAAAGAACAAGAATCTGTACTGACTCGATACTCTCACTGCAGAGGCACTCCTGGATGATATCTGGATAAACTACATCGAACTGTCGTGCTGTATCACTTGGAATTTGTCCAGCCCGCACAAGCGATGTGCACCCAATCGCCATGACCAGATATAACAATGTCATGGGCGGGTCTTGATCTGCAGGTGAAGCATCTCCCAGCGTCTCGAGATCCCGCCGTATCCTCATCTGGTCCACAAATGGATATGCCCTGTTCACATGACGAAAGAACGCATCGACAAAGCGGCTTGGTGCGATATCTATAGGCAGAGCATGCCGGGCGATCAACCTTCGTCGTGTGACTGATCCCTCGGTTGATCCTTGGTAAGAGGAGAAGTGACTGCTGGTAGTTCGCACACTGCCCGGATCCCTTTCTTCCACGCGTATCTCAACGTGTTGTTGTCCAATTGGCGCTGAGCCTTGCCCGTGTACTTCAGGTAAAATCGTCGCGGCATCCACCAGAGGGCTAACTGCACCCACTACTCTTGAAAGGGGAGAGGACGTGACCTCTTGGTCTGCGACGTTTCCTACACCGGCCCGTGGCCCTCGGCCAAGTATGCTCACCAGGTCAGTGCCTGTCTCGATCCCATCTATTCCGCCCTGTGAGTCTGGCGGCAGTACGTTCTGGTCAATATACTGGCTAAGCCATTGCACGCGAGTTCGCAGCTGGTGTATCTGAGCCTCGGCATTGGCTATCGGGCTGGTATACGAGCAACGCTGACCGGCGGCGGCGCAAAGAGAGCAGACAGGAAACGTGCGACTGCACTTCTTTTTAAAGCTGCGACAGCGATCACAAGCTGGGGGCGTGGATCTTGCACCTGTAATCCGACCGGCAGATGCCTGCTGAGTAGCAGTTTGATGCCCTCCGTGAGCCTGAGGTTCTTGTTGGTCAGCCGATGCTGGAGGTGAAGCGGACCGGGCCCGACCAACGGCGCGCGGAGGCGGGGATGACCTGCGGAGACGGAAGCGGTGGATCGAGGCCTTCATCTCAGGTGCCATTTTGGGTAATTGACGCTGTCTTTAATGGCATGGTTGGTGGGAGCTGACCCTAGAGGGGCAGAAAAGATGTGAACGTTATCAATCTGTGAGTGATCCTCGGGCTGTTCAAGACAAACGTGAAATTTCCAGATTTGATATTATTGCGAAAGTAATTGGCGAAAACTCGCCATCGTTCTCTGACGATAAGATAGAGCTCTCAGTGACTGCTCAGCCAAGGAAGAGGCGCCATCGTGCCTGTTGTTGAGGAAGCTAAGGTGGACCGGATTGCGTGCTTATGCTTCAGAGGCGATGTGACCGTTACCATCCATGTGAATTTTCAGCTACTGTAGCTAACATTAATGGTAGTCCGCAAGGCCGTAAAGGTGTTAGCCTGATCATCTGTAAGAGATCCTGAAAATGCAAAAGACAGATAAGATAACACGTATGAAGAAGCTTGAGGGCATCGTCATATCCGCACCTTCCTCCAAACAAAATCCGGAAGGTAGGAGCCTATTTCTTAGAAACGGAAGGGAGACCTGACAGCAGCGGGACTGCTCCGATGCCCGGAGTCGGAGTCGCGCGGAGGCCGACCGGGATTACCGAAAGCGGCAATCGCATTAGATGGTGCAATCATTCGACCTGTTGAATGGAGCCGACCAGCGCCGAATTCACAAGTAGTAGTGAGGCTATTTTGCGGGATCCATCGGCAGCTTCTATTATCAGATGTCGAATGAGACGAGAAGCTGATTATAAGAAGATTAAAGGAGCATCTAAAATCCTTGAGAAATCTGGTGTTTATTTACCCTGATGTTTCAACTTACAGATTCTTGCTGAAGATATAGTGATATCATTTCATGTACATTACTAACACCACTACATCACTGTTACTCAACGGCCTCATTATTTCATCACAGTTGTAGCAGATACCTCATTCAACTTGCTTCACCACAGACTTGATTTCAAAAATGACAGTTGCAGACAAACTCGACGTTCGTCGCATTGCCATCATAGGTGCTGGTCCAAGTGGCCTCGCAGCCGCCAAGTAACTATCCTCAGCAAATCACAACCTGCATCATAGACTGACAATCATTCAGATATCTCCTTGCAGAAAAGAAATTCTCCAAGATCCGCATATTCGAGCAACGTGCTACACCAGGCGGTGTTTGGAATTATACCCCTCTAGCCCGAGAACAGGGTTTCTCAGTCCCTAGAACCACGCCAAGTTATGCGCCGGATCAAGCCCTCTGGCCCAACGACCATGGAGATGTCGAGTTCATGTCTCCCATCTATGATCTTCTTGAGACCAACATTCCTCACTCTCTTATGAGATACAGCGATAAGGAATTCCCACAAGGTTCATCTTTGTTTCCTCGCCACAGCGTTGTGCTACAGTACCTTAAAGACTACGCGCAAGAGATCATTCCTCATATCTCGTTTCAAACTCAAGTTTTGACTATCGAAAAACTGAGTAAGGATCGATCGCAGCCATGGTCCGTTGAGGTACTTGATCTGAAAGCCAACAAGGTCATCAAAGATGAGTATGATGCTGTTGTGGTGGCGAGCGGACATTACAATGATCCTTTCATCCCTGATATTGCTGGCCTGGTTGAGTTTGATAATAAGTACCCAGGTGCTATCTCGCACTCCAAGTTCTATCGACGACCAAATGATTTCAAAGATAAGGTGTGTCGCTCTGCCTTGGCTTATGGAATGCTTGCTGATGATTTGTTAGAAAGTTATTGTTGTCGGCAACTCTGCATCTGGTATTGACGTGAGCGCACAACTTGCCAGCGTTGCAAAACACCCCATCTTTGTCTCTGAGAAAGAGAAGTCAACTGTGATACCACCTGCAAAGGAGCCATGGGCAGCCGGTGTCCCAGAGATCGTCGAGTTCCTCCCTGAGCAACGAGGCGTTCGCTTCGCCAATGGTCAGGTTGAAAACGACATTGATGCTGTGCTCTTTTGCACTGGTTTCCATTACTCGTATCCATTCCTCAAATCTCTTGATCCTCCTATCGTGGTACCCAGCGGCGGATATGCAGCTCATCTATGGGAACATATTCTCTACACTGCAGACCCGACTCTCTCATTCCTCAGTGTCCCTCAACGTATCGTCCCCTTCCCTATTGCTGAGGCACAGAGTGCCATGATTGCTCGTGTCTGGTCTGGTCGTCTGAACCCTCCATCTGAAGCCGCGATGGAGGCATGGGTAAAGGAGCAGCACAAGAATAAAGGAGAAGGAAAGGCGATTCACGTCATGTCCTTCCCTGAAGATGTCGACTACATCAATCGCTTACATGAGATGAGCAAGACGGCTTCCAAAGCCCCTGAGCTGAGTCTTGAGAATGAAGGTCAGGGCAAGATACCGCCATACTGGGGACTGGACAAGAGGTGGGTGCGTGAGAGAGTGCCAAAGATCAAGCTGGCGAGCAGAGCGGCGGGCGAGAAAAGACATGAGTTGAGGACATTGGAAGATCTCGGCTTTGATTACGAGGAGTGGAGGAGAACTGCTGAGGAGGGGGAGAAGCTCTTCTAAGCTGACCAAGACTCTTAAGACATGTGATAAGACTTAGAATCCTTCGTATATATTATTATCAATTTATAATGAGCTAATTACACGCCATCTATTAAATGCAACCATGCTTGTACAGACGCTACGCTTGTTACTTTTAGTTATCCGTAGTCTTCTCATTACCTGCAGTAACTCCTTCTGCCTCATTAACTTCGTCCTTTTCCTCGCCACGCCGCTTAAGCGACTTGAGACCGGTCTTATGCTCTTGGTGTTCCTTGCTAAGGTTGACCTGCTTGATAAAAAGACTGATAACAAGCGACAGACCAGCAAAGGCTGTATACACAATGTACATGGTCTGCAGACTGTTCCAAAAGGCTGTCTTGGCGACTCTACCGTCTTCTCCTGTCAAAGAACCCACAAGTTCGACACTACCCGCTGCGTTAGCACCGGAGAGTCTGTTGGCGAGCTCAGGGCCAAGCTCTGACTCGAGCTTTGGATATTGCTTCTCCATCTCATTGTTGAAAATGACACCGCCTACTACGACGGAGATGGAAGTTCCCAGCTGACGGATGAAAGAGAAACACGAAGTCGCGGAACCGATATCTCGAGGCTCGACGTTGGTTTGGAGAGCGATAAGAGGAGCCTGGAAGTTAGGGCCGATACCAATACCAGCAACAATCTGGAAGACGATGATCTTGGCCCAGTTGGCACGAGGCTCGAGGTCGATGAACAAACCAAATCCAACAACACTGATAATCAGACCAAGTACAATGACGAGCTTGTACTTGCCTGTCTTCTTGATATAGACACCAGCTGCAGCCGAGACGAACGAGAGAGCCAACACATATGGAAGCAAGTAGACACCAGAAAGTAGTGACGAGGCACCGAGCACACCCTGGTAGTAAAGCGGGAGCCAGTAACTACCAGACATGAAAACAAATGCATGAGTGAAGCCAACTCCGTACGCGGCGACGCTGTTCCTGGTGTTGAAGAGCCGGATAGGAAGAACAGGAATCTTGGCAACCTTCCACTCATACACAAGGAAAATTCCAATGACAACAATGCCAAAGACGATGAGGCAGATAGTCGTGGCAGAGTCCCAGGGAAAGGAAACGCCACCAAACTCGAGTCCTAGCAACCACATGATAGTACCGCCGATGATAAGGATACTGCCCTGCCAGTCCAAAGCTAGGAGACCCTCCTTCATTGGCGTGCGAGGATTGTGCAGCTTTAGGAAGAAGACAAGGATGACAAAGGCAACAGCACTGATGGGAAGGTTGATGTAGAAACACCATCGCCAAGTGACCTTGCTAGTGAAGACACCACCAAGGATAGGTCCAACAGCAGAGGCCAACGCCCACACCATGCCGAGGATACCAAAGTACATGCCGCGGTTTCGCATGGAAAAGAGATCGCTGATAGCGATGTTGGGCAACACAATGAGACCACCTCCACCGATACCCTGGATCGCTCGCGACGCGATGAGCATGCCCATGTTAACACTCACAGCGCATAACAGAGAGCCAATCCAGAAGATGATGGCCGCAGCAAGAATAACAGGCTTGCGGCCAAAGATATCAGAGATCTTGCCCCATGTCGGCACAAACGAGGCGTTGCCCAACAAATAGGCACTTCCTATCCAGACATAACCTTGGCTTGAGTTGAATTCGTTGGCGATGGTGGGAACCGCTGTGGTGATAATCGTCGTATCCAGCGCGGCGAGGAAGAGCGCAAGGCACAGCGCACTCATGATCAAGATGTTCTCCGACTTGGTCCGTCCGGCCTCGGGGTCACCGGCCCCAGGCGCACCGGGGGACGGGCTGCTGCCGGCCGGCGCAGTCTCGGATCCATTGGGGTTTGTTTCGGTAGCTGTAGGGTCGTTGTGGCCTGCATTTACTCCATCTCTCTCAACGTCCAGAGTACTATCTGAGCTAGTCCTCCGTTCTGGTGTTGGCGATGAGGCAGTCATTGTTGCCATGCAAATTGTAAGCCTGCGAGGCTGCGAATAGACGAGTATAAACTCCCTTCTCTCTCTTCAGCTCTTCAGAATTGGGGTTGACAGTCGTCGACGTAGCAGTCTTCAGGACCCTTGTCCGGAGGCCGGCGTAGACCGCAGCGGTGATTGCTAAGCAAATATCCTCTCGTTGGATACCTAGGCAGGTTGTGTTGCTATGCACTTGCTTCTGCGTGGCTCATACGCGTTCACTATGCAAGAGTCCGTATAGAGATTTTTCTGGCAAAGCTTGCATAAGGTGAAAGAGGTATGATGAAGTGAACAAGGCCATTGTGATTCTTTCTCCGAGAACGGTCCATGACTAGGACCAGGGCCAGGGAGACTAGCTAATGCTACAGTACAGTAATTAGATCAATTCTTAAACCCGAGGCGCGAGACCGAAATCAGATCAAGCACAAGCAATTCAACTCGGCTGAGTGGTGCCGAGAGTCGTTGACTCGACTCATGGATGGTGGAGAAATAGTTGCTGTAATTCCATTACAAGTGAAAAATAAAGGCGTCAACGACGCCAAAAACTGACTGACCTAGGGGTGGTGTGGAGACCGAATATTATTACCGGATCGTAATTCCGTAAACTTCTTACGTATTTCAGGCTCATCTTATTACCTGCCGAATAGAGTCAAGGTTATAAGTTGATGAGCTAGGATAACTAGGTACAGTAACCAAGTTGTCAAGCTAACCACTGATTCACCACCACTCATTGAACAACTGAACCTTTCTGTAAATAAAAACAATACAAAAAACTGTACATTATGATGGACAAGGATAACATATGCATGATCGTTGCAGTCGATCTACATGTGATACCATTTATCTCATCATGCTACACCGAGTTGGAAAATTTGCCATCAGGAACAAAACGAACAATGTCACAACACCCTTGCTTTGTCTAGCAGACACGTTCACTGGGCATTGTTGGAATAATATTCTTCTTGGAGCTCAATTTAAGATTTCATTGTGGCATCGTCAAATATCAAAGCAGTAAAAGATAATAAACATGTATTCTTTTGTACTCTCATAACGCCCATCCCAATGATAGGGGATTTGAAGATCCCTACATAATGTACATGTTCCGCTCTGCATTAAAATATTTTTGTAATACTTTCCCGTGAAATAACACTGTTCTGTCGCTCGTCACGCTTGACTCGGAAGAAACTGTCACAGAAATCGCTGCACCTCATGTGTCGCAAAAAGTCCTCGTCATGGGTAATGACAATGAGTTGGAAGTTGCTCTGGGCCTGACGGGCTTTGATGATCATGTGTAAACTCTCTGCCAGACTCTTGATGTTGTCGCGATCTAGGTTGGTCGTAGGCTCGTCCAGCGCAATAAGGCCACAGTTGACACCAAACGATTCTGCCAGCGCCAAACGTATGATGATGGATGCGAGCACCTTTTGTCCAGCTGAACATCGACCGCGCATATCCATCTCGGTGTCCTGCTTCACCATGCAGAGTCGGTAGTTGTAGTTGCGTTTGCCTGTACTTGACTCATTGTCAGAGCGAATAAGAATCGTATCAATGTCGGTTCCTTGGTAGGTACTCTGCCACAGTTCGCCGGCGATACGATTCACTTCGGCCATCTTCATCGAGTGAAACTGCATCACGGCCTTGTCAACGGCTGAGCTACACTGTGCTAGATCTTCGATAGCAGCCTTGGTCGTCTCAACACGGATATGGGACTCTCGGTATTTTCTCTTGGCATCCTTATAGTCCATCTCCCACTCCTGAAGCAGTCGTCCAAGCTCCTCATCCTTGGTTTTCATAGTTCCCATGACAGAACCCCGCTCCGCCAAGAGACGGTTATAATGGTTCTCTTGCGAGCGAGCTTCAGCCTGGAGTCGCTCGTAGTCTTCATCGGCGTTGCGATCCTCCAGATCCGCGATTTCTTGACGAATAACGTCGATGGTACGAAGGTTCTTGCGATAGTTGAGATTGTCCCTGATGTTCTTCTTCTTGCGATCTCCATTATCAATGTCCTGTTTCAGCTTGTTTGTACGGACAGTGAGATCCGAAACCTCCTTTTCGGTACTCGCAATTGATTTCTCGAGTGTGGCAATGGCCCTTTGGTTGGATGCAAGGTTGGAGGGGCCACCGCGATAAATGTAATCTTGGATATCGGCATCCATCATCTTCATCTCATTGACCGAGTTAGCGACATTGTCACGAGCATCAGCAATAACCTGTTCCTTGGCCCGGCCGCGTCGTAGAACTTCATCACGAGCGGACCTTGCCTCGGAAATGCTAGGCTCGATGGTCTCCAACTCCTCATCAGCACGTTGAATGACCTCTCGTTGATGCGAGACTTCTTCCTTCAGGGCCTGAATCTGATTTTGGAGGTCTTGCTTCTTGTCCAATTGGCCAGCTGCACGACTGATCTTATTTCTCAACTCGCTCTTTTCTAGTTCGAGAGAGTTGAGCTGATCCTTCAAACGTTGCCGATCCGCAGTCAACTTTGAGATGCGGTTCTTGAGATTTCTCATCTGTTCATTTAAGCTGGCCTGGAGCTCATGGATCTCGTCAGGGCTTCGGGTCGCCCCGCCCGACATCTGTTGAGACATGATGCGGTCAACCTGGTTTTCAGACTCGGCAATGTCCTTGACTGTCTGTGTGATGTTGGAAACAGTCTTGGACATGTCCTCCAGGTCCTTTTGTTTCTCCTCTTCAGTTGAAACGATAGACGCATGCTCTTCAACTTGTCTCTCCAAAGCCTCAAACTCTGTCTCTGCAGTCTTGCACTCTTCGCGAAGTGAAGGCAGTTCAGCCGTTAATCGTTCGTATGTGTCATAAGAACCGCGTACCGATCGAAGCTTCTCCAGAGTTGAAACACTCTCCTTGAGATCCTTTTCTGTGTCAACCTTGCCCTTGGGGTCAAGATGCTTGTCTATCCTCTTGCTCAACCGTTCCATGCTTGCAGCTTGACCGTCATCAAAGTGACGATCACAAAGTAAACATTTTTTCTTTGTTTCCAGAAGACGCTTACATTTGGTGTAGTAGTCGACGAGTGCATCGAAGAGGCTTAGATCGTTGCGTAATTCTTCGACCTGTGACTCAGCGGCCTCGATCTCTTCCTTGTAATCTTCGACAATGGCGTTATCGCGAACCGTGAGAAGCGCATTTACCACTTGCTTTTGACAAGCAGCCGCCTCCTTTGATTTCTTATCATGAGACTCTTTGGCCGTTCGCAATCGGAACTCTACTTTCTGTTGCTTCTGGCGTGTTTGCTCGCGCCGCTTCTGGGCCTCGGCGACAACTTTATGTTGATCCCTAACCAACGCCTGAAATTTAGAATCCAATGTTTCTGGCTGCCAGTCGCTGCCAAGGATCTTGTCCAGTTTTGGCTTCCAAGTGCTTGTCAGAGTATCGAGCTTGCGCTTCCGATCGACGAGTTCTTTCTTCCTGTAGTCCAGTTGTGCTCTTTCTGATGCAAGACGAGTGCATTCAACAAGTTCCCGGCCAAGCCTATCATTCTCGCTCTCCAGTGAATGGAGTTTGTCGTTTTCATCCGAAATCTGTCTATCCCAATCCGCGTTCTCAAAGGTCTTCTGCGCTGTTTGGAATCTACTCTCAAGGTCTTGCATCTGACCATCGAGTACAGCTTTGGCGCCTTCGTCAACGTCGACTTGACTGGACTCGTTCTGAAGTACCGCAGTGCGCTTTTCAATGGCATTCATTCGTTGTTTGGCTGACACTCGATCTTGCGTGCGAGCAGCCTTGCGGCCCTCCAGGTCGGTAATGACACTGGTAGCCCGGTCTAGCTCGGAAGAGTTCTCCTTCTGCAAGCGCTCCAGATCCCGCTTCTTCTCACCAAGGAGTTTCTGAAGACGATCATTGAATGACTTGACGTGACTATCCGTTAGGTCTCCATCGAAGCCCGAAAAGCCATAAGACTCAGCGGTTTCTTGGATCATTTCCATTCTTATCTTCAACTGACGCTCATATTTGTCTTTGTCCGACTGATGCTTGCCTTGCTCTGAAAGTTTGGTAGACAATTCTTTTCGCGATCGCCCCAATTCGGTCTGCAAATCATTGTACTGAGACTTATTCTGGTCGGCTTCATCCTGCAGATGTTGCATACGGTCTTCGTAGTGTGCAAGATCGCTTTCCAATTTGTTATCGTCATCAGGGAGCTCTTCAATGGTAGTCTGCAACTCTTTGACGGCCTCCTCTCTATACTCAAGTTGTTCGCGCTTTGTGTTGAGGTTTTGCACGATCGCCAGATGGCTGTTTGCCGTTTCTCGAGTGTTTCGAATCTTTTCTTGAGTTTCTTCCATTTCAGCACTGATAGACTCGCAAGTCTCACGGGCACCCTCAATCTCAGCTTGCAAGCCTTTCATTCTCTTTTCAGCACGATCGCCTCGATCTTTGTTTACCTTATTGTGAGCTTCGTCATTCTGCAGCTTCCCCAACTGCTCAACTTGTTTCTTTCGAAGCACTTTAAGATTGTCGATGGCCTTTGTGTATTTCATAGCCTCGAAGATTTCGTCAAAACGTTTCTTCAGGGCGGCCGGTTCACTCAGTGGCCAAAGGGATTCGTCTTGGTGACAAAAGATTACAGCATCAAGAATTGCGGGCGAAACGCCAAGACGTTCGGGTATCATCTCGTCTAATTGAGCCTGCCGAGTCGATGTAGTTGTCCGTTCTCCATTGTTTACGACAACAAGGGAGCAGTCTAAAGTTTTCTGAGAGCGAGTGGTCTTCTTGACAGTAAGCTGCAGACTTCGGGTCGCAACATGCTGACGGTCGTTGATCGATCGAAATTGTAGTTTTACTTGCGCCATAACCTCTTTCTCACCACAAAGCTACATCCTATCAGTATATATGTTGCCAATCAGGAAGGCAGATGGTTGAGAATACCTTGGGGTCATGAATGAAAGCGCCGCCCTTGCTGTTGGGCGGCAGCTCTCCAGTTGTGGCATATTTCAGACATTCGATAATCGTCGTCTTACCAGAACCGTTGTAGCCAACAATGAGAGTTAGTGGAGTGTTGAACTGGATAGCCTCTCGAACAGAAGGGCTGAAAGATCGGACACCCGAAATCGAAAGCTTGTCAATTCTAGACATGGTGACAGCTACCACATTAGGAACGTAGCATGTACAGCTGGTATGGTTGCGTCGATTGACTCATCTACAGACTGAGAGCTGTAGCATACAAATCACACAAAAGTTAAGGTCTTGATTGATGATCCTGAATGTATTGCGCTAGTTGAAGTTTGGACCAGGCTGCAGCCGGATTCACGGGTAACGCGACGAAAGAAGGAGAGACGCGTTGAGAGATTCGGAATTTGGAGTAGCCGATGCGTGAGCACGTGCTTCTTGAGCTTGGATCCGAAGTTTGGCCGATGCGAGAAAAGTTGGCGGAGAAAATTAGAGACAAAATAAAATAGTAATATATCCTATCCCACTCATGCTACTGGATTTTGGCACCCTAAGCCTCAGAAGACAACTCTTCTGTTACCCACCTAGGTAGCATTCACCATATATCCGCATCCTCATGGCAAAACAATACTACTCATCGTAGGGCGAACTGCCTGCCGGATAAACGCATGTATGTTCACTAATCATTTTCGTTTTTTGGGGAATAGCCAGTTCTAGACTCTGTCATGAAACTTTCGCAATGACAACAACAATATGCACTGTCATGATCCCAGGCTTCATCATGACAAGTGGTAGGAGTCTTCAGAGTTTCATGACACCACCAGAAAGATTACGTCTTTTCGACGTCAGAGAATTCATAACAGGTTCCAAGGGCCCTAAACGGTCTCTTTCTAAATGAAAACCAGTTCGGCGCCACCCCATTTTGAAACCATAGAGCCAGACCGTCAGATCCTAGAAAAATGCTTGGCTATGGGCCTAGGGCCAAAAGGGCTTCAAGGGTAGCATCTTGAGAGGCTAAGGGAGTGGGGGAAAGCGCTTGCTGTGCATCTATCCGTAGACTTGGAGAGGTGATAGAAAACTGAGACGGAAGTTGCCATTGAAGCATTTTGTTTGGGCGAAATACGAAGTATTATAGATCTGATATGCGTTAAATGCGGTCAAAGGATCATCAACGGGGACTGAGCCTATAGAATAGGCAGTAAATCGCGGCTAAAATCTGTCGTTGGAAGGTCATGGAAGGCATTTCTATCTCGACAAAGCGGTATCCATCTCCATCTCTTTTCTCGAATATCACGATCTGGTATCTATACAAAGCCATGGACCCCAGAAATGCCCCGCGATGATCCCCCTGAAGACTAAGCAAATCAGGAATCATGAAATCATAGCAGAATCGAATTCCTGCTGCAAAGCACTCGAGTCTCAAATGAGACACTGCAGAAGAGTTGGCACATAAGCCACTGTGAATGTGCAATACGCTACTGCCCGCTGGACCCTTCACATTGGAACCCTCTAAGACGATCTAAGGGTGCGCTAAGGAAGGAGATGCTTCAATGAGAACCAATGATTTTATCCGGAGGCACTCCAGAGAGCCATCGATCCACTTCTCTCGGGGCATAACCTCCGGATCAAGGCCCAACATTGGCTGAGCAGTTGGACAAGTGTTCATGAGGCTAAAGACAGGACAGGGAGTCCTGCCGAGAAGCTTCGGGCACAAGAGGTGACGTTTCATGCCCAAAATCCCATGTCTGAAAGAATCCAGTTCTGCAAAAGTGCCATGTTTTGGTGCTCTGATACGCTTCGTGCTTGTACGCTGTCTTGCCTGGCCAAGCCCAGCCTATAGGTAGACTGATTCGATGGCGTAGGTAGTCTACCGATTGCCCTGCTGCCCTGTCATCCGATCCCAAAAGCAAGGGGAATTAATAAAATTCACTCTTGTCTCTTACTGTCAACGATCTGTACTGTTCAAAACGATCTTGACCTCTGGTTTGACTCAGAAAGCGGGCCATTTCTTATTCCAAGTGACGCTACCAAGTGAGTAAGTAAATTGCAAGTCCTGATAATTGTATCGCCTCTCATCGCCTCTCATCTCATCTTATCCTGTCTTACCAAACCTTTCCAAAAATTTGATTCCTACACCTAACCGACCTACCTTCCTGGCTGGGGCGTCGTATGTTGGACGCCTGCTATATCCAGGGTCGGGTTCTGTCAGTCAGGTAACTTGAGGTTCTTGTACCTTCCTTCTGTGCTAGAGGTAATCGTACAACATTTATTTCCATTGCCTCCTTCCACTCCGCGACCCCTCTCTTCTCTCGACTTCCTCTTCCACGGCGACGTTTTCCATTTAAATATTTCCTAACTCTCAATAGGCGTTTTTCAAGGTTTTATTCGGTTTCCTCGTTTCTTGACCACGATCACCCAACTATCTTATGCTCTTTGCTTTTTCGTGGAGATTTATTTGCAGGGAACGAACAGCCAACGCTTAACCCGACACTTCAGCTCAGGTAGCCTGCTGTAAATAAGAAATACATTTTTTCTTCTTTTTTATTGCAGCGAAATCCAAAGTTCAGAACAAAAATCGCCTTTACGACCCCGATCGATCCTGAAACTATTCGATACCTTTTCTTTATGACTTTTTCGCATCTCCTCCATGATATCAGCGTCATCACATCATCATCTCCAACCAAATCGACGACCGATCCCCAGCTCCAACCGCTATCGCTGTTGCATCCACTGAGCCCAGCACTGAACCGACCTCAGCCACGCCAAAGACCACTGGAATTACCCATGTTGGGCCTCTGCCAATGCAATTAAGGATACTCGACAGGCCGCAACCACAACCATAACCATGTCTCACGGACCACCTCCGCCTCCCCCTCCGCCTCATGGCGCCCCTCACCCAAACACTTTTAACAACTTCTACGGTTTCAATCTCGATATCGGTTCTCTCCCTGATATGACAGGCAACCAGGTCAATAACCAACCACTTCCCCCGCGATGCCGAAGCCGGGGCTATGGCCCTATAGCGCCCCTCTCCTCAGCTTAGGCCATCGCAAACTCAATCTACGATCAATCCGGCTAACCCGATTTTGTAGATGGGCGCTGGTGGTAACGATAACGAGATTATGGCCATGCTTGACAGTAATATGCTTGGCGGTATTGACGACGTCTCCATGGGTCTCGAAACCCCCGATGATTCCAACATGAACGGCTCCTACGGTAACGGCCAACAATCAACAGAAGAATCTGTCGCGAGAGCCGAAAATCAATTCAACACTGCAGCCAATAATGTACCTGGCGCAGGGCCCCTGCCAGCTGGCGCGTTCGCACAGATGAATCTCGCCGGTGCCAGCACTCTCACTGAGTTCACGAAGCGAAGAAACTGGCCCGCCAAAGTTGTAGAGGAGCTTAGGGATTTTTTACAGATTCTTGATGCCAACGGTCGCATCAAGTACGCGTCACCGAGTATTCTACAGGTCACCGGATATAGCGTGGAGGAGATTCAGGATATTTTTCTGAAGGATCTGATTCACCCCGACGATCGAGGTGTTTTTGTCGCAGAGCTCAACGAGTCCATCGCCTCCGGCAACCCTCTGCGAATGTTTTATCGCTTCAAGAAGAAAGATGATGAATATGCGATTTTTGAGACTGTCGGCCATGCTCACATTGCAGGCGCCAAATTCGCTCCTAACCCTAATAACCAGTCGCCCTTCTGCCAGGCTGTTTTTATGATGGCGCGTCCTTATCCGACCAAGAATGCCGGACTTTTGGACTCATTCCTGGAACACAAGATCGAAAACGAACGATTGAAACGACGCATCGCCGAGCTTCGCCGCGAAGAGGAGGCTGAAAATGACGAGGCGCAGAAGCAATGGATGCAGAGTCAGGAGGGTCGGTCAGACATGACGCCTTCCGAAGGAACAGGCGTATCATCGGGGACTTTCTACCGTCCCAGTAGCGAAAGAGGGATGTCAGAGGCCGATCGTGCGGCTCTCAACAAGGCACTCACACGCGAGAACCTCGAGGGCTCTGGAGGTAATCGCCAAGACTCGCTTAAAGACAAAATGGCACGTTACGAAGGGGCCTCTCATACTGACACGATTGAGATGCTTACTGGATTGCGATATATTGAAGGTGAACGCAGCAGGGGAATTACAACGGGCAACGCAAGCCCTACTTTAATCAAGGGCGATGCAGGTATCGCGATTCCAATGGAGCGAGATCCACGGACAGGTGATAAAAAGAAGAAGCTTAAGACTTCTGAGGAATACGTCTGTACCGATTGCGGTAAGTGACTTAATGGACACCATACAGATCGATACTGATGATACTACTAGGCACTTTGGATTCTCCAGAATGGAGGAAAGGACCACAAGGACCGAAAACCCTATGCAACGCTTGTGGATTACGATGGGCTAAGAGGGAGAAAAAGAGGACCACCAGCCATCCCCCGACAGTGGATCAATCGGTTGCTTAGATTCGAAGATCATGAATGTGCTCAAATAATCACGAGCGACGAGACGTATGATCGAACGAAACGAAACGGCACCAAAGAGCAGCGTATGGCGCGATACAGCAGGAATCGATTAGAAACACGGTGCCAGGGGCACAACGGAGTTTTGGTTGCTATTATAATTGCATTTCACACGGCGACGGCGGGATACACGAGACGCTCACAGCCCGGTTATTATTTTTTCTATATTTGAAGAGCTTGCTCATGGTTCAATTGGAGGCTTGTCACGACTGGATACTACCACACAGATCCCTGGGGTGTAGGGAGCAATTGGCAAATAGTTGACGCGAGCGCCCTTGAAACGCCACGTACATGAATTGACGCATTGGCTTGACAGATGCTGACCGTGATTACAAGCTTGAAGAATAGCTAATAATTCAGCACAACGATTCAGGGCGATGCGATTATCGGCCAACAGTGATGCAACTCAGCTGAAGTTTGAGGGGTCCATAGGTAGCTGAAATAAGCAATAGCTAACCTCTGCTAAGGACGACCCACTACCCTGAATCGATTGCGTAGGCCCGCCCAAGCTCCCCATAATAACATACAGCTTGAATCATACTGGACGAGACCGAACTGCGCAGCAGGGCCCACGTCTGACATGAGTGATGATGGCATGGAAAGTATCGAATAGGGATTCAGAGTATAGGACGATACAATACTACCTACACAGTAACTTGGTGCATTTGCCATGGGTCGCTCATTAGCTGCCTTTAATTGGTTTGGTCTGAACACTGGTGCTTCACTTTCCTGTATTTGAGACAATAGACTCAACCCCTCAATTCCAGCCCATTCCTCTTCCATCATCGACTTCATTCTTACCTCTCTCCCACTCTCGCAAATCAACAAGCTCTATCAACCCAAAAACTTTTCCTATCCTATTTCCGCAGTAAACCGAAACCATGGATAAGCTCATCAACGCAGCCAAGGACTACCTTGATGATGACAAGGATAAGCGTCAAGGTAGGTCAAAGTCCACATCGTCATGACTTGTACAGGAGAGCTTCGATTACCCCGCCATGTATTCATGATGCCCCTCATCAAATACCATCATCGCATGGTGTTGAATGCTGTCGAACAGCTCTGTATCTTTACGATCTCTACTGCGTCTAGCAAGTTTGGACATATGTATGCTAATATATCCTCTACTTATTAGAGTCTCAACAGGGACACGGACAGCAAGGTTACGGCGGAGGTCAACAACAGCAGGGCTATGGCCAACAGCAAGGCTTCGGACAAGAGGGTGGTTATGGACAACAGCAGGGTGGCCAGTATGGCCAGCAGCAGTACCCTCCTGCCGGAGGTATCCGTCAGTCACCTCCAGTCCCCTTCGATTCAAGCGATCCTAACAGTGAAACAGAGGCTCAGGGTGGCGGCGGCTTTGGAGGCTTCATGGGCGGAGACATGGACCTCGACAACGCTAAGGAAGAGGCGCACCAGAAGGCCGGATCATCTGGCGATAAGGACCTCTTTGGTAGCATCCTAGGTGCTCTCGGACAGAAGAAGGGCAAGCTTGCCGAGGAGGACCTTGATGAAGAAGGTGAGACTATTGCATATATCTGAAGGATCAATATGCTAATCATGAGCTGCCAATAGATGCAATCAAGCAGCACAAGAGCACCTACGATAACGACGAGCCTCAGCAGGACAGCAAGAGTCTCGGCACAGCCGCTGCCATGCAAGCTCTCAAGATGTTCACACAGGGCCAAAGCGGTAGCAGCGCCGGCGGTAACAGTCAGACTGCGTTCTTGGGCCTTGCCTTGGCCGAGGCCAGCAAGGTCAGTATCCATCATGTTGAACATACACGAGTCACTGGCTAACATGGACACTATAGCTCTTTGACAACAAAGCTTCGGCCGGCAAGGTAGCGGACGGAACCAGCAAGGAGGGCGTTATCCAGCAGGCTGGTGAGGTGGCTATGAAGATGTACTTCAAGCAACAGATGGGCGGTGGTGGTGGTGGACAGTCAGGTGGTGCTGGAGGACTTATGAGCCTTGCCTCCAAGTTCCTGTCCAAGTAAGTATGGAGCTCTGGTAGAAAACACTTAGTCTTATAGTAAGGACATAAGTGAGATACTGGGTAACCTAGGCAATGAAGAAATGAACATAAATTCTCGAGCTTGCAGTCGCAAAAGTATTGTCATAAACAGCAGGTAATACCGCTTATGTGCCTGCACGCATAATACTAGGCAGTCTAATTAAAAACCGTGCTTCTGTCAGAATGATTGAGTCTCGCTAGGCTTGGCAAATGTCTAAAGAATTTGGTCATACAAAAGCTGATCGCCCTCTTCACACCAGCCATGAATAAGTGTGTAGATAAGCTTATGACTTCGTCACGAGATCCGCAACATCCAACCATTCATTAGGTCTACGTCGGCCAGACTCTGTGTAATTGTGCAAATATTCTTCCACCTCGCCTGCCCATGCGAGAAGCTGCTCTTCGCTGCCCCATTCTCCTGTAGCCAGCAAACCAATGGGAAGCTTACCCTCACCCTGATCCGGGTCGACATAACCAACAGGAGCCGAGAGCGAGGGGGTTCCAGTCAGATTGGCCAAGAAGATGTAGAGCATGTTACGGACCGTAGTGTTGGTGTCGCTCATACCGTACGCCTCGTCGCCGGGAACAATGGGCCATCCGACCAAAGGTGTGGTGGGCGTGAGGATGAGAAGACCAGGATGCTTTTGAAACAAGAAGGCCAGATGTCGCATGATAAGCTCTCGGAGAGCGCTGTACTTAAGAAGGTCTGCAGCAGGTGTTCTGGCCCCGACAGTCATCAACACCTTGTTAGCAGGGCCAACAAGGGAAAGCCAGTCAGCTGGGTTAGGAGTTTTTCGGCGAGCGGACTCTGCCATCTCGGTAATACACATGACACTGTGTGTAATCTGTGCTTCGGGGATGTACGGAATGGTGATGTCGACCAGTTCGTAGCCGCACTTGTTCGTGAGATACTCAACTGCCCGGTCACATCCCTCTTGAATACGAGGATCGGCCTGTTTCCACCAGTCACGATATATACCAATAACCTTCTTCTGATCCTGAGGTGGCGGGATAGAAAGCCCAAAACGGCTTTGAACCTGACAGTCGGGGTTAGGCTGTGACATGACACGGTAAGCAATGGTTAGGTCTGCAACGTTTGCCGCGATGGGCCCGGTAATGCACATGCTGTTGTTCATGTACACAGTCCGGTGGTGTGTCGTCTTGAGACCATAGATACCATTGAAAGTTGAAGGGATCCGAATGCTGCCTCCAGCGTCGGTACCAACAGAAATCGGTACGATACCAGCTGAGACAGAAGACGCTCCACCCGAGGAAGAGCCTCCTGGGTAATATTTCTTGTTGTGCCAATTGGTGGGCGTTCCTTGAGCAGGCTAAAAGTGTCAGTGATAGGCTAAGGTGCTGACATTTGTGCTTACATTGCATCCGCTGGTATCTGTCACGGTCAGTCAGTATTTCGATTTATTCAACCTCAGATGAAGACTTTGACTTACCAGAGCCAAGCTCATGCATTGCATTCTTGCCAATAACAACGGCACCTGCTTCTTGGAGCTTCTTTACCGGCCATGAAGACTCCTTCCTTTCCTTGAAAGCCTCGATCGAAGGGTTATACTTCATACCCTTGTGGTTGTGAAAGCCTTTCACATCAGTATCATCTTTGACGCCGATAGGTACACCATCCAAGACACCCAAGGGCTTTCCAGCTGCCCAGCGCTCAGTCGAAGCTTTGGCGGCCTCTAAAACGAGATCCTCCTTGCCATGACTTTCAGCCCAGCCATCTGCATACTTTCCACTTGGCTTAGAGATGAGGGGTAGAAGGGCCTCGGCGACTTGAAGAGGGGTCACCTTGCCAGATTTATACATCTCATGATAGTCACTTGCGGAGTAGTATCGCGCATTCGACTCCGCATACTGGGACTTGACGAGTTCTGGACCAAGCTCAAGCATCGGTCCTGCAGGACCCAAGGGAGTAACAGTGGGCTAGGAAGAGTCAGATATCAAGACACGGTTTACGCATGCGAGGTGGCTCATACATGGAACCTGTAAGGTACATGGTCAAGAACAGGCATGTCTTTGATGACGCCAAAGCGTGCATTGTCCCAAAAGTACTGCTGGAGGAATCCAACCTTGGAGATGCTGAGCAGTGTCAACGTTGGTACAGTTACCATTTGATGGAAAATCTCACATGTTTGCGCCAATTACAAGAGGAAGACCTCGAAAGACAGGATTGTTCTCGATATGCGGATTATAAGTTGCTGCTGGAGCCTCAACAGGCTTGGGATAGTCGGCAAAGTCGGATGGAGCCATGATGTGAAGATTTGATAAAGGCAGGATTAGATGAGAGACTATTGGGTTGTGATCCAAGGACAGACACGACAAAGAAAGCTACACGTCTCGATTATGCAGGTCTTGGGTTGAATGGTTTAAGAAGTTCACTCGTTTACCGTCAAGATACGGAGCTAAAAGCTACCTACCTACCTAAGCTGGTCCCCGTGTAATTAATGCTAGCCTAGGTTGACGTTGACCCACAGGCACCTACCGAGAATACGGTTTCGAAGTATGGAGCTTGCCGAGGCTCGTATTAATTATCGTGTCAATCAGCAGCTTCTTTGGTGAACGTTTAAAGGGATGATACCAAGGTGAACATATAATCTAGACGCATAACCAATAATTGTTTGTCAAATACTGCTTTTATCAATCCTTCTTTGATTCAAACTGGAAGGCCAGCTCAAAGGCAACAAGGTACCTAGACTCTGTTAGAGTCCTTGTTCAAAACATGCAACCATTCACGGATCTATCTAGTAAAGAACAAGCTAATGTGTGTGTACCTGCTTTGTCTGTCGTAGACCAGACCAAATGATTACGCAGGTATAACAATATACGCAGAGTCCAGTGATAAGACATCGACAAAGCTGTATAAGTTCTAGGGCGGCGGAAATAAATGGCTTAACGGCTGGTCTCAACTGGTAATTATTTTGGTGACCTTTACGGAAGAGCCAATTAATCAAAAGACCATATCAAAGAAGAAGAAAAGCCCATGTGGTCGCCTTACGTCATCACAAACTAGAGGTAAGAGAGTGCCCCGCGTCACAGCATCGCATCACATGGTGGACACTGACAGTGTCAGTGTCACTCCTCACTCGATAAGCCCAGATTCAGTACCTACCTAATCAACAAACTGATAGTACTCGTGACCATTCTATTCTCTTTGTTTAGGTATTTCCACTCATGCTGTAAAGATACATCCCTAAACTATTCAATCTTTACCGAAATCATCTCATGGTTAGCGACAGATAATCTCAAAAAGCGACTATGAGAGCTGATCTCTTACACGGCTCGACCCCTAAATCAGCCCCGCGTTAAGCTACAGTCCATATCTACCTACCATTCATCCATACCTTAACTCGCCATCAACAACATGTCACTCTTTACCGCTCAGCTTCATCCTGGCCGAGCACTGGGTTTCCTAGGTTTGTTGTTTCTATAACCACTGAAAACACCACTAATAGTCTCGCCTATAGTCCTCGGCGCAACTCTTCACGATGTCCTTACCCGTCTCAAAGCCGAACCTCAACGCTTCCCCAACATCGAGCTTCTGTACTCCCCCGACCGACCCGTTACCGAACCAGTTGGAGTCGGGTTGCCTGCGAATGGAGTCCGCCTAAGGTTCGATGGCCCCGAGCAACGGTTGCGCCTCATCGAAGTTACCGACTTTACCAAGAACCATATTACTTTCAAGGAGAGAGACCTTGTCAAGCCGGCAGCTAATGGGTCGCCTGTGCCAGGAGACTCGACATCAGGTCCTACTTTTCGGCACATATACCATAAACTGCTTGGACCAACGTATGCAGGAGAATTTATTCCACCGCCCAGTGCCCACGACAACGGCATATATGTTCTATCGTACCCCGGTGTTGCCTTCAATTTCTCACTAAACCCTTCCGAATACTCCCCCGAGAAAGATGTAGTGTCGACTTTTGCGTCAGCTTCAAGTCAGGTTGCGACTTCTATGGCTGTGTTTAGCGGTGATTCATGGGCTGACGCCAGGCCGACGCTCTGGACAGAGCTACTGCCTAGCATCAAGTCGACTACTGTGATACCTCGCGGCAAAGATGTGTACCCTGATGAGATCTCGCTTGTTCGACTACATGGCGGCGGAAAGATACAAATGTTCAGAAAATGGACAAGTAACTGTTTCATGATTACTCTCGGTGAAACGACGCCCCAAGATCTTCTCATGGAGCTGGGTCCTCCAAATGCTATTTATCGCAAGAACGACCAGAAGATGGTCATTCATAAGATGCGCACGGCCAGCAATACGAAAGTTCGACCGGAGGTTGCAGATATTGGCCGACCTGAGGATCTCACTGATACAGACCAGTCGTCCATGCACGACGCATCTGATGCATCTGATGATGAAGAAGCTATCGACGATCAGATTGGACTCAACACAAATGGCGAGTGCTTCTACAATTATTTCTACCTCGGTTTCGACATTTTGATATCCACCCGTGTGCCCCCTTCACAAGCTCCTCCTGGAAGCAAAACGAACGAAGCCGAGGGTCAGAATGGCATCGTATCACACTCTTCGGATCGCTTAGTAGCCACAAAGCTGGTTCTGCACGGCAATATACCAGGTTCATATGAGTTCAACCGTCATCGACGCTGTCGCTGGGAAATAGCATACCTAGACTCTATAGACGACGGCAGCAACTCGCCAACGGATTCGGAAACACCCTTCCCACAGATAGAAGATCGCATGAACGCAGCATGGGCGTCCGCGTTCCCTCGTAACGACTCACAACAAAGACAGCGCGGCATGGTCCTTAATCGTGGCTGGGGTGATAGTCCAGGCAGTAGCTGCGAGTTCCTAGGTGGATGGGAAGAGAGTGGTGCAAAGCGCGCCGAAGCAAATGGCGATTCTACGACAACGCTGTATGGATTTCCAGGAATGGTGTTTGAGGTTTTGAAGAATGGACATGTCAACACGGTGACAGTTTTTTAATTAAGCAATGACTTGTTCTTGGAGTTGATGGTGTTCAATGAGTCAATGTGTGGCTCTGATTTCTTTGTATTTGATACCTCTATCTGAACTTTGGAAAATATATCCTCGCTCCGTGCGTTGTAACAGTGCCATGGTTTCGTATTAGCTGGTCGTAGATAGCATAAGATTGTTCACAATGATTTGTATCGTCTAGTGATGAGAAGGTCACCAACCCGTCTTCTGTGTCATGATACATCAGGTTGAGGTTTCTGGTTGTTAAGTTATTCAAGTACGTACCGCCACGATCTTAGAAATCAGGAAAGGGATCAGATGCACCCCAGCTGGGGAGTTGGCTCGGACTGACTTGATCTTGATTCGGGCCCTGATCTGAGCTATAAAACTGTCAGTACAGACAGCTATGCATGGCGATGTAGCCCAGTCACTTACGCATTATGGTTGATACTCAGGGGCTCAATGTCCCCCTGGTCAATCATATTGCTTAACTCAGCTTTCAATACTTTGTGCCGCTCTTGGAGTATCTCCGCAAGCTTAACTCCGCTTTCTTGAATGCTCTTGTCGATCTGGTCGACCAGGGCGTACATAGCTTGCACGTCGGCCTTGAGTGTCATGATGCGCTTGAAGATGTCCTGCTCCTTATTGACCGGTTGGGCTTTCTGCTTGCCTTTGTTGGTGGCCATGGTGATTTGCTGGGTATGGAAGTGAAAGTTGGAGGTTGTAGGAGTAAAAGAGAAGAATAGCGAATATATAAGGAGTCAGATATGGCAGTGAATCGGAAAACGTTTGTCCTTTTCGTGCAGCTTCCCGCATTCACCGCTGTGCAGACCAGCCGTAAGTTGCGAGGAAGGCCATACATATACAGTGACTGAGAATGGCGCGCAAGAATAGTATCAAGAGGGTTTATCTCTAATATATAGTAATGAGGGCCGGGGATGCATTGTCTGAACAAACACAATGGGGCATGCTCTTAGCAGAACGGTGGGGATCAGTGCTCAATATCGATTAGCAAACCTCCAGTCTTCAATAGCAAGCAATGGATACTTGTAGCGCAAATAACCAGCTACAATACAAGCTAAACTAACAATGAGGCAATCACAGTTGTAACATACAGCAATGGTAGAACAGCATGATAGGAGGAAAGCGGAACAATCACGCTCTCGAAACACTCGACAGTGATGCAGATTGCTGCAAAACCTCGCGTAATGTTGAAAAGAATTGTTTATTGTCCAAACACACAGGCTCTAATGAACAAAGACGAGCTCCTGAATCGTCATTGGACTTCTATTCCTATATCGTACAGGCAAACACCAGGTATATTCCTCCATACTCCTTTGTTTCTCTTTTCACATTTTAGTCTTATGATCTACCACTCCGCAACTTCTCCCTTCTTGGGCCGTTGCACACGAACGACCTTGTCGCAGTTAAGCAGACATAGAGGATCGTAGGCCTTCTTGATCTGTACCAGTCAGTTAGCAAAATGTGCGTCAGTTTTAAGGAGCAAGGGTTCTTACCTGTCGCATAGCGTCGACTGTGGTCTCGCCAAGCTCATGGGAGAGATAGTCTCGCTTGACAAGACCAACGCCATGCTCACCCGTCACTGTACCCTCCATCTCAACGGCCTTCTTGACCATGCGGTGCACAACAGCCTCAGCCTTTGGGCGTTCAGAGTCGTTATACAGGAGGATAGTATGGAAGTTGCCGTCACCAACATGGCCTACAATAGAAGCAAACAGGCCGCTCTTTGCCATATCCTCCTTGGTTGTCTCGATTAGATCTGGCAGCTTGCTCATAGGCACAGCCACATCACCGGTCCAGACATGGTCGTCGGGCTTCTTAACGGCCATGGTGCTCCAGAGAGCCTCCTTTCGCGCACTCCAAAGCTCGTCCTGCTCCTCCTGGCTCTTGGCGAACTCGAAGGTCTTGCTACCAGCTTTCTTGGCAAGGCCTTGTACCTGGGCGATCTGCTCCTTTACACCAGCAGGGGTGCCGGCAAACTTGAAGAAGAGTGTTGCCGCCTCAGCCCAAGCTTTTGTTGTCATACCCGCGTCGTTGATACACTTCATCTGGTTGTCATCGAGGATCTCGACGGCTGCGACAGGAATACCCTGACCAACAACCTTGCTCACGCAGGTGGCAGCGTGACGAATCGAGGGGAAACTGCAGACAGCGACACTGGTGGATTCAGGCTTGACTGTAACCTTAAGAGTGGCCTCAGTCACGAGACCGAGGGTGCCCTCAGAGCCGATAAAGAGCTTTGTAAGATCGTAGCCAGCGGAGCTCTTGCGGGGTCGTTGCCGGGTCTTGATGACTGTGCCATCGGCGAGGACAACAGTCAAGCTGAGAACCCACTCGCGCATGGTACCGTAGCGGTAGGCGTTAGTACCGCTGCATCCAGTACCGATCATGCCTCCGATCATAGCACCAGGGCCAGGGTCAGGGGGGAAGAAAAGACCCTGCTGGCCAAGGTGATCGTTGAGAGCCTCCCAGCCCATAGCAGGCTGGACAACAACATCAAGATCCTCCTTGTGAAGATTGATGATCTTGTTCATACGGCCGAAATCGATAGAGATGCCCTTGCGGGTAGGAGTAAAGTGCCCCTCAAGACTGGTACCACCACTGTAGCCAGTAACGGGGATCCTGCGCCTGTGGCACACCTTCATGATCTCGGACACCTCCTCGGTACTCGCGGGATAGACAACACAGAAGGGTCGGTCCTCGGGGCCAGCTTGGTGCGAAGACCAGTTGGAGGTAGCGTGGTGTTCGATATCGTTCTCGGCGGTGCTGACATTCTCCTGACCAACAATCTTGCCGAAGTCAGCCCAGGCGGCCTGCATGTTCTCGAGTTTTGTGTTGTGCTGGGGCGCTGTAGTCTTGCCCAGAGGCAATGTCGATCGAGGCTCAGGCTCTCTCGGCCAATAAGTTCCAAGCCAGTATGAGATTCCTACGCCTGAGAGGAAGACTACAGTCTATTAGTCCAAAGCTCCTGCCAGTGCAGTCATAATAGAGGCTCACCAAAAGTCATCATCCAATTTCTTGTGGGATCTGTCAAGTTGCGCCATTCCTCATACTGTGCTCGCTGCTCCTTCTCACGCCTTAATCGAGCTCCAATGCTGCCCATGACTTGGCCCTGGAACGACCTGCCCACCTTGGTCTCATTGCTCTGTCGGGCGGCGGGTGTGTTTGGCTTTCCAGGCTCGATCTCGGTAGCGTAGGTACGGGACAAAGTCGCAGGTAACCTCGAAGCTCTGCAGCTGGCTGTGGTAGGTGTTCGCAAGTTATGGAGAGCAGCACGCTGGGCACGCAATTGAAGAGAAGCCATGACGATTGGAAGCGGGCTAGCTATAGCCGGTGCGCGGGGAAGGGTCTCAAGTCAATCGCAGGAGGAAGCAAAGCGTCGAGGTCGTTTGGAGGCGTAAGAGGGTCAATTGGAGCTATGGGACTCTGTCGAGAAGGGGATTGACCTTCGACGAGGGCGATCGATGGCGTGCTTAAGACTTGAAGCACACGGCAATGGAAATTTGACAGGCGGAGTTGGAATCCCGCACTATAAATCCCGAGCCCCACCTGATGGCGGCACCTTTTGAGATCTGATCTCGTTCGCTTTGATAAGATCTTCAGCTGTCATGAACATGGATGGAATCTAACTGGCTCTCTAATTTGTTTTGAATTTAATGTATCTCTTTATTTTTACCTCTTTCCTCGGCTCTGTTCACAATGGCGCTGGGCCATGTCCGTCCTTCCTGTCCATCTCCATCCGGCCGTCGCTGGAGCTTCTTCGAGTAGTTCTCAGAGGCAATGTCTCTGATATCTGACAACTGGGTCTTGATTATTTGAGTATAACTCGATAGTGTATGAACTGGATAGGCATCCAGGTGTTTTATGTTATACTCCAAGGCGAGGGGCATAAGAAGCCAATGCCAACATTGGACAAATCATATCGTATTCATTCTAATCCTCAGCTTATACTTTGAGGGCTCTTCTACCGACAATAAACTATTGACCATACCCTATGTTGGTACTTTTAGAAACTCCAGGCAACTTAGAGCTTAAACACACTGGCACCAGTAATAAGCGGCAATTGTAATTGAGCAATAGTACTTGGGTAAAGTAAACAGGCTCATTCACAGAGGTCTTGATCTGAGTGTTAAGACTGAGGCTTCACATTTAAATATCAAATCTTAGAGACTCGAGCTATGTGGTAAGTCTTCGGGGGCTGACATCGCCAAGCCTCAGACATGCATTCCCCAGATCTCAACGCGGAGACCAAGTCCGCTCTCTCGGCACCTCAACCCTCCTCCATATCAACGCCTGTACACTATCCACATTTATCCAATCAAAAACGCATCTCTATACCGAAACTCCGTACGTCCGTTCTCACGTTGTCATTCCCAACAATACTACCATAATCTCTGTTATCTGGTCATATGCAGCCCTTTCATACACTCCGATGTTAGACAAGTTGGACAGAAAACGTCGGTGAACCACCCTGCATATGTGCAAAATAGGCTCCCAATTCGTCGTCACCTTGAATCTGCAGTGGTAAATCGTTACCCTTGGCGTCCTTTATGATACCTTCAATGCGAACGCACATCGCCCCAGGAAACTTGGTGACTGCCGCCTGTCGTAGCTCTTGAATGGATTGCGAAGCCATTGTAGAGATCCACAGGTTTGTGTTTGTGACATAAGTAGAAGAGGGGTGCAGCCTCAAGAATACTGCAAAAGAAGCTGGCACTGCGGGGACAGGCTGAAACATTGTACTGGGTGTTGGTGACGAAAACTGATGCTGCACATATTGCTGTTCCATGTAGTTCGTTTGAGGTTGGTTGCCCATGTACATGGACGACCCATACTGGTTGTTCATAGGTACGCCGGTAGTGGTAGACGAGCCTAGCATTCTATGAGGTTGAGGGAGGGTCCCCTGGGTATTCGGCATGTTGGATGGCTGTGTCTGCATTTGCACAGGTCGACTCGACGCTGCAGATTGCCTTGTTGCGTACTCCATTCGTGGATTCGCTGGTTGACTTATGGGTTCATAACCAGAAGTGTCCATGTTACTGTCCATCCCTCCATCATCTAGTACAGCCGGGCTTGTAGATGGACTCGACTGGGGCTCTGCTCCTTGGGGTATGGAAGAATAGGTAGATGGCGTTCCTTGTTCTTGTTGTATCTCGCGACGGCGCGCGGGCTGGTTTCTTGTGGGAGCACGCTGCTTATCTTGAGTCTCATGCTGTAGGTTATCGTTCTGGACATTGCGTTGGGTCGTCTCCTTTAGTTGAGTCGTCTCGCTAGCCTTAGTCTTTGCCCTCTTCTCATCTCTCTTTCTCTTGATCACATCTCGAGCCACGATTTCAATCGCCCTGTCCTTTCGACGAGACTGCTCCTCGTTTCCACCGGTAGGGAGAATTTTCAGAAGTGCGACCTTCTCCAGCCATTGCTTCTTTAGTTCTTCCCACTGCTCCGGGGTTCCGTCAGACTTGCAAGTGAATTTTGCATCACTGAGTACAATATGCAGCGCGGCACGAACAGCATGGGACTCTTCAGGATTGAGACCTAGCTCATTCTTTGCATCAAGAAGCGTCATTTTGGTCTCCTGATTGCGTAGGCGCTTAGTTACATCAGTACAGATGATGTCCAAAGCAAGCTGTCTTCTCTCGTGGTCCTCCTTTGATATCCAAAGAACCTGTTGCAAATTCTGATTCTCGTGTATCAGGCGGTTTTTGACATAGTCCCATCTGCCCGGGCCAGCAAGGGTCTTCTTGACAATTGACTCTTCTTGGCATATTCTGGAAAAGCATTCACGCATTTGTGGGTAGGTAGTCGAGTCAAGACTTAAGGCTGCTTTCGATTCGTTCAACGTCATCTCAGAAGGAAAGCGGACAAGGTCTTCGGATTCACCAAGGTGTTGACGGTTTCTTCGGCTTTGCCTTTTACTGATCTTGCGTGGTTTGGGCGCAGGAGTAACTGAAGCGGATTCATCTTGGAAGGAGTTCAAGGAACCTGCAGTTCCAGGTTGGCCAGAAGCGTCTGCTTCCACCATCAGGTCACCTTCGTCTTCATCATCAAGTGGTATGTCGTTTTCAAGGGCATCATCATTCTCAGCATCACCGGATCTTGCACGGTCACCGTTTCGAACTCTGAGAAGCCACCGGTTTCGAGAGCGCACTCTTATCAGTTCACGTGCATTGATGTCAAAGCCATCCTCTTCATTGAGGATCCGCAACATCTCACCCTGAGGGACATTCTTCTCCCACAGATCATGGATGCGCTTCACGAGTCGATCATCTTTATGTCTGAGTCTCTGCTTGGAAGGGAACTTCCAACGACTAAACTGCACTTGGAAAGCACGTTTGCTGAAGCAGACCGTGAGTCGAGGGGTCACTTACACCGGGAATAGACTAACCTAGGTGTGAATTGGTACACATTTTTCATATGCACCATGATGTCCTCGAGCGAGCGACGCTCATTGATGTACAGCTGGTAGCAGGCATTTTTGTGTTGCTCCCATTGGTAGACCATCGTTCTCTGTGCAGAGGCAGCACTGTCTGCTGTAAGCACAGCCAACTATAACTGTCTCTGCGTCTTTTGTCAGAAAAGCTCAACTAAATGGCTGAGCTTGTGTGGAGATCTGGAGGAGGCTTTTGCATTGCTGGTTGATTTGGGCGTCCGGAGTTTGTGTTGGCTGGTCAGCAGGCGGATGAGTAATCAATTCACAGTCTGTTCCTGGAAGACACTGTATTGCGGACTGTGCGAGCTGACCTCCCTTGATATTATTCACATGTGATCGTCCTTGTTGAATGAACAACTCAAATTATCATTATTTGATGCTTTAGTCCAATAAGACTCACTACATATCACATAGTAGCTAAAGTACAGTATCCGCAGAAGCCAATACAAGCACCTCTCAATACAGATTCCCCCGCCGTTGCAGCTCTGCATTCCTAACTGTGGCCCTCGGCTCAGTCTTGTAAGTCAAGTCGCTGGTATTTACTGCCGATCATCACGAGGCTGAAATCGCAACGCCCAACATCGAACTCTAAACCAACATCGCCTTGAGTTCTACTTGAGCAATCTCACCTTTCAACGCCTTTATCAAAATATCAACAAACGCCATGGCATCTGCTTCACTTCCCGATAGTTACGCCTCTCTTGACCTCCCAGCCCTCCAGCTGTTCCACCATCCCCCCTCCTCCAAAGAAGTCACACATGTCATAGTCATCAAGCTTCATCGTCCCGAAGCCCGCAATGCCTTCACCGACACCATGGCCGCTTCTCTTGCTCACGCGCTAAACACCCTCTCTGTTGATCCTCGCGTTCGTGCCATAGTCCTTACCTCTTCAGACCCCAAGAACCGCATGTACTGCGCAGGCATGGACTTCAACGAGGAGCACGCACTGGGTAAAGATGCTGCTGACCATCGCGACTCTGGTGGCATCGTCACTCTGCCAATGTACCGCTGCAACAAGCCCGTTATCGTAGCCATAAACGGCTCGGCTGTCGGCGTGGGTATCACCATGACTCTGGGCGCCAACATCCGCGTTGTGAGCCGCGATGCCCAGATTGGATTTGTGTTTGGTCGCCGTGGTTTCAGCATGGAGGCTTGCAGCAGCTTCTTCCTCCCGCGCCTGATAGGAACCAGCCGCGCTCTGCATCTCACCACAACGGGCGGCGTCTACCCAGCCACGCACCGGCTTTTCGACGGACTCTTCAGTGAGATCGTTGCCCCGGATGAGGTTCTACCTACGGCGCTCAAGATCGCCGATGAGATTGCGACTAATGTAAGCGGTGTTTCTGCGCGGGTGATGAAAGACATGATCTACCGCGGCGCATCGTCGCCTGAGGAGGCGCATCTGCTTGAGAGTAAGATCTTTTGGGATTTGTTTACGGGTAAGGATGCTAAGGAAGGAATGAAGAGTTTCCTGGAGAAGAGGAAGCCAGACTTCACTGGGACTATGGATAAGAATGCGCCCCAGATCTACCCTTGGTGGACGCCAGTTGGTATTGCCAGACCCAAGCTGTAGACGGTGACTCTTGTTACTAGAGAAGTGTCTTGCATTGTGCATGTGGTTATGTATTTGATGTTTGTATCTACTGTATATCTCTTATAGTTGAGCTCCTGCACATTCTACTGTATGAAATACCGTTCCACAACGCCCAATCTTCATCAAAGTGAGACATTCCCACCATTGATCCATTCCTACTCCCTTCCAACCGCATTCTGTCTCACCCCCAGATTAACTTACCCAGATGTCTGAGTCTCAGACTAACATTTGGTTAGTGCACTTGGACCCTCAAGAGGTCATGAGATTGAATCCATGTCTATCTAGACAGCCCTGGCTCCTGGCCTCTTTTTCTTCCCCACACTTGACATTGACATTGACTTTTGATCGACCCACATTTGACCCGGGCCTAGGTCCTAGGAGATGTCGGAGTGAAGATCCCAGCTGCAAACAAACGTCATGTGCAAATCAATGTCATGTGAAAGCCAAAGGGGCGATGCTGAGCCACCATGATAAACACGTACGACGAGGTGGTGTTCTTGGCTGTTGTTAGTGATGAGAAGTATCTGTTGCAGCCTCTTTGAATGCTGAATTTTATGATTGTCTGTCTATTGGTTCTGGTTCATCAGACAACCAGCATCTACCGAGGCCTGCTAGAGATGTTTCGGTAGTGTTATGTAAATCTTCCACAATTCCAGAACATCTTAGCCTCCTCGCTTGGTCAATTTCGCTTGACATATAGCTTAGAATCACAATAAATGAGGCGGTGTTATCTCACGATTTGTAAGGGGCAAGAAAAAGTAACGTAAGAGAGGCAAATTGCCAGTCGTGCTTGTTCGTGTTTTGATCCGGTTCTAGTAGAAGCGCCTAAGGCCCATCCATCCTATCCGTATTGCCTCAGACCTCATCGGTCGAGCCCGGGGTATGATACCTCGAGAAAAAACAAAGAAACAATGCAAACAAGATCCCCTCAAAATCAGAAGAACTTTCAGTTCAGTTCTTGGGCGTCACCCCGCATAAGTTTTGATTCCGTTGATGCAACCATGGCCATGCACGCCAGTATAGAAAAGAAAATGAGATAATGAAGATAAAAACAAGAACAAAAGTGGTAAACCCCAACTCCATGCCTGGTAAAATGTCAAAACATAACTGTCCTGTCCTGTCCGGTCGTCAAAGGTTTGACCGTTTCCATCGCCGCGTTGCTTTCAAGGCCGTGAGCGCGTGTGCGTATACGTAAACGGACGGGAAGTGGGTGTTAAACTGCTTCCCATATGTTCCGTAGGGTAAAAATCAAGGTATCGTGTTAAGTAGTAGCCGACGGTAAACTTGTGTCTGTCGGATAGTGCCGAGTCTGTGTAGATTTATCGGCGTGGGGTATATGGCTTCGGGAGGTAGGTGTTGAACAGACTCGCCAGCCTGCTACGGGTGGTAATACTGATAGGGAGTTTTGACGACAAAGCTCTTTTTGCTGCCAGACAGCTTGGTCTTGAGTTTGGTCTTGATCTTGCTGGTTAACTCCTCCTATCGTCGACCAAGCTTGAGCAGGCGCGTTCTCAGCCACAGGACAAAGGCAGTCCAGGCACTGTTGGTTTTTCGCTTGGCGGTGTTGTTCCGGTGAGTTGATTGGAAGTGCACATCATCAGCTCTGGAGCCAGGCGTCGTGCCCCTGTGCGCGGTATCGTAGCTGGACGCAGCGAAATCAACCTTTTCGTTCTCGGTGGTCAAACCTAAGCCAACACCAGTGCTGGGGCCGGTAGTCTTGCGGGAGATCGTGGGTCGGATATCAATGCTAGTGGACACTCGATCGCACGACATGCGAGACGTTCCAAAACTGCCCTTTCGGCCGTTCTTGGTGAAGCGATGGTTCTCTGCGCGCTCCTGCTTGCGAATCTGCTCACGAGCATACTTCTCTTCCTTAGCCTTCTCCTTCTCCTCAAATTTGCGACGAGCTTCGCGAACATTCTCCTGGCGTGTCACGGTATCGACCTCGCTGCGCGAGCGGAGACGGAAACCACTCATGTCGAGAGAGCTACGCAAAGGGGACATAGCATTTGAAGATGTAGAGGAAGCAATCATCTGTGGGGAAACCCAAGAGCCAGATGGTGGGCTGACACTCGACGCAGAGTCGATTGCTGATGTAGAGTCTGTGTTGAGGTGCAAGTCGGAGCGGCTGCGAGTTACAATGCTGTGGGGTTTTCTTGTTGAAGAAACTCCAGAAGAAGTACGGCCGTGTGCAGTGATTCGCAAAGGCTGGTTTACATCTGATAGCGAGCTAGTGCGGTTACTTGCAAGAGAGGGTCGGCGGGGTGGATGAGCTGAGTGCTGCAGAGGATATGAACGAGCCGACGACTGCAGGTTTACAGGCTCGAAGTCGACGTCGTCTTCGTTCTCGGTAATTGTAGGTGAGTAGTCACGGGGGCCGCTGGTGTTGTCAAGAGAAGCGAGAGAGTTGGCGTAGGATAGAGGAGGCGTCGAGGTTCGCGGTGTTTGTTGGAAAGGATGCACAAAGGAACCGTTTCTACCGCCACTGGCAGAAGTAGCTACAGAAGCGTGGGAATTTCCGCTAGTCGAACGAGCATGAGAATACTTGTTTGAGCGGTTTCCTCCACTGCTGAGGTCAGTGGCCGATATTGAAAAGCTGACATCGCGGGCTCTGCCGACAGGCGTTGGCAGTGCAGAGGCACCTGCCGTGTAAGAGGAGTCGTCGCCGTCAACATTATACGAGGAATAGCCAAATTGGCCTTGTTCGTCCCAACCGCGATCCAAATCGAGCGAATTCTTTTCTGAGTGCGACTGTAATTTCTTGAGGATTGGTTTTACAGCTGGTCGACTTCGTGCTTTTGTTATCTTTGCGTGGCCGTGTCCATGTCCATGTCCATAACCGTGGATCGGTATAGGACTGCTGGTTTGCGCCATTGCCATTTAGAACCAGTAAAGGTCAAGTGACAAAAAGCGATGTTGAAGGGTTATAAAGATATAAGTAAGAGTGTTTTTGAGGAGGTAGAGGTTGTGTTTGTTGGTTTGTCTCTTGTCTCTTGTCGCCGTTGCACGGATACGGGCGCAGCGCAGGCGGGTGGGTGAGGAGTCTGTCGCACGCCCAGCGTTTCTCAGAGCATCATGAATGAGTTCTGTTGCTCTCAGTTCAAGTTGTACAGACTGGACTGAAAGATCAAAGAGGATACAAACAAACAAGCAAAAACACTCAGCTCAACTTGTTTAAGAAACGACCAGCGTACAGTACAGGACAAACAGAGTAAACAAGAAACAAGATGGAACAACAAGAATCGGACTGGAAATGTCGCAATAGAAGAGTAGATTCCAGACGGGGGAGGGCCTGGCTCTGGCTCTCTCTAAAGTTCTAGGTTTGGTTCTAGGCTACCAGGGGTGTCCTAGAGAACCGAGAGTAGTGGGTGGGTAAGAAAGGAGGAGTCGGCCCAGAGAAACTCAGACTCTTGAGCCAAGGATACCAAGTGAGTCCAAACAAAAAAGAGTTTCCGTTTGTTTGATGATCTGACTCGATCTGAGTTAATTCGGAATGATAGAAAGAAAGAGGGGAAATAAGAAACAGGGAGGGTAAGACGGTAATATTTCTGTTTCTTACTCTCTCTGCTGAGTGTCTCGTCTCTCGTCTCTCGTCTCTCTCTGTGGCCGTGTAAGAGGCGGCAGATTACGACGGTGAAAGCGGCGGAGGAGGCAGTCCAGTCAGTCTCTGTCCAGTAAGTGGAGAGAAAAACAGAATGGCGGTGCGTCCGGAACGAGAGCTACTGTAGGTACTACAATCGCTATCACTCAGCACAACATAGCCCCGGAAGACATGGAACAAGATACCGGTAGTCTTTTAGTTTAGTGTCTGTACCTACAGGACAGTGGAGGACAAGGCCAAGAAAAACTGGGTTTCGGTGGCAGCGAAGCCGAGTAACCCAGCCAATGTCGGGACGTTCTAAGCCAGATTCAGTCTCATTCAGTGCATGGGCACGTGGGGTTCAGTGGGGAGAAGTTCTCTGTAGGAGTTCCTCTGACCAGTGACCAGTCTGTTGAGCTTCTCTATTCCCACTTTCTTCATCCACAGGCTGTCACCCTGAACAGGGATTGGTCAGGGCCTTGCGTCCGCGGAAGCTGCCAAGCGAAGAAGGTCGGTCTGTCAAAATGTGATCAACAGTAACCATCGAACTTTCGCTTGACGGTTTGTTGAGCCTTGAAGACTCAGGAGGAGAGGCGGTAAGGATAAAACAACCCTGAAGAAGGCGGGGAATGATCCAGAAGTCTAAGACAGAAAGAAGAGACGAGAAAGAAGGTGAGAGTGAACCGGAAGAGAAGGATTCAGTAACTCCGCGAATAGTACAGTACAGTACAGTACAGTACTCTGCCTAGTCTGCTAGTTTGCAAACTACAGCAAAGAATATGTACCTAAGCGGCAGATAGCACCACAGATAAAGGTAAGGTGAGTGAGATTGGGGGCGTTTGCGGGGGAGAAATCCTTGGAATATGAGATGCAACAGTCCGTATCTGTATCGTATCTGTCTAGATGGAGGGGGGAACAAATCATCCAATAGGAAGAGCAGGGTGGGCAGAAATGGTGATGCGTCTCGATGAAGCACAGAAGTTGTGATTGTTGTGTGTGTACAGAAGAGAATAAAGAGAAGAGATGGAAACCACCGAAAGAAAATGAATTCCTTGTAGATCTCTTCCAAGTATCTTGTCGCCGGCCAGAATGTTTCAAAGAGGATATATTATCCGTACTGAAGATTGAAATCATGACGCTTAAGTTGACGGTTAATTACCAACTGCGTCAAGATCAAATAGCCAAGAATATAACCGCCCGAAATCAAGACTTGTTGGCTCGCAACAACTCCGTAGCCTCGCCGGCTTTTTCGTTGATGTTCACTAGGATAAATGGATAAGTTGATAGAGTCTGGGCACACGCAACTTGCTACAATCAAGTCTGGTGAGAGTCTCTCCAGTGACCTTCTTTGATCGGCCCTTTTCGGCTGTGCTGTACAGTATAGTATCGTATAATATCCTCCAGCCTTGTTCATGTTTGTGTAATTATGTGTTCCCGTATCTGTCACATCGATGTAGTTCTCTTTGCATCATATATCGTTTCATCCATGTTGATCCCCCGGATATCAGTATCATCTATGAACCAGTATCCGTCATATTCATCCGGATCGTCTAGCAATGCTACTGTTTGCGGGGGTCCATCTCGGTTTCTGTAACGTCAGCGTGTTCTCGTTCCTGTACATCTCTTGAATAACCTCTAACTGTGCGTGCATACCTATATAGCAATCAAAGTTCAAAACTACGCGATTAATTAATTAATTTAATCTATGCAACGCGTCCGTGACACTTTTGGTCTGGTTTTAATTGCCTCGTTCGCCCGTGTTTCCCGCGTGTCTTATCTTGGCCTCGACCACAAGCTGGTCCTGCTCTCGACCCCTTGTCCCTTGGCACTAGTGGTCGATCATTCACTCTAGGCCAGTCCAGTTTTTGATGTCATCACTGCCTCTTTTCCTTTCATGGCCTAAAGAGAGAGGACTCATCATCGAAGTCGAAAGCGATAACGTCTTTATCGGGGCTTAGATTGTTCTCTTAGATAAGATAGGCGCGTATGGAGTTTGAAGTTGATGACACGGCATAACACTCCGCCTCGTGCATTCACATTCAACATAGCCTTCTTCTGAAAAATCCTTTGAGGCAAATTCATTAGTGTCAAATAGACTACTACCATGAGGCTTTTAAACATGTGCCTCCTCATTCCTACGTATTCAATACCTATGCTTTATTGAATGAGGAGAAAGAATCCAGACTGCGCCACTAACCATCGTCATCAGGTACGGGGACGCCATCAAACCGTCTTCTCCTGGCGATCCCTCTCTCCCCCAGACTTTGATAAATGCTCTGCATCAAAGGCCAGGCCAGATCAGACCCTTGCAAGATTCCATTTAATCGTTTAGTGCATTCGGGGTCACGCGATCGTCAACTCTGACTCAACACCAAATCATTGCAATACACGATAACCCACGGACACCCCGTCCTTCTTACTGCAACTGTCTCATGGCCATAAATCTTCCCCAAAAGGGTCCTTCACTCTAACGTACGCCACTTTGTCCATAGCGCCCTCTTTTTGCCCCTCTCCTCTCTATCAACCCCTCTTCTCCTCTTTCCCCCGCCTTGATGCTCTACAACTCCTCTCTTGTGCTCAAGTCAGGTGGGAATAAAGACAGTCAGACTGGGCCCTGAATGACATTTATTGAATGGATCTTCCAACGGTGGCTAGTGCACAGACATTGCGTCCACGGATCTTACTCTCCTCTTCCCCCCGCCAAGTAAAGTATCTAGTCATGATATTCGCCTCCTTCTGAATGAGCAATTGTTGGTCGAGACATGCAGAAATCCTGTGCAAATCTCTTCAAACGTGTTAAAGTCCCAATGTCCCCATCTCCATCGTCTCCGTTCACCTTGTCCTTATGAGGTATGCCGGGTGGAGAAGATAAAACTCACTTCCAGACTTATCATGTCATGCCTCAAAACCCACAACCCAGGCTCGGCATGATGACATCTGTATCCACCAGCCAGGAATTACCTTCTTGTTTTTAAAACTACGCTCTTACAAGGGAAATACTATATGCACTCCGGTCACATTATCTTGTTTCTTATGACAATTACTGAATTGTTACTGACGACTCCACGTGCATGGATTTACTGCATCTCCAAGTTTTGCTATCGGACTATTCTGGAAACAAATTCGAAACTTCTTTCGTCATAGCACTTCAAAGCTGAAGATCAACAGAACAAAGATATCATCATGCTGCGATTGACATATGCAGGGTAGAATAATCGACTTTGTTCTGACCCTTGGAGTGTGTATCAAAGTAGGTAGGTACTCTATAGCCTCACTTAGGGCTCGTCCGGGTGACAGAGGAATTGGCCGCCGAGAGCATAAGAGACAAAATAGTTTAGTCATATTATGAGAGCTTAGGTTGACACTTGTGCTACTTTATATTGGCGTTCTAGGCTTTAGAAGACAATTCCTCTGTTACTCACATGACACTATTTCAAACAACTCCATCGTTGAAACAGAATTGTACCTGATATCGGCAAAAACCTGCTTTGAGATGCTGAAACACGGCATGGGCCGTCTTGGTACAACTTTTAAGTCTTTTGAGGCAATGCCGGTTTGGTCTATATCATCTCTTCGGCTCTTATTCGTCTCGTTTCAAGATCTTCTTTCTGATACACCAATGATACGAGGTACCTGATTGGCGACGTTTCAATACTCTTGAGGTTAAAGTAAATAGACTCTCGAAATCTATCGTAAATTACAACACCTGATTCTCATGAGGATTTGTTCTCTGTGAAATCGAATAGTGACTAGCGACTTGTGAGGTTCCCTATACTGGACTTCCGGAAGATATACGACACTACCTGATAACTACAGCAAGCAAGCCCATATGTCTCTTCGGTGCCGGAAGAGACTATTTTATCTAGGAGAGGTTATTTGTGTATCCGAAATCTTTCTATAATTCGTGTAAGTAAGAAGTTGTTGACGAGCGATCAGATAGAGGTATCATGACTGATCTCATGAGTTTGCCTAGTACCATTTCAACGATCCATACAGTCCGTAACCCTGGATAGCTTTTTTTTCCACTCCTGTCAGGGCGTCAGAAGGATTGGCCGTCGAGAGCAAAAGAGACGAAAGAACTTGATTACCTACCTTGTGCGAACTTAGAGAAGCACTGAGGCTATATTATTTTGGCGCTCTAAGCCTTAGGGGACAATATTTCTGTTACCCGCCTGGATCTCTTCTCCTGAGCCCTTGTCATACCTTGAAGAGTTGTTGCTCTTGAAGTTCCGAGTCTGCGACTGCTCCAGCTGTGGCGACGCTAGGGATGCTGAGAACAATGAAGCTATATACAGCCGACCAGCCTTCGGGCAAGTCCTCAAGAGTTATCTCTTGTCGTTAGGCTCTCCCATATGATCGCCTTGTAACTGGCTATCGCATGATTCAAGTATCAACGATTTCTATCGGTCTGGAACTTGCTAGTTCAAAACATGGCGTGAAACCTTGAGTCAACACACAATCATATGAGGCTTCACGGCGGGTATCTAAGTGACTCCGAGTTCTTTTCAGATACTCATAGTCTTATCGGCATGTTACACCGAGTCTCCTGATCATTACGAGTTGCATGAAAACTATCGTGACAGCACATAGGAACAGCACATGATATCTACAGGGTAGCTAGCAAAGTTGCGGTGTGAGGTGGAAATCCACAACTTAGCACAGACGCACTCCATACAACGTTATAATTAGAGTATATCAATCTTCCAGGTATCTGGAATCTACTAGGCAAGTTCGGTATGCCATCTTAGTCGTGGTTGTTGATAGAGGTCCGAGTTTCACTCGTCAACTAGACAATGGCATGTGGCAGCCAGCGACAAATCACTCTGAGACCCATCATCGCGACAACTGTAACAGAATACAAGCATAATTAAACAATAGAACGCGAGTCTACTAGTCATTGTGTTATGCCTGAGAACACCCCGTGATACGTTTACCGGTTGCCAGCAAAGCATTGGTATCGTCAGCTTCACTATGCAGTCCAGCTTCAAATCTTCCACAACCCGAACACCGGCTCCATATCATGATGCAGGGGAAGGATAAAGATTAGTGCAGGTACCATGAACATCAACCTATCATAACTGACAGCACTATAAAGTCCACGATGGGAGCTCCCATGCTGCATGCTTATTCCGATAGCAGCTCCGGCAGCACCTTGTGCTTCCCCGAGGCATGCCAATGCCCCGCCATGGCCTCTCGCGTATTGAAGAAACGTTTACAGAACGAGCGGTCATATGTCGAGTCAAAGTAGAGCTTAGGAGCCTCAGACCGGAAAGCTTCTTATGGTTGATAGAAATGGAAACTCGTCTTCGAAGTAGTTGTGTTACAGATGCATGAATTTGCACCTCTCAACTCTTTGCATCATGGAAGCTCAAGCTTCTGATAATTTCATATGTTAGCCATATGACATATGGAACGATGAATGTAACTATCTATCTAGATATCAGAGTATATATATGAAAGCTAGCGTCGGCAATCTCGAGCGCCTATCGTAAGCGCAAGTCTGGATCTCTAGTGAGATCAAGACTCAAATTGATTATGTATGTGCCTCAAAAACCTGTTTGTCAAGTCCTTTACGCATAGCTGCGGTTGACGTTTTTGAATCAGGCTATGTTCAAGACGAGTGGGCTTTTCGTTCTGACGAACAAATGCAGACGTAACCCCCCACCTGCAATGATGCAGGAAGCATGACATCAAAGCTGTCAATATCGTGTTGCCGTATATCTTGCTCATCATGACATGGATACTTAACTATGACCAGGGTATTGGCTGGAGAAGGATACGCAGCAATACAGCTCTCCTCTTGTAGATAGTCTAGACTCTTGATATTCTTAGACATCCATCGTCAATGGTCCAAAGTCTGATCATGAGACAGATATAACGCTTCACAGTATATGGAAGGATATTTGGCGCCGAGTCTCTCATAGAGAATGGGACAAGGATGAACATGTTTCTGATTTGACGAGCTTCGACATTGCAAGCTCTGCCGACGTCGGTTTAGTAGATGCTCCGTGCTTCAATCGTCTGTCCATCCCCTGTCAAGTCGATCCCCTTGGCTTGCAAGCGAAGCTAGGGTTATCCTGGCCTCTCCACAAGTTTCGTTCCCGTCTGAAGTAACTAAGAAAACAACGGCATCAAGATCGGCTTTGCTGGCCCTTTCAACATGGTCGTGATATCACAACGCATTGTGAGGATCATATATCACTGTAATATGCTGGACCAACAGCACCCGCAGTAGTATTCTCTGTCTCTACTGCATGGTGGCAATGTTACTCAAGATCTGCGTAAGAGAAAAATCACCTCTGAGCATGTGCCCATGAATATACCAATGGCTCCATAGCGGCAAATCGAGGTGCAAATGTGAGAGGTTTGAGCAGTAAACGAGCAGCATCAGGATCAGGGTGCAGTGGGGATCCCCTGTGGTCTCTTGAATTTGATGGGCAGACTCCCTCCGAAAGGCCCTGGGCCTGGCCTGTCATGTCTTGAAAAATAAACAAAAGGACTGACCCACAGTGGTCCAAACTGGATTGAATAAAATATTATCACCTGTGTTACCTGCGATGTTGCAGATAATGGTAAGTAGTCTCAATACTATTCGAGGCTGAGTATCAAGGCAGCACCCTTTAGATACCAGCAGAAGCAAAAGCACCGTTCTGTAAACAGCTGCAGAATGCGTGACAGTTATCCAACGTCTTGACGCAGTAGTCAAAGTACTATGTAACGGTACCGTATGTCTTCAGACCAGTAGGTTGCTGAGACGGAAAGATAGCCAAGTCAAATTTGAGACCTACTTCAACCAACCAGAAAAACAATACGGCCGATGCTCTGCAGTAGTCTGCAGGACGATAACTGTTGCCGAAAATGTCGAGCTGCGTTACGCCGCGTTGAACTTGACTCGGCCTTGGACCAACAGATGCTGGCTGATAACTAGGTGTTGATTGAAGGATCCTGACAGGGCAGACGTGTGAAGAAATATCCACCATGCTGTAGCGCACGCGCCAGCCTTTGAGGGCCTAGATCGCTTTCGGCAAGGGCTCGGGAGCTGGCGAGCTTTTGCTTGATCAGTGTCGACTCAGCAACTGTTACAGTAGAGTACCAATCCGCTGACGGTGGAGATGGTCATGTCAAGGACAGGACAGGCAGTGCAGATGAGCAAACAACCACTAACTCTCACGAGAAAAGATGGATGGGTCATCTTGCGGCTCATCATCGATCAGTGTACAAGACAAGCACTAACTTAGGACGCTGTAAGATTGATATCGTTGCGCCAATTGGAGCAGACAATGACTGACATGCCACTAGACAAATCGATTTGGCCAGTACGTACTGTACCTCCATTACAGCTGAGCTATTTTTGCATGGTGTTTGAGCAGCCTGCTTCATGTCCGAAGTTCCCTCATCTGGCCGGGGCCGATGATGTTCATTTGGCCCTAAAGATTGTGGCTCCGTCTTGGCTGTACTATATGAGACTACACGAAAGACCCTTGTGGTGCCTGTCTCGAGGAAAAACCAACAACAGCCCATGTGGGTTTTTGAAGTTGAGTATCATGTAGCCGTGACAGATCCAGGTATGGTGTGACTCAAACGGCTTTAGTTGCCATCTCCGATCATTCAAGACTTGTCTATGCTCAAAATCCTTAATCAATAAGGTGCAGCGACTCCAGTGAGAACCAACTGCATATGAAGGCTCTTCATATGAGGGGTCCAATCTAAGATCCGATATTCAGCAAGTCAATGTCAATCAGTGAACAGGGATTGAATGAGCAGCCAAGAGCGGCCTGTGCTTCCACTCCGGGGGAGCGAGGAGAAACAAAGCAAAGTTGCATGTTTGGTAATGCCGTGATATCGCATATGGCCCGAAGCCACCCATACAGCGACATCTGTCATATTCCATCCACAATTCAGTATCTTAGCAGAAGCTGTAGGACCTGAGAAGCTAAGTTACCTGTGGTGGACACGGATCATCGGTTTTGGTGCGCTGAACCGTGCACTATAACGCTCTAAGGCTGCTAGTTGACACAGGCACGCAGCGCAGGTAACACAACCATCCGTGAGTGGAAGAGACCAGGGCTGGCGGAGATGCTGCATGTTCTCTTTCGGAGTCTTTCAATATGTAAATCTCATCAACCAGCCGAAGCCGAAGAGGATCCGCAATGCTGCAACCCTGGTCTGCTTTTGTTTAGCTGCCGTGTTGGACGATCTGCGGTTTGCAGTGTCCGCTTGCTGGTTACCTTCTCCAGGCCGGTCTCCCTCCGTGTGTAATCGGCCGCTGTTCTTGTACTGCGAATCAAATGCGAGCATCATTGGAGGAAGCAAGGCAACGCGGCAGCTGTCTATGGGCGGAGCATTTCCAATCTCAATAATATTGGCGAGACAGACAATGCGACGTGATGTGATGATGCATCTTCTCTGGCCACTTATCAAAGTACCAGGCTGTACTCTACCTTTTTGCTTCTGTTGTGCTCTGCTAGTAGTGAATCAATCGTCCTGCGTGGATAAGGCACGGGGACTTCTGCTTCTGCACCTCAAATTATTTTGTTGCTCTCGGAGAAAGATATCCATGTTCCGGTGGTTTATGTGGAGGTTCGTGTTGGAAAGGAAGCGAGAGGGATTCGTAATAAAGCGGACTTTCGTGGTTGTCAGATTGCGACAGTGATTGTAGCAAGGGAATAGGGTGACATATTTGGATTTAGTGTTATTAAGAGGAAAGGTTAGTACGCAGCTAAAAGCGATGAAGCCACGAAACGTCAACCTGCTACAGATTGGCGTGAGTAGGTACAGGCAGGTACTACCCAGGTAGGTAAAGTATGGGTTGTAGGCACAGCAGCAGTAGTAGCGGGTTTCCCCACTCTTGTGTCGACAACTAAGCTAGCATTAACGAGGCAGGGACCTCGGATTTGAGGTTATCTGCACCTACCATTTTACCTCCGGTCCGACCAACTGATTCCTTGTCTTCAACTGGCAGGAGTAACCTAGCAGCATGCCAAGGTTCCTACCTTTCTGGGATTAAAGGAACTTGGGCAGGTGCGATAGACACATCGACCTCAAATGAATGGAATAAAGCTCTATATCGTGAACAGAAGGAGTCAATTGCGTATCACTGCTGCAGCCACCATGTGATATTGTTTCTTCCATTGGATCCTGTCTACATTACATGCTGCACTGCATCTTGTTCATTACATCGCACACTTACACATCTCCGTCATTGGACCAACAATTGGCGTGCATCGGGGCCCAGTTCCTGCATCCCAGGACCCAATTTACATTGCGTGTCCCAGGATATTATTATACCTGCCGGATGGCTCACTCGTCAATTGTCTTTGCCGTTCGTAGCTTCTGGTTGGACAATGGGTTCGTGAGTTTCTCCCCGTCTGTTGACATGCAAGTTCGAAAGACATAAGACATACATACGGGACCGTATCCAGCCTCTCGCATCTGCACAAGCAGGATCAGGATCAGGATCAGGATTGGGAGCAGAAACAATAGCAACAATACTTTATTTGCGCATCTACTGCATTCCACAAGGTTCACCTTGAAGCTTGAATGCAAGATGCAAGATGCAAGACGCAAAACACCACCTCTTGATTCTGATACGACAGGCATGCTTGTCTCACCAGAAGACGAGCGGCTAATAGATGTACGGACGATGCTATGCGATGTTATGTTGCAGCTTGCTAAGTCCCTACATACAGCATTTTCGACAAGTCCTAGTTGTGTATTCAAGCCTCTTCAAGCTGTTAACCCACTCCCCACCAGATCTTCACCAAGCCAATGCAACGCAATGCTATGCTATGCTGTGCTGAATGGTTGTCTCGTTTTGTCTTGGCTTGGCTTTGGACTCTACTTTGCTGTACTCGCTCGCGCCAGTACAAGGTAATGGGATCCACATGCTAAACACGAGCAAGGTCCCATGTCTTTTCACCCGCCTAGCCATCGACGCCATCGAAGTTTTGTGTTAACCCTGCTGCTTAATATGAACCCCAGAGGCAAAACAACGAAACGACAACGACCAGGACCATGATGTGCGCCGCGGGCCGAGCAGCACTGGCCAAGGGCTATCAGGGCTTTGACATGGGCTGTCACTGGGCACGAGACGTGACCCTCATGCGCCAGCCCAGAATCGGCGCCACGACGATAGGGTCCTGGAGTAGTGAACGGACATGCTGGAGTTTTCAGGCCAAGGCACTGAGCTACCTAGTTGAAGGTGCTAAAGACGACTCCACGCTTGCGAGCCTGCGCCCCCATACCCTGTCGCTGCACCATACTGGACGCAGTCGCTGTTCTCCCCGCTTGCGAGCACGCTCCAGTATTTCTCGACAACTTGCAGTAGCAACAACTGAACAACGAGAAAAGAGAAAATCAAATCTGAACCGGTCTCGGTAGTAACGCGGCCGGGGTCGGCGTCCAACGGAAACGGGACTCAACTGATCTCAGCAACAACGCCTCTGAAAGAACGCGCGCCAGTGTCTTGTGTGATCTTAGTACACCCCCTCCTCCAATCCCATTCGCGCTACTAATTAGCTACATCGTTGTGTCCTCTTATCCCCCCAAGTCGAGCCGCCGCCGCCGCCATACATGGGCCCTCCAACCCTCCAAATCATCCAACCCCTCGCTCCACCGGTCCTAATGCAGTGAGCGCAGGACCCAATACACCCCTGCCGTCTTGTCCTCCGTTGTCCAGACCAAGATCAAATCTCGACAGACTTGCGCGCTTGTCTCTACGTAGTTGCCGCCCTACCAGTGCCACCACAACTAGGTACACACTACGATGGCCCACGGCCTCATCAAGGACCCTCTCTACTCCATGTTCATGCATAGTCCGTTTTGGAGACGGGGTTTGGCATAGGTATATATCGTAGACCCGTTCCCCATCTTCACCCCAGGCTGTTATCATTGCCACTACCTCTTTTCCTCCTCGCTCTTCTTCCATCGGCCAATTCCTCTTGTCATGGCCCTCTTTGAATAGTTCCCTTTCCCGTCATTGTATATTATACGTCCGCTACCTCGAATCTTACGAAGGTGCGACTGTGTCTCTGGTGCATAGTGTTTTTGCTTTGGTACTTCCAGCGTCTTTGATTCACTTCCCACCTCACCCCAATCATCTTGGACGGTCAACCACTGTCAATTCCAGAGAGTACAAGATCAAACCTCTTGTTACACCCGAAATCACTTATAAACACCTTCTCGCACTGGTTCTTTCGGACATATACATTCGCTGTTTGGTATCCGTCAATAGCCGTTTATATCACGAAAACTCCTCCTTGCTCAAGAGCAAATCAACAAAAGTCACTTACACGACAACATTACCGGATCTCACAACACACTCACAGCATCAACATGTCTGAATCAGATTACCAAAGCCTTGGGCGAAGCCCTCTTGGTTTTGCTGGGCCATTAACGTTCTCGATGCCTTCTTTCAACTTTTGGTACTCGAGTTCTTTCTGGCTGTACTTGTTTCTAGGTCTCTGGTAAGTTACTATTACGCACTTCATCAGCAGTTTTCTGGCAATGAGGCTCTTCTGGAGCCTTACCATCTGTTATTGCAGACTGTTAGCACTTCGTTGCCAACCGAATCTAACGATATCTCAGGATCCATCGCTATCTCCGTCTCCTAGTCCACTGCGTCAGCCACTGGACATACAAGTCAAAGCCTATTCCTGCCAAACCAACTTTTACTAGCAAGGACGTGACTGTTGTCATCCCTACTATTCACAACGCCTTTGAGGAGCTTCGCCCTTCTCTTGAGAGTATTCTGGCCTGTGAGCCAGCCGAGCTGATCCTGGTCACAACGCATGATAAGCGAAAGGACCTGCAAAAGCTGGCCGACTCCCTGGCTTTCCCTAAAGTCCGCGTTCTGGACACCCCCATCGCAAACAAGCGCCTTCAAGTCTGCGAGGCCCTCCCCAAGGTCGAGACCCCCATCACCATCATGGCGGACGACGACGTGACTTGGCCCTCCACCCTTATGCCTTGGATCTTGGCCCCATTCGAAGACCCTGAAATCGGTGGCGTTGGAACTTGTCAGCGAGTTCGACGAGAGCACGACGGTTCCTGGTCAACCAAGGCTTGGAACTGGTTGGGTGCTGCCTACATCGAGCGTCGTAATTTTGAGATCTCGGCTACACACAACATCGACGGTGGTACTTCTTGCATGTCTGGTCGTACCGGCGCCTACCGCTCTGAAATTCTCTCCAGCCACGACTTTCTCCACGGCTTCAAGAACGAGAAGTGGAGAAAGTGGATTTTGAATGCTGACGACGACAACTTTGTGACTCGTTGGCTAGTGAGCCACCAGTGGAAGACATGGATTCAGTATGAGAAGGAGTGCGAGATTGAGACAACATTGGAGAACAGCACTAAGTTTCTGTATCAATGCTCTCGTTGGGCACGAAGCAACTGGCGAAGCAACTGGACCAGCATGGTTACTGAGCGATATATCTGGAAGTGAGTACATCGGTAACTAATATCCGATTAAAAAGTCTCTAACAACAAAAAAAACAGGCAACAATTGTGGTGCACATACGCTCTCCATTTCGCGACTTTCACTTCGCTGGCCTTCCTTGTTGATCCGCTTCTCCTCGCTTCAGTCTGGTGGGGAACCGCAGACTGGGATATGCAGAACCGCCGATACGCTTTCTGGTCCCAGTTCGTCTTTATGTTCGCCTTTACTAAGGTGGTCAAGCTGATGGGTTTGTTTATTCGAAACCCCAGCGATATTCTGTTCTTGCCCGTTTCTGTCGTATTTGGATACTTCCACGGATTGATCAAGCTCTATGCTCTGATCACCCTGAACATGACTTCATGGGGTAGCCGAGCCGACGGTGATGCCAACGATGAGCAGCGACTGGCTCCGGCTCCCCAGCCTTCAATTGTCTTGAAGACTCCTCCCGGAAAGGGCTCGCTTATCCGCTACAATGCTCGCCAGAAGGGACGACAACCGCAAGGACAACAAGGCGCATGGGAGAAGAGCGACTATGCCGCTTACGATTCAAGCACATCGTATGTGCCAATACGGGTGCACACGCCAATGGCAACAACGCCAGACTCCAAGCTGTATGCGAACGAAAGTTCGATCAGTGGACATTGTTGGGCAATCTGATCTAATCTGACCTGACCTGGCAACGAAACGATTTTGATGAGGCCATGAGTAACGTTTTCATTTTTCACATGGGAAGTTAATTGTCCAAGACCAAAAGAGGTCGAGAAAAACACGAAACTCTTCCCGCTTATTCTCTTTCATTACTTCTTTCACACCACACCAAAGCCACCACCAAAAAAGAGGGACGGACGGATTGGGGACATGGAATGGAAAAAGTTCTTGCTTCTATTTTGAGAGGAACGATGGAGACGCTTTTCCAGTCGACGGCCGCTGACGAGGTTCAGAATGTCACCTGCTCATGGATTGAGATATTTCCGGAGCAGATGAAAGACATGTGGTAACCTGAACAGCGAGCTTTGCTGGACCAAATAACTTTGGTGGGCATAAAGCAGTCGAGGCTATCATGATACTAGCTTCACTCGACTTGCTGACGGAGCCCGAGCTGAGGTCATCATTTCTCTGTTTTTTGTAACAATTTGGGATTTTATGGGACTACTGATGGAGGCATTTCTACGTGGTGTGCGAGGTTCACAAAGGGTATACAAAGCTTTGAGGCATGTGATAGTGATAATTCAAACATCTGGAGTTTTCAAGCTCCCAACCAACAATTACTTTTTCCTGTTTCTTGGATTTGATTTGACTTGACTTGCGTGTTAACATTCGCGGGGACAATGATGCAGATACTGCATATACCCACATCGAAAACAACAACCCGTTAGTTTGAGAATAGATACATGATCAAGATGGTGTCGTTGACACCAACTTAGCTCGAAGGTTAGTGATGACAGCCATACCTAAAGAGGACTGAAGGATGGATTATGGGTTGGCACTGCGGATCCACATCACAACAACACCCCACAAATATCGTTAGTTTCGTGGTACGACAGTTCAGATGCTTTGCAGGTCTTGTTGGATGCGACCTTGATTTTTCTTGAGCCTGTCAGACTGAAGCAAATTCTGCATTGTCGCATGCTTGACGTACTGTCACCCCAAAACGAGTGCCGGAGGATCGATATCGGCGAAAGCCACAAAGTCAAAAAACAACGATGACAGTTTTGGTGCACAGATGAGGCTTTGCGATATCCAGGGTCCTGCCCTGTTAGGTAGTGCAGCTCGCCAGCCAGACAACGCGAGTCGTAGCAGGTGGCATTGAGGCTACTCTGGTACCACTTTCGTGTCATTTTCAGGCCTGTCTTCCCTGATCACCGTTGCATCTTCAGCGGGACTCAATTCGCGATGAGCTGCAGAGACAGGGAAGACAGGGGAGTTTCGTTGGACAAGACAAGCCCTGTAAGACCCCCGCAGTCGTCGCATTTTGTGCTCCGCTCCCCCTCCTCGCTCTTCGGCCGAACCAAGATACCAATTCACGATGGCAATCTCTGAAGCAGTTTGATGAGATTTCTGACAGGAGCAAGATAGGTCGCGTGTTACAGTTCCAAATCTTGATGACTGCGAGTCAACATCATATGAGCAACCCAATCGAACGAGGCAGAACATAAACGTAATGAGCTCGCTTGGAGGGGGAGGGGTCTGATGACTTTGACTGGAGGACAAGCGTTGAATAAACGCCAAGAAGAAAACCAGGGTTGCTAGTCAAGCTAAGCATTTGTGGACAGCGATCGCCTGCAACTTGGCCTGCTTTGATATGATTAGATATAGCCTCTCTTGCGCGGGGTTTTTCTGCTACCCACCTGAGTTAGATATCATGATGTGAGACAGACGACGCAAGGTACTGGACCTAGATAATCCTGAGGTTAGCTGAGTCTGGGGGTGCGAGCCAGGGTATGGACCCTACCTAGGTTCTCTGATGCGACTGGTTCTTGTCGGTTCAGAACTTCAGCAACAGGACTTGGTTTCTTGTTGTTTCTGCACATGCACAGACAAGCACCTGAAAAGGAAAAGGGAGTGGAGCTGACGGGCGCCTACGTTGTATCGTAGTGCATGCAACCTCTTGTGCATGGTAAATTACGACTGCTTTGATAGTGACATATTGTTGTAATTCATTACTTGACCTTGCAACTGTGTTGGTTCTTGTCCGGCTTTTGCGGGCCTTTGGGGCTCTGCTATTTCTGTGTGCTGCCGGCGTATGACCGTTATTGGACCGCCTCAACTCAAGTTGAGAAACGATATAGCCCGCTGATGATAAGGTACCTGGGTAGGTACGAGTATCAGCCTTGGCCATTACTGGCACGGATTGCTAATATCAGATATTATGGCTGGGCACGTGAAGCTGAACAGCTCTCTGTTGTACAACCACAAAGAAACACAGCCTAGCAGATATCCACAGCGGGAGACCTGTGACGATTATTTGATTCCAAGATCCATCAAGGACAGCAAAGGACCGACCCTGCTGGTGTCAAACCTTGGTCAAAGGTTGCAAAGAATCCCCACAGTCTTGATTCTTCTTCTTTGCATCACATTAGACGCAGGTCCCTAGTTGTAAATCCTCCGAGGATACCCTTTTGCAGATCCTGAGCCAGCAGGGCCAATCTCATCTTCGCCGGAGGTTTACTCCAGAGATTGACCTTCTCTCAACGCTCATAAGGCCGGTAGCCCCACGAGATGACACGGATAGCCACATATCGGCAAAGTCACTGGGTAATCGATATTTGTGTGTGCAGTACCCAGATCTGGTTCGGCGAGCCGCCGTTGTACATAGTACCTGCTGTATTGTGACAAGTTGATGAGTTGGGACCCTTGCAAATGCCCCATTTCCCCTCTTCCGACAAGATATCGTCGTGGGTCTAAAGCTCGGACTTCAATCGGCAATAACAAGGGTGGCACAGTTGGTTCAGTTGAATGTTTGATCAGGGACAGCTAGGTAGGACAGGGTTGAGGTGAGTACGTACCTAGACTAGTATGTAGGTTTGATTGAAAACTGCAACGTACTTAGAGTTGCATTGACTGTTGGTGATGTTTTGCAATCGTATGAGCTTTGCCAAGTAGAAACGTCTTCCAGAGTGAGACATTGACACGTCGATCACTAGAAACGACATGAGGCTTGGCTTGGCTTCGATACCGTGTTGGAGTGATTCTGTGCTCCAACCTTCTATCTAATCAACGGTAGCAACCTAGAGAGACCTTCACCAGGCACCTACTGCAGAAGGATCACTTTATAGAGGATTTATAAAGACACGATAAACGAAAGGCCAAATGCCAAATCGAGGTTGGCACCTCAAGAAGAAGCAATGGTCAAAGCTTCTATCCTGGATGAATTACCTGATGAGGCAACTTGAGATCTTGTAGCTTACTGTACCGAGCGGGATCTAGATAAGGTAACCACCACCCAGTAGACACGGTACATGTACCTGCCTTCCTCTACCTCAAGTTATCTTGGGAAGGAACCAGGAAGGACGAATCATCGTGATCTTTGCAGGTGAGTTACGTAGGTATGTACTCTGCTGTACCTGCCCAAGATTATCTGGATCCTTCTTTTCCCTCCCGTCTTTTCTCCATCTTCTCCATCTCTAGTCCTACAGATATCCCCTCATCACCAAACGATGGCGCAATAACGGGAACGGTAGACCCCGGCCAACATGGCGTCCAACGATTATCAACTGTCCAATACACTTCTAAGATCGACAAGTCCGTTCGCTCATCGCCCGTTAACCTGTCTTGCGTCGTACGGTACATCCACGGTACATGCACCTACCTCCGTAGCGTCCACTAATATTATCTGGCTCTGCAACCAAGGATCTCTATCCCCCCCCCAAATGTTTAGCTGCAGCTCGCTATCGGCCGGAGGCGTCGCATCGCCAAAATGTCTACCCATGCCTATGCATGTTCATCTCGTGATGGAGGGAACCCTGACGTTTTCTCAGGCACACCAACGCGAAAGCCAAGAATCGCTGCAGATTCCATACTCTTCCGGAGGAAATGTCGCACAGAGACCCTTCCACCCATCTGCAGTAGATTCAGCCTGTAAGCCCGTCGAGTCGTTGTGCATTGATGAAACAAAGAGAGACATGAAGAAGAAGCAATGATACTACAGCCAAGCAAGTCATACTATGCGGTGCTATCATTTCTGCTTCTGCTTATCGACATGCACTTGATCGACCGATTGAGATGGATACTGGTCTTCTCACAATTACGGAGTACCTCATATGAATTTCCTAGCTACAGGGTCTTCGAAACTACCTACGTACAACAAATTACTCACGCCCGCAAATGCACCGGTTTAACAACATCCCGTCCTAAAAGTGCAACGACGACGGCTTAGCATCGGTGGTTATCGCCCACTTTCGGAACTCCGCTTCAACTTGTGACAAAGCCGCAATAGCCGCCGGGCCGGTCCATTTCTACACAACTCTATGTTTCGCTGAGAAAAGCCCCGGTTTGTTGCTCTTTTGTTTTGAACTCCGGATACTAGACGTCCAACTGTCGTAGTGAAGTAGGCCTACGGCACAGAGGCTGCTAACGCAATGTCTCATTTCTTTGCTTTGATCTCTCAAACGTGCAGGTTGTTGTCTCAGAATCGACTGTTCAACAATTCTGATGCTGCTGCGCTACGTGAAGAACCTAGACGCGATAGAATTTAGTGCCTCGAGCCCCCTGTCAAGCTAGTGAGCCGTGCTCCAGGTGTGTCCATAACATACATGGACGTCCGAGCGTGCATCCTGCAGGCCATGCTTGCGTCGTCGCGCCGTCTTTCTCCACCAACCGTCCTCACCAACCGAAGATGGGATATCGGAATGTTCGTGTCGGCAACATCGTGAACGCCTGTGGGGGAGGGGACCATGATAGGCAACTAAAAAGTGGCAGGACAGGAACTGGCTTGTTTCCTAACCACCATCCTGATGCTAGCCCCGAGATGTCAACGCCTTGATCTCTTGTCAGTGATCTTGTGGACACATCGTGTGATGTGACCCATGCACAGCCCAGGTTGGCACATGTCAATCGGACTCATCTGCATCGAACATTTTAGAGATCAATGACGCCCTCTGAATAAGGTGTGTCTGGCGAGCATCGTGCCAAGACTGTTATATCCATCAATCGGGGCCGGATCTAATAAGACTAATACGACAATGGTGCGTTGAGCCTCGGACCTGGTCATACCGAGGCCTCACTTTGCAAACAAACGGACAACCATTGCCGTAAGTTTGATAAGATGGTATGATTTTATATGACCGGGTTTTCACAAGAACACGAGTAGCGACTTGGAATACGCTGCGTCAGTGTAACTCTGAGCTGGTTGTATCTCCGAACCATCTGACCTTCGTATATTGAAAGCGGTTTATGGTTTCATGAATGCACATGTATGTATGTAAGCACACCAAGTCAAAAGCCAATGTCCAATCAACGGGCAGGTTTTGACCCATGTATAACCTCAGCCCTCAACTCGAGTACTAGGACTTACACCAAGAAGCCCGGTTGGCCCTCATATCTGAAGCTCTCAACGTGAGAATTTGTACCTATAAGTCGATTTTATGTTAATAATACATTCTGTATGTCGTGATATGATGGCTTGACCAACAAGGTGACTGTCCTCCCAAGCGGCCAGGGAACATCGGCGATTAAGAGAACACAAATAAAACAGATTTAGAGAGTTAATTATTTTGCAAGTCTGCTAGTTTCGAAGCTTTCTCAACTACTTCCCTATTAGCTTGAGCTTTCTGGTCCAGTATAACATGAAGGAATCGCTACGGACAATGTCGCGTGATACATACATGAATCCAAGCGTAAGACAGTGACTTTCAGTTTGTCTATGTTAACAAGGTCTCTGCTGAGGAACACATAGCTTAATGCAGCCACACTATTGCTTGCGTGAGAGACGAATGGGTTTCGGATGAGTTTGATCTGTCTCTTAAACCTGAGATTCAACAACTACCTGTCAACTCTCCGTCTATGCTTTGGCAACAAGCTCCTGTAGCTGCCTATCAATGATGCGTGGTATGTTTAGGATTTGACCGATAAAGCTGCTTTGGAAGGAATAATTTGGTCAATAATGTTCCTTCAGACTATCCCGTAGCCAACATCAAATGATGGTTCAACTGATACAAATAGTAATCCTGAGGTTGTTGTGCAGACTTGCCTAATGTACCTGCCCTCTCCACGATATCATTTAACTGGTTTACTAAGTGAACGATAGCTCAGCTGTAATATAAACACGATAGCCCCCGTGGTCGCGCGCACAAACATGACTGCAACTGCTTAGCTGGGGATCGTGTCTCTCGCTGTCGTTGCTAGGTCCATTGATGAACTCCAACACATTGCCTCAGTCAGTTGGCTTGTAATTTCACTACGGTAGCCGGAGTTGAGTGTTTGCACAGCCTTTCTAGGGCACTCGGTTGATCTCTCAGACTACGGTTCCTTGGTATGTCTTGTTCATTGTCAGGAGCTAGAGCTCAGTATGCATGGTGTTTGTCGATGAGATTTCTCAGCTCTTGCAATCCACAACAAGCATCAGTAGTTTAGCAACCCGGAATAAAAACGCCTGTTCAAATCGCTAGCTACTTAAGAATTACTAAAAGAAGAGAAAGAAAACATTTTAGAACTCCCCATACCATAACGCAGTCCCCTGCGAGTCTTCATGTGCAATGTTCCCTCATGTTTTAGTGTTTTCTACCTCAGATCGAGCCACCAAGATACATGATGTTCTGTTTGATGGGCTCGGTAAGTATATTTCGTCCAGTGTACACATATGCGACAGTATCCTCCCAGGCACGAGGATGCGGGAGCGGAACTTCAACCATGTCGCCAGGCTTTACAAGTTCTGATAGAATGATCGCAGCCAAGACAGGAAGATATCTTCGAGCATAGTTGAGTCCTGATGTATATTAGCGGAATGTTCTTCTTGGGCCGTGTTGAGTTCGGGATATGGACTTACGAATAGCGACAGGAGGGAAACTCGTACGTGAACCTCTTCTATCAGAAAATGGTGATGGGCTAAGGCGTTTTCTCGGGAGTGCACCATAGGAACTTCTTCTACTCTGTGGGTACCCAGGCGATGATGACCGAGAGCTGGTGAGGGGAAGTTGAAGACTTGTTACTGTTGCGCGCCGATCTGTCTGTTCCACGGGACTAAGCGGCGGAAGTGTAGCCCTCAATTCAATCAAATCAAAAGTTCTAGTAAGGATAATGGCCTTTTTGCCCGGAGAATGTACAACTACACGGGTGGTCAGACATCCATCCGCAGGGTGTGGTGATGATGGCTCTACATCGCTTGAAGGCAACACGGAGAGACGACGAAGCTCGACGGGTTGCACGAATATTTCAGGCCCACGAGGTCTATATGAACCAGCGAGTCTTCGGCGATGGAGCTGATCCCTCTGTCGAGCAATTTGTATGGCTCTGGTGTGAAGAGCGCCGCTGGGCGCAGACTGTCGACGCTCATACTCCAAAGGAACGGAGCCCCGGCGAGACTCGCAATCTACCTCGCGAAGTAGAATGCTTCGCTGCTCTTCTGAGAAGGTTGATCTGCGGAAAACTTGAGGTGGAAACAGAGGGGCTGATAAGGGAGAGTGTCGATATCTCAAGGGGCTGGGGCTTGGGAGACCAAGTTCCGATATGGGTCTCAAAGAAACATTGTGAAGACTGGCTTCTTGCCTGGAAGAATCACGCTTTGGTTTCTCTCGTGGATCAACATCCATCTCATCATTGTGCTCAACATCTTCGTCTCTTGCCACTCGAAGTCGTGGGAGAGGGAGACTACGAGGCGAGAGAGGTGATGGAGTCCAAGAAGGGCTCTTTTGGATGATGCGTGATCGCAAAGAACGGATGTTCAAGTCGGGACCAGTAGTGCGTATAGGCTCTATAGCTGGACGAGGTCGGGCTTCAGCAGAAGCCATCGTTATGATCACTACGAAGGTGATAGAGAACTTTACGAAATATGGACCAAGTTGTATGTAGGGAACTTAGAATGAAGTACGATAAAGAGCCAGGAGTTTACGAGACAGAGAGATAGAGAAACGAAAGGGCATGGAGAGTAAAAGAACAGTATGATGTATTATTTGAAATTAACCAGGCCTCCTCTCCTGTAGCTGATGACCCCCTTATTAAACCAGGATGACATGGCGTTTTCACTTAAATAAAGGCTGACATGACTGATGCACATTCTCTGACTTCAGAGTTCATTTCTTCACAAAGGAGTGGGCGGTTTAGCGCTGGCAGATATCTTTGACGGACCAAAAGTGTGTGTTTGTTGGCGCAAGAGAACAAAGAAATGCGGCTTGCGTTAGGCAATTGGTGCCGACATATCATTGCTGGCGTCCGCGGCATAGAGCCCGCTTTTGGTTGGTCTTTCCGACCCGACGGACTGAAGGAGGCGCTGGTGGAAAACCTGAAATGTTGGTTTATCGCAGGGATATATTATTTAGTGAGGCATGTTTGCCGGCAGGGAGTTGGGTTGAATCTGTTGAAGGTTTGATACTGTGTAAGTAGAATGGATGTGAGGATGCACGTGACACCATGTCATGTAACGTCTCATCTACTGATTGGTCGAAGCTCCTGCTCCTACCCGTTTTCTTAGCATTGGGCCCCTCCATCTCAAATCAGTACCGTATCCTACTTACAACATCACGAACAAGGCTGAGCTTCCTTTCGCATTACTTGTCAACTTTGACAGGTGTCGCTTCCGCTTCCCTACCTCCCTCAGCCATTCTTCTTCCCCAAAACTTTTTCTTTATACTTTCTCCAACTATGCGCCAAGGCTGAATTCCCTACCATTTCATCGCCAGCCATGCCTGATCCTGCCACCAGCTACAAGCAGCAGAAGGAGGCCTTTGTGTCCAACCTGTCTGGCGGCTCTGTCGCAGAAATCAACTATGTTACATCCGTTGCAGCTGTTTGTCCCCCTAAAACTCCCGTCCGTACCAACCGCCCGTGAAGAGTTGCTAAAAATTACTTGTTGCAGGTGGCTATTCTACTTTGGTCTGTACTCCAAGCCCGCCAGTCCTTCTTTGAACCATACACGGTGCTGGCGTTCGCTGTCGACTTCCTCCTCAATGTTGGCGCAATCCTGCTCTCGATGACCCTGTATTCCAACTCGTCTCTTCTACTCAACCTTCTCCTAATTGCGCCTGCCATCCTCATCTTTACTCTGCCGCCACGTCCTATAAGTCGAAAGAAGAAGCCCAAGGTCCCTCTCAATGCCCGGTCCAACGAAAGCTCTGGGCAGTTGGATATCCTATCAACAAAGCCTTTCCTCACAAACTTCCGCGGTTGCATGATGATTGCCACCTGTGTGGCTATCCTTGCTGTCGATTTCCGCCTGTTTCCCAGACGCTTTGCCAAGGTTGAGACATGGGGTACTTCTCTCATGGATCTTGGTGTTGGATCCTTTGTCTTCTCAGCTGGGCTTGTTGCAGCTCGTCCCGTGTTGCGGGAGAAAGCTATAGGTCGCACTACTGGCAGAGCCACGTCCCTTTTCCATCGCATCGTGCATTCGTTCCGTCACTCGATCCCACTTCTGGTCCTAGGCTTCATTAGGTTCTTGAGTGTAAAGGGTCTGGACTATGCAGAACATGTGACAGAGTACGGTGTTCATTGGAACTTCTTCTTTACACTGGCGTTCTTGCCCCCATTTGTGGCTATATTCCAATCAGCGCTCAGATGGATTCCTTCCTTTGCTGCTCTGTCGTTATTGGTCGGCGTCACATATCAAGTTCTGCTTGAAACCACTAGTCTGAAGGCTTATGTTCTTACGGCGCCCAGGACCGATCTAATTAGCATGAACCGCGAAGGAATTTTCAGTTTCATAGGCTATCTGGCCATCTTCCTTGCCGGACAGGATACGGGCATGTTTGTTATTCCTCGGAACATACCCCCAAAGAGTACCGCTAGTCCTGGAGCTCAACGCAATACCCTCTTGATGACCATGGCTGTATGGGGAGGAGTCTGGACAGGTCTCTATCTGTTGTCCACAAGCTATCATTACGGCTTCGGCCTGGCCGTGTCTCGTCGCATGGCGAACCTACCTTACGTCCTATGGGTTGTTGCCTTCAACACTCTACAGCTCCTTGGGTTTGCCATCGTCGACACGGTGTTCTTCCCTGCTTTCTACAACGCACAGGATGCCAAGACCGAGAAGGAAGCATATACACATGCTACCAGTCGTGTGATCCGAGCCTACAACCGTAACGGCCTGGCTGTCTTTTTGGTTGCAAACTTGCTGACTGGTTTGGTTAACATGACTGTCAACACACTTGATGCTACTCCCGTTGTTACGATGGGTATAATGGTGGCATATACTGCGACTATCACGGGTTTTGCGGTGGCATTGGATGCATATGATATCAGCGTGAAACTATAATAGCGACATTTAGCATCTCATCTTAGACATTTAGCGTGGCATCTCGTATATTCTCCGAAATGATGTACGTTGGCAATATAAACAGATTCCAAGTACAGACAGACGTTGCTCGATCTTTTCAGCATTAGTCACGAGTGGTTTGTTAGAATACCGAGTCGATCTATTAAGACTGCATGATGACAGCGTCTGGTCGCTCGACTATAATAACTGCATGGCTTCTTCCATCCATTGAAAAACACTATGATACGTTCAACATAGGCTATTCAAGGGCAAAACCATATCATGTCTGGTGATCAGGTTATTTGGTAAGGTTACGACTGACCAAATGAAGTATACAGAGCCTCTGAAATCACATCGAATTGACGGGCGTTATTTCTAATTTGCTAATATCCTCTACCCTCTCAATCGTTGCCGTTCCTAGTATCGTGGTATTTCATCACATGCTATCACATCGTATCACTCCGTGACTCAGATCCGAGAAACCGCCTGGACCATGGCCTGGTCACATTACAGTCTACGTTGTTGATATTAAACCCACTGCCATCAAATTTTGCGAGGCAGCCCATGGCGAAAGTTGTGTGCCGACATTGTTATCGTCCATACATATATCAACGTACTGGATAATACTATTCCGCTGCCGTACCCAATTTCTTAATTTCAATATGCAATCACGCTTATGCGTATAAGATAGGACAATATTGAAAACACATACATTGCAGACTCCACTCTATATAATGATCAAAAGCATTGGCTGTCGATATGGTGACATCCGATTTCTCTATTGTCGAAGCTATGACTGGTTCAGGGTCATGTTGATCTCGCTACCCTACGGACAACAGCACGATCTCTAGTTCAGCGGCCGCAAGGACATTGGCATGGATATCATCAAGTGACAAGGAGTTAAAATGCAGATGAGACAAGGCCCCGCCAAGTACGGGATCACATTTTCCGTTACAGAAGAACCGTCATTAAATGTAACGAGATCGTGATCTGATTACGATGAAGATTCCACGCCCGTCCCTCCGAGGATCTGGAGGATGGCGGATGCACTATCAGGGTATAGCTTGCGACTGGGGTAGTCTGGGCGGGCTGTTGTAACCGGAATAGACGCTTCAAAGAGTCAATCAGAGAGGGCTGAATCTCGGATACGGGCATCTCAGCTGAATTGCGTAGTCCCGTATCGTACCATATGCGTGTTAGTGGCTCAGCTGAGGACGGAAAAGTAAATAGAGCTGATATAGCTCAAATGATGGTAAGCTGATACAAGTTGAACGACATTTGTGCAAGTCAAATAACTACTTCAAACGAGTGGTCTCATCTCGTCTCATGTTGTCTTGTCTCGTCTCCAAACATACAAACAAAGACAGAAAAGGCTTTGTTTCTACCCGCAAAGGCGGCAACGCCGGAAAAAATGACGTCTGAAACGAACAGACAATGGTCAAAGCTGCCCTTGTCAAGCTCAAGTTCACGTCAGCGGATATCCCTGTCTGCTTTAACCACAGCTCATCTCCGTTATTTATGCTGCAGTTATGAGCTTGCACTTGCACTTGCACTTGAACTTTTGGGAACAAAACGTAAGTAGTGTACGCGCATGCAAAGTCTCTCATACTATACTAGTCCAACTCAACTGTCAATGTCATGTTGATGTATTTATGGCATCCTTGGTCGTGGGTCTAAATGTGGGAGATATTGGAGGATGGATATTAGCTTGTTTCAGACTCTTGACGGGTAAAATCGCGACTGTCTCGGGGAAATAGTCAGAGACAGGCAAGACAACAAACAATCAATCAATCAATCGCTAAAGTTGTTGAGGACTATCCCGTAATATTATATGCAATTCGGCTGTGGAAATCAATCATTGAATGTGTGCCGTCCCTCTCAATCTGGGGAATCGTATCGACAAGCGAGATGACCCCAGAAAGAGAGACGAAAACTATAGCTAAGACATTGGTTTATACAAGCAAGGGTCAAACAGAGTTCGCCGGACCATTATCCGTTTGAGGCAGGAAGAGCTTGCTGTCAGCCAAGGAACATGTTGCGAGACACTGATGATGATCGCCATCGCTTATTGTGACGGCACCTACCGTAAGGATTAGAGAGAAAAGGAAATCTTCGTAATGTGACACAGAGCAGAATCGAGAGATCCGAAAATTACTCATGCTGTAGCAAAACAGGCAATCAACAATATTGTAAGAACCAAAGTGTTCACAAGAAGAGCTAGTTTATGTAGTAAATGCATATGCAGCTGGAAGGATTGAGGTTGTCGCAACTCAACCTTGAACCACGGAACGACATCCGGAAATGCATACATAGAAAAGATCAGCCTAGGCAGCTCAGGAAGGTGAAAGATATTTATAGTTAAGAAACTACCAAAGAGAAAATGGAGTTGAGAGAACGGGCGTTTAGCATATGCGAATGCAGCATTAAGCGCCGAGTCTCTCGAGTCTATCTGTCTATGGTTCGATAAAGCGGAGCAGCACCCTTCCTTCGCTTCATCTGCCCACAAAGACTGATGATGCTATAAACGCACGAACCACGAAAGCAGTTCCCTTGTTTCTATCCGGACTTCTCGAAACAAGTGGAATCTTAGCCTCGAGCTGTACAGAGCGCGTCCGTTCTGTCCTACGCTACCATTCATGTTGGCTGGAATACGAGGGCAGAGACAACGGACCTGGTCCAGGCGAGACGGGCTGCCTGTTGAAACTACCTCGATGATGCTAAGGGGAAAATGAATACCTGGCAATTCACTTATGCAGGGCGTTTTTCCAAATGTTAAAGCTACTGGACAGTAAAATGCAGTCAAACGGCGCAACGTTATCCGTCGATATCATCCATGCAATGCAGATCACGCTGCTCAGCAGTACATGTACCATACAGTAGCACGTTATGTACCTACCCGTTCAAGCCATAAGTAGTCAAGCCACTCCGTAAAATACTAGATGAGATGAGATGAGATTGACGGACGGGCGGACGGTATGGCCGATGACCTTGGTTTGCATCGTGACGCAAGTTGCCGAAAATGTCATTCAGAAACAAGAGAAGCCAGAGCTGAGACCACCCTCTTGAAGCCCGCTCGTAAGATTACTGCTCAATGCCTTTTACGCATTGTATTCCAGCTTCTTGGGTCCAAAGACTAAAAGCAAAGGACTCTCCCTCATCAAAGCTCCCTGGGTGACTGGGGTAGACGAAGCATTCTATACAAAGTATCGAGTCAAACTATCGGTAGTTGAAATAAGTGACGCTCCCGTTGGGCGTCAAAATTCAATTCCAGCCATCAGAGTAAGAGTCAGTCAGATTCAGAGTTAGACTCAGACAACGGGACCGGTGGACTAACACAGAACAAGCTCAAGTCTCGGCTGACTGGGGAAGAAGGGAAACCCAGACTCGGATTAGCTCCAGACGCCCCGAAACAAGGGCGGCCCGCAGAGGAAAGACAGGCAGGCGACTTCCTTCACATTGCAGAGCATTATCGAGGGAACATGCTGGTGGTGAGCACTGGCCGGTAGGTGGCTGGGAGAAGCATGATATCCTAATCTCGAGAAACAAGAGAGGGAGGGAGACAAGAACCATTGACCAAACCTAGGAGTACATAGTAACTTGTGATTCATTGTCGTCATCAAATATCGGTGATATATGGGCCATTGAATTCTGGTCAAGGGTCTTGCAAGTTGTCAGTTTGTTGTTGTCCCGTCATTTGCGCGATATTTGTTGACACTGGACTCTCATATGACCGACTAGCTGATAGTCTCGACCTGCAATAACTTGGCTGCAAATAGGTATCCGTGCTGTGCTGTAAGCCAAGTTGGCAGTCCCCAGCTATTATCGGATGAGGGAGGAGTAAGGATGGAATAGAAATGGAGTTCCAGTTGTATCCGTACCGTACCTGCAGGAACGACAACGCTATATTCAGGGGTACTGCAGTGATATGGATCTTTGATCATGCATGGTACCCCTTCCAGCCAAGGTTTCTTTTCCCTCCCTCTCTACTCCTTGCATCGGATGAGAATGCAATACTGTAAACAAAGAGAGTATTATGGCATTGCAATCCACAAAGTCTCAGAGGATATCAATGCTCCAACACTTTTCCTAGTTTAGAGGCGCCGTTAGTTTGATCAATGGCTTGTGTCGGTCTGTTTAGTGGAAGATATCAGAGGATTAACTTGCCAGGGTTTCTACTCCACTTGCTGCAGCCCAACCATCCTTGACTCTCACAGAGTAGGTGTGCTCGCTCTATACGTATAGAGAAAGTGAGTCTGCAAAATCCCTTCTGGGAAATTGATGGATGGCTTCCCTTCCTCTCCCTGGACTGGGCTGCCCGTCCAGGGTTCTAGGATGTTGGTGTACCTCGAGATCTACTCTTTATCCCGCAGTAAATTAAGTACCGTATCATTGACGCTTGTTTCTTTTGCTTTGCTTTGCTTTGCCCTGTCCTGGTCTCCCGTCCACTTCCACTAGAACCAGGACCTGAAAGTTCCTCCACTTCAGGTCTCTCTTCCTTGACCTTGACTTTGAATCTGAGTCTGAGTCTTGAGTCTCAGTCCGATTCTGACTCTGGTAGCGCGTGAGGCCCCGACTCAGACACGGTCCCTCACACCATTTGCTCACTCTTTTTTTTCTTTCTTGGTCGGTCTTGATTTTTCTGTACTAAACCCAACTTAATTAAATCTCTGTTGAACTGGGCTGGGTCTTGGCTTGGCTGTTTGTTCCATACGTTAATTGTACGGTACCTTACTCTGTACTCTGTACCTCCCTCGCCCGTTTAATTGAACCTCGTCCCAGTCTCGTTTTTCCCCGTCCTCTCTTTTTTTCTCCCATTTCGCTTTCGCCTGTTTCTGGCGATAACCTCAAACCTCTCTTTTTATCTCTGACGTTTGCGCGTTCGCATCGCATCGCATTGAGAGGAGCGCATTGGATTGCATTGGATTTTGAGACCCAACCTACTGCTATCCTATCGTATCTCCCAACCTCCAGCTTCGACCACGTTCAGTCCAATTGGAACCAGCCCAGTCTCATCGCCTAATTAGCACCTGCAGGACCCAAGGCCCAAGCCGCAGCGCAACGCAACGCAACAACAACAAAATCAACTGCTTCAGCCCGATTGCCAACGCATCCAACGTCGGCTGTGCTCCAGTCCAATTAATTGATCCCGCCTGTCGCGGCCGTTGGTTCGCCTTGAATTACAGTCACAGTTACCGGTATTTCAACGGAAATCCATCGTTGAAGCGGATACGACCGATCTCGAGTAACTTTATTCGCAATTCCGTCTCGTCTCGTCTCGTCTCGTCTCAGCGCGCGCAAAACAACATGAATGCTTGTCGATTCACGAACTTGAATTAATATCACCTGACTTGACTTGAATTCATTTGTTTTCCCTTTTAATATTTGGCTCATCTTTTTTGAAACGGTTTCCCCCGTTATCAGTCGCTTACAACTACCTTACTGTACTCGTCTGGAGCCGCTTGCATTTATCCCCCGGTTCAGCGCTTCCCTAGACTGGGCCGACTGAAACTGCCAGGTATTTCGACCTGCATATTCGCGTCGACGGCTGGACCTTTTTTTCTGGGCGCCACCGTCAGAAAACCACAACTCGCGCACGCCCGCTTGTTGTTGTATAATACTAGGGAGACTTGAAAGAAAAGACTCGCCCTGCAAATAACGGTTCGATCCGTTCGCTTCTTTTTATCGACGCGTTTGGGCGTGGAAGATGTCGTCGGCTGCCCTACAGACGGCCCCCCATCAACAACACACCGCTCTGGCCTCGTCCCCCTTGAGCACACCGTCGTCCCGCCAGTACAGGCCCTCACACTCATCCCCTAACAGCCAGGCGTACAATGCCCAGCAGACCTCGACCGCTTCTTCATCTTCGCGACGACCTCCTTCTCGAAAAACGAACGAAAGCGCTCCCTCGCATTCTTATCATCTAACTCCAGGCTTTGGTGCACCAGCCACCGCTTCGGCGCCCAACGACCAAGATCCAGGTGCCTCTGACTGGCAAGGCAACATGCCTCCTGTCGCTCCTCCGCGGAGCTCCTCTAACCACCAGAGTGGTAGCTCGCGAAGGTCCCAGTATCCCAACGAAAAGTCCCCCAATTCTCCCCGCCGAAACGATGCCACACGAACTGGTTCGCGTGGTGAATCAGCTGCCGCCGAGAACGGTTATCGAACCAGCAAGGCTGACGCTGCTGCCCGAGCAAGCAGCCGAGATGGCAAGGTCCCAAGCTCATCTCTACCTGTCCGATCTGCACACAGCACGCCCTCGAAACCTGTCCACGATGCCACTGACAGCTTAACAAAGGCCATTGCAGCTGCTCAGGACACCATCGACCGGGATCGCAACCATGCCGGCCACCAGCAAAATGGCGATAACTCGGCTATGCCTCCCGTTGTCGCGACGGGCGAACATGGCGAGGAACGAAGGCAGCGAAGCCGACACGACCATAGCAAAAGCCACAAGGGTAATACCAAGTTTGGTGATTTCATTCTCGGTAATACCATTGGTGAGGGTGAATTTGGAAAAGTGAAGCTGGGCTGGAAACAGGATAGCAGCGTTCAAGTAAGCTTATACCTAACCCTTCAAGAGACTCCATACTTACGATAACAGGTTGCCATCAAGCTCATCAAGAGGGACAGCGTTGGAAGTAACCCCTCTCGATTTGCTAAGATTTACCGCGAAGTTGCTATCCTTCGCGGGGTTCAGCACCCCAATATTGTGCGTCTGATCGACAAGGTAGAGACAGACCGACACATTGGTATCATTCTCGAGTACGCGTCCGGCGGTGAACTTTTCGATTATATTCTCAACCACCGCTACCTAAAAGATAATGCTGCGCGTCGCTTATTCGCCCAGCTCATTTCTGGCGTTGGTTACCTACACAAGAAGGGAATAGTACACCGAGATTTGAAGCTGGAAAACCTACTTCTCGACCGTAACCGCAACATTATTATCACCGATTTTGGCTTTGCCAACACCTTCGATGCCAACGAGGAATTGACCAAGGATGAGGAGCTCAACCTGACCGATAAAGAGTTCGTGAAGCGAATGGGCTTGGATCGCGTCAAGATGAACGGCTCCAGGAAGGGCGATCTCATGCAGACAAGTTGTGGAAGTCCTTGTTATGCCGCGCCTGAATTGGTTGTTAGCGATTCTCTATACACTGGTCGTAAGGTGGATGTCTGGAGTTGTGGTGTCATTTTGGTAAGTTCCGCGCTTGGCGCACATAAAGTGACTCTTGGGCTGACCTGTTGCAGTATGCCATGCTTGCTGGCTACCTCCCATTTGACGACGATCCCGCCAACCCCGAAGGCGACAACATCAACCTCCTATACAAGTACATCGTCACGACGCCTCTGACTTTCCCCGAATATGTCACCCCTCACGCCCGAGACCTCCTCCGCCGTATCCTCGTTCCTAATCCCCGCAAAAGAGCGGACCTGTTCGAAGTTGCTCGACACAGCTGGTTGAGCGAATACGCCAACCTCGTGGAATTCATCACCAGCTCGACAACACTACCTTCAGAGGTACCCGACTCTGGTGTTTCTCCCGATGACGACTATGCCGAGGCTCCCACAGTCGCCCGAAGCAACTCTGTCCGCGAGGCCTCGAAGCACAAGCAATCCCATCCTCCTGTTGTTGGTGGATTGGCCAAGACGCATGGCAGTGTTGATCCCGAGGCTGAGACTGCTCATCGTAGCACACCCAAGGATGCTAAGCGAAGAACAGTCCAGGTCGAATACGTGGCTCCTACCACGAAAACCCAGCGTGGTGCCGAGGCCGCCCCTTCGAAACCTAGTTCTCACTCTCTTCAACAACAACAACAGGCTGCTGATACGACGGAGCCTATTACTGATAAGCCCCTGCCTCGTGAGCCACCATTGACGAAGGACAACCCTTCTCGCGCTCAGCAATCGAGACGTCCTCAAAGCTCTCACAAGAACGCCCCTCCTCCCCACAGACCTTCCCGCGATACTCGCGCCACCTCCGACAATGCTTTCATGACTGGTGGAACTACCACAACAAGACCGCGAACACAAGGATCAATGCAATCCTCGACATCGATGGGTCTACAGTCTCATGGCAACTACGGACAGCCCGCACCACCTACTATCGCCGATACAAATGCTCACGGACGAATCCAACAGCCTCAAACTCCTGATGAGGAAGGCAACATCGCTAAGGATGTTGGTAGCGTTCCTCCTAAGGTGATGAAGATGTCCACATTCCAGAACGAGACCAAGGCATCCGGTAGGGGCCATAAGCGATCGAATACTCTGGGTGATCTCGGCAACAAGATCATGGGCCGCAGTGGATCCATCTTTGGGGGCAAATCTAAGAAACGACCTGAACAGCAGCAGCAACCGCAACCCGAAAAGTCATCAAAGAAGTACCCCCCTGTCAGCATGTCAAACACCATGTTGCCTGGTGAGGACGCTGGCCCTAGACCATCGATGGATTCGAAGGCATCTAGACGATCCTTTTCCCTTGGTCTTGGCAAGAAGCGTAGTGGCAGTGTCCAAGGCTCAAGTGACAAGCAAAACCGCCGATTCTCTCTAGTCAAGGCTATGGGCCTTGGCAGAAATGAAGGAAGCGTGACAGGATCTGAGGCCGATTCACAACAGGACTTGCCTATCCAACATCCTCGAACCGAGCAGCTTCGCGGCTACAGCAACCATGATGAGCCCCGACACAGCGAGCCCTACTTCGATGCACCCTACGAGCAGTACCCTCAGCGTGACACAGCACAGTCTAGCCCTGTGTACCACACACGCTACGGTTCTCAGCAACAGGATGGCCGAAGGCCCAGCGCGATCCCTACCTATATCCAGGGAGGCAGCCACCTGAACACTGGTTCAGATTCATCGGTGGACATGCGACGACCTAACGACTCACGATCTCGCCCTTACCAAGCAGACTTTTCTGAGTCTGAAGGATATGATGGACGCCCTGTCGGAAGCAGTCGTGAGGACCGCCCGGGTGTTCTTCATAAGAGCCACAAGAAGTTCGGGGATGCCTATGAGGGAGAGAACTACCGCGGTCATGAAGGAAGCAGTGGAGCCGCAAAGCGTGTCATGGATTTCTTCAGAAGACGTGGCAAGGCGAGAGGTGGTGAGGATAGGTGAACAAAGCATGCGTGAAGCAACTGGAGTTAACGGCGTACCGTCTCAGTTTGAAAGATCTTTTGTCCGGAAGTTCCGCACCAATGTTCGCAGTTGGATGCAATAATTGTCATTGTCTATTATTTTTTGCCGGGACACACAACACCACAACACAACACACACATATTCAGCTACCAGTAATGAGGGACGAATACCAAGGGCTCTCGACGATGCCCAATCGCAACTTGGAGACCACCCGGGGTTGGTCCTTTTCCGCACGCACACACATAACTACACATATTTCACAAACACACACATCATGGCGCAAAGGGGATATGAGATTGAGACTTTGGTGGTCCCGGATAGTTATATTCCACTACATACAGTTACTCGGTTTATGCAAAGTTTGTTGAATCATGAGCGGAAGGATAGGAACAAGATGTGGGCTGGACAATCCCCTTGTTTCTGTACATTCTGACGCCGCGAAAGAGGAAGGAGAGAAAGATGGGGGAGTAAAGGAAGAAAGTGTTTTATTATTTTATTTGTCTGTGTCTATACAAACGCATCTCAGCCAAGATTTGTCTCAAAGGAGACATCAACGAACGAAGCCCAATGAATCGAATGTGACTTGAAATGCCTTTCTTTTCAATTGATGAATTCTCATGTTTGTGTTTAGTGAAGGAGAAGGAGAAGGGTTAGCTTGAATACGCTTTAGTTAAAGATCATATAACAACTCTAGATACCTGCAATACGAAATTAAGAGACCTCATCTAAACTCCAATACAATGTCTTTATCTTCCTATCCGTGATGGTGTCAATAGCCTGAAGCTTTACTGATGACGAGGTAGTGACTGTGCTTTGACTACATACAACTGGCGGTCAGTATCGAGCTTTGACGGTGAGTTGTGGCTAGTCGTTGTGGTTGACAAAGTAACTGGTGGACCAGTGCTCGTGATCGACTCAGTCAGTTGCCGATCCACTGTGGGTTTGTATGTGTTTTAAGGCTGATACTTCCTGATAATGAAGGTGAGTTCTCCTATTAGAAGAACTACGGATGTTGGTCGTTAAAGAATAGGAGACGAGATATCAGATACTTAATGTGTGCTTAGCTCTAGTATTTGCTAAAGCTTAGAGTAACTTTCCTGCTACTCAGCAGTAGAGGAAGAACTAAGTCTATAGAATATCCTATCATCTTATACTGCCTGAAATAGACACTCAATGTAGGCTTATCACGGTTGGTTTAATTGCGTTTGGGCACTCTAAGAAACAAATCATAAGTTCAAATCCGTTGATGAGCTGGGGATAGCTGTAAACCCTATACTGAATTGAGGTTCTTGTAGCCGAGGAAGATGCGAGTCAGAAGGTGGATTATGGCGTTTAAACGACAAAGGTTCGTGTGAGTCAGTTAGTGCCACTATTAGGCTATCAGGTGTGCTTTGATAGTGAATATGGAGTATCTTTCAACAAGATTCAAGAATAGATAGCTATCTGGCAAACCATAGGTACTCTAGAGTCGGGACTGGTAACCCTTACAGATACTTACGTCACTTGAGTAATGTCACTGGGCAGGGCTCGCGTATTCAGCGGTCGGTGATTTAACTCGAATTCGCTTTTCGGATCCGACTGGGGTTACACCCGAACGCTATCTCCGTCTGACGATGGAAGCTTGATGCTTTGTTGGCAGATTATACCACGTCACTAGCTGTGTCAGATTCGCTAGTGGTCGTAACGAAACAGGATCTACTTGCGTAAAGCACAGTACGAAGTAATCATTATCAATCGATGAGATTGATACTGTACAGAGTACAGTATCTTGAGATGGAGGGAGTCAAGCCACAACTTGATTGTGGTTCCTGTCGATCTCTTACTATATCGGGTTAATGAGCACTTGCTGTGATCATGCCAAGCCTCTGCCGGCACTTTGCTGCCGAGAAAGACGGGGATATCATGGTTAAGCTTCTTGTTTATTGTTGTGTCCCCAGTAGTCTGTTTGTTGGATCTCCTCGTGGACGATGGAGCTTTGATGAAAGCTGAGTTTGTCTGATGGTCTTTGTCACAGAGCTTGAGATTGGTAAGACTTCAATCACTGCTCTAATATCAAAGAATGAGACAGTGAATGGGATAGAATCGTCGGGATCTGTTTGTAAAGGGAGCCCAGTTTGGAGGCAAACACTCGCTACGTTAGTAACATCGACATGAGGCTGCACCGCCTCACTTTGCCTCTGACACATTCACTTGCAACCAATCACAACATTTCTCTAGCGGGCTGCCTCAGCTGTTTGACGACATTAGATATCCATCACAGACACTGGACTCTCGGTCTGGCCAGTTCCAGCCATTATCTACCGTGACTTATTCTCCACCAGCGCCACTGTACTCCACTAAACAAACAGCGTCATCCCCGGCCTACCTCAAGCCTAGGAAACTTGGCTACCCTTCCCGCCTTAAAGCCAAGGCCTTGGCTCCTGTTTCTTCTACATCTTCTCACTTACACTTTTCGACTACACATTCTCAAGCTCACCAAAAGCCCCAAGACAACTATCTTCACTTGATAGTTGACCCTTTTCTACGACTCATACTCTCCCGAGTACCCAACACCTGTTCGATGAAGGAAGCTTCTTCTGAACCACCCAATATAGATGGCAGTCGCTCTGGTGCACAACCCGCAGCGCCCACTGCTCAGGGCTTGAATGAGCAACCTCGAAATGAAGAGTTTAACGAAAAGACCCACTCGAATAAACGAAATGGCAGCAGGAACAACTCCCTGCCCAAGATCCCCTCTACCGGCGATGTCCCCTCTCACACATCGTCTCAGGCTGCACGATCGGGGTCTGTCATAGAGACTCCTGGCAAGGCTGAAGAGCCTGCACAAGGAGATATCTCAAGTATAACCAGCAAAAAGACTGGTTTTTTGGCCGAGGTCAAACGCAGTATCAAGATCAGTATCACTTACAGCTGGCTCAATGTTTTCTTGGTATTCGTTCCCGTGGGCATTGCCGTCTCTCAGATCGATGGCGTCCATGCAGGTCTTGTTTTCGGTATGAATGCAGTTGCAATCATTCCTCTTGCTGGACTGTTGGCATTCGCTACCGAATCTGTTGCTCGAAAGATGGGCGATGCTCTGGGTGCGTTGTTGAACGTCACCTTTGGTAAGTCAAACCAGCCCCAACACACAACCACCTACCTTAGTTTCAACTAACATGATTTCAGGCAATGCTGTGGAACTGATCATCTTTATTCTCGCTCTTGTTAAGAACGAAATCCGGGTCGTACAATCGGCACTTCTTGGTAGTGTGCTGGCAAATCTGCTACTCATTCTTGGAATGGCGATGCTCCTGGGAGGTCTACGATTCCGTGAACAGGTCTACAACAGCACTGTTACCCAGATGAGCGCCTGTTTGCTCAGTCTGAGTGTTATCAGCCTGGTTTTGCCGACAGCCTTTCATGCTTCTTTCAAGGATGATGCCCTTGCTGACCAGCAGTCGCTCAAGATCAGCCGCGGAACCAGTGTGGTTCTGCTTCTAGTTTATGTCATCTACCTCATGTTCCAGCTCAAGTCGCATGCTTACATGTACGAATCCACTCCTCAGCACATCATTGATGCTGAGTTGGCGCCTGGTCCTGCCGCCGGTCTGCTGGACTCTTCCAGCTCCGATGACAGCTCGTCCTCAAGTTCGGACTCATCGGATTCTGACTCGTCTCACGGTACTATGCGAAAGCGAATGAAGAAGGTCCTTCGTAATAGACGGCACCGAAGATCTAGCGCTGCTTCTGCCGATACCGCTGACACCAAGGGAACCCGTTCGGCTTCATTTGTAACCAACAACACCACCCCACAGGAGGAAGTTTCTGAGGCAAGAGCCTCTCGCCATCGGATCCCCCGTTTCCCTTCTTATGAAGGAAGTGAGCACGCTGTTGATGACGACGATGAGGAAGAGGCAGAGCGCTCCCGCAGACGTCGACGTTATCGCCGACATAGACATCGTAAGAGTAAGAAGGAGGCCCGCAAGGCTAAAAAGGAGCTGGACGGTGCCAAATCTTTGAACAACGTCCCTGAGAATGCACCCGAAAACAAGGGCGAAGGGGAACCTCGCCGCGTTGACTTTGCGGTACAGGATGATCTCGAAGCTGGTCCTTCGTCCAACGGGGGCAAACGACCATTCCCCTTGAGAGGTATTTCCGTTAAAGCCATTGCTCCCGTTTTCACCGAGAAACCCGCGGGCCCAGCTCCAACTGTTCGTTATGGCATTCGACGTACCAACTCTCTCCCGGATCGCTTACAGTTTCGAGCTCCCGGCGCCATGCTGCCGGCTCAGATTCCCCCTATCTTGAATGCTCCTGGTGCCCAGATTATCGACAAACAGGAAGAAGACGAAGAGGAACATCTCTCCCAACTCGCTGCCGTCATTCTCCTTCTGGTTTCCACGGCCCTGGTCGCAGTTTGTGCCGAGTTCCTTGTCGACTCGATCCAGGATGTTATCGAAACTTCACACATCAACCAAGTCGGTATCGGTCTCATTATTCTGCCTATCGTTGGTAACGCAGCTGAGCACGTTACCGCTATCAAGGTCGCCTACAAGAACAACATGGATCTCGCAATTGGTGTCGCTGTCGGAAGTTCTATCCAGATTGCTCTTCTCCTCACTCCATTTATGGTGATCCTAGGATGGATCATGGATAAGGAGATGACTTTGTACTTTACGCTGTTTGAGACTGTTTGTCTCTTCGTTTCGGCGTTTATTGTCAACTTTTTGGTCCTGGATGGCAGAAGTAACTACCTTGAAGGTGCATTGCTTTGTGCGGTGTACATTATCATCGCCGTTGTGGCTTTCTTCTATCCTGATGAACAGGATGCCAGCGCCTGGGGTGGAGGTACTTAGTCTAGCTTCTGAAAGCTATCAGTTGGTGAGAACGGAGGATAGCTTTCCTATACATGTCGAACAAGACATGGCATGCCATAGGCCGTGATGGCCGTCAAGCATGGTTTAGGACATATGATACTCAAATTATGAGAGGATAAATAACGATAGTATCAACTCAATGCGTTTCTTGCTTCCTCGTGATATGTAAGGGGCTGTGCAAGCTCAAAGCGGCGTGGTGTTTGTGGAAGTTTAGCGGCACAGCCACGGCTTTAAAATTACATGATTCCGAATAAAGGCCACGAGAAACATGCATATTCCATAGCTGTCTCTTTCACTCTTTTTCACTCCACATTCAACTTCATACTAAAGTGATTCGCTGTTGGTTACTGTTGTGTAACCCAGGTACTCAATTAAGCTTATAAGTGGTTGCATGTGCCCACTTTTGAATCCCTGCTCCAACATCGTCATACTTTAAGCTACTTCCTAGTTCGCGACACCTAATCTTAACATCATCACAAACAATCATCATGTGTTTCGGGAGCAAGAAAGAAGAGAATAATGATCCGGCGCCACGTCCGGTGCAGAGACCAGCATCTTCTCAAAGCCAGAGCGATGTGAAGAAGAGCAAATACAACCCTCAGAATGACCCCAACCAATACGCGGGAGAATCTAGCTATTCAGCACCTCCAGGTCCCCCTTCGGATAGGAAACAGGCCTCGGACTTTGCGCCGCCTCCAGGACCACCGCCTGGTCAATCATCATCGCAACAGTACTCTGCACCTTCAGGACCACCTCCCGGTCAGTCGTCGTCGCAGCAATACTCTGCACCTATGGGACCACCACCGAGCAAGGCCGAAGGGCAGTATGATGCTCCCCCAGGACCACCTCCAGGACATGCATCATCACAACAATACGATGCTCCTCCAGGTCCTCCTCCAAGCAAAGGTGCGCCGCCAGAATACGCACCTCCATCCGGGCCTCCCCCTAAGCACGACTGGGAGGTAGCAGTGCCAGATACATCACTATTCCCGCCACCTCCTGCTATCTTCAGCGGCTACGACAGATCGCCTACGAGCAATGCTACCGAGGACGAGGCTAACGCTGGTGAGGATTGGTGCCAATCGTATCCTATGACTGATCCTATCTATCTGGATCAAACTGGAAAGGCGGCTCTCCAGGCGGGTAATATTCGCCTCATGGAGCCTGTGGGCTTCAGTGGTCAGCTCACATGGCTACAGCCTGGACACTGGCAGGGCTGGACAAAGAAGAACTCGCCTGATCGTTGTATCATCGGTTACCCACCACTCTATTCGGTCACTGAGCATGACCCTATCCGCCTCGGTCAGCCAAGAACCATCTACTACGAAGTCAAGGTGGCGCGAGACAGCCCCGAGGTATTTCTCGCTCTTGGTTTCACCGCGCTGCCATACCCTTCATTCCGCATGCCAGGCTGGCACCGCGGCAGTCTAGCAATTCACGGTGATGATGGACACAAGTACGTCAACGACCGCTGGGGTGGTCGCGACTTCACTCAGCCCTTCCAACGTGGTGACACGTACGGTATCGGTATGACTCTCCGTCCTATCGGTGGACCGAAGCCGCAGGTTGACATCTTCTTTACCCGCAATGGCACTATGACAGGTGGATGGGCGCTTCATGAGGAGACAGATGCTGAGCAGGATCTGCCTGTGACTGGACTAGAAGGCTTCCACGACTTGAGCTGTGCTATTGGAACGTATGATGGCGCCAAGTTTGAGGTTATGTTTGAGCCGTCTAAGTGGATGTATAACCCTTATCAGGTATAATGGCTTGACGATATGAACTGAGGAGGTATTCTGAGATTTTAGTACCTGTAGTAATAATTGGTAAACCATGTAGATATCTAACGCTATATAACAAGAAACAATTCCTATCGTTTTCATTCTGGATGAATGTTTGGTATGCTTTCCGTAACTAGCTCAGGTGCATTTAGTTCCATTTACATCCATGGATTGGTGGGTACTTGCAATGCGCTGTACGATGGAAAGTCACACACCTCATGGTTCTGATGTAGTGATGAGAGAATTATAAAAAAAAATCAGGAATTTGAATTCGTAAATGGTCTACATCTTTGATAGCAATTGTCCGGTTCAACAAACGTATATTGACGGCAATTAACATCCGCCGCTGGGTGTAGGTTAAGTCTACATGCATCTAACGGGACGGCAACCCCCATATTTACAACCCCACCATAGAACTGCGCGACCGACAATCGCGACTTAGTGGATTCACCATCATCGCATATCATCATTACTTGCGCATCATAAAATCATGGAGGTTGATAGCGATAACGGTCCTCTTAGCCAGTACGCCGCTGGTGTAGTAGTTGATAAGTAAGATTACAGCTATTCAGTATTTATTCTAGGGCTATTTTCTGACTATAGCAGGGAGGCCTGGCCTGCGGTGCGCAGTGACATAATTACCAGACTCGACAAGGTATTTCTACACATCGTGGTTCGATAAACTCACATACTGATTGCTTCAGATCGCACACAATGACTTCCCTATACCCAAACTACCGCCTCCGCCTGCAGTACCCCGGCCCATTATAGCAGCGCGCACGTCTCCGCGGCCCTCATCACAACCTGCCGATTCTTCTCAAGAAACGAACAAGGAGGCATCAACAACAGACTCGCTCCCCGCCACACAGACCATCGAAGGTGCATTGCCAAAGCAGCTGGCAGATATGCTAATCGATATCACAAAACACCTTGAGACTTTCAAGACACACCCTCCTCATACCATCCAACGACTCGCCGAGTTAATCCTACGACCCAAAGCGCATTACAAGGCGGTTGCACCTTACTTACATGCTGTTGATCGCGTAGTGCAGGTGACGTCAAGTACAAGCACATATCCTCTTCCACCACCTATTCCCGACATGTCCTCGATGCATCTAAACGGAGAGGAGGCCAGCGATCCTGCAACATCGGTCTCATGGAGCAATCCTACGACAGCAGCACTGGGTACAGATGAAGCGCTTGGGGGCGCATTATTAACGCCTATCCCTTGGTTAACGAGACGGAGCCCCGAGAGTTCGCAAGACACACCTGGAGCGCAGATTCACAGCGAAGGTACCGAGACAATTGAAGGGCCCAATGGTGGAGGCATCATCGAGACCGTGTCTGTCAGTGTCAACGGAATTCATTCTACAGGTCATGCGCGAGGAGTCACACAAGGCGAACTTTTGCGCCAAGAACAACGTGCTGGAGTGGTCCCTGTGAGTCAGCTATCAAGAGCTCAGGAAGCTGCCCATGAAGGAGAGCGCATGACGATGGAGGAGGATGATGACGAGGAAGCGCAAGAGGAAGAAGAGGAAACACCACACGCTAGAGGACCTGAAGAAATTGGGATGAGCGATACAGGACCTCAATCCACAACGACAAGCTTCATGTCTGAAGGTGGCATGGGCATGCAAGGAATCGACGTGGAAGCAGCAGTGGGTAGAAAACACGACGATGACGAAGAGACCAAGGATGATGTTGACGCTGATGGCGAAGCTAATGGCGAGAGCGAGGCCAAGAGTCCCAGCGCAGAGAGTGTTGGTACGAAACGGGAAGCAGATGAAGATCTCGAAGGCGACTCTTCCAAGAAGGTCAAAGAAGACTCCGACGAAGAAGGAGAGAAGACCAAGGAGGATGCCGATAATGGCACGACTGAGGCAAAGAAGGAAAAGGAAGCTGAAGGGGCAGCAAAAGACATAAAGGCAGAAGACGACCCTGACAAGATGGACACGGAATAGTAGCCTGTGAAGTCCATAACTTGGGGTGTTTAATTGCTTGTGCTGGCCAAGTAGTTAAGGCTTGATTGGGCTACGAGGGTATGCGATACCGTTTTACGTTGTAACTCTAGATTATTGATCGGGAATAGAGTATCTCATGATGCTTTTGCATACAAGACATGAATTCATGACCTATAATTGTATGACTTTCACTGTTACCTCGACTCATTGTATGTATTTATTGAAGTATAGGTACCTAGGTAGCATTGCAAGGGTCCGTTGCTGTGGTGATAGACGCTAGGTCTGTGTTGACTCTAGCGCTCGTGGGCCCAAAACATGGTTCCACGGTTGGACTATTTACCGTTTATGTCCATGTCAAACAGCCCTGCCGTCACCATTAACTATTCTATATGCATGCAGCCCCTCCACGATCTACGTACACACAATATTCAAGTTTTCGAGTTTCAACGTGTATTTTGTCTCTTTGTTTCGACTTAGGATCAAGCGAATGTACAGCAGTTAAAGCACTCTCGAGGCATCCCAACAGCCTCTACTAACACAAACAGTAAAAACGAACCCCCCAAGTAGTTGCCCATCGTGGCGTCTCAACGCACGACACGCTCCGAGCGGGAGCAAAGCCGCATCGCAATGGCTCCTCCGAGCTCCCGTACCTCGAGTGTCCGTCCCCCAAGTGCCCGTCCAGGCGTGAGAACAAGTACAAGAGCGCCATCGACACGATATGGTTCTTCTCTTGCGACGCGCAACGGCGCGGTTTCACCGACTCCATCTGTCGCTTCAACGGCCACTGTTAACACCATTGGCAATAAGCGCAAGGAACGCGATTTTGAGGCTGAGGCCAGTTCGGAAGAGACAAATATTCAGGTCGTTGTTCGATGTCGAGGACGCAACGAGCGCGAGGTCAAGGAGAACAGCAATGTCGTTGTCACAGCGGACTCTGTTAGGGGAAAGGTTGTTGAGTTGTCTATGGGCTCAAATGCTTTGAGCAACCGCTCTTACAACTTTGACCGCGTCTTTTCTCAGGCAGCCGATCAGTACATGGTCTTCGACGACACAGTGAAGCCTATTTTGGATGAGGTGGGTTGTATGGATCTAAGGTCGCAGATTCTGGTTACTGATCCATAGGTATAGATGCTTGCCGGATACAACTGCACAATCTTTGCCTACGGACAAACAGGTACCGGTAAAACATACACAATGTCTGGTGACATGACCGAGACGATGGGAATGCTATCAGACGATGCCGGTATCATTCCTCGAGTGCTTCAGACCCTCTTCACCAAGCTCGAACTCGAAAACGCCGAGAGCACCATCAAGTGCTCATTCATCGAACTTTACAACGAAGAACTCCGCGATCTGCTTGCCTCCGACGACGGCGCCAAGCTCAAGATTTACGATGACACATCGCGAAAAGGCCACTCAAGCACGATTGTTCAGGGCATGGAGGAGAAGCACATCAAGACCGCTAATGAGGGTGTTCAGGTGCTTCAGGAGGGCAGCTTGAAGCGTCAGGTGGCGGCTACAAAGTGCAACGACCTCAGTTCTCGTAGTCACACAGTCTTTACTATCACAGCCTACGTCCGAAAGCCTAATGAACATGGTGTTGAGGCTCTCGTTAGTGCTGGAAAGCTGAACCTCGTCGATTTGGCTGGAAGTGAGAACATTCAGAGATCTGGAGCTGAAAACAAACGCGCCGCTGAAGCTGGTCTTATCAACAAGTCTCTCTTGACTCTTGGTCGAGTCATTAATGCTCTCGTGGACAAGAGCTCCCACATTCCCTACAGAGAATCCAAGTTGACTCGACTGTTGCAAGACTCTCTTGGAGGCCGAACGAAGACCTGCATTATTGCTACTATTTCCCCTGCGAAGAGTAACTTGGAAGAAACCATTTCGACACTGGACTATGCTTTTAGAGCCAAGAACATCAAGAACAAGCCTCAGCAGAATCCCATGGTTGAGAAGAAGACATTACTGAAAGAGTTCACCATGGAGATCGAGAAGCTCAAGAGTGAGCTTATTGCTACCCGCCAACGCAATGGTGTTTACCTCTCCAATGAGGTATATGAGGAGATGACGGCACAGAGCGAGTCTCGTCGCATTGTCAACGAAGAACAGACTGCGAAGCTTGAGACCCTTGAAAGCAACCTGCGCAACAAAGTCCAGGAGCTTTTTAGCCTCCAGTCAACGTTTTTGGGTCTCAAGAAGGATCACGAGGGTACAAGGGCTCATCTGGACGATACGAAGGAAGTACTGGACCAGACTGAGATTGTTTTATCAGCAACACGGAAGTCGCTCGCTGAGGAGACCAAGATCAGAAAGGCACACCAAAAGACAGAGCAGAAGCTTACCGAGGTTGGCGGAGAACTCATCAACAAGCTCCATAAGACAGTCCGCGATGTTGACGGTCTTCATGCCAAGAACAAACGGAAGTCGGATCTTCAGTCTCTCAACCGAAACACATGGACGACATCCCAAGATCAAGTTGCTGATGTCACATCCATGGTCGAGCGCCGAATCGAGGAGTTCCAGGGGGAGCAGCAAGAACATATCTCAAGCGTCGGAGAGCGTATGGGCAACTTTGTCGATGAGGAGCTGCGCAAACTATCATCCACACAAGCTTTCCTTGACGAGCACCTGAATACCTTTGCCGAGTCTAAGAAGGAATTGCTTGAATCTAAGCAAAAGTCGAAGGAAGATATGGATGGAGTCTTGGAGGAGATTAAGGTTGTTCGTGATACGGTCAAGGAGCGTATGGGAGAGAGCCTGCAGTCCATCTCCCACTCTGCTGAGAGGATAGCAGCAGATATGATGAGTGAAATGACTGCTTTCCACGGACAGGTATGATTTCTCATTTCCAACTCGAGGATAGCTACTAACATATTCTAGCTACATAACTCTTATAGCGCTCTTGGAAAGGACTTCAAGACTATCTTCGAGGAACTTGTCAAGCACATAACTGCCCAGAGAGCCGAGTGCGATAGCTTGAAGCGACAACTTCAATCCGCGACCAATACCATCGTACTACAGAACGCCACTATCTCTTCTCGAATTCAAGATGCCCTGACTGAAGAGCGTCGCCTGGCTGTTGACGACCGCCAGAAGCTCATGGCTCAAATCTCGGCTCTTATCAACAATACAGCCGAGACTCAGGAGTCGCGTTTCCATGCCAAGGCCTCTCAGATCCAGAAGAGCATCACTGCTACTAGCACCGACCTCGAGCAGGCTATTGACACGTACGACGAGGGTATGTCCTCTTGGGATTCCAAGGAGAGTGAGATGTTGGAGGAGGTCAAGAAGTCTCGGGACACGCTCAAGACGAAGCTCAAGGATGACTGGACAGCTGCCAACGACCACAGCAGCTCCATTCAAGCTACTGCCAAGTCTGTGCATGCCGAGACTGTTCGTGTTGTCGATGAGCAGATCAAGGATCTCGATGTTCAAATGGAAGCTCTCGACGACTTCCTTACTCGAGCCAGGACTGAGAACGGTCATCACCACGAAGCTCACAACCAGTCCGTCAAGTCTCTGTCGAGCACCGTCGAGGAGTCCTTTGGAAACATTTCAGCCCACTTCAAATCTACATTCGACCGTGTCAAGAATCTGGGTGAGGAGATGGAGATTGACCTTGGTGATCTTCAGGAAGGCCTGGACCCTTTGAACGATCAGCTCTGCCGCCCTCTCGCCAACCTGCGTGAGGATGTCACTAAGACTGCTCTTCAAGAATACCAGCCTACTGGTGAAACCCCTGCGAAGGTCCAATACCACTACCCTACCGATCTCCCCCGTACTCAAGACCACGATCTCATCATCTCAAGCATTGATGAGGTCATCACGCCAACAAAGGAGCGCGAGTCAACCGACAAGGATGCTACAATTGTCTTTGCCGATCTCGATTGTCCTCAGAAGATGGTGAGCTCCCCAGTTCGTCCACCGCAACGTATGTCCATGGCTAGCGCCCCTGAACATATTGGTATGCCCTCAAGTCTCAGAGAGGTGAACCCCAATGTGCCCAATGTGTCAGGTAACCTCACAACTGGATCCATTAGCTTTGACCCTCGGGCCAGCATATCATCCATGCCTCCCGAGCGCACGATGCCACTATTTAAGCGCAACACGCGTGCGACTCGCAGCACAAAGAAGGTTGGCAGCAGGGATCCCATCATCTCTGAGGGCGGCGAGAACACACTCCCGACAGCGCTCGAGGAAAGCTTGTCGAGGAGGAAGAGCCCTAGAATCAACTAGGTTTCTCACTAACGATACTGTCTCATGATTGTTTGTACATGAAGCGTGTTTTTGGATCTGGTGTCTGGTGTTGTACGAAGCATGGCCATGGCAGGTTAACATTCACTTTCGGTTCCTTTGTTGTGGTGGTTTTAAGTGATTTAGGGTTATTTGAGTATTTTTGATACCCATTGACTGTTAGACAATTAAAGTAATGATACTTGCAATTCTAACCTTTCTCTTTGTGATTTATGTCTATCAGCTTGCAAGAGCTACCAAGCTCAAAGCAACACACAAATTGGTATCGTGCTAGACCACCATGAACACCCCGTGGTTTTATCAATGTGCCAGCATGCTATTGACTCTGGTTTCAAACATGCTAACGATGTCTTCCCGTTCAAAAGAGTATCGTGACTCATTCATTTCATGAGGACAAATTGTCTTCTGCATAACTCGCTTCTCGACTTGTCGCAGATTTCTCCCTGAAGACTCCCTTCCTCCTAGTTCTCTGCACGGTATCTTCACCTCTCCATCCCTTCCCCGGTACGATGGGTTTCAAAAAGCCATCAACATGCACACCACCCAGTACCTCATCGTCACTATCGAGCTCCTCTGCCTGTCCCTGGTGAACGAGCTCCAAGTGTCGCCGCAAGTTGGTCTTGCGAGTGAAGCCCCTCACTGAGCGTTCACATGAGGGGATCGGGCAGAACGACAAGCCTCCTACGGAGCCAGATCGGGATCTTGGGGATCTGGCACCTGATGGCGGGCCTGGTGAGCGTGTTGAGCGGCGGCTGGTGCTGCGGATGGAATCGGGGCTTCGGCTCGATTGAGCGAGGGAGGCTTGACGGGATGCGACACGCCGTTGTGCAAGGTCTGCGGCATCGTCGCTCTCATCATCGGCTTCTTCATCGGAATAGGATAGTTGAATAGTCTCGGGACGGTACTCGACAGTAGTGGTGCCACTGCCCTTTGTAGCAGGTACTTCGTTCAACGTCCGAACTACCATCCCCTCTCCAAATAAGTCAGCGCATCGTCGTGTTGCTCTCGCAATGACATCGCCAGAGAATCCTGCTAGGGCAGCCGCGCCGAGTACATCGCTCCAGTCACGAAGACCCAATCTCAGCCGCTTGCGATCCAAGTTTGTACCCGACTCGTTTCCTGTCTCCGAGCCTTGAGACCTCGCGCGCTTGATAGATAAAGATCGTTCACGCTCGATAACCTCATCACCTTTGCGTACCCATTCCTCGAAGGCTGCGTCCCTATCTTCTTTCGTAACGGGGATCTTTCTATGAGATTCACGGGCGACACGCTGGAGCATCTCCTCCTGTGTTTCTCCGTCTCTGGGGGTATGGATTTTTCGTGGCCGACCACGTCTGCTAGTTTTTGTCTTGGGAGCTGCTGAGTCGGAAGCAGATGAAGCTCCTTCGGAATGTATATTTCTCGGGCGGCCGCGAGGCTTCTTTTGTCCGCTTTGACTGTGGCTATCTGAATCTTCCTCGGTTGAAGAGTCAGATGCGTAATTCATACCCGCTACACGAGTTTTTTGAAGAATGTCCAGCGTGTCATCAAGCTTTGAAAGGATATGTCTAGTTGATGGTCGTAGAAGAGCATATGACGCCTCGTCGTTGGCGGATTCTACTGGCTCGTACGTCTTTGGAGCCTGCCGGCGCTTTGGTTTATAATCTTTATAGAGTGCCATATCGTTGTCTTCTACGTCCGTATCTGGCTTGGCTGATGACTCTCGTGATGCAGACTCAGACGTGTCATCATCGTTCTCCTCGTCCTCGTCGTCGGGCTCTTCAATAGATGGTTTGGCCATCTTGGCCTTCCTTCTTTGAAAGCGGCGTTTAGCGGTTCTCAGTATGGTGGCTGAAATCTCCTCCTCTAACTCAGTGCTCGGCATAATCCTTTCCTGTTTGCGAAAGGTGAAGCGATCATCTTCGTCATGTTCTTCATCAATTAATCGCTTTTTGGGCACATGCTTGTGTTTTAATGGCCATGCGGTCCATGCCTTAGGCGGTACCCAAACATTCTCTTGACCATTTTCCTATGTTTTCTCATTAGCCCATGTCTCTCTTCATACCAGTATCAAATATGTAAGAGTTCCTCACAGTTTTGACGACTAAGTTTTGAGCTGCTGCCGGGTTTTGGGCTTGTCGTTTAAGAGCAAATGCATTGTACAGATGCACTGAGAGATCCTGATCTTCAATCTTCTTCATCGATTGCCATAGTAGACGGTCTTCTTCTGTATAAGTGCGCCATGTCGATTTGGGTCCCTTCCAGCGGTTTGGTCTGTTGGCGTTCAAGTCTTCAGAAGCGATGGATGCGATTTCATCGCTGTCTAACTCCCAGGCGGTGGCGCTAGATCCCATTGTTTGAGGATGCTGGGTTGTTATTGTAAAGAGGAAAAATATGAAGAGAGTCGAATAAGACTGCGGAAAGTCACACAATCAATCGGACATAACGTGTTGGGTGGCAGGAGTTTGTGTGATGTGAAGTACAAGTTTTTAAGAGGTTATCGTCGCAAAGTAAAAGTCAAGTTATCCACCTCGCACAGGCAAGAACATGCACAGCCAAAACTTAAGACAAGACAGTAGAATTACCTCAAAAACTCCAGATACGGAACATTTAATGACTGCTTTTAATCGCGTATAACTAAAATCTATCGGAATGGTATTAAACAGTGCCTTTACATTACGCCTTGGCCTTACCCTTGGCCTTTTCCTTTTCCAGCTTTCTTCTCTTGGCCCGCAGCTTCTGGTCCTCAGCGCTCTTCTTGTTGTTGGTGTACACCATTTGCTCGTACAGCTTTCTCTTCTTCTTGCTAAGCATACCCTTCGCGCGGTCAAGATCCTCAGCCTCCTCGCGAGCCTTCTTGGAAAGAGCCTTGCGGGCATCCTCCTTAGCCTTAGCCTTAGCATTTGTGTTCTTGGACTTGACAGCACCACCAGTAAGCTCAGCCTCGAGCTCATCTTGTCGTTGCTCAGCATCTTCCTCTTCTGCCTCATCCTCTTCCTCGTCAGCAGAGAAACCGCCAAACTCATCGTCCTCGGCATCCTCTTCCTCATCTGAACCAGCAACATCCATACCCTCAGCGGTATCGTCAACCTCATCCTCGCCGTCGCTCTGTGCCTCAATGGCCTCAGCCTCAGGCTCCTGCTCTTCCAGAGGAATAGTAGGGTCATAAGCGCCCTGGACGTTCTGCACGAAGGGGCTCAGATGGGGAGGAAGGTCGGCGCCAGGAGCGTACATGTGAGCCTCCTTCAGCTCACCATCGTTAACGCTGTCCCAAACCCATTGAGGCTGAATGTATGTTCGTCCAGGAACTCTTCGGTTGGCGGCAAGCTTCTGTGCTGTCTGGTTGTCATCACCATCAGCCTCCTCGTCCTCGGCAAAAGCCTGAACAGGAGGTCGGTCGACGATCTGATGAGTGATGTTGGGATCAAGCTCGTTGGTGGTGAAAGCACCGTCGCCAAGGACAGCGTCCCAGCCAACACGTCTGCAGCCGAAAGACTTGAGGAGGAATTCGAGAGGTTGTCGTGGGGTTTCGCGAGAGAGGTAGATGGTGAGGTTAGAGAAGAGGCTGTTGCGGTTGCTTCCAGTGTTTGAAGGCTGGAGAAGGACATCACCACCAGGAGCTGCGGGCTCAAACTTGTCGATTGCGCCAGCCTCCTGATCCTCGCCCTCCACCTGGTTCTCGGTCGCATCTGTCGACTCATCGTCGGCATTGCCACCCTTGATCTTCTTGATAACCTTGTTGACAGCGGCCTGAACCTTGGGATCAGGCTTGTGCTCGGCAGCCTCCAATGTCTTCTGCTCCTTCTCGTCAGCGCCGACCAGGGTCTTACCCTCAAGAGTGAAAGCGCCAAGCTCAGCACCAGCCTCATCCTTGGCCTGATCGAACTTGGGAGGGTACTTGAGGCCGAGAGAGGTGTAGAGTCGGAAGTTGATGAAGCCAAGCAGGGTCATGTAGAACTCAATGAAAGTACCCATGATGCGGAAGTCGACGTCACCAACAACGCGCTGGTTGAACTTGTAGGGAACGAGCCAGAGAACCTCCTCGCCCTGAATGTTGGCCTGGTAGTAGATACCCTTGATGGAGAGGAAAGACTTGGTAACGCTCTGCGACACAATGAGGTAGTGCTGGAACTCGAGGCACAGGCGCTCGCAACGGGCAATCATCTTGGCGGGAACCGAGGTGGTGGAAGGCAGATTGGCGAAGAGGAAGAGCATTGACAGACAGTCATCGAGATCGCGCACTGCATCGATAAAGGTAGGGTAGCGCTCACGGATAACATGGTCAAGAGTGTAGCGAGGCTTTCCAGTCTTCTCGGGTCGCGCAGCGTTGCCCTCTAGACGGGCGGCGTCAGTGACATCGCCTCGACCGAGCGCACGAGAGATCTTCTTCTCAAGAACTTTCTGGTCGCGGAACTTTTGAAGCAGAGGCTCGTGGAGCAGGTACTGGATGTCCTTGGTGTAGTAGAAGGTGGTCGAGCTGGTAGAGGACTTGGAAACCTTCTTTCGGCTTCGGGGCTCGCGAGGATAGATTCCCTTCCAAATACACAACTTTCGGAAGTCAGGAAGGTTGATCTGTAGTTTCCGAATCGCCTGGTTTCGGGTAACGTAGTTCTTGGCCGCGCCAGTCTGGCCCTTCTTCTTTATCCGAGGCATTGTGATTGAAAGATTTGGTGTTGTAGATGGTTTGTATCTCGCAGCGAAACCAGCGGGGCACTTTTTTCCTACAATCTTTCAACTTTTTTTTCCAACGTGAAATTTTATGCCAGTTTGTACCGCCTTGGTCCGACGCTAATGTGGACTAAGGTCCGATTGGAAGCTCATCATTGGTTCTTAGTGCGCTCACCGCCCGGGGACATACTCAGTACCCTTAAGCGCATTTCCAGCGCCTGGCATCGCCAATTCAGCGAATACAGTGGAGTCGCGGGATGAGCTCCAGCGGCTCTCTCAGCGGCCCCTCTCCCGAAGGTGGAGGGGCCGCCAAGCAGGGAGCTCAACCCGCCAAGTGGCCTCCAGCCTACTAATCCTAGAGGGACAGTATCGCGAACCTCTTTCAGCTATTTATACCTACAACATTTACTTGGAGCATGCAATGTCAGACAACATGACATTGCGAGGCAAAGCCAGCGTTTTCGCCGGCGCTGCCCTGCTCCGACTCATTCTCTTTCTCGCATTCCCAGGCCTTCCCGATCTACTAACTGGTCGCGTCGAGATATCAACCCCCGTCACAAGCTTCAAGCGCTGTAAGCAGCAACCCCACGTCGCATGACGAGTTTAAAGAGTAAAAGGCTTACAACTCTATAGTACAAGAGGGTCTCTTCTTATATACGAATAATGTTTCTCCTTACGAAGGTGGTGTCTTTCACCAGGCGCCGCTGCTGTTACCATTGTTCTCTCTACTCCCCGATGTAAAGAGCTGGCCCATCTTCACCCATCTACTTTACATTGCCGTCGACCTCCTGAGCGCCGATGCTCTTTACAAGATTGCCGACTCGGGGGTGGCGAGCAACTCGAGGTTGTTCCAATCGCCGCGCCGTGCCAATAGATTTGGTAGTGCCGCAATTGCTGCTGGGTAAGGGAGACATCAGTTTCCAGTTATGAATGCAGTACTAACTGGCAACAGCTTCTTATTCAATCCATATACCATTGCGACATGTATCGGACGGTCAACAGGCGTCTTCACCAACTGCGCTATTCTCCTAGCCATCACCAAGGCTATCCAAGGCTCTCCCTTCAACGCCATGGTCGCTCTATCGTTCGCCTCCTATTTGTCGATGTATCCTATCCTTCTCCTGCCCCCGGTCATTCTCCTTGCCTATGACTGTCAGGTTGATAAGCGCCGGGTTGCATCGTCTACCAAGTTCGCCGCCACCAACGTAGCTGTTGTTTTTGGCTGCATGGTGTCATTGTTGGGCATGTCCTTCTTGCTTGCTAACAACTCTTGGGAGTTCCTTGCTCGCACATACGGCATTCAGTTAACCTTGTCGGACCTGACGCCCAACGTTGGCTTGTGGTGGTACTTCTTCATCGAAATGTTTGACTCCTTTAGGGCTTTCTTCCTGGGTGTCTTCTGGTTACATCTCGCATCTTATCCTGCAGCGCTCTCTATTCGTTTGCGCCCCCAGCCATTGGCTGTGTTGGTCATTCTTCTGGGCACTTTCTCCATCTTCAAGCCCTATCCTTCGCTTGCAGATGCCAGTCTGTTTCTTTCTACAGTTCCGTTATTCCGACATGTCTTCCCCCTCATGCGGTATGCTTTTGTCACGACGTCGACGCTGCTGTATGCGACATTCCTTGGGCCAGCCTTTTACCATCTCTGGATATATGCAGGAAGTGGCAATGCCAATTTCTTCTACGCCATCACACTTGTGTGGAGTCTGGGCCAGAGTCTACTGGTTACAGATCTGACATTTGCGGTGCTGAGAGACGAGTGGGAGATTGAACGCCCTGAGATGGTGGGCAAAGAGATCAGACAGATATAAAACAACACATCAAGGATGGAGACCCACGATACCGCTATGTATTAGACACGGTTCTTACACGATACGAGCACATAACGATAGTTTAAAGCATCTAGACAAAGAGAAGGAAACATCTCCTAGAGTCTTGCCTCCAAATCGGAGGATATTTGGTAGTTTGTTTGTCTATTAAAAGTGTACAATAATGTTACAAGTTCTTTTTTTATTTTTCTTTAATCGACTTCCGTATCGGTTTCGACAAAGCGAGCTTGGTTCGACGAGTGAGAAGGACGAGGTGCCTCTGCCGGCCCACCCAGCACGCTGCCCAACATGGAACCAAGGGCGCCAAACTGGCTCAACTTGGATTTGTTCTGGTATGATTGCCAGACTTGTATCCTTGATCCAAATGGTTGCATAGCCTTGTATGTGTGGTAACCATATCCAAGAGCAGCGCCTGTCGCAAGAAGACTCAGAGCCAGCATAAGAGACCTGCTGTCGATACCGGTGATGCCTCCTTCAGCACGTTTTCGTACTTCAGTCGCGTACTCTTCGCCGAGTCCAGGGACATTATGAAGGATGCTATCCAGAGTCCTGCTACCAATGCGTAATGCAGTGTTTTGGTTTGATTCAACCCAGGGCAAGGGGTTAGACTCCTGCAGATGTCTTGTCTTGAAATCGTCAACGAACTTAGACAACCGTGGGGCCTTCTTCATGATCCAGTCTTTCAGAAAAGATCTCGGTACGGGAGCGTCACGCATCAGCGCAAGGTAGCCAAAGGCTAGACAATCCAAAGATGAGAGTTCAGTATCCTTGAAGAAACCATGTACCTTCTCATCGGATCCATCCTTGAGGAGGTCATCCATTACAGAGAGACAGTCTTCTGTGACCCCGTAGAGACGGATGAGCACAGCTTGCTCAGGGGTCATCTCCTCGTGGATAGTCTTCTTTGTCCGTGCAGGAATATGTCTGCGGAAAGTTTCTGGCAGAGCATCCCTTCCCGATGATAGGTGAAGACTTCCATTGGGATCAAAGTCGGTATCAATATCAGCGAAGCCTAGATGCTCAACACGCTTGACCGCCTCGGCACGGAGCAGCGGTGGAATTGTCCATGTCAATGGGAATGGTAACAGAGTGCTAAAGGCAGGTCTAGTGGTAGCTGCCCAGTTGGCAGCCGAGACATAGAGCGATAGATCCAACAAGGGAGCAGCATGAGCAGACAAGAAGGCAGTGTACGCAATACAATCAGCCTGCTGGAGGGGGGTTAGACCAACGTCCAAGTTGTCGCCAAGTGACTTGTCGGCCAAGTACTGAACGATGGGTGCAAAGCCAGAAATCCATGCGCCCTCATGGTGAAGCGCGGGAAGTGTATCTGGATGAAACGGTTAGCAATGGAACAAGGTTCGGGCAAGACAATGTAAGACAGCGGGACGGGACAAGCCATACTCGATGGGCAGACGGAAGGGTCGTTGCTAGGAATCAAGCGCCAGTCTGATGCAGGGTTAGAGCTATGCAAGTATGTGATGATAGCGAGACACTCGGGATCAATGGACGGCAGGCCAAAGGCTGAGCCCCATACATGAAGATCCATCATGGCGGCGGGCCAGGGTTGAAGCTATCCCGGGGGTTGTTGAGGTGTAACTGTGAGTCGGCGTCAAGAAGAAGCGCGCGGGAGTTACAGGATAGACGGGACGGGAAAAGAAGGTTTGTGATAGATCTCGTGGCGATACGCCAACATCTACAAGTCAAAACTTTGATGATCCTAGACTCGGGGAACTTGTTGAAGCCTTCAAAACGCCAGCCTTGTCTGGGCTCTCTGATGCAGGCTGTTAGCTCAAGAGCCTCAGTGGGGGATTTCCAGCTAACCTGTACAAGACCCGCTCGAGTAGGCGATGCGATATGTGACAGCGCGTAGCCACGTGACGAGATTGTGAAAGCGACTACCATAATATCCACCAGAGATGTAAGTGACAAAATGTGCTTTACAAACTTTATTACTCCTCTATAGAATACACCATTTCAACTCCATTTTATCTATTCTTTTTTTGTCTGGCTTCCACTCAAACAGTCTGGGCTTTTTAACGATCAAGCCTCCCCCCATCGGCCACATGTTGACCACGTTCGGGGCCGAAGAAGATGTTCTCGAATAGGAATTTCATTCGTGATGGCTTTTTGAAAGACTTCTTTTTTGTCATGTTCGCTATCTCAGCTGTAGCCATTTGAGTCAGTGACCTATGACTCTAGAACTGAAGCTCTCTGATCATGCTCCTTTTTAGGTTACACTTTCAGGTCCACCCTCTGATCTACATACCGACTTTGTCTGTTGGTTCAGTCTTGGACCAACCCAAAAGACGAAACCGTTCAGAGTTTGTGACAGTTGCAGTGACGAACATGACAGCTGAAAAGATTACATATCTGCGGCTTACACGTTATGTATGTTTTGTAGATCACTTTAGTGGTCGATTTGAGCCACATCGACTTGAGCGTCTCACCAACAAACCTACACCGAGGGAAATGCCACAAAACCTAAATGCAAATTCGGTCCGAGGCATCGATAATTGGTTGAAGCTCGCTAGCTTCAAAGTACAGTAGATTAATTGGTAATTACACCCATCCTCGATTGCGTAACTGCCACGAGCCGGTGACAAAGGATCGTCAACCAACTCCTAATTGCAAGTGACTATCTCGCTGAGGGAGTGACTATCCAACCACCCTTCGGTAACCTTCACCCGGACCCCTGAAGCGGTAACAAGACGGGCAGACGAGCCATGGAGATGATCGTCGCTCTCTGAGACAGGCACCGATTGAGCAAGTCTCCAGTGACGAAGAAAAGTTTTGACCATATTCGCCACATGGTAATTAAAGGACGCCAAAACTGTCAAAGATAAGCAGCCCTGTGGCTGGCAGTCTGCAGCAACCTGCGACCGCCTGTTTCATCCCAGATCAAGATGCAGGATTACCTTTTTCGGCCAACTGACGATCCTGTTGCTGTTGCTGTGAGAAACAAGAGGACAGGCAGGCAAACAAGCAAACAAGGAAACTAGTGCAAGCCCAAAAACTCCAATACCACGAACTTGGGTTTTCTTCTTCATCAGCTGGGAAACTTGGGGTGCCAATCAATACTCATACCAACACGTTGGTGACAGGAGCAAACATTCACTAGAGTAGTCCTGAGCCTTGGACTTGGGATCTAAACCACCACTGACAAGTCAAGCCAGCCATCCATCCATCCAGTGACTGTAGAGGCCCGGCCAACAAACAAACAGACGAAGATCCGGCTGGCGTCAGGCCAATTCAGGGACGGACTTTGAGAAAGAGACAAAACACTATTTCAGCCCATTTGTGTAATTGGGACACGGCCATCCATCCGATCCAAGACTTAAAACAAGGACAAAGATTTGCCTTGCTACTGAAGCTAAGAGCTACTAAGACAACTTAGGGGGAGATCAAATTAGCCTCTTGAGTGAAACTGGTAACAAAAAGGCCATTTTTTCTATCTAAATAAGCTAAAAGGATGACGACTGTCAATCGATCGTCCTTCGCTCCGGAGGCAGTTCCAAGTTTGGGAATAGGAGGAGGGTTTTTCCAAGCCACGGCGTTTTCGGGTCCGACAAGTACAGTAGACGTTTTAACATTACTATCAAACATTTATCCCCTATGAAGTGATGTGTGTATGTGTATCTGCAGTGCAATGGATACGGATATTCAAAAGCCCTTGTTTAAGGGGGGACCCTGCGAGTTTCAGTTGTCGTTGAGGCGAGCATCAGCCGTTCTGATCGACGCTGCAAATGCGCGGCGCAGGTGGTTCAAAGGGCGAAGGCGACGGACGGGGTTTCTCATGTTGGGAATGAAAGCGAGCGGTAACGGTAAATTCCGTTGTGTATTATTAATTGTTAATTAATTCTCTTTGCTTATGATAAGATAATACCTGTATTTGCAACGCAAGGGAGAGAGCAGAGTAGGTAATTGATTAGCAGGGGTGAAGGAACGATCACGAGGCACTATTTGCAGAACAGGGGTTTGGAGAGTCTCTACCTAATTTTGAGTAACGCAATAATCAAGTATGGATGGGTACTGACTGTATTGCAATTCGCTTTCGCTTCCAATTCCTAACAAGGCCTCACTAACGAGGATCCATCGGTTCGCCAAGAAACAAAGGCCAGGAACTAAAAAGTTAATATTTTCAATCAGGGCAAGTAAAGGGGCCAAGACATGATATTCACTTAATGATTCAAACAAGATGATTGTGTGGTAGTTCATTGCGTATTGCATTGATTGTAGTAATAATAAACATGGTATCTCGTTCTCCATTCCCGTCAACACTGAGTGATCAGTGGACATAATTCCCATTTGCTCCTGGGGGATTCGAGGTTTGTTTCCCTCTCCCCAATGATAATTCTATGTTCCCAGCCCGACGTATTCATCGTAAAACCAATAATAAGTCCAAAACACTCACACTGATGTGTGGTGTATGTTGTTGAGACGCCGTGATAATGCCCTGTCTATTGATACAGTTCCTGAAAGACCGTGGAACATAAAATAAAAGTAATGTTGATTTCCTCCCAAATAAGTTGTTGAACGAAGTAGAGAAGTTGGTTCAAAAAGGGTGTAAGATAATTAGATAGTGTAGTAAAGGGTATTGTAACGTTGATGCGCTGTTTGCGAAAGGCGCACGCGGTAGAAGTGAAGGTGAAAAAAGAGTCCGGTCGGTCCAGCCAAAAGGGACAGCTTGTGGTGGTTGCTGAAGTTTCCGGTGGAAGCAGGTTGATTGATTCGACGGCTGAACCAGTCGAGATGATGTGATGTGATGTAGTGGTGGTGGTGTTGCAGTTGACTTGCAGCTCTCAGAAACAAGTATCATGTTGATTAATTAGGTGCATGAGGGGCTCGAGTTGGAGTTCGCATGTGCATAAGATGCAACTGGTTGGTTCCTTGTTGATGCTGTGTAACTGAAGCCAAGAGCGGTTGAGAGTCATGACGATGATGTTATGTCATGTTGGTTGTAGAGTTGATATGCCGTCGAATAATTGTCGATCTGCTTTAACCTCGCTTGGGCAGAGGAGGCAGAGGGCGGCTAGGAGGAGGGCCGGGGCAGGGAGGAAGCTGCGAAGGTCGTTGAGCAGGCATCTTGATGGTTTGTTTGTTGTAGTTGAAGTATAAAAGCTTCGAGTAGTTGTTGAGATAACCGAGGAGTAATAGCTCGGTTGTAAGTAGATGTAGATGTAGATAGTTGTAAGTGCTCGTGTGTAAGAGAGTAGAGCTAGTTAGACTGCAGTGAATGATAAGATTCTTGTTGAGTCGATGATGAGAGTGATCTTTTTGGTCGTGGGGAAGAGGGAGGTCGCTGCCCTTTTTGTATTCCCTGGTGTTTGTGCCTCCAGCCCAGCTTTCTCACCTAGTTAGCCAAAGTCAAAGGTAATCTGAAGTGAAGCAGCCCAGCCCGGGCAGCCAGGGCGCAAGACACAGGGCACCACTTCTGGATACAGGGGGTGTGCTGTTCACAAAACGGAGTGAAAGGGGGGAGTGAGGACACGCCCATCAGCCTGATGAACATGGACGCCCCGCTCATGCCACACACCCTGACCCCCTCTCAGGTTGGGCTAGGTTCAGGGCAGGCCAGGGCAGACTAGGCAAGAAAAGGTCTGTCTCTCTCGTACGAGGGTGAAAAAATGTAGATACGTCAGTCGAGGTACTTTGACCCCAGGTACCACCTGAAGCAAGACAGACGAGACTCAGACTCCTCTCTCTCTCCCTCAAGCGAAGCGAAGCAGCCAGTCAAATGGCTCCATTATAATATCATTCTCTTACACCGCATCAGATTGATATAGAGAGTGTCTAAACATGATACACGTCCTATTCTTTTCGTCTCGTCTTGACTGAGCTGCAACTAAAACGATGGAGAAAAGGAGAGCGGGGATTAGTAAATAATGCAATGGCTAAAATAGAATATTACGTAGAAATGAGAATGAAAATAGAACATTAGGGAAATTGAAACACGATAAGAGCGATAGCATAACAGAGCATAGACTGGCTGTCCTGACTGTCCGCTCACCTCAGACCAGGTCTAGTACTGTAATATGCCCCCTGTCGCACAACTCAGCGAAGAATAGAATAGAATCCACCTGTGCGTTCAATAATTAATCAATTAATTGCATCTCATAATTCCTGACCCCATATCTACACTCCGTAATGAAATTACTACACTACATACGTATCCGTTACCGTATCCCCTTTCATACAGTAGCACAATGCAATGCATCCATGGCCCAGCCTGATTTGATTGTTCTTCACCGATTCTACTGCATGCAAATTAGTTTCGGTTTGTACAGCACAGCACAGCACAGCACAGCATTAAGTGATAGGGGTCTGTGTCTATTAGTTGACAGAATACTGCACGCCAGACGCCAATTGGACTTTTGAATGCCGATAGACCCCAAAAAAGCAACATCGGAGGATCTTTGTAAATGCCATTATGACGATTATCTGCTTGGTGCGGCGTATTATCAGCCTCTTATTGGATCTTGGGTAGATCAGCTGGGCTGTCTACCTGGTAAGCTGCCAATGCAGTACAACAAGGACTACAACAAAGCAGGCTCTATACCACCATGTATTCTTTTTCTTCTCTATGCAGTTTCCTGCAGTTGGTTTCTGCTGTAAGAAAGATACTGTATAATACTGTATCCTGACCTGACTTGACCTGACGCTATCAAACGCCAGTCAATCTTAGCAGAGCGGCTTCCGCCGTAGAGGCGCACACAAACAGGAAAACGTAACCCGTTCAGTTCCTGTCTGTCAGTTCCCCGCCGTCAACTTTACTGGACCGGGCTGCTAGTATTAGACCAAAAAATCTGCTCTGCCTCGTGGGAAAATCTAGACTAAACTGACTGATTCATTCCATCCAGTCCGGCTACCGAACCGTTTATTCGTCTTTGTCCATGACCATCCCACACAAAAAGTTATCCATTATCTGCCAAATCAGGTAATTATTGGCATAAATCCAAACTTGACTCCTGGTTGGCCGGCTTACACGGCTACTGATCCTCGTCAGCCAAGTGTTCCCCCAAGACTGTGAAACAAGAGCGAGAGGAGGAGAATAAGCCAGAGAGGAGCCACTAGCATGACCGCTTCGCTTCTCTTTGTTGGGGCCTTGGGGGCGGTTCCACAGCATTATCACAATTAATCCTGGTATGGAACGTCGCATGGAAGCTTTCGTGGAAGGACTTATCCCTGGTCACAATTCTTCTTAGGCTCCCTCCATAGTGGAGAGTTGTCGGTTTAGATGACGTCCAGTCCAATTTCGATGGTCCAAGCAGAGCAGAACCTGTCATCCATCCCGTTTCCGTTTCCGTTTACATGTGAGGTGAGCCCGCCCCCTTGCGAAGCTGACACCAGGACAGAACAGCGCCAGGGGGAGGCGAATGTGTTGAATTTTTTCTGTCACCGCTCTGAATAGCTCGTGTTGCACAGATGGGTCCAAATTTTAAATTCAATTCACTACGTACTGCACCGTAATTTGGGTCAGCTTACGGCCACGCTCAACAACAAAGAATTAGGGCTGAGCTTGCAGCATGCCTGCATATCGATGGATATGCCAAATTAATTGTTGTCTTGACCGCTGGAATAGAAGCAAGCATCGTGTCCACAGCAACTAACTGACTACTGTATACTGACCGATAATTGATACACATCTACTCCGTACATGCATGTGTATCTGCATGTGCATCTCCATCTGCATAAGACTTTATGGAGCTTAGCTGCATGATTGGGCGCCAAAGAGGACTGCTCTGTCGGTTTGACGGGCCTAGACTTCCAGCTCATCATAGACTTTATTCCGACTGTGGGGGATAGTGCTGTTAATTCAATTTCAACTATCTTGGTGTCATACCGATGTTTGTTTCTCTACCTCGGCATAGACTACAAAGTCAAATGATCTCTGACATGTTGCAAAAGGTCTCAGACCTGACAGAATTGACTTTATCCTAAATCCCGGCCTTACAACACGTGTTTGTTTGTCTTGGCTGGCATGTTCCCATTCTACGGCGAAGCAATTGTAGGGTAAATTCCCATCTCCTTTTGGTCGCCGGCAATTCCATGCCACACGATCGACTAACGCACGGAGCGTAAACGCCGATTTACTGAAGAGTGCAATACACGTATTCGTTTCAGGTTACTTCGCTTTTCTTGGTTTCGGCAGTATGGCCCAGTATAGCAAGACAATTCCCGGTTTAACGAGCCGTCTTGTAGGCGTTTTTCTACTCATCACTTAAGCTTAGGAAACCCACCAGACAGGTGTCGTGGAAAACCTTAACAGTGAAATGAGCTCTTGTATTGGCTTGACTGCTTAGACAGACGGGCCGCCTCCGATAATACATTCCAGTGTACATGGGGAGAGGCCTACTTTCTTTCCCTGACGGTTGAAGCGCCGAACTGTAAACAACGGGATATGGGCAGATTGTCAGAGCACTCAGCACTACCGTAATCTGCGTGCCTGTGCCTGATTTGACACGGCACAGCTGTCTTGTTTGAGCATGGGTTTTCCGAGGCTTCCTTAAGCTTCACGGAGGAGACCAAAATAGCAATATGCAGCATAGCACTGCCAGCCTTGTATATGTGCGCTGCGATTACATTACTACGCAGTATCGTAAGCCATTCCTTTATTAGAGATCTGGCATATTGAAAGCATCGACATGGTTATGAACATGGATGTCGCGAGGCGTGGTAACGATTTGCTGTACCACCGCCTCTTTCTTTTCGTCTTGTTGTGCCGTTTCTATTGAGTTCAGCCAGGCGCAGCCCTGCTGCAGATTTCACATTCACAATTGTTCACTGTATTCGATACTGAACCAGGGTCTGTTATTGATGGTTCGCAGGTGACGCCCTACTGGATCTGTATCCCTGTCTGACAACACCAACCAACCGTTTATTACCCCAATCCTCAGCATCGTATGCATCCGGGGTCTTGGTCTTAGTCTGACGGATGACTCACACGCACAAAAAAACAGACAGGAAAAAAACAAAATGACGATGCTGGTTGCTGACTTTTCCCAATGCCGAGCGACGTTGCAATCCCCAACTCGCCAGACCGTGTCTTGGCGGTTCCAGCATTGATTAACGGTGTGCACAAAGTGTCCGTAGCTTATTCGTATTCTGTTGCACTGAACATGCATGCTCTTAATGAAATGAAACCTCCACTTTGTTCTTCTTCGTCTTCTCTGCTCTGACACCCCTTGTGGTTAGGTTAGCAGATCTTCGCTTCTCCTAAGACCACGCCTGCTAGGACACTCTACTCTACTGCATGCACTGCAAAAAAGACCTCATCTCACCGCGATTGTGACTGTGCGTTGCGAAGCGAAGAGCTCGGGCATCGAACACGGTCGAGATCATCATTTGATGGATTGGTATGACTTCATAGGGGTCCTTTATCAGCATGTCGCAATTCCAACCATGTGAGGCTGTCTCCACCAGTTTGGTTTCGCATTGGGAAGATCTTAGAGATGGTTACAGTAATGATTCATGCCATGGTCTGTGAAGGCTTCCAAGTGAGGACCCCGAGTTTTCCGAGCTTAATCGAACGCCTGGTCCGGGTTGTTGCTTGTAGGAGAGATTGGAGATTGTTCCACGAAACCTTCGATTGCTTCCATAAACTGGAGACCTCTGGAAGTTCCAGACACAAAATTGAGGCGTCAGTATTGGCTGAGGCTGACGCATGGATGTCCGCGATTACCGAAAATGAGGATGGACCAACAACCCACGATAACTGGAACTCGAACTAAACACACCGACAAAGAGCCCGGACACCTTCGAATCCTTCCAAAGAACATTCGAAAGTCGGGATTTTCTTCTAGAGCCAAGCTTGGACGTGAATTGCATCTATGGAGTAGAGTACGACGTAATTTAGCGCACAACCATGATGCCTTTCCATGTATACTATATGAATGAATGAATACCTGGTCTCTGAATGGCTATCTTTGGTTTAGGGCGCGGCTGAAAATGCCACCTCGGCTTGTTATAATATCTTACCGCCAGTTTGGGTCACTCTTATTTTGATCAAGCCCAACTGCAACATGTGAGACGGACTCGTAGCTAATGTTGATGCTAATGCTAATGCTAATGCTAATGCTAATGCCAACACAGGGATTTGCTAAAAGACCCTTTGTCTCAGTTGTCTCTGATGTGTTGTCCGTTTAGACGCTCGCGATGCATTGTTGCGGTATGTGATAGACTTGCCTTGCCTTGCATTGCATAGTAACCGTTCCCCATATACCGGGTCTCCTACCTGGATGTAGACCGCTCATACAGAAAGAATTTCCACTTTGATGGTCAAACAACAGTATTTTTCATGCACGACATCCCGTCAGTGAGCATGTTTGGGTATCTGTTACAGGTTACACGGCCCAACTTACGGCTTGGGCGTCATGAGGTTCTTGGCGAGAATCAAACCGTATCCATCAATGCAGTTGAGTTGTCCAACGGTCGGTCGGTCGGTTGGTCGGTCGGTACGGTACAAATTGCTTGAGTAGCTGGTCTACTGGTCAAAGATTAATGGACCATCCAAAATGGGTCCATGCTGAGATGAGGGTGTGTCTCCAACTGTGGCTCTGTCAAATGAAAAGCCCCTGCAATTTTCATAAAACTTTTACTTTTATTCTTGCAAATGAATGGAGTAAAACAGAATTAGTGCACGTGCCCCCTTGTGAATAGAATAGATTCTTCAGACCGCCAGCCTTGTCTGGTCTTGTCTTGTCTCGGCTCATCTCATCTTGCTGACTGATCCTGTCACTATCGGACAATCGGTCAATGCCGTAGAGGACAGAATTCTTTATTCTCCTATGTCATGCTTCTGTTGGGAAATTACATCCCTGGACCCTGCATTGACCACAGTTTGAACTATTCATCCCTTTAAGCAACAATCTCTCCACAAAGTCTGTTTTTTCAGCCTCAATAACTGGAAACATGAGATTCGGGACGGGCGACGTATGCAATGCAAGCCCCCTTCAGCTAATCTCTTACATCTCCAGATAATTTGCCTCCAAGAGGATATTTTGTGTTTGTGCCCCTGACTAAATCAACGGGTGGTGGCAAACTCGACACTAGCGGCAAACATGAACCGGCTTCAACGGCCATTAGAGGGCCACTGGGCGCTGGAGTTTGAGTTATTGTAGGTCGTCGGCAGTGAAATACAGTGGACGACAGCCGTGGACGAGGCTGGAGACACTAAACTATGGCACTCGAGTTTCATCCCATCTCAAGCCGATGATGACGATTCTAAAACCACAAAAAAACCACAAAAAACTCGAAACTTGGTGGATTTGTCGCACTATTACCAAGTTTTATTTTCTCTTTCTTTTCTTCTGCGCTATTGAATGCTACGGTAGCTGCGAATGTACATATTTCCTTTTTAATCCGGGGTCCTTAGATGAGCACCCCGTACTCTGTTCCAGACCGCCGGGTCTTGGATCTGCTTCACCTTTTCTTGCTTCACCGACTTGAAAATGTTAATGAATCCCAGAAAGTGGGAATGGTGGCAAATTTGACCGGAAACAATATGGAGACAAGACATGAGACCGCTTGTTTTGTAATGGTTTATTTAGTTATTGATCTTCACCTTATCCAGGGTCCGGACGAAAGGGCGGAATTAGTTGCGCTGAACAAAGATAGTCTTTGATCTTCATGAGCTAGAGGCGAATTCTTATCGAGCTATGAATCCGCTTACTGATCAGACAATCAATTAACCGATCAGACAGAAGTCGACTGCATTGTACTGTATTGCATCTTGGTTGACCAATGAGTTTCAGGCTCGTATCTGTCCCTGATTTCAGTCTGTCAAAGAGAATGCCTGCAGACGATCAATCATGAGGTCTTCCTTTGATGCTACGCTACCAATATCTGTCAGATTATTGGTACGTCTCTGATCATCTGACGCAGAAGCAACGTTTAATCATCCATTCTCGGTAGTTTTGTCCGAGCAACACCAACTCAAAAGTACGTATTCTGTACGTCCGTTCCGCTCTGACGGTACCAAGCCAGTGGTAACCAGACCAGGCTGCCAGGTTTACCGAGATGAAAGCGGCCGACCCAATTGTCCTCTTCAGAACAGGGATCAGTGATCACCGTAACCCGTCTCAAGCGTGTTTTGGGTTGATGGACCAGTCACAGTCAAGCTTGATGATGCTGCGTACCTGTATCACGGAGACGCCGTGCCTCGGCTCCAGATGAGGCTTAGGCTTGAGTGTTAGACACTCTGACCTAAAATTGCAGCCAGTCAGTCTCTTTGGTCTTCCCACAAACCGTTGAACTCATCCTAGCGGTCGGACTTTAACACGGCTTGGCAAGACCGTCTTGACGCCTCTGCCGGGTCACCACGAGCTGGGAAACTGGTTTTGAGGACTAGCATCCCCTCTCTTCGTATTGTCAGAATGCCGAAAGGTTACGGAGTTGCTAAGAAGTCGGCCCCTTTCTGATCTTTGGTGATGTCTGACTTTGAGGCCAAGTGCCGCAAGTGTCAAGACTCTATACCCCATTACTGGCCCGTGCCTACGATAGAGTCATCATCAACATGTCAGAACCAATCTCTCGGTTTCTAGTCAATTTGGAAACCAAGTGGCCGACTTTCGGAGCATGGCATCGTGATTAATGAAAAAACTTCCTTCCACTGTCTCATCTCAGCATAGCTGAGTCCTCAGTCGACTCCGCTCAAAGACAAGATCCCATTTCCGTATCATGTCAGTGACATATCAGTAGTGATACTCGGCTGGCCTCGAACCTTGAACTTCAGCCTGGCTGAATATTTCATGCGTTGTCTCAATTCAGCCTGAGACAATTGAGCGGCTATAATAAGCAAATACTGACTATTGTGCTGACGGTAGCATTGCAAAGACAAAGAGTCCCTCGAAAGAAGAGGTCAAAGCCCAAAATGCTCATCGTCAAAAGCAATGGTTGGCTGATCGAGTTCAGCTGCCAGCCACAGAAGTCAATTGGAGGCGCCACTTGAGCATCCCCAGGTACGGAGTGCACTCTATCGATACAGTCACTATGTATGGATATACGTATCCGCATGGACCTCTCAGCTTATTGTACAAGGTTATCAAGCCACAAGACTCAAGTTCCCCAGGGCATGCACTGCACTGCACTGCACTGCACTGTTGCACCCTCTCGCTCTCTCGCTCTAGGCTCTCCACGTGGGATTCAGGGGGATGTGTATGACGATGGCGCAGTGTGGCGCTCCCCTGACGATCCCAGCACCAGTTCGTGTCCATCATTCTGACGGGCATGGGGAAATAGGTACAACTCGGTACGGTACCCTCTGTACTTTGAGCTTCACAGGCTTCAGGCTTCAGGCTTCAGCGTGTGTCTCAGTTTCAAAGTCGTCAGCTTGATACGAAGCCCCCTTTCAATGCTCCCGCATCCCGACCGAAGCGACGACACCTGGCCTGGACACGTATGTTTGTGATCTGATTGCAGGTGCACGGATGGGGAACTACCTGGAAAGAAACCTGATTGATCGGAGCATTGATGAAGGCTTCTGACAAGTTCCATGCTCTGAAACAAGATATTATTGGCATCGATGAATATTGAGAATCGATGATCCGGATGAAGCTGTCTAGATCTTGGCCACTGCCTTGAACCCAAGATTGTCACTATTACCGATTCTTTCGGTCCTCTTGCACACCTCCATGGTTCAGCTATTGGTCTGGACCGTTGCTATCTCAAGCCAGCCAGCCGTAGCATGGATTAGGGATGTCTGGTTATTATTGACACCTATCATGCACCCACGGACTCTCCAATGTCCGACCCCCTGCCATGGGGAAATGATGCGAGGCTGATGCTGATGCTGATACTGATGCTGATATTTTTGGCGACGATGGGGATGCCCTGAATCTGGAGGCTGACTTGAGCGGTCGAAGTCACCCATCGGGTCTCTTGATTGGGACAAACAATCTTACGTGGCGTATTTCTTTCCCTGTGAGAGAAATCTTTTAATCGATCCAACGATGTAACCCAACTGCTACTGCGCCCAGAGCGACGGGACTCTTTTGTCACTTTTCTTTCCTTTCTTTTGTTTGAAGTTATCCGTGCTTACTTGGCCGATATTTCCGATTATTCTCGTTGCCTACAACAATTGGGGGCGGGTCTTTGGTTCTGAGACATGCGAGTTTTTCCGCTCACACTATGAAACTGTGGTGTTGTGCTTTATCCACGAAACAACTTCCACCATTACTATGTACATTGTGGGCTCATACTTGATACAGATCATGTGCATATTATCCAGGTTCAACTGGTAATGTGCTCAACCTGCTGCGATGCCTCAGTTGAAATATTTCTTGGCTCACCACTATTCTGCAGCTGCAACATTTTATGAGGGAGGGTTCACACCTAGACCCCCAGTAACCCTTGCACGTGGTGATGATTCGCAAGGTTATCATTGCAGGGGGCACGGTCCCTTCCATGAGCTGCATATTTTATATGAGGTGTTCATCAAACATGCAGCTATCTCCACGTTGGTATATACTCGGCCAAGGCAATGCATCTCGGCATGCATATTCATCTCTGTACACCGTACAGATACAGCCGCAATAAACGACCAGTCTTCAGAGCCCAAGACTGACACGGGCCATGACCGGCATTGCCATTTGAGGACTCTCTATCTTGACGACCTTCCAAGATAGCCCTTGCTTAACAAGTCGGACTGCAGTCCTCCTCCGCGATTGCCTACATAGGGATATGTCTTGTCCGTTGAGTGAGGCCTGGCCGCAGGGGAGGCGGCCCTGTCGTTTTGGGAGTCATATTACAACGCAGGGGACTTTGTGCGCAGCCTGCCCAATTCTACAGATACCCAGATGTTTCCGGTGGACTACATACAGATTGTTGCAAAGTTTACAGGCAGGCAAGAGCACGGCTGGGGTTATTAGCGCATCCCTTTGTGCATTGCGTACTGTAGTATCAATGCTTTGCAGACTCTCAGCGCACTCTGCTCTCCAAACGTCAGCGTGCATGACATGCTCCGAATTACCTAGTTGGGTGCTGTACGAACATCACTGACGCTTGCAACTTCCTATACTGCGCATTGTCCTGATGTTCTGTTCTGAGACTTTGTTGGTTGATCATATCATGATCGACATTCAGCTGATGATGGGTTGTGTACCTGTTGGTCGTATACTCGTATAATAGTTACACATGTGTATGAGCCGTGTCAGCTCAAGTGTGCGCCTTGGAGAGTCAGAAGCAGATGGATGGATCGTGATAGATTACAGGGAGCTTTCAACTCGCGAGGGAGAGGTTGTGACAGGGGATGTTGTTAGCGACTGAGTATCAGATCGGCCCGCTGCGGGTCCTAGATATGCGTCGATCGTCCTCCTGCGTGCGACATTTTGTTGTTGTTGTTGTTCAGGGTCGAGGGTCCAGATGCAATTCTGCCCGACAAGGACGTGTTTGAGGAATACGGTGATGGATACGGGAGATGCGTCTCTGTGTTGTTGCGGAGAAATGACAGGACGTCTACAGAAACGGATGTAACTCGATGCGTTGCAGATCGTGGGGTTTGTCCGTGAGAAAGACGAAGACGCGAGAAACCATGTCATAGAACCCTGACTATTACACCAGTATCAACATATGATGACTGACGATAACACAGATGTGATCAACTAGTGTCGAACTACTGTACCTGCTATCACAGTCAAATCGACTGATTGATATTCTTGGCCTCTGACGAGCGGGGACTATCTCCATATTGACTGCAAGGTATAGCTTGAGGATGTCTCGGTCAACTCAGCGTCATTCTCCACGATCCGGCTAACTATGCTATAGTGTATTATGCATGTAGTTGAGGGTCAGCAACTGGCGGTCAACTTGATGTTATGTATATGTGAGAATCGAGATTAATGCGAGACGTGTGGTGTTGTCTGTGTGGTTGCCGTTGGTGGTGAGAACTAACAGGCGGCCACTAACAACGGCCAAAGGATCTGAGATTAGGTCGATCCTTTTTAGGTCTAAAGACTAAAGTACTCTAAAGCCTGCAAAAGGGAGTCACGAGATGTCATTTGCAAGCAACAAACCGCACAAAGTTCATGCATGGTCCTTTATGATACTATAGATATGGATGCTGAGTTGGCGAATCCTCCACGACGCTAGACTTACCGCAGTCTATTTGCTGCAGCAACCCGTAGTTCAGTTTACCTTGGAACCCAACGGTGAAGTAAAGTCTGCAACGGCGCCCTATTTTCTGAAGATCACTATTGGTTCCGAACTCAATTGGAGTGGTAACGAATAACCGGTCTGCAAAGTCATCATCCAGCATGACCTCTTGTGCTCAGTTAGGTAATGAGCTATATCGTTGAGGGGGGCCGGGACCGGGATCGGATGAGGGGAAGCTCAAGCTCAAGCTCAGGCAAGTAAGCAAGCTTCAAGTCTTAGCAACCATGATAAGGTAAAACAAAACAAGGCAAAGCAACACTAGGTAGAAGCAGGCAGTCGAGACAGGACAAGACACAACATCAGTAAAACCAGATACAACAGTATCTCATGGTGTGTCTGCCTGATCAACTCTACTATGTAACCATGCCATACTAGAAACTAGTAGTGGCACAGCAGATCAGTTGGTGTGATGCCTGCCACAGCCATGGGATTTACTGTATGTACATTTGTCCAAAGCCCGGAAGGCTGAGACGTACAGAATCCCAGATATCGAAAGGGCCATGTTTCGCATGTCCAAGCAACCCAAGGCCCCGGTCTGGCAGCAGCAGATCCTCCGCATGGGGAAAGGGAAGCGATGCGATGTCATGATAACGAATGCAAATGCATGCATGCATGAGTATGACTGTAAGCACAACTGTATGATGCCACGACAGTCAACGTGAGTCCCGACCGAGAGGTAATAGGCCGGGCCAAACCAAAAAGAGGGGTTTGATACGGTAAGAAGATGCCCACGTATTGATAACCGGATCTTACTGCTGATGCTGATGAAGAATTGCGTATATATCATACATCATGCCGTTATACCGGTGGGCAGTGTCAAAGAGTCATATGCAAGGCAGAGCAGACAGGGTATGGCAAGGCAGGGCAGGGCAGGGCAGAGCAGGGCGATGAAGGAGGAGGCGTGTAAAACAAAGAACAAACATCTGTAGGCATGCAAAGCAAGGATCTATCTTGCAAGGAATTAACAAACAAGTGTAATATCCATGTCACCAACTCTCATTGTCCCTTCAGATAACAAGGTACAACCACCACTTGTACCACGGCTGGCTACATGAACCTAGCTCACCGAGTTTACAACGCAGGTTTAATTGAATAGACTTCCCCTCACTCTACCTAACTCAACTCTATCAAACTGCTGCAACTTAACTCCACGAAACTTTCCATCATCCTTGCTCGAGTTTGTCATCGCACGGTTGCGGGGTCACTCGATGTTTTCTAGTTGATTAGTGGTATTTTAGCTGCTACTAGGCATGTCATCCACACCCATTTATCTATCAATTGCCTGAGACACCGTCTTCGGGATGTTTCAACACAGTCATATCTTTGAGACATTCAACAAAGACAACCGGCAAGATTATGCTGTTGGTGCCGGTTCATACCGCAACTTTGTTGCCAGCGGCTGCTCAGCTTCACAAAAACGCCCCCTCCATCTCAGGCACAAGGCACAAGGTACCAGGCACCAGGGGACAATGACAATCATCCATCGTAATGATGCTTTGGATATATCCTGTGACCACAAACCCCGAACATCCCGTGTCTTGCAAATCAAGTTCACGGGGGTTGTTCTGTAAGACTCCCAAGAACTAACATCACGACGCCCAAGGTAACGTATCCGTATCCGCAATACTTGTACAACGCCAAAACAGCTGTTATATCAGCCCAGCCTTGGGTGATTCTGTCATAAATCATCTCTTGGTAACCTCAGCTCCTTTCTTTGTAGTTTCATGATCTACATGGCCTCGTAATGGTGTATGCAATATGTGCCCTCCGCTATTAGCTGAGTCCAGTAGTACTACTAGTATCCTGTTCGTATAATCAACGAATTACTGAAACTAACGGACGAAACTTTCCGTGTCTACGGTTACTACCCTATAATTAAAAGGCTCGAGTCCTAAATTAGACGCTACTATTATGTCAATAGATTTAAGCTCAGCCTGCTTTGCCTCTTAGTCACTGTGGCTGACATGGTTGCTGGGTGTCAAATATCAATTCAATTTCCAAGCCAGCCTCACCGTAGGGTCTGAGACATGCACAATTAATAATGGTTGCCTTTTCAGGGTTCAACCTGTCTTAACGTTATGAATTGCATTCATAAGTGCCTAGCTTGAACAATTGATATGTGATCGACTGTAGGGTTACAACGAACATGCTTTTGTCGGCAGTAAATTGACCTCCGAGTATCCGGTCTCTCACGAAATATTCGACTAGGGATCATCGATGCAGGGCCTCTTCAACGCCCGCTTCAACCCTTACAACAGAACCCTTGCTTAGACAAACTCTTCGATACTGTTGATGTTTTCACCGAGGCTTTGTAGCAAGACTAGGATACAATAAAAAAGCCTCAAGTGCACTCAACAAGACCCATTATGCCACCGGACAAGGCCAGGGTATGTCTGGTGCTACGCAAACACAGAGCCGAGAGCAATTGCGGCATATACACGAAACTTGGAGTAACTCCTCCGGACACTAGGCTTGTAGAGATATTCGCTTGTCATATCACTGAGACATGCGTTTAGCCAAGCTCTGATATTGCCCATACTCGCGCTACGGTGGTCCAATTTACGACCCAGCCATCTAGGAAAATAGCACCTAAGCCAGCATCACAATGGAGCTTGCAGCAGGGGTTTGGTGTTTTTCGACTCTAGATCTTTCTCGCCGTGCCGAGTTTATCCTCGACCCATGCCCCGATGGATGCCAAGAGATATCAAGGCCGACAATTGACGGTCATGTCTGAGCGACCTGTTCAAGGTGGGCCGTAGCCATGATACTATCCCTCGTCAAAAGCATCGATTGAGGCTAAGCAGCAGATCGAAATGTGCCCAATTGAACTAATCTGACCGTTGCGATGATTTTCGGTCACCGTCTGTGATTGGCAAATTTGCAAGACTGATCATGACGGGAGTCCGTCTACTTCTGGCGCCCGCAGCCAGCCCGAACACCTTTCAGGGATCTGGCGGCCGTATCCGCAGTTCCCGTCCGTCAACCCCAGTATTCGGGTCAGCTCTCGTCGACCTGCCATTGTGATTGCATGCATGGTCACGCCATTCTGGGACGTCATGTTGGTTGATATGCTTCCGAGACACTCTGCTTGCATGCGCGGAGTTTTCGACACCCCGAAGGAACTGTAATCGTGATCGGTTATGGGATATCCTCACCAACCGGCACTTGGGTTGACGATATCCAATTTTCCATCATGGCTTGACCTTCTGGCCGGCCTTTTGCGCCCCCACCGCTGTTGCTGGCTGCAGCGCTCGCTCTCTTCTTGACCACGAGGCACAGCACCTGGCCGTAGATTGCAAATCCCTCATATGATACATCCATTGCAAGTTTCTTCTTGTCATCGTTTGTGCCGAGACCGTCGCCCTCCTGGGCCCGGGGTCTTTTGTGCGGGGGCGCCTCCGTGTCTGAGTCGATTTCGATGGCCGAGGCTGTTTCATCATCTTCAAAAGCCTCAGAATCATCTTGATCCGGGTCTACTGTCCCTCTCTGGCGCTTGCTCCGTCGTGTTGTTGTTTCGGCAATTGGAATATCTGACAGTCTCACCCCATCTTCATCATCCTCTTGTAGAACCGGGGCGCGAAATTCATCATCGACATCCACAGGAACGCTGTCCGTCTCTCCAATAAGCTTGGACGAGTTAGACTCCAGTTTTGGTGGCAGCTTGTCCCTGAAATGTTTGGTCCTGTAAATAAGAGAGTGTCTTGTGCTTGTTTCTGTCAAGAATATGGAGACCTCGAATTCATCTAAGCAAGATAAGCTGTTGAACAGATCGTTCAGCATAAAGGATGGACTTACCAGAGACGATCACATCTTTGATACTCTTCTTTTTGCTCTTCTTCTTCATCATTCTCTCTTTCTCTTCACGAAGCTTTGGTAGGACTAAAGGGCGGATGCTCTCAATGACCTTTGGCAATATTGGGTTTCGAGGATTGAGAAGCCATGATTGAGCTAGAGCAGGATTATCGAGATAAATTCGGCACTCGAGGACCGAGTATTTGGATATTCTGAGATACCGACGGACTGGAGCCATTTCGTTGATGTTCACTCAACATGAGGTTGTTGAGGGAAGCGTGAATGAGACCTCGAAGTTGTCGAACTAGGCTTCGATTCGGTGATGTAATAGGCGGTCGTCCACTGTAAGTCGCGACGCGAATACGCTAAAATTCAAGCTTCCACTGGAATGGAGTACTGTGACGAGCTTGAGTTCAGCCTTGCAGCTGGTCCGAGCGGGCGGATCGCCAATTGAACGCTTCTGAGGTAACGTTAAAAACCTCTATTGCTCAGCCGTGCCGACCTCAACTCTCGAATTCAGCCCATCAAGTGCGACATGGTCCTCGAGCGATCATGCTCAAATCTTGGAAGTCGACCCTGAGGCTGCCTCGGTCGAGTTTCCCGTACGTTTACATTCTATAGAGCCTCCGAAACTCGAAAATGGAGAGCTAATTTAGCCGATTCCGCAGTGCCCGACCGAACCCCAAGCTCGCACCAGAGTATCTTCGACAATGTACCGATGATCTGTATAAATGGCAAGGGGAGAATCGTCCTGAAGAAAAGCCGTTCACACTCCATGATGGTCCTCCATATGCCAATGGCAACCTCCACGTCGGCCACGCCTTGAACAAGGTGCTTAAAGATATGACTGTGCGTGTGAAGGTGCAGCAAGGCCGGAAAGTAACATATCGACCAGGCTGGGACTGCCATGGACTTCCAATTGAGATGAAGGCATTGGGAACAAGCGCCACCAAGGGGTTGACTCCTGTGCAGATCCGGGATACAGCGCGGAAGTTAGCTTCCAAGACAGTCAAGGATCAGATGAAGGGATTCCAGGCACTTGCTGTCATGTCTGATTGGGAAAAGAGATGGACTACCATGGACCGAGATTTCGAAATCAGGCAACTGCGTGTCTTCCAGAATCTGGTACGCCGAGGTTTGATTTACCGCAAGCACAAGCCGGTTTACTGGTCAGCTTCATCGAGGACAGCGCTCGCTGAGGCAGAGTTGGAATACCGAGACGACCATGTCTCGAAAGCTGCATATATCAGGTTCCCAATTGTTTCCGACTTGTCCTCGATACCTGAGCTGGCTGACTTTAACGGCAAGTTATATGCAGCTATCTGGACAACAACGCCCTGGACTCTCCCAGCCAACCGCGCCATTGCTATCCACAACGACATCTACTACTCCTTGATCCAAGTTGACTCGAATGGTTACCTTGTTGCCTCGGACCGCGTGGAGGCCATGAGAGATATGCTCCCAGACCTCCAAGTTGTGACTGACTCCATTCCTGGTTCCAGCCTGAAGGGTCTCGAGTATCAGAACCGACTACGAGGCAAATCTGCCCCATCTCAACCCATTATTGAGGCTGATTTTGTCACTGCTGACTCCGGTACTGGTCTCGTTCATATTGCTCCGGGACATGGACAGGACGATTATGAAGCTTGCTCCAAACTTGGCATTGAAGCTTTTGCTCCCATCGATGACGGTGGTTTCTTCACCAAGGAGGCCTATCCCGATGACCCTGAGAAGCTTACATCCGCACCCTCCATCTTAGATGGCGGGAGTCAATCTGTCCTGGACTTGGTAAATGACGATGTGCTTGGAACCCATAAGTTGCGCCACAAATATCCTTATGATTGGCGAACGAAGCGACCTGTTGTGACTCGTGCTACGGCCCAATGGTTTGCTGATGTCGGAAGCATCAAAGAAGATGCTCTTGCGGCCTTGAAAGACGTTCGTTTTGTACCGGAAGGTGGTCGTGTTCGTCTCGAGAGCTTTGTCAAGGGTCGCAGCGAGTGGTGCATCTCACGCCAACGCTCATGGGGTGTTCCCATCCCGGCCCTGTACGATGAGAGCGGCAATGCTGTGATGACCGTTGCGACTATCGAGCATATCATCTCAGTCATGCAGGAGCGTACTTCATCTGCCTGGTTCTCTGATAGCCCAGATGACCCTGCTTGGATTCCTTCCAACCTCGAGGGCAAGTATCGCCGAGGTACTGATACTATGGATGTTTGGTTCGACAGCGGCAGCTCTTGGACAGAGACTGAGGGACCGGCCGATGTTTACCTTGAAGGATCTGACCAGCATCGTGGTTGGTTCCAATCCAGCTTGTTGACTTATGTCGCAACACAAAAGTCGAAGGAGACTACCGACAGGATCTCGGCCCCTTTCAAGACCTTGGTCACTCATGGCTTTACCCTAGATGGCCAAGGCAAGAAAATGTCAAAGTCACTGGGCAACATGATCGTGCCCAGCCAGGTTATGGATGGTAGCCTTCTGGGGCCTGTCAAGACTAAGAAGGGTCAACAACAATCCGCCGGTCTTGGTCCAGATGCCGTTCGCTTGTGGGCAGCAAGTGCTGACTTCACAACGGATGTGCTCATCGGACAAACCATTCTTCAGCCTGTTCAAACTTCGTTGATTAAGTACCGAACGATTATCAAGATGCTTCTTGGGTCACTGAATCAAGAAGCCCGCCAGAGTCCTTTGACAAAGTTGGACCAGATTGCACTTGTTCAGCTTTCGGATACCATGTCTCAGGTGATGGAATCATACAACGACTTCGAGTTTTACAGAGCGGTTAGTATGATTAACCGCTGGGTCGCAGCCGACCTCTCAGCATTCTACTTGGAGGGTCTGAAGGACCGGCTATACTGTGGCGATGGAGGCGGCGTTCTTGAACCTATCTTCATCGGACTCCTGCGCATGTTGGCACCGATTACTCCTATGCTCGTCGAAGAGGCATGGTCGCATCGGCCAACATGGATGGCCGAAGACACGTAAGTTGCCAATTGGTTCTCAAACATGATTACATGCGCTAATAACAATCAGATCTTTGGAAAACCCCGCTCGTCAGCTATACAACGCTCCCCTTATTGACCCTCTACGTTTGACGCTTCCTCAAGATGTGGTGCGCAGGGATCAGTCCACCATCACAGAGGTTCACAGCGCTGTAAAGGCAACACTAGAAGAGGCACGGACAGCCAAGGTGCTTGGCAGCTCTCTCCAGAGTTCAGTTATCCTTGAGGTCGAGGATGGCAAAGCGGCGGCTGTTCTTGGACGCTATGAGGATGAATTGCATGATATCTTTGTGGTGTCGTCGGTACAACTGAACCAACCTCTCCCTGACAAGCCTGAATGGGCCTACCAGAAGGAATTTGAGATCCAAGATGCCAAGATCAAGGTGCATGTACTTCCACCAAAGCAGGAGAAGTGCTCTCGATGCTGGAAATATGTGGCGCCTATAGAAGACGCGCTGTGTGGCAGATGTGAGGAGGTTGTCGGAGCCTTGCCAGCCGCGGCGTGAGAGAAAAGAGGAAACAGGAAGAGAATGACGGCGATCTTGATGATATACCCCTCTTTCTCTCGATCATGTACAATACCATGTTTCATGCAAGCTACCAAGGTCTTCTTACCACGGGCTTAGAAAGCATCTGTATCATTAGACAAAACAACCACTGTAAGAAATGTTTAAAGCAAACTACTCAACTAAAATTAACCCGCCCCAAACTGTATCCGTTGAATCAAATTCCAAGCGTATGACTCTATTTCTGAAATCGGGGCTGCCCCTGACACTCGCCGCCATCGATCTGTGTTCAGCAGTTCCCGCATGCTGACTTAGACCTTCCTCTGCCGTGGCTAAAGTTGGCTTCTGGCTAAGTCAACTTCTTTCATGTGATTATCAGTATCGGTAGTTTGGGGCCTGAGACAAACCGGTACTTGGAATAAACTGTAGGTTACCCCTTGAAAGCTTGTATTCAATCAATGATGAGCTGCCACTTCGAGACATGCGTGCGTCACTCCCCGCCACGCTTGCGTCTAGGATAGGTGGGAAAGGCACAGAGCCAAAACGCCCTGTAGGTCAGCGGTCTTGTAGCGTCTCATCCATTCCCGTGACGTTCTAGGACCCTTAGCTCTACAGGCGCCTCTACTGTACCGTCCAATCTCAATCTCCATTGTCCAAGGATTATCCATAACAACTCATTGGATCCAATTCTTTCCCATCAACGCTCCGCATATGCAGCATTAAAAAAGTATAACAAAAGTCTTGTTCAACCAACGCATTCATCCGTCGCTGCGACGTGTCTTCGTGTACCTTCTCTGGAGAGAACCATGTCCTCCTGAGGCGGATTCCCTCGCCGGGCATCCACTCCGATCTCAACCTTATTTACGCCGTCATAATCACCGTTCACACCTAGCTATTCTAATTAGCCCCCCGAAAACCATCGTCACCAAGGACAACACTTTTGACTAGGATCTTGCGATTTTGATCGACAAGGACCCTTGGAATCACGAAAAACAATGCTAAACTGCTTTTTCCATCAACTCTGACGACAACTCCCCGCTTCCATCACCATCGTGAGCGTACAGGTCATTCTTTTACATGCAGTAACCATCGCGCCATGGCCGACTCTCGTGCTGCCTCCTCGTTGAGTGCATATGGCAGACGGGATGGTCTAGGCACCCCCGAGCCTCCTGGGAGATTCAGTTATGATGTCGCGGAAAGGGGCGATCACAGCATCAACGGCCTCCTCCATGTTCCTCCCGAACGACCCCTCGCCTTTTCCGATGACGAATCCCTTCCACGATTCCATCACAAATCTCGCGGTGCTGCAGCTGCTACCAGCGGCCTTCAAGCCGGCCGACCGAAACGAGCCCGTTCAAAGCGACCGCATAAGACCCAACCGAGTGGTGCTTTCTTACTTCAGGAGCCCATAATTGCAGATGACGACTCTGGCAAACGACGCAGAAACCGAAGTAAATCTCGACACAAGGGGAAAGATATTCAAGAATCACATTCATCCAGCAGTCAACGGGAATTTGGCCTCGGTATTAGCTCCGGTATTGGCTCCGGTAGTGGTCCTCGAGCTCGCGTCGTATCGCCAGATACATCCCAGGAGGATCTTCACATATCAAAGAGGAATGATGGTCAAAAGCGAGGCCGACGGGCGCATACGTCGCACCCAGGCACTGCGCTTGACGTCGACTCAACCCAAATTGTTAATATGGCGTTGAACTTGAGCGAGTCACGACGCATTGCGTCGCGGCGCAACATCAGCCGTGGGAACCCTCCTCGCTTGGCGCCTGTCCAAGACTCTCAAGCTGGCAGTAACCTCAGAGCTCATCTCCAACAACAAAGAAAGGCGACCAGGGGAGTTTCACCAATTCAGAACCAATCTCTTACACCGCGATTGCCTGACGTAAGGTCCAGTAGTCCTCTGCGCCCTCCACCTTTCGAACCTGCTGCCGACGTCTCTTACCGTTATCATTTTTCGACTTCAACCTTGGCAAGGGCGCAGAAAGCCAGGGAGCATCTGGAACTAATGGCACAGTATAGACGCCTACTGCAAGTCCTTCCCGCCCTTAAGACTGGTTACGATAGAAATTCAGCTTCAAGTCCTGCCGGCTCGCCTACGGAGGAGGAAATGAAAGTTTTCGGGAACAGAGAGCTTATGGTACCTCTCGGTCGGGAATACAACCCTTTGCAGTATATTCGTAACCGGAAAGTAAGAGCCCGTGAACGGATGGCTATTGATGGCGAGAAGCAAGGATTTTCCGACGTCGAATCGGTCAAAGAATGGGTCAACGAAGCAGCAGAGAGAGTCAGAGAGCTCCCTTCCAGCGACGGCTCAGTGCTACCACCATTTCCCGCGGCGGAGGAGGTTGATTCCCAGCTGGCTGCAGATTCGGCCGCCCCTCGAGCCCGACGTCCGCGAGTGGACTGGTTCTTTGAGCCATGCGATCTAGTTGCAGATGCTTATTGGCTTGAACAAGATCACCACAAACAGTTGATTGAGGATAGAAATTTGAACAAGATCTACCCACCAACGGAGGAAGTCATGAGCAGGCCGATGTCAAAGCAGTCAGAGGATGATCTTGAACTTGTTGGAACCGGAGTTTCACCTTTCACAACTAAGAAGATGGAGGAGACAAATGGAAATGCAGACCCATACGATTACAAACTCACAAAAACCGACACAGACGGGTCGGAACCGGGTCACAGAGATCGAGCCAGACAAAAACTCCACCGAGCCAGCGGTTCTATACATCATCGCCGTTTCAGAAGAAGGGGGTCGTCTTCAGATGATTCTGGCAGTGAGGATGACGCGCCAAATGATGGAAGGGCACGTCGAGGCACAATTTCCAGTCATGAGACCGAATTGCTAGAGAAGCAGATGCTGGAGATGGTCGCTCGAGACATGAGACAACAACAGAGACTTTCCCACGTCCCAGAGACTGAGGCTGAGTATAACGAAGTTGAGAGCTTGACTTCACCTGAGCGTAACTCACAAGCGAAGCTCTCTAATGGTAGAGAATGGAACACTGCCGACAACAAAGATTCGGAGCCTCGACCTACGCTCAACAGAGTTTCTTTGGAGATTCCGCCCCTATCAAAGCTGGGAAGACACACCGGTGGAGGCTCCCTGCATGGAAGAAACCGCAAGGAAGGCATCGATTCTCCTCAACCGTCGCCTGAACTCGCTCCACGGATCAGCCTATCGGCACCTCCTACTGGCTTGAACCTCTCAGCTCCTTCTTCCCGCTCATCATCTCCGTCTAGAAACCCGTTCACAAAGGTCAAGCAAATTTTCAAGGACAAGATCCGCGATGAGCCCGAAGAACAAATTGTGGAAACAGAGGATTCCAGCAGAAGACCTTCTACACCGGAACCTCTCCCCTCAATCGAAGCGAAGCCGCTTGAACGACATCCTTCTAATTCGCGACAGACCTTCGAAGCCCATAGACATCAGCGCAGCGTCAGCAGTATCAGAGATGATCAAGTTGGTCTGCGGGGTATGTTCAAAGGTCCTCGTATCGATACAGTGATCCGAGGTAGCGTCTCGAAAATCGGGGACATCCTATGGAAGAAAGACACCCCCATGGAAACACCCAGCGACATTCTATCATCAGACGAATCTGACAATGATCAACCCAAGGGACGATCGTCAAGGATTTCTCTTAATCTGTCCCGGGTGAATTCGAAGCGCAACAAGCCAGAACCACAGCATGGTGCAAAACATTTCTTGGACGCAATGCCGCAATTTCAGCCCATCGCGGATACGCATGGCCAGTCAACGACCGATGCTAAGAAGAGACAGCCCTCGCCATCTCGTGCCCATATCAACAGACCTCCCCCACTCGATATCTCGGGCATATACAGTCCTCGCAAACAAGAAGCCGAGAAAGTATCCGCAGTCGAGCCCGCAATGTCAGAAGCAGAGTCATACCAGGAGAGTGCCAAAAATGACCTTCGAGGCGCAGAGAAGGATTCAGATCAGGCGATACCAATACTTCGGTTCGATGAACCCGATAACTTCAGAGCAAGGAAATGGTCCATTGCCAACCAGCCCATTTCTCAGGAGATACGGCTCTCAAGGCGTGAAGTCGCTCGACTACGCACACTTGTTCTTACCTCTGGCATCAAAGCCATGGAAATCTCTCGCCGTTCACATGAATTAAAGAAACCCCTCTCCAATGATAGTCTTCGAGAGCTAGGCAACTCCCGACAATCAAATACGGTAGGAGTACCATGGGTTGACATCGCCAAGTTGACCCCTAAGAAGTCCCTACCATCAGATGATGCAATTCCCTGCTCCGATCATTTCCGTTTAGCCAGCGATACTCTTGGTGTAGCTATTCAGCACTCAATGGAGCAATGGCAGACGTCGGCAGACAAATTTACAGGACAAACACGACCAAGGCTTGAAGAGCGTATTTGGTGTGTTCGTTCACGGATCGCAGATGAGCTGTCAGGCATGACACGCGAGGCATCAGACCAAGCCGATGAGACTGGAAGAGACTTGGCATTGGGTCAGCTCCTCAAGGTCAAGCATGTCACTGACTTGACGGAAAAGATGATGCGCAACAGACGTAGACGATTCAGATGGGTCCGTCGTGGCATGTGGTCCTTCGTTGAGTGGACCCTTGTTGGCTTCATGTGGTACGTCTGGTTCGTCGTTACCATCTTCAGACTCTTCCTGGGCCTCGGGAAAGGCGTTTGGCAGGGCTTCAGATGGCTTCTATGGCTGTGAGCTTCAAGGTAATCCTTTACACCACGGCATGGACTGTAGGTGACTGGGAGATCACAGGAGTTTGCTTCGTAGGTTAGGTGTTGTCAAGGGTTCCCACCATTCCTTCTTATCCTTACCCTTACCATTCTTACACACATTCTTATTTCTTTCTACATGGATACATATCATTATCCAGTTTTGATACCCCTTTCTTATATCTATGGGGAAGCAGCATGGCGCGGCGCCTTGTGTTATGGTAATAGCATCTAGCTTCGGAGCATATGGCTTATCTGAGCGATACTTCTTGTATTATTTCCTTTGTTTAAATCATGCTCCTGTCACCATATCTGTACGTTAGTTTTAATAATAAAGGAGAGTTGCCTTGCTATCGTGGCTCTCCTATATGACACAGTATGTGTCTATTTGCGCATATACTCAATAAAAGATCCAAGTGCGAAATCTGGACCGCTCCTGAGTGAGTCGTGAAGATAAAAGCATTACCTGGAACGACTTTCCAGATGCAATTTGAAGATAAAGGGGATATATATGTGAGTCACTGCGTCCCCTTATGGGTAAGATTATTCGTGTAGAGGAAAGAATTGAAGCGAACCAGCGCAGTAGGCGAAGATTTATGCAAATATGATAAATAAAATGAATTAAGATTCCCAGTTCCGCCCAGCCGACTTAAAAGGAATAAACAAGTTCTAATAGTCTTCGAGTAGAACAAAGCTCAAAGCTACGCAGCCACCCCATAAAACCAAGGCATCCGCATTACAGTCCAGATTAGCACGTCCGTTTTTAATTTATTCAATCCTCTTCTTGCCCTCTTCGGCATTGAGGTACCTGGCCGTGCTGAGGCCTCTCTCATGCTTGGCAACATATGTTCCAATAACAGAGTCCTTGCGCGCCTTTGCGAAGTGCTCGTTGTAGCCCTCGACGGCAAATGGTCGGGGGTTAAGACGGGGCCAGTTGACCTGTTGAGGTTAGAGTTGGGTTTGACATGCTACATGGTAGATCACTTACGTAGAGCATGCCGTGGTTCCAAACAAAGTAAAAGGACCAGGCAGCAATGACCATCCAGAAGAAAAGGAAGATACGAAGGGGTAGGGCACTTGTATCAGGTGCGCGGCGGGTAAAGAGGCCGACAAGAATGATGAAGACACTGAAGGCGAGAATGTAAGGAATAGACTGGATCAAGATCGGACGACGGTCGGTGAAAACCAGAGTGGTGCCGATGTTGGTCGAGCCTGGGCGATAAGCTCCAAGGAAGAGGTCGAAGGAGTCCTGTCGAGGTCCATCGAGGAAGTTGTTACGGAAGTAACGTGTGACACCAATTCGAGCATCCTGGAGAGCTCCCACCTTTGTTCTGTTTCCTGTACGGGTGACATCTGTCTTCATGGCGCCAGTGCCAGAATAAGAGTTGGAAACAACATCGGCGTTGTCAGCCCAGAGGTTGCGGAACATATCCTCGAAAGCAGCATCCTCATCACGGAATGAAGAACCGCGGGACATGAAACCAACATCTTCAAAGATGCGGTCAAGCTTGTATCGTGCGAACATGCTCTGAACAACATTGGTTCGGTCAAGACAATCCATACAGTTGGTACGCATGACGCTGGTCTGGTAGCTGCGGGCATCAAGCTTGCCTTCAACACTAGAGGGGGTATCAACGGCACGGAAATAACCCTGCTTCTCGAGAGCACCGGCCAATTTTTCAATCAGAGCGTAGGCCTTGTGCATCTTCATGCCCTTGGTCTCACTGTGGTAGTCAAAGTATACGTAGTGCAGGCGGTCGAACTCCTGACGCTTTCCTTCAGGCTGGATGGTGGTGAACTTCTCCTCGGTGAGTAGATCTGCTTCTTGTCGTTCCCTAGGTGCGGAAACGAGTTTCTCGACCATCTTCTCATACGACTCCTTGACACGAGCTTCTCGCCCCTTTTGGTTAACAAGGTTGATCAGGTAGTTGTCACCATACAGGCGGATCTGTTCGTCAAAGTGCTTCTGTGCGGCAGCCAAAGCCGTGTCAATGCCCCGAATCTGAAGCTTAGGGACATATCGCAAGCTGTTGATTTCAGCCCAGAAAGTAGGAACACTGCCACGGGTTTGAACATAGGAAAAGATCTGCATCTCCTGACCGGCGCCAGCGCCAAACTTGCCGCTCTGCATATCAGAGCTGCCAGCATATCCACCCAGTCCACTATTGCTGTCATTGAGGATGATGATTTGCTCTGTTTCATTGTAGTTGGCGACATGCCCTTCTTCATCCACACCACGAGTGAAGTATCTAGTACCTCCGCGGTGGCGCGATCGACGGGTGATGAGAATCATAGTCAGGGGGTTGCCCTTGAAGGTGGTGGGCTTGATCTCGAACATGCCAAAGATACATGGCAGGATATAGGGGTCGACACCAGGTTGCGCGCCAGGCTGCGATCGGGCGCCTTGAGTACGGAAATCGATAAGATCGCTCTGCAGGTATTTGTTGAAGAAGAACCGGTCGTCGGTCTGCATCCACAAGGGCTTGGAAGTGTCGGCCTGGGCTTGGCGTTGGAAGGAGTTGGTAAGATCAATCGAGTACGAAAAGTACATGGGCCCCGAAGCAAGGAAGTTCTTGAGAAGCTGTATGAAGATATCCTCATCGGGGTCGTGGATCAAGCGCTCGCGCATGGGCATAATCTCGGTGGCGGCAACTTTGTATACCATGTGGCCTTTGAGGCGCCCAACAGGCGTGGCCTTTGTGATAAAGATGACATACTTGTCTTTATATGGTTAGTTATAGAGCATAAACTGGTGCCCGAGAGATCATCTCAAGGTATGTCGCAGCAGAGACGAACCAAGACGAAGCTGGATAATTCCCAGAATACCAGCAATACTAGAAACGCGAGTCGTTCTCTTGGCGGATGCGGCGCTGCCATCAGCCAGACGGACATCACCAGTTGGACGATCGATTACGAGAGCAGGCGCATCGGGCGAGGATGGAGAAGTGAAGGTATAAGAATCGTTGGCGATTTTGACATTGATGTCACGATAAGGCATTTTGGGGGTATTTAAGTGCGCCATTGTATCGGATATGCTGTAGCGGAGCTTATGATAGCTGAAGCTCGTGGTGGAAGATTAGAAAAGAGAATAGAAAGCAAAGGGATAGTAACGCCCGGGACTTAGTGGCCAACCTGGCGACTTATCAGCCCTTGACGGCTAAGAAAGACAGTACAGTAAACTTAAGAAAAAAAAGGGACTCGACGTGAGGGATGGGCTGAGATGAGATGGTTTAGTTAGCGAACAAGTTGATGAGGCCAGCGAACCTGGAAGCTATAGCACAGCCACATTGGGAAATCGTAATGACGGAACGATGGGCCCTCTTGAGGGACAACTGTGGCTCGCGCGGGATGCACGTCACATGTTTGATTGGAAGATGCTCGTGCGAGAGTAGGGATACCTGAAATTTGGTTGAAGGCTAGTGCTACGATCAGTACCGTTACCTCCACTAGATTGCGCAAGTGTTCAGTGAAACGCACCTCTCCAGACCCCGTCTTCCCGTCGACTACAGTGGCACAGTGGGTGTCCCTCACCAAAAAAAAGGCCCTGCCTGACCCTGACGTGTGCCTCGTGCCGTTTAACCAGTCACGACCAAGGAACCAAGGCAGTCACTTAGTGACCTCCCATCCATCCCGTCTCGTCTTAATCAAAGAAGCGAAGCCCCGTCCTAAGACTCGCCTCTCACCTTCAGCCTCGACTCTTGTCTTTTCGTACAGTACCAACCATACCTATCCCCATCGTCGCCCGCCAGTCCTACCTTGTACCTTGATTCGCTTTAGTTGCGAAATCACCTCGATACGATTTTCAGCCCGAGCGTCCGTCTCTCCACGCTGTTGTCCAGAACACGTCCGATCCCAAACGCCCAGGTCATACCGCCACTACACTACCTCTATCACTCTTGATAGACGCTTTCCATATCTCTCCATCCCGAAACCACATCCTCGTTTATCAACATGGCTTCCCGACAACCTCCCGCTGGCGCCCGCGGCACCAACACCCGATTTGCGCAGTTCAAGTTGGTTCTTCTAGGTATGTTACATCAGTCTCGTCAACCCCGTCCTCTTTTCATGACATGCTTGCTAACCTTTTGTCACAGGCGAGTCTGCCGTCGGAAAGGTATATTGTAACGAGCGCCTTGAAATAGCGACCTACTGACTTTTTAATTCAGAGTTCAATAGTCTTGCGATTCGTCAAGGTAAGCCGCTTTTGAACCGACCTCATTACGCAAGACATGTAACTTATCAATGTCATTTAGGACCAATTCGATTCCTATCGCGAGTCCACTATCGGTGCTGCTTTCCTGACTCAAACTATTTCCCTCGATGAGAACACCACCGTCAAGTTCGAGATCTGGGATACCGCTGGCCAAGAACGCTACAAGTCGCTGGCTCCTATGTACTACCGAAACGCAAACTGCGCCGTCGTTGTATACGATATCACCCAATCGGTACGCCTATCAACAACAGCAATTCTTATAGACACATATTAATCTTCCCGTAGGCATCGCTAGACAAGGCAAAGGCTTGGGTCAAGGAGCTTCAACGCCAAGCGAACGAGAACATCGTCATTGCTCTTGCAGGAAACAAGTTGGATTTGGTCACCGAGCAGCCCGACAAGCGAGCCATCCCCACTGCCGATGCTGAGGCTTACGCCCGTGAAGCTGGGCTTCTCTTCTTCGAAACTTCAGCCAAGACTGCCGAGAACGTTCAGACCCTTTTCACAGCCATCGCTAAGAAGCTGCCTCTGGACCAGGCCGGTCCCCGACATGCTCGTCCCGGTCAACGACCAGGAGTCAGCCTGGCTCCTGAGAACTCCAACACCAACGTCAGCGGCCCTTGCAGCTGCTAAGCTGGCCATGAGTTCGAAGCATTGAGATTAGACACAACTTTTCATTACGCCCACGCATGCATCACCAGAGCCTCAGTGTGAGTCTATGCACGATAAGCCGTCTTTAACAAACTCTGAGGTCACGAATAAGCTGGGGCGTGTCATATAATTTACTGGAGTCTTTGGTTTTGGAGGGATCAGTTCAGTCCACACTTTTTAATACCGAACTTGAATTTTGTTGCTTGGTAGTATGGGTGACTTGTATGCTTGAAGTTGCTGGAGCTCGGCACTTGAGCATGCCAGAAGATATAGAGTGGCTCATGAGATGAACCGACAGGGGATATGTACGAGGCGCTCTGTAGCATTTCTTTTTCTTTGCAGCTTCTTAATAGATGACTGTCACTAGATGAATTACGCAACTATGCTATCATAATATTCGAGTGATACGTCGAAAGGGACTCAATCACTCATGCAAGATCAGGATTTGGTTAACGGTAGACATTCTGCCAACTCAGAGGTGGAGTACGAGCGAGATATGATACGCTCAAAAACTGAAAAAGAGGTACCATGATTGACATCACTGTTCCGAATGAACGTACCACTCACTGAGATACAATCACTATACATGTATTCGACTTCGCTTGATAAGTAATAGTGAAGCCTGGACCGAAACTTTCATCTCTGAAGCCTAATGGAATCATCCCATGATTTGTTGCCGCTTTGTTGTATAGTAGTTGAGCATGTGATCAGGTAATCAACCGTTATCTGACTATGGGACGGTAAAAGTCCTCAAGGGAAGCCAATCCCAGACTATCATGGTGACAATTATTACACGAGTCTTTCTTATTGTGAATATGGTTATGGTCTTTTAATGTTTCTTCATTTTCAAGATTTTGATAGTCGATAAAGCAGTTGCGTCACCCGGTTCCTGCCGCTGTGCTAACATTTAGCTCCATGCGGAACCGGGAGCTGGCTTTTGCCGAACTTTTACCCTGAGCGTTTTTGAAGCAGCTCTCAACTCCATCAAACCGATATACAACTGCATCGCGAACTGCGCCCTGTTCGCCATTGCAATCCCTCAATGTTGCGAACTTCGCTTCAGTCTGTGAGGGCTTTTGGCGGCAGGCCCGTTGTGGCCGCTGCTGCCCGCCAATGGCCCATTGCGGCTACGCGGACTGCCTCTCTTGCTGGTCAGGTAAGCTTCCCTTGCCTTACAACGTCACACCTAGTGTTAGTATGTAGCAATCAGCTAACCGCGTTGACTTTTCTGTAGCGATTCTACGCCGTCGACAAGAAGCCCGAACTCGATTCTAAGCAACCAGTACTGCCAGCTTCCCAGACTATCTCATCGGAGAGAATTCACGAGACCACCATCGACGATGTCGGCGAGACCAAGGCCGTTATTGGAGAGGTTCCCAGAACACCACCTCCTCCCCCTCCTGCTGCGCCCAAAAAGAAGGGTTTCTTCCGGAGACTGAAGAGCTTTGTTTTCACCCTTCTAGTTCTTGGTGTTGTGGGTTTCGCTGGAGGTGTCTGGTACTCTCGTATTAGCGACAACTTCCACGATTTCTTCACTGAATACGTCCCATTCGCCGAGCAGGCTGTCCTCTACCTCGAGGAGATGGACTACAAGAAGCGATTCCCTAATGTTACCGGTCGATCTAAGTCCCAAGCTACCGAGGATGCTGTCAGAGTTCCTGCTCAGAGCGGCGCTTCATGGCGAGTTGCTGAGGCCGAGCGTCACTCAAGTGCTGGTCCCGTTGCCGCCGCCGCCAAGAAGGTTGAGGAGGCAGTCAAGCCCAAGCCCAAGGCTAAGGCCAAGGCTCCCGTTGTGGAAGCCAAGGAAGTCAAGGAGGCTGCTCCCGCCAAATCTGATACTGGTTTCAAGGCTCCTGAAGTTAACGAGCCCTCCAAGCTCCCTCCTCTGAAGCCGATTGACCTGCTGTCACTTGAAGATGCCAGGGAGCCTGTTATTCAAGACCTTGTCCACATGGTCAACGATCTTATCCTGGTTATCAACGCCGATGGTGCCCATGGCAAATATGGCACCTCCGTCGACAAGGCCAAGAGTGAAATCGCCAAGGTTGGAGGCAAGCTTAAGGGTATGAAGGGCGAGTTCGAGAAGAAGGCTGCCATGCAAGTCCGGGAGAAGATCGAAGAGTTCGACAAGGCCGCTACTGACCTGATCGATCGCGTTGAGAACACCATGGTTAACCAGGAGAACCAATGGCGACAAGACTTTGAGGATGAGATGAAGAAGGTCCGAGAGAACTACGAGGGTCGTGTCAAGACTCTCCTGGAGCGCGAGCAAAAGGTCAACGAAGAGAAGCTCCAGAACCAGCTTGCTCAGCAGGCTTTGGCTCTCAAGAAGGAATTCACCAAGGACATCGAGAAGCAAGTTGAGGAGGAGCGTCAGAGCCGCCTGGGCAAGCTGAACGCTTTGTCTTCTGCTGTCGGAGAGCTTGAGAAGCTCACTACCGGCTGGAACGAAGTTCTCGACACTAACCTCAAGACTCAGCAGCTCCACGTTGCTGTCGAGGCTGTCCGAGCCAGCCTTGAGGATGACCACCACCCTCGTCCCTTTATCCGCGAGCTTGTCGCCCTCCGCGAGATTGCTTCTGACGATCCCGTTGTCAATGCCGCTATCGCCTCAGTCAACCCTGCCGCTTACCAACGCGGCATCTCTACTTCTTCCCAGCTGATTGACCGTTTCCGTCGTGTCGCCAACGAGGTCCGAAAGGCCTCGCTGCTACCCGATGAGGCCGGTGTTGCCAGCCACGCTTCCAGCTGGGTCCTCAGCCACGTCATGTTCAAGAAGCAAGGACTTGCTGACGGTAACGACGTGGAGAGCATTCTTACCCGAACCCAGACATACTTGGAAGAGGGTGATTTGGATTCTGCTGCACGAGAAATTAACGGTCTGGATGGATGGGCCAAGACCTTGAGCAAGGATTGGCTGGGTGAGGTTCGCAAGGTGTTGGAGGTTCAGCAGGCTCTTGACGTAAGTTCCATCAACCCTTCATCTCCATTTTCGCTTTGCTAACATAATATCTAGGTGATTGCTACAGAAGCCCGTCTTCAGAGTCTCCGTGTGGATTAAATAAAAAAGGGATGTCTCATTTGTTGTGTATAATTGGATCCCGGTGTCGTCATGTCTAGAGAAAGGCTGGGCGGCCGTGTATTAGATAGCAATAGACGATGAGGGCGTGGTTACCATCTTTTGCTTGTTCATTATCGTCGACATCTTGATCAAGCCCTATGCTTGATCGCTCTGCTGACTGATACCGGACGACCTTGTACAAGGTGTCAGTTGCTGTTTGTCAGAGATACCTAGAAGCTGAATTTATTGAAATTTGGAACACGGATACTTGTGTAATGAGCATGTTCTCTGGTTCACGGATAGCTTCAAGATGTCTTTTTCCCAAATGTTGGCGGACTTGGGAGCGGAATATCTTAGGCAAAAGGTTGGTGCATGTGGAAGTATGTAATGGCTTGATGAATGACCTAACTATTTGAACTCCATTGCTCCTATGACACAAATTGTATAATTCAATTGAACTTCGGTCAAACTCGTCTTCACTCTCCAGATTAATGCTTTCCCAATGTACTCTCGATTGATAAGATGAATCATCGCTACTCTTTTATTAAAAGTCATCTAACAACACATATAATGGCTACACGAAGGAGCATCAGCACCGCATCTCGCTATTACAACGAAGCTCTCAATCTTCTCTCTACGCTCTACTCAAACCGTCAGATCACCAATTTATTCGACAAACCGACCGCTCAAAATGCCTCATCTGGGCCACCCAAAGATCTCAATGCGCTGGCTCTCCCAGAGATGCGCGAATGGCTTCGCCGCGCTGGATATGAGCCGAAAGATCTCGCTCGCCTTAAGCATATTCACGTAGCGGGGACAAAGGGCAAGGGCTCTGTGAGTGCATTTGCAACGGGTATGCTGAAGCAGTATGAGACTGTCGGTACCTACACGAGCCCGCATCTCGTGAGCCCCCGCGAGCGTATCGCTATTCAAGGCGAGCAGGTCTCTCAGGCTCTTTTTGCAGAGGCTTTCTTTGAGCTATGGGAACGATTGTCCTATGCTGCTAAAAAGGACGGCCAGAGTATTACGGACGCTAATGGGCCCAATTCCAAGCCCTTCTTCTTCCGTTTCATGACACTTCTTGCCTGGCATATTTTCTTACGCGAAAAGGTCGACAGCGTTGTTCTCGAGTGCGGCATCGGAGGTGAGTATGACGCCACGAATATTGTCCCTCCAGAAGCTGTTTCAGCAGCTGTCATCACACAATTAGGCATAGATCATATTGCGATGTTGGGCGACACTGTTGAGAAGATCACATGGCACAAGGCGGGTATTCTCAAGCCGGGCGTACGTGGTTTTGTGCGCCGAATGGATGAAAAGCCCAGTGTGAGGGAGATTCTTCAACAACGGGCGGCAGAGAAGGGCGCTGAACTTGCGGAACTGGACGATGCGAGCGTTGAAAGATGGGGAGGTGTGGTTGGAAAGCTGCCTGGTAACTTTCAGAAGTATAACCAGGCTCTTGCTGTCCTTGCTGTGCGTCACCATCTGGGCATGGATATTGAGCCGGCGACTGCTTTGTTGGATCTCCCTGATAAGATGGTCACTGGACTTAAAAGGGCGAGTCTTAGGGGGCGATGTGAGATTATTCAGCAGGACGATATCGGTTGGCATCTCGATGGTGCGCATACCAAGGATAGCATGCAAGAGGTCGCAAAGTGGTTCGCTGCCAGCATTGGCAAAGATGAATCTGCGATTTTGGTGTTTAACCAACAGGAGAGAGATGCGACACAGCTATTGGCAACCCTTCTTGACACTATTCAGGAGGCTACGGGGCGGGAGAACGTCTTCAGCCATGCATTCTTTACAAGGAATGACCAGGAGAAAGCTCCAAGTGACGAAGCTAGAGACTTGACGGTCCAGACACGAGTTGCAGAGTCGATGAGACAGAGGGCATCTGAATGTCAGATCAAGACTTTTGACAATATCCAAGACACAGTCGCTGAGGCAAGAAGAGTCGCCAGCCTGGATCAAAAGGTTTTGGCAACAGGGAGCATGTATCTTGCAGGGGGTATGTTGCGAGCCTTGGAGCCCGAAGGTCTATTATAGATATTTCCCTCCTATACGCCCAGTAAATGGAATTCTTTTCAGCTTTCATCATAATTATAGAGCATCAGCTTTCTCCAGTATTCCCAAAGCACCGCCGACAAGGTGTAAGCTGCCCGTGATGAGTGCCTGCACTGTCTCGCCTTCTGGCAGGCTCCCTCCGATATGTCTAGCATATTCAATAGACTGTTCAATAGTAGGCATAACCTTGACGATAGCATTAGGGTCAAGCTCTGTCCATTTCTCAGCAAACTTTTGCTGAACCGTCATCTTATCGATTTCGCTAGGATCGAACTGGTGGTTGACAAAGTCTCGCTTGTAACCGGAATCAGCATAGGTGACGTTTGTGCAAAAGATCACATGGTCGAAGGCGGGCTTTCCCTCGCGTTTGGTTGCTTTGAAGACGGACTCTAAGAAGCCGGTGGCTTCAGAGCGACCTTGTTGGTTGAAGATCATAACACGAGGACCGTTGCTGAGGCTATGTTAGCTTGGTCTTTAAATGCTGTCGCAACAGGAGTCCTACCGTCCTGAAGTCTCATCCTGGAACCACTTAGAAGACATTTTAAGGCTGTCAGAGGTATGAGCTCCGTCAACATGCCATGTCACCTTATCCTCCTTCTTAACCTCACATCTACCTCTCCACACAACCTTCTCAAGACCGTCCACAAATTCCTTTGGCAAAGGTTCGGAGCGCGGTGAATGATCAACGCCAATCTTCTCCAGTGCCGTTTCAGCAAGGGCAATGGCTAGCGTGGCATTGCGCTTCTGGAAGATGGCGTCCGGTCGAATCTTGACGGCATTCAGTCGGGGGTCAACATCGAGGACTTTCAGATCCACGTTCTTCTCCTCTGCTCTTTTTCTGAGGACTTCATCCGCATCCGGTACTTGCTCAATCGTGAAGGCCGCGCTGCCTGTCTTCATGATACCTGCTTTATGCCATGCAATTTTGGCGACAGTATCGCCCAGAGCAAAGACATGGTCAATACCTAGTGTGCTAATCCCTGAAGCTACTGGCTTTTCAACAACATTAGTAGCATCGAACTCTCCTCCAATGCCCGTCTCATACACAGCAACGTCGATACCCTCCTGGAGAAAGACATGCCAGCTCATCAGGGTTAGATAGCGAGCATAGATGGGTCGAGGAGGCATAAGCTTGTCCGCTTCATCCTTTGGTGCTGATTCCAGACGATCCCAGACTTGGAAAAAGTACTTTGCGAAGAGGTCTTCTGAGATTGGGGCCGAGTTGATACGTATCCGCTCACGGACAGCGATGAGGTGAGGGGATGTGAAGAGGCCGGTTTTGCGGGGCACGCCTCTGGTGTGCTGGTATTGAGAGAGGATAGAGTCGACAAAGGCGCAAGTACTTCCTTTGCCTTTAGTTCCTGCTACATGGACTATGTTGAGTTTGTCCAAATCGGATGGCTGTGATTTTATGAGTATCATGGTCTCTGTCTTTGGGGATCGCATCTTACAGTATATCCGATACGATGAAGATACGTCTTCATCTCTTGGATAGACACGGCATTTGGCTTTATGCCAGCCTGACGACGAGCCTCAATAATATCATAAGGCGTCTGAAGTGAGTTGAGCGCATCAATGGCGTCCTAATGTTAAGTTTTAGATCAGTATGTCTCCTCATCTCATCGGAGCAACCATGACGTACATTATAAGACCGGTTAGACGAAGCCATGGTGGATAGAGGTATTTGCTGTACTACTATAAATCTGAAAGGTTGCCTAAAAGCTCTCCAAGCGACATAACGCATTGAAGTCACAATGTCTTCTCAAGTATAGTGAACGTTGTCTTGGTCGGTGGTGACTCGCAGAAAACTCGGGTAATTCGCTCGTAGTCAATGAGGTGTAGGGTGAGGTCTTGAGAGATCAATTGGCTCAGTTCTTGAAGAAGCTTAACGTTTCCTGACGATCAGATAATTAACATTGGCTAAGTAAGATTATTGGTTTAATTGATCGACTTAATTGATTGAGAGTTTATCCTGTCACTGAGACAATCTTGCCGCATTCTCTCCTCGGTCTCCCTCCCGCTACTAGTGACGGCCTTTCGGGAGAGAACGCCGCTGATAAGAGTCATGATGGATGTGACGAGGGATGAAGTTCATATCGAATACATACAAAAAGTTGCATTTTTGTCGTTGTCCTTGTCAAGACTCAAAAACCAACCTGGTCAAAGCACTTTTCTGCGTCAATAACAAATGCCTGATCCAACATCGCTAACAGCTCCCCTAATATGCATACTCTTCGGCGCATACCCGATTACCCCGGACCGATCAGCCGATGTTATAATCCTCAACCTCACCCTCTCTCTTCGACACCCATATCTTCATACCTACTTGGAATGATTCAAAAAAGTCATTGTCGAATCTCTTTCCACTATCTGCCCAGGCTACTCTTGCCCGCCAAGTGAGCCATTTCTCTGCCATGACGCCCTCAGGCGCTCTGATAATGCCTGTAGCCAAGTCGACGACATGATGGTCATCAGTTGGCCTCCTATGACTGTGGGAGAAGAAGATTGTGGCGCCGCAAGTACCACAGAAGGATCGCACAACGTTATCTGATGATTTGTATGTCTTGGCTGTGCCGATGAGAAGATCATGTCCGATGCGAGGCTCGCAGACTGAAAGAGGAATGAATGCCCAACCAACCACGTGGGTTCCATTAACGAGCCGACAGTCGTCGCAAGCATCAAAAGTAGCATACCACTTTGTATTGTCCCTGTGAGAAACAAATGCGGAGTAATATTTATCCTCCTTGACTGCCTGGTTTGGTCGGGGGATGGTGAAGGACACACCCTTGCATTGGCACTCAACACGAAGACGCTCGTCACCATTCTCTCCAAACTCGGGTTGTGCTCCAACAATCTTGGCCTCAGAATTGTCATCTGGAGGATTCCAATCGATAAACTCCTGTCCCCTCATGTGCGTCAACGTCTCAGCGATACCCCCGTCCTGGGTGGACTTGCTGAAGATGTGCTTGCGTATATCAAAGCAGTCTGCAGCATCTATAAAGATAGATGTAGAAACCGTCCAGAACTCATTGTCAGGCGGCCCAGTTGAGGCGATATGACAGCCGCATGTCGGACAGAAAAGCCATGGCCAACCAGTTTTGCCAAGCGGATAACTCGCCATGCTGTTTCGAGCGGACGGTTCAACGAACTTGGGCTTTACGCCCTCTGGAAGTGTTGCGTGAAAGACACATGGCGCTCCTGAGGCAAACCTGCAGAGGCTGCAATGGCAAAGATGAGTGAGGAGTGGAAGTTTGGAGACAGGTACGTCGATTGTGTAGTGTACAGAGCCACAGTAGCATTTCGCTTCGAGAGTTTTAGTGTTGGACTCTGCCATCGTGATCAGGCAGAAGCTTGTGTAAGTAGAGGTGCCAGATAGTAAAGAGAATAGTTGAGGGAGGAGAGATTATGGATTAGTTACAGAGCTCCTGGGCTTTATAAAGCGGTATATGACTGCGGGGAAATCAAGATAGGCAGGTAGCTGTTGCCATGAGTCGTTCCTGTTGTATGATGAATCGATATCACTTCTGCAAGCAGGTTTCAATGAGTCCTGGATGATAGCTTGATAGCTCTCACTGTACTTGTTATTATCGAGGGAGATACTATCATAACATGATTTCACACAATAGATATGGTAAAGTGTTAGCTAGTTTACCCGCAGCGTGAAAATTTCACGTCACTCTCTTCTTGTATCCTGGGAGATAGAGTAGCAGAAGGATGGCTTTGTCCTTGTCTGTAATATAAAGGGCGTGCAGGACGCTAAAGTTCAGATCGCCAGCCCGCTGGAGGTACCTGAACCTACAGTGGGGCTGAGTTGACAGCTCGTAGCTTGTTCTTAGTTCCGTTAGCCGAAGTTAGTCCGGCCTTGTTCAAGAACCAGCTCCTAACTTTTTTCTCCTTAGTGGAGAGCCCGAACCATTCATCATGACTTCAGCGCCTCACAAACTTTCTTCTTCTTTCTCATTCTCCTCTTGCAGCCTCATAGCAGCTGCACCAGATTAGTAATTATGTCGGACAATTCGGATATTGAAAAGCAACAAAAGCAGCTCGAGGATGACATCAGTAAGCTGCAGAGTGCCCTGAAGCACTGGCAGACTTGGGATGCTGAGTATGAGATGCTCAAGGAAGAGGTTCAGTCTACTTGCAAGATTGGCGACAGTGAACTCAAGACAATCCACGCCGGTTTCGAGGGCGAGCTACTTAAGGATCGCGAACTTGATGAGATCTTTGGCGAGAGGACACACCGATCTAGCGAGCAGATCTTGAATATTCTTGAACGACGCATCGATTATGTTACTACAAACATCGCAAATCTACAGAAGCAAATCAGCACTGCCGAGGATAAACTCACCGAGCTGCAACCAGATCTCACTGAAGATGACGGTCTACCGATGACGGAAATTATCGAGGAGCTTGACGATGACGACAATGTTATTTCGTACAAGCTGAATCAGCCTGACAGCGCGTTACCTCATATCCAGAAAGCCCTTGAAAAAGCCGGCATTGAGGATTCTGTGAAAGATGACTCTGCCTCACCCGCAGAGAACTCTAAACAGAAAGAACCTGTATCTAAGCCCGAGTCTGTGTCTGCTCCGAAGCCTGCGCCCGCACCTGTGTCTGTGCCCGTGCCTGTGCCTGATGTCTCATCTTCAAAGCAGACTGTTTCTCAACAGACAGATCTTCAGCCCACCAAGCTAGCACCCTCTGCAAGCAAAGGAGTCTCATTTGCTGGAGATACTAAAATGCAAGACGGCCCCACGCCCCAAGTCTCGCGTAATGCTAAGCGTGTTGAAGAGATCATGAACCATGCCAAAGAGCAGGAGAAGATCAGTAATGATCAAGCGTACATCCCTGAGGATGAAGACGAGGAGGACGCAGAATTGCGGCGACAGATGCTCGAATACTCTGGCGAAGTTGGCGCTGTTGTTGCTGAGTTGCAGCTCGAAGAGGGAGACAGCGACGACTATGAGTACGACGAATACAGCGACGAAGGCTTCGAGGATGAAGATGATCAGGAAGATAAGTATGGCCGATATACGGGCCGCGTCGTTACAGACGACTACCGTGAAAGGATGCTTGAGCTGGAAAAGAAGCTAGGCATCAAGTCGCGTTTCACCGAACGGCCTGAGGATAAGGACGCTGAGTCAAGTGCGGATGAGGATGATGGCGATAAAGAGGAGGGTATTGGACGTATCGTTATAAAGCCAACTGCTGCGAAGGCGACGCCATCACCACCAGCCTCGACCTCAGCGTTGAAACCTGCGCCCACCAAATCAAATATCAAGGAAAAGCAACCGGAAACGACCAACACCAAGAAGGGCGTGCGATTTGCTTCCAGTCTGGATATTGCACAGGAGAGCGAGCCCACATCTCTCCCTGTACAAGAAGATTCCATTGTGGAAAAGGAACCTATAGTGGAACCGTTGAGTGACGTTATCGTCGAGCGTTCCACATCCCCCAAGGCTTCTGATACAACACCTGCCAAGTCCACGCGCAAACCATCACGGTTCAAGAAAGCGAGGGACACTGTCCCTCCCGGACCTTTTGATGTCCCCGCCAAGTTCATCGATCAAGATCGACCTACAGCACCTACTGGCCCTGACGGTACAACACTGGCTGACAAATTAGTCGAGCGTGAATCTACAAAAGCTGCTCAACCACCCAACGAGTTCGATGACGAACTGATGTTGCAAGAAGTTGCCGATGAGCACCATAAACTGCGAAAGAAATTCATTCAGCGAGAAGGTGGGTTCCTCAAAGAAGACGAGTCTCCTATACAACCTCTGGAGGAGCAAGATGGTGGACGAGAACGCGTCAGTCGCTTCAAGGCGGCCAAGCTTGCGAAATACTAAAAAGAAGATATATAAGAAGAAAAAAAAGGACAAAAAAGGCACTCAGGCCTAGAGTCAACATGACATGGCGATGGCTGAGTTATCAGGAGACAAGAGTCGAGAGAAATCGATTTATTGCCCGCCTTGAGTTACCTGCTTGCCAATCTGCTGTGAGGGTGACTGATCGATTTGCTACGACTTGAATGCTTTGACCTTGCTAACCCAGAATAACTCGACTAATACTTTAAACTACCTACCTACGGTCAAGACCTTGCGGGGTTATACGGAACGCTTTCAATCTGACAATTGATGTGTTGCAGGCTGCATTTTGTGGCGTCTAATCTGCTTCTACATTACTAGCTGTTCCAAGAGTAAACTTTGAAAAGGGCCCTCTGAAACCTCTATCTAAGCTTGTGGTTTTGGTTATTCGTTTCACCCTTTACATTATTCCCATATTATCAAATACATATTATAATGATACTATTCTTATCCCTTTACTTGTTTGACTGTTCCACTTCTTTTTGCCGTGTCTTCTTTATTGACTTCTTTCTTGGTTGACGTTATACAGTTCAGGCTTGCAGGGTTGTATAAGCCATGAAATCTGGAACGCGGGCGTACCGGAAGTTCGGCACCTCGTCATTCGGCAGTCAACGTGCCGGTCAATAAGTCGGATCAGTTGCTGACCAGCCCCAGAAACATTAATCGACCAATAGAAACCCAGCAAACCGCCATATTCGGCCTAGACTTGCCGTCTGCTCTACAACGTAGCATATCTCAAAGGCTGGACCCTGGCCTGAACCTTTTTCTCTTATCCTCTACGGGAGCAGCCGTGAATAATGGTCCAGACCGGTACGGCTACTCGGCATCCTGCGCGTACGTCACTCTCTAAGAAGGGAGTCGAGGAACTTTGTTCAAGCTGAGCTGGAGTTGAATTACGATCATGGCCATACGACAAGACCAATCATGCTTGTATGTAGTCTGGAGATGATCAGTGACGCTCCAAGTAAAGGAGTGGCTGTGTCTTGGGTGTTGAGAGAGGCCTCTGGGGTTGGCTCGAGGTACTTAAGAGCGTCTTCTCTAGCTGTAGAAGTGATATCTTGCTACTACACACTACACACTACACACTACACACTGCACAACTCTAACCAACAACTCTACTTTTAAAGTCTACCGACTACCAACTACCTGATCTTTATCTCTCCATCTCGATCTTCAAGATGCCCGCTGCAATGGAACCCACTCAGCAAGCCCCCATGACCTCTGATAACGGAGACATCGTTACACAGCAGCCTGTAAGTATAGAGTTAGTTAGCCAGATGCTTTATTCAACTAACATGGTATATAAAGACTGCTGAGCCCCAGCCTGACATGTCCATGCGAGGTGGTGAAGAGGCTGGATGTGAGATCTGCTGCGGTCTCTGCGCCTGTGACGAGGGATGCTGCTAAGCTTGTTGACCAGCTTTGGATGTCTTATCTATGAATTAGGATATAGACGAAGTTGAACTGGGAAGGAGTTTTGGTAGCCTTGATATCCTGATTTAGTAACATTGGTTGGGATTGGATATTTGGTCGATTGAAGCAATAAACTACATTTGTCTGTCATTGCGTCTTCCTATACTGGAGTCGTTTTCCATCACCAGTTTCAACGACTTGACTGTAGAGATGTGTAGATACAGCCAGTCCGCCACGAGATCTTGGTGTTTTGAACCCCGGTCTAACAATAGCATGCTGTAGAAGTGGGCATTTATACGACTCAGGCTCGTCCTATGCAGTATGTTCCATTGACTATCCTCAGACTCCTGTTAAACATGTTTGGCTACTGCAGTTCGCCTGTTTCTCCCCAACTCTCTACGTTCAAGCGCTAGTACTATTATAGTGAGGTTATTTGCACGTTTTGAAAGCGTCCTTGTTTGTTTTGTAAATATGAGAGATACGTAGTATCTGCAGGTATAGAAATATGGTATCTGTATAAACGACCTTTGAGCTAAGGTTGCTAATAGAGTTCGAATATGGCCATTTATAACCAATAAACAGCAACCTATAAACCTAGGATAAGAGAATACGGTACTTTATATAAGATTAGTTCATTTGATAATTCTCGGCATACTGAGTTTGGTAGTCATGGACCCTTAACCAGCCACAGTTATCCATGGACTTAGCCATGTTTCCTATCTCAGTAGTTAGACAGATGTTAAAATTTGGGTCTACACTGACAGACATGATAAATTGCACAATATTCGCCTTTGTTCTTATTAAATGCTATCATACTAAAGTCTAGAAGAACTCACATGCTGTACTAAAGCCGTCAAGAAGGTTCCGCATTTTAACGGAGAGTCAGTCAAATTGCATGATTGGCGGGTCAACTTAAGGCTAACCGCAGGGCAGTTTTGAGGCCGTGCAAATGTTATCGAAGCGGCATTATTCGAATTCGAAGGGACATTTAAAACGAAATCATAACAAAAGATATCTCTTCATTCTTGTGAGTGAGAATCTTTGATATATTGACATAAGTCGCTACTAGAATCATCAAGTGTTGTCTCAATGAGTAGTTCCATGGCCCGGAGATTGGACTAATGCTAATACTATATTCATGAAAGAGCGTGAAAGTCAGATCTGGAGCTACTTGATTGATTTAAAAATAATGGTTAATTGACAAACAGTCAAAACCTGTCACTGTGTACCATCTAAATAACATCTTTTTTGAATCTGTTCAAGTTCATTCAAGGAAATGTCAGCAAACCCCTCCTCCGCCTCCTCAACGGAGAGGCTGAGCTGCAGCCTGCATTGCATATAAGCGTTTCTTAATAGGTACTTGTTGTTGCTATATGAATGGACTTCAGACCATGTCACTCTGTGCGACCTGAGGCACCATCCAAGACAAACATCATGATTACAGACTTGTAGGTTGAAACTGCCTACTGCTGCCTGGTAGTGTAGCTGCTTGCCTGATTGGGCAGCTCTTGCATGGCTGTCATGTCATGATAGGGCAGTTTCAAGTGACACAACTTGGACTCGAATCTATAAAGAAGGAGCTACCTTCTTTACTCCAAGTCTCTTGAAATTTCCCTTCTCATCTCTTTTGTTTTATCAATTATATACTATCTACTTCAATCTTTTCAAAGTCAAGTCAAGTCTTCAACCTCGCCCCCCCCCCCCCCCCCCCTCAAACACTTCATCATGGCCGCTTCTCAACCACACGAAGTCGAAGTTAGCGGTGGTGAAGATAACATCTCTATCGTCAGCTTCGATGATCTGCCTTCTAGGACCAGATCTGATTCTAGATCTGCGCCTTTGAACCCAATGGGCGGCTACCCGTATCCTCCTGTGCCCAGGCCATGGGACGATCCCGATAGCCTCTACCCAAAAAGAGCAACCCTCGAGGTCAACGGCAAAGTCCCGGATGTCCTTCATGTCGTCGAGTATCTTGATACGAGGGACCAGGTCATAAAACGTCGACAAAGCACTCGGCCCTTCAAGACCATCCCCCCATTCTCTCGCAACCGTGAAGAAGGTGATGTCGATGGCGAGAAACCTAGCGAGAAGCCTGTGATAGAAATCGTCACAGAAGTGTTTCCCGTGAGAAGCACCAGACCTTACAATCGTCACCCTCATCCCCCACGCAATCAAGAAGACAGACCTATCACAGACGTATTTGAGGGATCTGGCCTCCGGTACGATGACGGTCCTCTGGATGGAGATCGAGAAGCTGACTCTTATGTTCCTCGTGTCTCCCGCCCCTTTATGAACATCCATTCAGCTCACCTCATCAATGCTCTCAAGGCTGTCGTGACTTATTACCCCAAGTTTAACCTTGAAGGCAAGACAGTCGAGGTTGATTCACCTTACCAGGTTCTATACCATCACAGACAAGAGCTGGCTCATTACAAGGATCATCAGCCGGCAGTCCATAGCTCTGAGTATGCTGCCACCACTGCCAATCATATCGACCTCCTGCTTGAGTTCCTTGAGGACAACCTTGGCGAAGAGATTCGTCGCGAGGAAGAACGCCATAAACTAGAGGTTCCCAGGGCCACTTTCGACCTCTTTTGGCTTCTCCTCAAACCCGGTGAGGTCTTCTACGCCAAGCGCCATGATATCTGGGCCCCATACGTCGTCAGTAGTGTTCGAGCCGGCCAGAATGTGAACACTAGTTCACGAGACGCGTACAAGGTCAACTGCTGGATGCTAGAGTCCAACGGTACAAAAGTCAATCGATACATGTATAGTTTCGACCTCTCTCCATGGATTGGTGAGCAGGAAATTGGGGGGCTTTCCATTATTCCTATGGCATTCTGGCCCGAGGATCTAGAAGCCCAAGATGGAGTCACAATGAAGGAGAAGAATATAGCACTCGGAAAGTTGTATTGGGAACTACTGAAGCGCCCTACATACATGGACTATGAGGGTCTTCTCGTCAACTCTGGTACGACTCATCGACAGTCCCGGGGTCCAACTGGATTCATGAGCGGCCGTGTCATATGTGATGCTCCTGGATTCGACAGTTTCTATTTTGATGGCCCAGATGATGTCCGCCGGGGCCGATACAGGAGCCCTCCAAGACAAAACTCTGCGGTCTATCCGTCTAAGGACTTTCTGCCTCGAAACCTCCCCCGTTGCGGTTGCGACGTCTGTATGGATGATCGCTCAAACCAAGACTCAGATGGCCCCTACAGAGGCTTTGAGGATCTTGACCCAACTAAAGATTCTCCTCCAGAAAGCGATTTGTTCTACCTTGTCTGTAGCAAGACTATGCCAGGATTCATTCTTGGCGATCGACGCTGGGGTCACTTGAGCATCGCTAACCTGAAGCCTGTCAAAACCGACAAAGAAGCCTTCAAGTATCTTGTTCTTGATGATGAAGTCAAGATGACTGTGAAGGCTCTTATTGGAAAGTTTGCAACTGACATGGGTGAAGGAAGAGTGTCACCCTGGGGTAACGACTTTGTTAAGAATAAGGGTGAGGGCAGGATCTTCCTCCTTCACGGTGCCCCGGGTGTCGGAAAGACGTGCACTGCTGAGTGCATCGCTGAGCTGACCAACCGACCTCTCATTTCCCTCACTAGCGGCGATCTGAGTGTCGACTCTTATCACGTTGAGAGTAACCTTAGCTATTTCCTTGAACTGGGTCAACGCTATGGTGCTCTTGTTCTTCTTGACGAAGCCGATATCTATCTCGAACGCCGTCGTTCTTCAGACATCAAGAGAAACGGTTTAGTTTCGGTATTCCTCCGAGCCCTCGAGTACTATCGTGGAGTCCTGTTCCTCACCACCAACCGTGTTCAGTCGTTTGATATTGCCTTCCTGAGCCGCATCCATGTTGCTCTGCACTACAAGAGTCTTGGACATGAGGACCGGGAGCGCATTTGGAGCCATAACTTCGATCGCCTGAGCCGAGATTCTAATGGATTGATCCATGTTTCTAGTGCTGCTCGCGATTTCGTCTGGAATAGCCAGGAGGTTCGCAGCCTCAAGTGGAACGGTCGAGAGATTCGCAATGCAATGCAAACCGCGCTTGCTCTGGCCGAGAACGAAGCTGAAGAAGAAAGCACTGAAAACATCACGATCTGCGTGAAGCACCTTCGGGCCGTCGTTAAGATGAGTCGTGGTTTCCGTGACTACATCAAGAATGCCGTCCCTATTGAGGGCTTCGAGGACACTGTCATTGAATCTGATGAGGATAGCGAGTGATATTCTATCTACTGCCATGTTTCTCTTGTTTTGGATTGAGATTTGAATTAAGAATGAGCACGTAGTTTGTCACGATGGACCAAGCAGGGAGGGTTGTTTACTTGATGAAACCTGACAACAGATTGTATACAGCTAGTTTGAATAACATTTTCATTTTCGCATCCTGTACCATTAGTGACTGTTTTAAGATTTCGATCTTCTTCCAAATAAGTATATTACTCTCCTCGACTTGAGCTCGGGGCTAAATAAGGACGGTGCCTCAGTTGTTATGCTGTACTTAGAGCTCAAGATTTACATGCTATTCAGTACCGAAGGTCTGCCAAAGATGCTTTTTCTGCTTTCCTTTTCGTAGCCCCTCACTCAAGAATGATAAGATATAGCAGTCGAGAGCCTAAGAGACAAGATAATTGAGATGTTTTCAACTGGATTAGATCAGCAGGTAGTCTATCTTAATCTAAGACCATGGCCCTTGAAGATTGACCTTTGTGTTACCGTTGGAATCACTCCAACGACTAACAGACTAAGTTTTAGTCAAATTGTCCCAAAGCTTCCGCCACTGAGGCCATGTAGACCTAGTTGCTGCATGCTGTTCTTGAAAGCGTTATTGTTAAATAGCCAGCTATTCAGCTGTAACAAAGGATGAAGGATTTGATATCAAGCTCCTACCTAGCTGCTGCTCTCCTCTCCGAGTCCAACGTCTAGATATCTTTGCTTGCTTACGAGTCATAACCAGATGATTACGCGGACGGTTGGGTGTGCTTGAAGTGGAAGCAAAGTTGCTTGGGAATAAGCATAGGATAGCTGGTGTTCGAGCGGGCGATCGAGTGATAGAAAATGGCGATTGCGCAATGGCGTAGAGTGGTGGAGCAATGCGTTTTCACATAGTTGTGGCAATATCCGGCAATAAACGCTTACAGCTTGAATGATGGATATCTGGTATTGCTGTATTGTTGATGATGTAGATAGAGAGTTCGGTGAAAGGTTTGATTTGAGTGGTTGTTCTATAGATAGGTACAGGTAGTGAACGGCCAATGGTAGTTCGAAAAGTAAAAGGGGGAGGGACAAAAGCATAATCAGAATACAGTGAGTGAACTGTAGTTGAGATAAACTTCATTCCGCTCCATTTTGTTCATCCTCGTACGCCTTGCATCATTAGTGACTGGATCAATAACTCAATTTCGGAAGCTAAACAGGTATATTGATTCCCTTAACTAGCCATTGACCCCGGGACTATATCAGGATAGTGCCTTGGTAATTTTGTCGAACTTGAGAACTTCAGATCCTCGTCATACATCACTAGAGGTCTGCCAAAGATGCCCTTTTCTGCTTTCCTTTTCCGTCACTCAGTGGTGCCTTTAGAAATCCATCACCTATCAAATTAACAACTTGACATATGAGTCTTCACCTTCTGGGAGAATTCAACCACTTTGGCCTCGAACTCAGCATCAGAGCCCTCAATCAAGCTACGGTTGACGTGTTCCTTGACCAGAGCAGCAAAGTGTCGACGATCCTCTATTTCCTTGGCGATGAAGGCCCGTTGTTCCGGCGGTGGGCTGTCCAGAAGAGACATAATGTTCTCTTGGTCCCAGGTTTCAGTTTGGGTGTAAGAGCCAAGAGTTCCGATAATAGTGCAATTCTTTTCGGTGATATATTTCTCGAAAGGAAATAGGGCGCCTTTGAAACCAAACTGACATCCTGTGATATCAACCACCCATTTTTCGTTTGAACAACAAAGAGTCGCCACGACGATCATGTGCTCTCCTGGATCCATAAAGGTGTGGAAACCCTTTGCATCGACGGGATCCAGGATAGCTGGGTAGGGTGGGTTCGTGACTCTGACTCTAAAGGTTTCCAGAGTGTGAGCGATGCCTATGTAACAACCATTAGCAAGTTACCATTAAACAAAGGGTCGGGGTCTACGTTACCCTCCAGTAGAGTTCGAGTCATAGGTCCAAGAACACACAGGGTTTTGAGGCCCATGCGCTTGAACAGAGAAGCTTCTTTGTGCTCAGCATTGCTAGTGAGATGATCTGGAAACTTGATAGGCTTTGGGGGGCTGCAGCGCTTTCGACTCAGCTTGAGAATCAAAGCTTCCTTACGAGGCTCGATCTTGGTCAGGTTCCAGTTGTACTGAACCTCTCGATGGGAAATCATCGTTGTCTTGAGAAGCGTGACTGCTCGGAGCAGAGACTTGCGTTCCTTCATTTTGCGGCAAGCTGTTTTGTGTCGTGTCCAGTCGGCTTTCTGGCATTCGCGGCTACAGTAGGGGGCACTGAGCTCTTCTCCATCGTGGTAACTAGGAGCGCCTTTGCATCCGGCGCATCGCAAAGGTGCGTCCAAGCCGCAGTTATTGCAGCTCACCATGATGAGTACCCAGATATCTGTGAATAGGAGTGGGTGTGGATGACTGGAAATGATGGGGTTGTGTAAAACAAAAGAAAGAGTGGAAGTATCCGGGAGAAGTATTGCTGTAAGTGTAAGAATATTGTATAGGTAGGTACATAGGTAGGCAGGCACCGGCAGTACAATGCAGCGTCAGTGGCAGCTCAAAGGGGGAAGGAAGCTAGGTCGGGGAAAACGGAAGCTTGCACCTGTCGCGGAAAGGCACGTTTAGGCAAACGTGACCAGAATGCAGTGACTGAACAGCTGCTGGCCCAAGTTTCATTCTTTGCTATCCGTGATATTGGATTCCTCTATAGACTCAACAAGGAGGCTCTCATAGCCTCGATCGTTGTGTCAAAAACGCCATCTTGCATGCCCAAACTCCGTAGTAATTCACCTACCCGAACCAGTTAAGCAAATACAGCAAACTAGATATCTTGGAAGAGCTTTCCTTTTCATTCCTCCATTAACTGCCCCCGTTTCTTGCATTCGACGTCACGTTGCTGGCATGAGCGAGCAGAAACTTACAGCAAGTCAACGTCAGCTTGCACGCCTTAGTCCAACCATCATCTTGAGCGATGCCTAACTTGATGCTCACATCCCCTATCTTGTCACCGTCAATCTTGTATGGCAAACTAAGCGGCGTGCCGGTGGCTTCGGTTTGCCGATGTACAAACGCGCCTAGCTGCCGCACAAGCTCCAGGAAGCCCACCATTGCATTGTCAAAACGCCGATGCATAAAGGTAAGTCCGAGAGGCATATCTCCGGAGCTGTACAACTCGAGTACATGCTTCTTTGGGGGTGCAGTGACTGCACGACCGCCTAGTCGGCTGGATGAAGGGCTCTGTATATCGTATCGGATGATCCTGGACGTACTGCCCATAGGCTGTGGGTCATAGCCATCGAATCTATATGCCAGTTTGTCTGCAACTGTCACCAGTAACAGCAGTGCATGTCCCCAAGCCGCGTTGATTTCAGGCCAGTCCACAGGTTTGTTCGATAGGCGTCCGAGCCGAAGACCATTAATCGTTGCAAAACTGCCATCGTGGCTAATGCAGAAGGTATCGTTGTACACATTAGACCGCTGCAGCTTCTCCAAAAGCTGCGAGTCATTACTATACTTAGCGTTGATGCTGTCCCTTTCGGCCTGGAAATCGGCCATCCTGGTAGCAAACTCGTTGCGTTCTCTCCAGAATTTCTCCTCTTCTTTGTCCAGCTGTCGTGATTCCTCCTCAAGAGCCACCAGCTCTTCATCCAATGAAGTCTTTTCCGACTCCAGCTTCTTTAGTTCCTCCATGGCCGCAGCCCTGTCCTGTTCGGCCTTTCGCAGCGCTTCCTCCTGTGCCTTCATATCTTCCTCGCTTGGTTTGTTCGCTTTGGCTTCTTTCAGGTGTTTGGCATATGAGTCCCTTGCGCGCGAAGCAGTCTCGAGCTTCTTTTGCAGACCCTCAACAAGCATCTCTGTGCATTCGACGCATATTGGATGATCTATATCAGACCGCGCAGACAGTACGGCAAAGAGGCGGTTGATTCTGTCCATTCCACTCCCCATGGGCGCATCGAGGTTATCCACATTGCTTTTGCTAGAGCTGGCACGGCGTAGTACCGCTGGTGTCGTAGGAGGTTCCGATGGTGGGTTTGGCCGAGCCATTTGTGAGTCAGATAATAGCACAAAAGACATGGACGAGTCGCGAGGGTGTCCTCCGTGATTGCGTTTGAATGTTGGGGGCCCTGCATTCCGTGATACCCTGTCATATAGCGACTTTCGCGATTGGTCGTGTGGCTGCGCAAGCGGCGGGTTCGGTACAGACGATTTCTTAAGGGTTTGCGGAGATGTCGAAGCTGAGATTCGGATCAGAACGGGCGCACGAGACTTGGTCTGGATAACGTACCAACGAGAACATCAAAGGCGGCTGGGTTAAGATCCTCAAGGGAACCGTCCAGCCGAAGGGGCTGGCGGCATTTTTGGCAGTTCATATTCCGTCTAACAGAATCGCATGGTCTAAGTGTTGATATGAGCTTGGTGTATCCTTGATAACGATCTGGGAAGTGAAGGTGTTGAGTATGATGAAGCTGGTCGAAAAGTGAGGCAGGGTTGAAGGTCGGCCTTAGCGGTGACGTTGTGCTATTGGCAGCTACGGGCTGCTTTGTGCATGTGATCAACTTCAAGAGATCATTGTCGCAACAGATGATAATGAATTGTATTCTAGGTGAGTACTAGGCGTGGATAATAGTATACCTAGGCTTGACTTCTTTTGATTAAGCTTTTTCATACAAAACCTATATCAAATCGTGCGAAGTCGTCAATGCCGGTGGTGAGGATGTTATGTTATTAACCTTCACCCCACCAAATGCACGATAAGAAACCACTTTACGCGATGCACGGCCCTGAATCGCGTCATGGAGCATCTCGACTCCTGTAGTTGCTCCTCCAACCAACCATAATTCAATCTTCTTCCTGTCGCCATCAAAGAATGCGAAAACAACGAGTTCATACACAATTCATTGTTCAAATGCATGCATAGGCAGACAGATGCCCGACGAATTAATTCTGATAATTATAAAGAAATTCAATTCACATGAAGGACTGCTGTGACGATGGAACCACCTACAAAGAAGAGACGCCATGGCTCCTCATCTCACAAAGACGCCCAAGATGAAGAAGACGACGATGAACTTGCTTCACATCCTCAGGAGCTCAAGATTCGCCGGGATCCAGATATTCAATTTGCACTGAAACGAGCAAATGCAAACCAGAAACTTCATGCCACGATGGCTCACATCATTGAAAAGTACAGTCGCGACTTTGAAGGTATTGGAGACGAAATTGATATGGCTACCGGAGAGATTGTGGTGAACAATGGTCATTTGCACAACATGCGCGATGAGGGTGACGTCGAAGGTCTATGGGTGGAAGGCGACAGCAACATTGATGAAGACGAAGGAATTCGACTTGAGGATCTGACAGACGAATATTCTGATAACGAAGAACCGGTCACCGAGATTCGTGACTCTCAAACGGAAAATGAGAGTTCCCAGGAAGCAAGGACGAAAGAAAAGTCCAACAACACAGATCAACCTGGTGGCAATGAAGGGACGGATGAAACGCTTAGAAATGCTTCAAACATCGCCAGCAGTCAGGATGAACCGCTACGAGGCAAGGGTACAGCGTCACCCTTGGACCTCCCTCACGACGATCCTCGATCAAGTCCTTCACCCTTTGGACCTGGCCCTTCTTTTAGCTACGGAATGCAACCTCCAGGCTTTGGACCATGGGGAATGATGTCTGGACTTCCTATGCAGGCTTGGGGTCGCGACGATATCCCCCCTTACTTTAATATGCCACCGAGCATGCCTGGACCATGGTATAACGGAGGAAGATACGAATTTCCCAGCAACAACGGGCAAAGCTCCATTTGGGGTCGCAACTGGGCAAGGAAAACAAAACGGGTTGGTTCCATGAAAGGCGCATTCAAAAAGGCATCCGAAAGGCAGTCGAGTGACATCCCCGTTGAGAGCGGAACAGAGACTGTAGATGGCGGCCATAAAACAGAATCCAGGTCCATAGGAGAGAAGACTCCTAGACGGGAACCTCCATTGTCTAATCGAACCATCGATGCCAGTGATGAGGAAGATGATTTCCTGTACTCAGGAACCACAGACCCAGCGCCCTTCGTACATTCGAGTCCTGCCCCATCGAACGAGAAAGGTCCGGCTAGGAGACGCAGTATTCAGCATCTTTCGCAAACGTCTCTTAAAGAAACCGACGCCAATGGTGCTCGAGTATCGCCGTCGACCAATGAGAAGGATGACTCTGGGCGTAGGCGTTCTGGTAGAGCCAGAAGGCAGACGGAATATATGGGCAAAATATCCTGGGAAGACGCACGGGAAAGGAACAAGTCGGGGAATACTGTGAGTGTGAAGATACATAGGGTCGACCCGTCCATTCGCGGAGAGTATCAAAGCATCGATCTGAGTAGCGAAGACAGTGGGGGAGAAGAGCCGACGTCTTCTGAGCAGACACGAAATAACCAACCGTTAACAGAAACACGAAGTACGGAACCAGCTTTTTCCAAAATGGTTGTTCCAGACTCGCAGGACACAGCGACTCCATTCAACAGCAGCGCTCCTGAAGCGTCTCAACCCAAGGAGAAGACTAGGGAACCAAGCCCTTTTATTCGAAATACGATCTCGACAATGGGACTCTCAGACGACGAGGCACCACTTGTTCTTTCAAGAATCAGAGTCCCCAAACAGCAGACCACAGTCCCCAAAGTACTTTCTCCAGCATCCGATGTGCCACCAAGACACTGGGAGCGCACTGCTGAACCCATTACTGCCATAGATACTCCACGGAAGGCCGGCAGAAAAAGCGCTCACGACGCTAAAAACAGTGCCGATGGGGTAGATGATGCTGTACAGCCGCTCAAGCGGAAGCCTGGAAGGCCAAAAGGCCCAGCTAACACTATGGAAATAACACCGCCTCATGCTTCTGTGGTAGTACCAGCTGAGGAGGTCGAACCTCCTACGTTTGCTTCGGCCGCTGTATCGACAAATGGCAGCCTTTCTCAACCTCCAAAACGAAAACGTGGAAGGCCAAGGAAATCGGATGTTGTAACTTGTATTACTCAGAATGAAGCGAATGATCACAAACGCAAGGTTACGCATTTTGACGACGATGGCCCGCAGGATTCTCAGAAAGAAGCCGCAGGTAAGATCCCAGAGAACAAAGATTCTCAGGCATCGCATCGCCTATCGCATGAAATCAGGTGGCTCCTCAAGACCAAGCCCAAGAACTCTGCTTCTGACAGGATACAAGGCCATTTCCTGGAAGAGCACGTCCGGCCTCGAAGATCGAGGGAGTCGCTGGAGCAACCCGAAGATAATATGGCAGAGTCAGAAGATGCTGGGCCGGAAGCGATGGAAGCTTTTGAGGATATAGAGGACGGTACAAAGGAACAGCGAGAACCTGAGAAACCACAGTCCCCTATACAAGAAGATGACACCATCATGGAGGAGACCCCAGCATTTCGCGAAATCTCACCAGAGAGTGCCCAAGGCAATCAAACATTGCCATCTAGTCCTGTTTCCCTTGCCCTCGACAACGGAGTTGCTGATAATGGCAGTGAGTCCGCCGACAGCAGCGGTCGTAGTGTTCACTTGAATACCGATGATGAAGGCACCCGAGATCAAGAGCCGCTTTCCGCCTTGCCAGAAGAGGCTCTTGTCCAAGGAATCTCTACGCCACGGAAACCGAAAGATATAAGGAAATCTCTTTTGGAACCACCCTCAAGCTCTCAGAAACCCCATACTCCTCGCCACAGGTCTATTCGTACCAACCGTGCGCCATCATCAAGACGTTCACTCCTATCCTTCGTATCAGATTCCGATTCAGACCCTGAAGGTTCCCGCGACGAGCTGACCCGAAGAGTAAAATCACACTCCAAATCAACAAGTGCTCGACCGTCTTCGAAGAAAGTCTGGAGGTCGACAACTCTGACGAGAGAAATCCATAGGACGCCCAGTAGGAGACGTGTCCATGATATGTCTAGTCCTGTCGGTACGGTGAAGACACCGGGTGGTACAGTACGGATATGTGGCGTGGATGGATATCACTGCGGCCGCGACTATTGCTTTACTTGCATTTAAACGACCATAAACTTTATGGGAATACTCAAGGCGAATCTGGCATGCAGGGTATTGGTGCATAGAAAACATAGATTATATAGCAAACAGACAAGCATAGCGCTTTGGTTTTATTGATTCCTACGCTACTAGAAAGACTGACCCAAAAGTAACAGAATGACTTCCAATACGAATTGACCTAGAAAAAGCACAGTGTGTTGGTGATTAGATTAGCCCTCGGTGCCAATGTGCCATAACCCCCAGAACCTGGAACGCCGAAAACACATTGTCTCATCCCACATCACCCTCGAATCCATGTCTAGGATCAGGGCTTGTTGCGTGAGCTTTCCCTCTCACTAAATCGATCAATTCGTACATCACGTCCAAAATCGTGAGGTATCATCACATGGCCACGATTCTCGCAGGTTCATCCCAGGAAGTCCCCCGGGCCAGGACACGGCGCCACAGGGGGGAAGTGTTGAATTAAATTCGGCTGGGAGATTCTCTTCCTAATATGGGTATCCTATCAGGTGGTGAAGACCGACAAAAGGGTAAACAGCCGGTCGAAGGGTATCATGGGTGAGAGGGATGCCACAAGATGAATAGTCGTGGATGATGGGTGTCGGGGAATAACGACTAGGGGTACTCTCAAGACTTGTTGGCAGCGCCGTTAGCAGCTGCGAGATGTTGCTTGAAGACCTCAGGATCGCGGACAGGGTTGAAATAGGGGTGCCCCTGGGCTTCCTTGGCGGTCAAACGTTCCTGTATCAGAGTTAGATTCCATTGAGCTTCCGAATCAAGATTTCATAAACAAACCTGGTGGTCGTATCGCAATAACTTATCAAGGAAATCAATGGCTTCGTTGGAGACGAATCTTTGGTTCTCAGAGGTGACAAAGCTGTGCCAGGGCTTCTTCTGAAATCTACCGAGAATATCGTCGTACTGCGCATCTAGTTCGATCTCGTACTTATCGATGTAATCGAAAAGGTCATCGGTACCGAGAACCTTAGCGATCTTGACGAGCTGATCCGAGTTGCTATTGCCGTGGAAGAAGGGCTCCTTGCGGAAGATCATGGAGGCAAACATGGCTCCGAGACTCCACATATCGAGACTATAATCGTACTCCTGGAAATCGACCAGAAGTTCGGGACCCTTGAAGTACCGCGACGCCACGCGAACGTTGTACTCAGTGCCAGGGTGATAAAATTCGGCCAGACCCCAATCAATGAGACGAAGCTACAATTTATCAGTAAACGTGCAACCAACGGTTGATTTCGGGGCGACCAACTTTTCGGTTCTCATGATCGATCATAACGTTATGAGGCTTGACATCACGGTGCATGATTCCTTTGCTGTGGCAGAAATCGAGGGCCTTCAGGAGCTCGAAGATGTAGAATCGGACATCAATATCGTTGAACTTGGGGTACAAGCTTCGGAAATCGGTGTTGTTAACATGCTCAAAGATGAGAGACGGTGTCTTGCTCTGTGTACGGCTGCGATTAGTTGGAGCCCAGAAAAGCTGGGGAAGCAGACAAAGGACCAACCTGAGAGTCACGAACAACGTCAAGTAAGGCAACGACGTTGGGTCCACCAGCCAGGTTCTGCAGGATCTTGATCTCTCGCTTAATCTTCTTCTTCTTGACAGGCTTCAAGACCTTGACAACGCATTTCTGGTAGTTGACAACATTGATACCCTCAAAGACTTCAGAGTACTTTCCGCGGCCTGTAGCGCACACAAGAGTGTTAATGAGTCAACGATAAATCCGCAATAGTTGACATACCGATCTTTCGAACAACCTCGTAATTTTCCAGGACTCCCCAGCCTGCAAATGTCGATTAGCTACGTCGTCGGTGAAGCTCTCACGTGGGAGAGGGCATACTGATATTAACACTGTCGTAGTCCCAGTAACTGCGGGGCATGCTCTGGTTGACATCGGCGTAGACGCGCGCCATGATGGGCAAAGGAGCAAGGGCGTCGCAAGAGGCGCCGCTGACGAGTGAAAAGGGTGTTTTGCTCGGTGATGATAATTGGAGGTAATGGTCGTGGTACTAAAGATGCCGTTGGAAGAAGGACGGTATCGGTATATAGCTTGGCGGGCCCAAGGTCGGAGGCTGAAGAGGAAGAGGCTGGACCTGAATTGACTTGGGTTTGCAAAATCAAGGTGGGATGGCATTTCGAGTCGGGTCCAGCCCAGAATTACCCCGTTGTTTTGGCGGGCGGGCCATACCGTGATTGGCTGCGGCGCTTATCGGCCTATCCGCGATAAGGGACTGAATGGCACGAGCACCTTAAATTCGATCACAAGGGAGCTTGGCCTGTGGACCTGGTCTCGACTGCCTGTTTGTTTCTGTCCTTGCCTTGTCTCAACTGAATGCAGTGACACCATGTACAACATTTATTATTCACCTGAGCTGAAAACAACTGAAGGAGCGACCAACTGGCCTGTTTTCATGGGAAAACCTGATCTAGTAACCTTCTGGCTGAATCGCTATTAAAGTAATGACTATTCTGTGTAGCATCTCGCAAAGTAGATACCTATTTAAGCAACTCGACTTGAACAGGGGAAAGTTTATCAGAATACTTCCGTATGGAAGTAGGCGACTGAATTCACTGTCTTTGGTTTGCACGGTCCGATACTTCTACTTTTATCTTACATATCCGTGGTTAGACAGGTTCTATTAGCCGTCAATGTGTTGGGGCGTCGCAACAAGTATCCGATCTTCTGATGTGATGCTGCCAGGGCATGGCGAGTGAAACTACCAGAATCTCACAAGTCTGGCATCACTTGAAGTACTTAATACGTGAAGATCAGTTTGGTGGGACACGACTAGAAGTCAATAGTTCCCCAGCGAATTGTTAAAACGCCTATAGTCAAAGTTTAGCAGCACGAACAAATAGAGCTTTTCGAGCTACAACCAGAAGCTAGTACATCTTTCAGAGAGAAGATTAATTGCTCGACACGTCGGGCCTGCAAAGGTGTCAGCATCAGCAGAAGCCGATGCCTCCTACACCTCCAGTCCCGATCCGACTAAGGATGACGATACAAGGGTTTTCATCATGATGAGGGAGGCTAAAAAATAATAGAAGCAACTTACATATTCTTGGTGTCTGGTGAAATGTAGTATATGTTCCCATCTGATCGAGCTCGTCTGGTATCAGATCAAGGATCGGAGAGCGTATTGTATAACGCGACAGTTTATATCCGGTATAACTGCTTATAGCATGGGACAAAGTCCGAGAGTGGTGGCACCTCTCAGTCATAAAGTGTGTTAAGCTTAATCATACTCAAGTGAGTCCAGACCTTTGTCGACAACATCCCATGTTCGTTTTCGAAGGTCGGGCTTCGGTTCAGGGCGCTTAGATCCCTTCTTCCGCTTTCGCTTCTTGTTGCTTTGGAAGGATGTTGGCAATGCAGAAGGGACGCCTTCAGCTTGCGAGAGAGCAGAACTATCGTCGCCCAAGTCCATGCGTTCGACTATCTTTGCATCTGCTTTGGCGTTAAACTGTTTCTCCTTCTCTTTCTCCTTGCGCAAAGCCTCGAGTTCAGAATGTCGGAATATTTTGATTTGTTCGTCCGTTAATGTTCGTTTCACGCCATCTGGGTAATAACCTAACCCATCGTCTTCTTCCCAGGAATCACCAGCGGCATCGTGTTGAGCCTCATCTTGACTCGGCGCATCAATGAAATCATTTCTAAAAGAAGCGAGGGCTACCTGTGAGAAATGGGCTTCATGGAAAGCAAAAAGGTCATCCTGGAGCAGTCAGTACAGAATCGGAAACAGAACCTCCAAGAGAACATACATGAGAGACCTCTGGTATACCGCGCGGATCTGTCGACGTGAAATCTTTGGGTTGGGGCATGTCGAAGGTTTTCTGACGCGATGTCAAGATTTAAAATAGGCTTTGCGATTTGGCGAAATTGGGGGAAAGACGCGACCAGCAAAGCGGAATTACGTCACGTGTTGGTGAGTGATAGACCCGTGCAGCTTGAGCAAAAACGCAAAACGAAATGTTGTAAGGGAAGTTGCGTTAGTAAGTATGCATGAAGAATGCAGTGCCAAAACATCTGGCTCATGAGACCAGGTAAAGTACACATTTGTCATGGGTGCGCGATCTATGACAAAAACCACAAGCTTGCAATTTGCAAGACTCATAATGATTTGAGAAGAGCTAGCGCATTTTCAAAGGCCCTCACAACTTGATCATCTGAAAAAAATGTTAGTTTTGCAGAAGGTTGATATTCGTAGCACAATCTTACAATGCTGCTGTTTTCGTTCCATCCTGTCTTCAGCGAGGTTCACAAAGCGTCTTCGGGTTTGCAAGCGTTTTGCTGCCCGCTCATCGTCATGGGCCGAAGCTGCAGCTGCCCAGACTTTGAAATACTGCAAATGCTTTAGCTTTGTCATAGGTTGTTGATGACATAGAGATCTACCTTTGCAAGGGCATCTGCCTCTTTCAAGATTTCACGCTCCTGTTCGTCGGCATTGCGCAAAGCAGCCTCATAACGCGCTTCGAACTCATCCCAATCGAAAGCTTCAAGAACGCCAGGAGTCTCTGGCGAGTCAGAGATGCTGGCTCGTCGGTCCGTCTGGGGTTCCGGTGTTCTGCTGTTAGTATACGAATGCCTGTGCATGTTGTTCATTTTGGCCTCCTGAGATTCTGAAATTTTCACTTCGTCGTTTCTTTGACGGTTCACGTCGTCGTCTTGCGGTGGAAGTGGTGAATCCATGCTAGATAGACACGTCGCGCTGCATCGACAGGGTTCCAGTCGGCCAAGCAACAGGGGTCGTGTTGTAGGTGGTCAAGTAGTGTAAGTGAGCACTTGAATGTTCGTTTACCTCGATCTGCGTCAAACAGCAGTGATTTGGAGTCTCTAGGTTCTCAACACTGGGTGTGTAGTGGGTTGAATACTTGACTGAAGTATCTCTAGAAGAGTTATCTCAAAAAAGAATTACCTACTTTGACCTCCAAATTGAGTTCAGCAGGCTGCCTTGTACCTGCCTCGATTAACCAATTCCTGAAGGGGCGGGACTAGAAGTGGATGCTTCTACAGTAATCACTTGCTTAAAGATGGGTCTGGGAAGGTGCTGGGTGCCTGGAAGTGTGGCTGAAACATATGCGCCACAGTTTTCATCGTTATTGATCACTCGTGACTCGATGTTAACCTCGAAACTTGCAGTCATCTGGCTTTCATTCACCTTTCAAACGGAACTGACTTGATCATATAAATATGCTCTCTTTCTTCTCATACCCAATACCCGAAGGCTGAATTCGGCCACTGTGATCAATCTCAGATCGACGGAGAAAGATAAGAACGTCATACCCAGTGGCAACAACATAACTCATGATGGACTGCGATATCTGTCATCGCAGCCATGACGCCAAGCGTCTCCCGTTTCTTTGCACCGCGGATGCCAGAGGTGCAATCTATAACGGCCGCGTTGAGAACGTGATGGCTCTCATCGAAAATGAGACTCTCCAGAAACAGATAAACGATCTTTTGAATGAGACAACTGTTCCGACCAAAGATCGCAAAGATTCACTTCAGGCGCAGCAACGGACGGCGGAAGATAGAACCACTCAGATCTTGGCGGCTGCTGATAAACTCAGAAATGATATAAACGCTGCCAGGGAAGAAATCCAGGCTCGAAAAGCTGCACTTTCGCGACGCAAGTCCGATATCGCTGCAGTATCTGATGGTCTTATCGAGCGCAGAGTGAAACGACAAAAGTCGGTAGAAAGGGAAACCGGCATGCACAAATACCGATGGACGAAGTGTGCAGATGAACTAGCTCGCACTCGGTCTTTCCTCTGCATGGCAGCAGCCAAGCTATATGGACTTACACGGGTTAGAGAAAGCCCGTCTAGTAAATACGAGTATCATCTTGGTGGTATCCCGGTTGTCGATTTGACCGCAATGAACTGTGAGCTCTACCGCATCTTCTCCAAGTGTTTCACTGACATTCCATAGCATCGACACCAGAGATGATATCCACATCGCTCAGTCATATTTGTCAACTCCTGATACTCGCTTCACACTATCTTTCTATTCGCCTTCCAGCCGCCATCACTCTTCCCCATCGAGACTACCCCCGGCCAACAATTTTCAATTTGTCTGCCTCTTACAGACCTGGAGACCCCGTTTTCCCAAGCCAGTCCTCCAGCACGGCAGACATAGAGTCCCAGCGTGTCTCGCGGCCAAGGCCATTATTCATAGACAAACCACTCTCTCAACTAGCCAAGGAAGATCCGGCCACTTTTTCATATTTTATCGAAGGTGTGACTCTGCTTGCTTACAACGTCGCTTGGGCTTGCAACACACAGGGCGTGTCGATTGGAGACAAGACTCTTTTCGAAGACATTTGTAATATGGGTCGCAACCTGTACAGTCTTCTGATAAATCACCAAAATTCCGATAAAGACTCAGCCACGCCGAAGAACGAAATCGATGGCCAAGGCAGTCGGTTCGGGCAGTACTCTCACGGCACAACTTTCTACCATCTTGGTGGCGCAGAAGGCAGCGAGTTCAGCAAGTCTTTCAAACTCCCCAGCCCAATGAAACTTGCAGACAAACTCAAGAAGAAACTGCTCAGCGAAGCGCCCACCCCTGATTGGGAAGTTCTAGATGATGATGCATGGAAAGTCGAGGAGGAGCCAAGAAATGGAACTCAGGTTAACAAGGATCTATTGATTGGGGACAAAGGCTCTCCACGTCGGGGAACAAGCGGCTGGATGAGGGTCAAGAATAGATAGTGTGTGTGCGTGTATATGTATATATATAAACTCTCTGTGCATCTGATAGCCATAACCTTGCTCTGATCATTGTGGTTGTGTATATCTATAAACTCTTTGTTCATTTGACAGCCATAGCCTTTCTTTGGTGTCTCTCTCTCTCGCCCCTTCTGTGTGTGTGTGTGTGTGTGTGTGTGTGTATAAACTCCTTGATCATTTGATGGCCACAACCTTGCTCTGATCACTGAACTTGACATCCATTTTTCCAAGTCATTGTAGAATATATCATGCAGCCCAAAACTCCTTCGCTCATAAACAGATTGTCATTCCATAATCAACATAATTAGGGCGGTCTTGCTTCGGCGGTATTTAGTCTTCGCCTTCATTCTCAGGTCGGTGACCTGCGACCTGATCTCGTAAATGGTCTGGGATGGATGGGAGGATCACCAGACCGTTCTTCTTGCCAGACCCAGGCGTGCCGAAAATAGATTCGGCAGCCGCCCTGTCACCTGGGTCTTTGATCTGTGGCATCGGGGAGGAGATTTGTCGAGGTGTGTTAGGGTCCGAGCGCCCTGGTGTTGTTGGCTTCTTTTGGTGGAAGATGCTCGGCTTCTTGTTCTTCCTCGCCTCTTGCTGGGCTTTGATCTGCGCCGCCTTCTTCTTTTCGAAGGCGGCCTTCTGCTCAGCGGAGATGGCCGGGGTTTGAGGTACTGCTGGCACCAACTCTGGTATGGGGGTTGTGATGGTGCGGTTGCCTCCAGGAAGCATAAGTCCGCCCACCATGACCGGGGTGACAGGCTGCCGCTGCTGCTCTTGTGTGTTGTTTGAGCTTGAGCTTGGTGTTGCAGGCAGAGCGCTTGTCGACCCCGGGATCAGAGTGTGGGCAGCAGTTCTCGCTCCCCTGACGCGGGGCTTCAGCACCCTCCTCTTCTCCATCTGCTCCTTGGTGGCCGGCTTGGCCGGGTCAGGGCCTTCATCCCTTCTCTGCTTGTCTTTCGATGCGTTGCCGCGTGCCTCAAATGGGAGTGGACGATGGGCTTCCGCGATCTCCTGCTCAGTCTCGGTTTGGAACCGTTCGTTCTCGGGGATAGTCGACCGAGACTGATCGGCAGGAGACGCTTCGGCCAGTGGTGATGTTGGAATTTCGACACGGACAAACGACATCGGAAAGACTTGCTGGACAGAAGGAGGAGAAGCAGGAGGAGGAGGGGCAAAGTGTTCCACCGCGTCGACCATCTCGCTGTCGAATTCGGCCTCCATCTCCATCTCGAGTTCCCTCTGTTCCTGTTCAGACATACCAAAGTCTGACGGCGAGATCTGCGTCGGCTGGAACAGAGGGAGATGGGAGATGGAGGCCTGCTGCTGTGGCTGCGGCTCTTGGAACTGGGGGACTGGGAGCTGGGGAAGTGGGAGTTGAGGGACTGAGAGCTGAGCAGGCTGGTTGATGGCCGCTTGCGCGGGCGCATCGCCGAGCTCAAAGTCGTCTTGGTCGAGCAGAGCTGCCAAGGCCTCCCACCAGGCCTCGCTGATCCATTGCTGCTGCTCTTCTTCCTCTGTCGGGTACCCGACTTCCCCTTCTCCCATCATAACGTCCCCAGCCTGCGATGAAGTCAGTACCTGTACCTCACCTTCATCCTGCTCTTCCATCTCAACATCCTCGCATTCAACATCGATAGCCATCTCGTCCCCAGGCTGGTGGTGTTCCTCTTCTTTCTCACCATGGCTCCGGTTATAGCCACCATCCCCCTCTTGGCCTACCTCGCGACAAAAGGCATCCAGGCCTGCATCAAGGTCGCTTTCTGGGACGTAGCCAGAGGGGGTGGATAAAAGGTCGAGGGGCGGGTCGGAAAACGGGTCCCAGGTGGGAAGTTCGGGAATGTGAGGAGTGGTTTGGAAGAGCCCCTGATGAAGGCTCTCCTCCGAGCCAACCCCGCTTTCATTCATCGGTGTGATGAGGAGTTCCGCTGGGATCTCCGGGATGAAGAAAGCGTCAGAAGCGGCGGCCTGCTCAGGGGGTGATGGCTGCTGGACGTTCTCAAGGCCCACCGCTTCTGGGGAAGGAAGGCTATCGAGGGGAGGGAGCTCTTCTTCGAGGGGAAAGATGGGTTCATCGACGACTTGTGAAGAGGAGACGATACTGACGCCAGAGATTGCGGGAGAGGGCAGGGAGTTGATGGGCTCAACTACCTCCTGTCGAGGAGTCACTACGCTAGGCACATGCCCTCGAACAGGAGAGAAGTCGGCCCTCTGCTCCTCTCGAGCAGGGGCGATGGGAGAGGGTATGGGGATGGGGGTGGCGGAGGCAGTGGTGGTGGTAGAAGATGGCTTCTCCGGTGTCGTCTTGCGAGTGGAAGGGGGAGGAGGAGTTGATGGGCAGGAGCCAGCGGGAGCAGTCTCAGCGGGCTGAGTGCCCTGATCCACCGGCACGACCACATAGCGCTGAGCCAATATCTCGGTCTTGCTCAGGCCCCTCCCTTCAGCCAGCAGTTCAGTCTCTTGCCGGTGAGATAGAACTGGCTGGCGTCTGAGGATTGACTGTGGTCGCCTCTTACTGATAGCTCTCCAGATGGCGTTGTGAGTTTCGTTGTTGAGCTTCTTTACCAGCAAAGAGGCCTGTCTCATCTTCTCCTGATCTGCCCTAAAACTCTTCTCTTCCTCCCGTCGAGACTGTCTCTGGTCTTGATCCTCCTGCACCAGCTTCTTCATCCAGGCTTCCGCGCCGGATTGACTGAGATCTGAATCCAAGACCCTCCCGGCCGAGAAGTCAGGGAACAGAATCTCAAAGTCGAAGGTGGAGTAGGTTTGAATACGAAGAGAAATAATAGTTTCTTCAACGATTCGCACCCACTGACTCACCGCAAGTGCGGCACTGGGAGCCCACAAAACAATGTTTGGTGTGGACAGAATGATCCAGGTCTTGACAGAATAAGCCACCACGGGGTTGCCCATACCCCCGTGGATGTGGTATTCTTCTGCCCAGATGAGTCGCAGAAGGACCATGGGGATGATGGTGATGATTGAGAGGAAGGCCATGGGCAAGGTGGCCATACACTCTGCATACATCCCCGCGACGAAGAGAAGAAACGGGAACGTCGTGAACCTGGTGAGGTCGATCAACATCTTCATCATAGCGAAGAAGATGTTATGGTACTGCTCGTCAAAGCAGTTCCCCATGTTGAATGGAGAATCCCAGTCGCAGTTATCCTGGAGCGGGAGCCACAGCCACGAAGGAAGATCGGTGGTTCGCATCTTGATGGTATGTTTGTTAAGGTCTACAAAGACGTGGCTGTTAGTATTGTCATTTTCAATAGAGTATATAGTATACACGAAGGCGAAGCCAATGTGAAGTGCATAGTGTGGAGGTAAACATGATATGCTATAACCTCACTCAGGGGAACTCACATGGGTATTGGTATGCGAACTTGTTGGCTTATCACGGGCGAGGCCTCTGTAATGATTGTGGGGGAAAGGGAAGAAAGCAAAGTGCCTACAAAGATGTGACTGTCAGTTTGCTCATTGTATACGAAAACAATCATGGTTACTACGATCTCGAGGAGACTCACTTGAGGATAGTGGTGAAAACGTGTCGGTTGTCAAGAAAGAGGCTTCTTGATTGTGATTGTCGAAAAAGAAAAAGGAAGAAAGCGAACGGCCTGCAAATATTCAACTGTTGGTTTTCTCGTCGTCACTATAGTATACGATGTGTGATGGTGAACTCGATGTGAAGCGTAGTGTAGGTATATATACTGTGATCTCAAGGGGACTCACTTGAATGATGATGCTGATGCGCGAACCTGCTGATGAGAGTGAAGCTTCTGTGATGATTGTGAAGAAAATAAGGAAGCGAGTAAGGGGGGAAAAGAAATCGAATGACAGTTTGGCAAACGGCAGTGCCAGCAGAATCTGTTTGTTGTGAATCGAATCTTGAGCGACGGTCATTAACACTTGCGAGCACTGCAGTCGCTTCTAGGCAGGTGGCTATCACTGTCAGTACAATTATGTCAAGAAAACTGCCAGCTATTGGATTTTCACATAAGCAATTGTGTTCAGAATTATGAATAGGTAGGAACATTAAATCTTGCCGTATCCATCACGTTCAATAGCCAGTCACCACATTTTGAATTCGAGCATCATGTACAAGCAATAACAATCACTAGACTCCAGAAGACGTCACAATAGATAGCTTAGTGTCTGAAAATCAATAGAAGTAAAAGAGTTACTGCATTGTTGTTTGTCGCATCTATTTATTATGTACCACAAAGCTACGCAGTCAATACTATCAAGTCCTGACAAAGACAAAACCAAACCTAGGTATCTAATTCCAAACAACGCCGCTTTCTGATTCCAATATGCTACCGGTCCCGTCATCACTCATTATTTACTATGTCTGTCCAAGGCTGACTAGCCCTTGCGGCCTCTCGCAATCAATCGTCCATGCAGTTCCACCATCACATCACTCCACTGCTCTTCACCGGTCCCAACAGTTCTGCCTATCCTTGTCGCAAGGAAATCAGCGACCTTGGGGACATTGAAGTGCTCGCCATATATTACTTTAGCCTCAGGCTTGAGAGCCATATCATGGCCATCTCCACTTCTTTGACTGTGGAGCTCCAGCTTGACTTCCACGCGACTCTCCAAGGGCACAAGCAACAAAGATGTTGTGATTGCTATACTTGAGTCGGAAGTCCTCTGCACAGTAGTAGGAAAGGTTGCATTGAGTCGCTCGATTTGTGACGACACAAAGTTCGCCTTGTCCCAAGCGACCTGCACGCTGTTGAGAAGGTAAGAAACCTCAGTGCGGTTATGTGGGAGTGCACGAGCGTAATCCCGAATATTTTGCAAGAAAAACTCCTTTTCCAGAGTCTTTGGTCGTGGGTTTTCTTCCCGATCCACGGCGATGTACCAGAGATCTATTGTCGTGTTGGGTTGATGCTCTTGGAATGCCGTAATGTCGAAAACAATTTCAAGTTCACGCTTGTATGCCATGGACAAAACAGTGCCAGAAATACCAGTCACTGACCAGCCATGCTGTTTCTCGATAGCATCAACTCGAGCTACATAGTCGGTTAGTAGTTATTCGTTGATAGTTGCCAAAAGTACATGCCTTTGAGGCTGTTAACCTCTGTGCTCGTCCAGCCACGACACTCCTCTCGAATCTTCTCAGACTCTGCAATATCATCAATGCAGTTCTGTTTCTGGGTAATCAAATCCTCAACTTCAACTTCCGAGGCTTGAAACTGCTCCCTCAGCTCTGCAATGCGTTTCCTCTTGTACTCAACATCTTCATCGAGTGAGGCCAGCTCGTCACGAGCAGCCTCGAGATCGGCAGGGTCACAGTCGGCAAGCTCTCGGGCGACTTCTTCAAGATTGCTGCTCTCCTCTGCGAGCGACTTGTAACGAGCCACGATGTCAGGTAGAACAGAATCAAGAAGACTTTTCTGCTTGTCCAAAAGTTCCTTGTCGGCTTCCATGCCTTCGTCGATGCCTAGGAGACCTTGCCTTAAACCCTCTTGCAATTTCATTCGCCACTCGTACCACATAGCCTTGCTCAGAAGGCGGGCGTGGTTCTTGACGTTCATAAATTGCTTATCCATCAAGGTCTTAACGTCAGGTGTGGCCGCCATATATTCCTTGAACAGTGGAGGATTATCCTCAAAGGTATCGGTCTCGATCTCCTTGACAATCCTACGACCCTCAGCGATATACTTTTTTAATTCACGACAGGAGTGCTGGTACAGCTCGAGCATTGGCACAGTGCAAGCGCCTGCAATAACACATCGCTCAAGTGAGAGGTCCTCCTCGCCTTCGTCAAGGAATCCATTCTCGAGGGTTCCATGGGCTTGCGTGTGGCGGCGCTTGGTGGTTGTCAGTTCCATGAAGCGGATGGAAGTCATGTTCAAGAAATCCTGGAGATGGACCCTTTCTCCGTCTGCCTCGTCCTCTGCTTCTGCTTCATCTTCCAGTTGCTCAGCGTCTTTAACAGGCGTTTCATCGAAATTGACTTGATGGCCAGCTCGATCATCTGCAACATCCTTGAATCTTCCCTGGTGCCTTGGTGTGGTTGCTGCGTCAGGCTTCGCTGGTGAGGATAACGTCGGTGTGGCGAAGTTGGGCTGCAAGCTTTTCCGGAATGAAAGGTTCAATCTCCCGGTCGTCTCTTCTTTAGAAGGCGGCTGCTGGAGTCTGATATTCTTCACTGGGCTTCCTTGATGACCTTTGAGTCTCTTCACACCATCACTCTCTTCAGCCTCCTCCTCATCATCAAGCTCATTCGGTCTCTTGCCTAGAAGGCCCTTCGCACTCCCAACGTGAAGACTCTTGCGCCCTTGAAGCGGCTTGCGTTTGGGGCTCAGGCTGTCGATCATTTCGCGCAGGTTAAGCGTAGCTTCGGCGCCGTCAGCTTCCCGTTCAAGAATCTTTCTACGATTTTCTTTCTCCTCTTCTTCCCGAGCTTCACGGTCCATCTCTTCTGTCATCTCTTTGGGATCCTCGAACATGACACCACGTTTTCCGGGCACGAAGTTAGTAGCCACGTCGCCAATTGAGCCTCGGCGGTCAAAGAGTGCAGTGACCTGCGGTGACCCAAGTCCAGGTCGATCTGCACCAAGCCCCGAAAGTGATCGTTGAGGTGTCAACGTGACTGTCGGTGTCCGGCCGCCATTTCTGAAACTGTTCTGGAAGAGCCCTTGCTTGGGAGTAGACTTGACAGGCGACGGAGTCCTGGAGCTGATTCTGGTAGTTCTAGCGGATGATGGTCGTTTTGGAGAAGCAGAAAGGGGTCGTTGTGCAGAACGAGGAGTAGTCATCCTTTCTGACACAACTGAGTCGAGCTGAGGTGTAGCTGGTTTGGCGGATGCTGGAGTCCTGACTTTGGATGACTGTGGTGTTGTTGTCGACTTTACAGGCGAGGGCGTCCAAGAATTTCTGGTGTTTCGTTGAGGCGTTGGGATCTTGGGGTTAGTAGTATTTCGCGAAGCACTTGCTGGAGATTTTGCTGGCGATTTTGAGCGTCGGGAACTTGGGGTGGTGGTTTGCATCTCGCTCGTAACAGGGGGTGCAAGATACTCATTAGCAGGAGTCTTGCTGATCGCGGCCTGGATTGCTTCGTCCGGGTGGGCTGCGCTATCAGCTTCTTCCTCCATAACTCTCTTGCCCAGATCCCGGAAGCCATTTTTCACTTTATTGAGAATACCTCCAATAGCAGTAGTCATATCCATGCCCATCGTAGCGTCACCTTCTTCATCTTCGTTGTCTTCTTCTTCATCGTCAACCGGTTTTGAGATGATTTGACCAACTGCAAGAGTCATATCCAGCGGGGCGTCATCGTCGTTTTCATCAGGTTGAGAGACTGTGCGCCTTCGGGAAGCAGCGACGCTCTTTCTCTTGTTTTTCGCCAGGACCCCACCCATGACAGTGGTGAGTTCCATGGACATGTCCTCATTGACATCCGAGTCGTCCTCTTCAACAGGTGGCGGGCGTTGAATGCCTCCAATTGCAGTCGTAAATTCCATGGTAGCTTCTTCCATTGGGGCATCATCTTCGTCTTCCTCGTCATCCACAGGGGCGCTCGTTTTTTTATGTTGATTGACAATACCGCCGAATGCACGTGTGACATCCATGGACATATCTTCGTCTGCATTGCGTTCTTGTGGGAGTTGACGGTTAAGTATGCCACCCACCACACGAGTAACATCCATAGACATGTCTTCATCTGGGTCGAACTCTTGAGTTGGCTGAGGCTTGATTATACCACCAACTGCACGTGTCATGTCCATATCCATATCCATGTCCATTTCCATGCTCATATTTGTCTCTGTAGGATCCTCTGTGTGTGGTTTCGTTTGAGCCTGTTGAGGGCGGGGTGGAGGTGGTAGAATTTCCTGGTCCTGCGCAGCGACATTTTGCTGGTTTGCATCTTTACCCCATCCAAACGAGGGAATGAACTCTTCATCGTCGTCTAGATCGTCGTCATCTTCCTCGTCGTCCTCAAGCTGTTGGGCGCCAGCTCTTCGCGCAGCCAATCGAAGGGCTTCGTCTAGCGTGGCTGACTCTCCGTCATCAGAATCAACAGACCGATCCGAGGCAGCTGTTGTTCCAGTCACATCGTCAACAGTCATCATCGTTCCGTCGTCAGACTCGCTGCTGTCATCGTCGCCATCTTCTTCAACATCAGCAACCTCTTCGACCGCATCTGCAGGCTCGGAATCTGAACTATAGAGTGTCGTCGCAGTATCATCGTCGGAGTCGTGAAAGTCGATCTGAGGAGGGCCTGAGCCTCGTCGGTTATTTCTGTCTTCCTCATCCTGTTGCCTCTGCTGTGCTGCGGCGGAGTTTCGCCTCGTCCAATCTGTAGATGTTGTTGAATCTTGGTTGAATTCGACTTCGTGGAAGGTATGTAGTGTTGCCTCGGCGGCGAATGATACGCGACGGTTGGCAAGTGATTTGCGACGAGCATCACGACGTTCCCGCTCCTCACGTTCTCGTGCTGCGGCTTGTTGCTCCTCCTCGGTCTTGACAGCAATCTTGGATCCACTATTCTCTGAGCTGCGGAAAGTGGGAGTCGATATCTCTTGTGTCGGTTCTCCAAAGTCAATTAAGTCTGGTTGTCTGGGCCTCAAGGGGGGTATCTCGGGAATTGGCATGGTTGGTTTAAGGATTGAACGCGGGGCGGCTCTCGTAGGGACGGCAAGAGACTGAGTTTATTAGTACATGATACAGAATTAAATAACAGAAACAAGAATCATGTCTCACAGCTCTTCTGTTTCCGTTGGTTTTCATAAGGGCATCTAGACCGCCAGGTCCCAAACTCTTGCTCCTCGACTTTTTGCGATTCGCAGCCAACGAACTTGTGACGTCGGTTGTCGCATTCTCCTTCTCGAAAGCTTTATTAACATCTGTATGCGCACCGATTGATCTGCGCGTGCGCCGCGTAGCGGGCAGAGTGGCATCGCCAGGCGCCATTGTGGATGAGTAAGTCGCTGGATCTTGTCTGGTCCAAGTTCATTCCCCAGCATGAAGCGCGATGGCGATGGCGATAAACTGATAGTGGGTTGTGACTAGCAATGCATTAACTACATCCATCCATCTCACGCGTGTTTGTTTACTTCGGCAGCGCTGTTAGGGGCAGGGGACCCACGTCGTCGAGATATCCACTTTAAAGTGCAGCAAGCAACCTCTTCAAAACTGGCGCCAGCTCACGTGTAAAGCACTAGCCACAATAGCATCCCTCCCCCTCCATCACGTGTACAATAGCAAGCCTGTGGCGCAGCAACCCAAATTTTCCAAGCCCTAACTACCTAGAAATGTGTGTTGACTTTTTGCCCTATTTCTCCATCTCAGCGAAAACTACTGTCCGCCTTAGCCAGTCTCATCATCCGCCCAACCAGCAACCTACGACACGCCATCTCGCTACGGTACCTGCCCGAGAAGGATAATTCAAGATGTCAGTCACAGCGAAACGAAATACCCGATGTCGAAAAACGAATGAGTCGCTAACCTTTCCATCAGGGCGACCGAGTTGACCGTCCAGTCGGAGCGTGCTTTCCAGAAGCAGCCTCACATCTTCCAGAACTCGAAGACCAAGACCAAGTCCACCCGACCGGGCAAGGGTGGCCGACGATGGTACAAGGACGTTGGTCTGGGTTTCCGAACCCCTAAGGCCGCCATTGAGGGCAGCTACATCGGTACGTGCGAAAGAATTTAGGATATGGGAATTTTGAGGACGAAGAACGAATACGAATATCGCCAAACGAATGCACGAGGAAGACGAACGGATGATGGCGTTTGATGGGAGACATGATGGGAAATACTTACATGGAGAGCGCATTGCTGACATTTTGACCTTGCAGACAAGAAGTGCCCCTTCACTGGTCTCGTCTCCATCCGTGGCCGTATCCTGACTGGCACCGTCGTTTCCACCAAGATGCACCGAACCATCATCATCCGCCGCGAGTACCTTCACTTTATCCCCAAGTACTCTCGTTACGAGAAGCGACACAAGAACGTTGCTGCCCACGTTTCTCCCGCTTTCCGTGTCCAGGAGGGTGACCAGGTCACCGTTGGCCAGTGCCGACCTCTCAGCAAGACTGTACGTTTGGCTCGAACAACTTGGAATCTTTATGCCAGTGATGATAGCTAACATGAATTCAAGGTCCGCTTCAACGTCCTGCGTGTCCTGCCCCGAACCGGCAAGTCTGTTAAGAAGTTCTCTAAGTTTTAAGTTGGGACTTTCTTCTGGCATTTTTAAGGCGTGATAAGCATCAGGGCAAATGGAAAATTTCCCCTGAAGGGTCGGGCACCGGATGTTGCGTTGCAAATGATTGTGCTATAGATGCAATCGCGAATAAAAAAGGATTCACGAAGACAATTGTTTTGGGTTGATGGTTCAATCGGGCGTGATATGGCTAGGAAAAGGGTCGTCATGATCTCAAGATTACGTTCATACCTTTGACTATTCACCGACCAAAAATGCCAGTGAAGAGCTCATGCTTTAACTTGTGAGATGCTGTTGCGTCCGTGATGAAGCTCTTCGTTCATGATACCTAGACACGGCTCGGCTTTGGAAATGAGGTGTTGTTCACTTCAAAATAAAATAGCGATGACAATTGATGACCAAAACCACATCTGGATCAATTGTGTGACATTAGCTAGTAATTCTCAACTTTTGACTGCTCTCATGATATGAGCTTCGTCTGATTGGCAACGTAATAAATGGAGTAGACATACAGTATTTCGTACAGTGCCATTTACATATTCATACCTCCGCTTTATCACAATTGAAGCTATGCTGAAAGTTTGGAGGTTCGATTTCGAATCCAGCTCCAACAGATCTCTCTGCCCTCTGCTTCTACTGAGTTAAGCGCCTCTGTGACAATGGGTTGGATATCTTCGATTATGGGCACCGACAAGTCGGCAGACCCTCTAGCAAAACTCGATCCCAGCCTTCGTGACTTCCTTGAGAAAGAATCTCCCCTCAAATACCCGGCAAACCAACCCACGAATCCTCCTCAAGCGACTCAGCAACCCAGCAATTTCGATGCCGCAGTAACAGAAACACAAGCGCCAAAGCCATCTGCTCCTTCGGCGAGCTTATACCAAGACGGACGATATGCGCATCTATGGAAGAACTACCGCCCGCTGGCCGAGATCGAAGCCGAGACGGCAACCGACCATGAAAAGTTGATGGGTGTGTTGGAAGCGTACAAGGAGCGAAAGGAAGCCATCGGCAAAGCGGCGTTGGAAAACTGCGCAGAGTATCAAGAGGAGTGGGTGAATTGCATGAAGCATGGAAGTTGGGACGACCAAATACAAATGTGCAGGCATCAAGTGCGGAGGTTTGAGAGGTGTTACATGATGCAATCGGTATGCTGCTCACACTTAATACTCCATGCTCAAGTTTCCTAACCATATGCAGAGATTCCTTCGTGCGTTGGGTCACGGATCAGTAGCGGGCAGATCACCCCAGGTGGAAGAGGATATCCAAATGCACGCCGACGCTCTCTACCAACGGATGATGAAGCACGAAGAGGCAGTAGAAAAGGCCAAGACCGAAGGTCTCCCTATTCCCGTCTTCAGATCTACCCTGCCCAAGGCTAAGGACGATTCCGTCGTACCTACGGAAGAACTTCAGCAGCAATGGAAGGAGCAATTGGATAAACTACCAGCTGAGGAGCGTGTGGTTGAAGAGGCTGCTCTTCGCGCCGATCTGCAGGCCAAGGCCGAGGTTGCGGGCAACGTCCAGAAGATCTGGGATAGCCAAGCAGAGCAAAGGAAACAGAGACAGGCTCAAGGCAACTCTACATTCGGAGATTACATTACGTCTCTGTTTGGAAAGTCTGGAAAATAAAATGGGAGGGCCAGGAAGAGGGACTTGTATCAAATCTGTATATCATGATAAATGCGTACTATTAAATATCACTGCCAGGTACATAATTATGTAGAATTGACGTTGAATCAATGACTATATCAAAAGACACAGAACTACAAGCGGTCACATTGCGGCTTCATCTGTGCTATAGTTCGTTAGGAAGGCCTCTAAGCTCAACATCACTTGAATATTGATACAGATCAAGCATTACAATTGTACGAAAACAACATGGACAACAATTTGACTGCTACAGTATCTAACATCAAGAAGTTATCCTTACGCTCTTTTTGACATAGAATGGTATATATTTTCAATATGTATCAAGTGATTGCTACCAGCAAGATCATAGCATCCCATTACCCTATACCGGTAACCATCATCGACATAGCCCCAATCTTTTAACGGCTCCGCCAATCAACACCTAAGTTCTATACTCTACATCTCGTTAACACCAAGAAGGTCCCCGTTTCGATCCCAGGCGGAACCAAGTTTTTTTTGCCCAAGTTGACCTCTTCATTTTTGCCATTTGTTATTGCCCCTTTCTTGTCCAAGACTCGAACAGTTGCTTCGCCTGGACATATTTTCAGCCAGAGTCTTTGCAGATTCACAATTCATTTTGCATTTGAATCAATATCCCAAGAGAGATGCCTATATGAAACGTCCCCGTAGGACAAGACGTAATATGAAAAATAAAACATGTATCCTTTCGTTGGCCATCTCAAGTGTTGAGATAGCCAACTGACAACTGCAGTGTAAACTCAATTGATGCTTTTTAGTTTGCGATTTAGCCCATCTAGTGAACAAGTCTTTCTGTATCTTCCAATTTTAACCAAATATCGTCTGTTTTAGCTTCTCCTTCTCTCCACTGCTATCGCACATGTCGCGAAACACACCTTGTTGCTCGTAAAGCTCCTTGGGCGTTCCGAACTCTGCGACTTGGCCTTCGGAAAGGACAAGGATACGATCGAAGTCAGCAATCGTGCTAAGACGGTGTGCAATAACAATCAATGTGCTATCAGTAAACTCCTCTCGGATGCTGCGCTGAATGAGTGCATCAGTAGTCATGTCGACAGCTGAAGTCGCCTCGTCCAGCACCATAATCTTGGGCCGAGCTACGATGGCACGGGCCAAACATAGTAGCTGACGCTGACCTTGTGAAAGGTTACCACCAGATTCAGAGATTGGGCTTGACAGGTCTCGGAAAATGTTTGTGTTCTTGACAGCGATTGTTGACGTTGCTGCCGAGGAGGGTTCGTTCGCAGGAGTGGTGGGCTGAGAATCGACAAGATGAACACGACTGAGTGACTCGCGGAGCTCATCATCTGTGTTATCCTCGAATGGATCGAGGTTGGATCTGATAGTGCCGGAGAAAAGCACAGGATCCTGAGGAATAATAGCCAGACGGGATCTCAAGCTATGCAAATCAACCTTGGAGATATCCAGATCATCAATCGTAACACTGCCAGAGCGAGCTTCCAAGAACCGGAACAAGGCCAGGGTCAAAGAGGATTTTCCGGCACCGGTACGTCCCACAACACCTACTCTCTCGTTGTTCTTAACATCAAAAGAGATTCCCCTCAACACAGGTGGCAAATCAGGTGCATAAGAGACCTCCAGGTTGTCGATCTTCATGGTTCCTGATGTAGGCCAAGCGGCAGATGGCTTCTCTCCCTCAAGTGACTCGGTCTCGAGCTCCGTGTACTCGACAATTCGCTCCGTCGCATTCATGTTCAGCTCCATAGTAGCGTAGTTTCGAATGGTCCAGAGAATGCTCTCGGCAAAGTCCATAGCAAAGGACAAGGTGAATCCGGCAAGAGCAGCGTCCATACTAGGACTGACGATAACAATAATACCAACAGTTATCGAGAAAACTGTACCAATGAGACCCATGCGCAGACCCATCCAGCGATTGACAAGCCACATATAAGAAGTGATGATGGCCCATGTGTCGAGTTTCTGATACATTCTGTCCATGTAGACCCGGGACTTTTTGTATCCTCGGATCGTGGAAACGCCTGCGAGTGCTGCGTTAAAAAGTTCAAAAACTGGAGACTTGCAAGTACTTTCAAGTCGTTTTAATGGTCGCGCACCATAAAGGAACCTATTGCCCAGAAGACAACCAAGTCCCAACAGCGCTATGGCCAAGGGAAGGACAAAACCAGAGGCAAAGAAAGCGGCGACACATACACCGACTAGAGACAAAAGGTTGGAAATGAATTGGGTCCAGTCTATGGTGATGCGGTTGTCGACGATGTTGAAATCCGAAGAGAATCGGTTCAGAATTCTGCCAACAGGAACGGTATCAAGCCATCTCAGGGGAGTATGGAGAACTGTAAACAACATCTTCTCGAAGAGCGATCGACTCGCCTTGATAGCAAGGTAGTAGGCCCAAAAGAATCGGAAAGTGCCAATAACTGCCGTGACACATGAGATTGCGATGTAAATCCACAGATAGTACTTCAAATCGTAATGGGATGCGGCCTTGAACTCAGGTGCAGAGTTGTATGGGAAATGTTGCAGTGAAAAGACCGAGGCATGGCCGTGCTGTTGATGGATGCTGCCAGTAGAAACACTTTCATCAACATCGCCAGTCCAGATTCGAAGCCACCAAGCCCGACCTAAGTTTGTTAGCAAGACAATAGACTTAGAAACCTCGAGACTTACCGAGAATTCCAATTTCAAAAGCAAGGAAGACGATAGCACAGATACTCCACATCCGGGCACCGCCACTGTCTTTGAGATAAGTAAGATAAACGTGTTTCTTCACCATACCCTTCTCTCGTGCTTCTTCCTCAACAAATTGCTTAGCGGTCTTGGAAGGCAACTTCTGTAATGGGTTATTTTCATTTGTTTCAGTGGGGTCGGTGACGGAGGCATCTGAGGAGTTAACAGCAGTGGATGAATCCATCGTCTCATCTTCTGCAGCTGGTTGTGCACTCTCTTCATGCTGCCTGATTTCATCCAGAGTTCCATCCCGGATAAAGTCAGCTACCAGACCGCAGTGCAGAGCCATGCCTTCACCAAGTTCGACAATGTACTTGGCCTTCGACTGGACCAGAGCAACGTGATGGGTAACAAGAATCCTCGTTCGTCCTTTGCAAATATCGCCCGTAACACACTTCTCAAAAATGTGTCGACCAACATGTGCATCGACAGCACTAAACACGTCATCCATAACCAAGATCTCAGCACGCGAGTAGATGGCTCGAGCCAAGGTGACTCGCCACTTTTGTCCACCACTGAGATTGATACCGTTGGCGCCGAGCTCCGTCTTGTCACCGTCTGTCAGAATTTGTAGGTCTTTCTTCAAAGCGCACACTTCGACGGTCTGATTGTAGCGTTCCTCAATGAAGGGTAAGCCGAACAAAATGTTATCACGGAGGGAGGCACTTTCAAGCCATGGGGTTTGGCCAACGTAAGCGACAGAGCCGGGAATGATCCAGTCGCCAAGGTGAGCCTGTGCATCATGTCGCTCCTCAGGGGAGAGGGTCTGGGGCACACAGACAGAGCCCTCCAAAATATCCGTCTCGCCAAGAATGGCAGAAAGTAGCAAGCTCTTTCCTGTACCAGTCTTTCCTGAAACGACAGACAGCTCACCAGTTGGAAAGCTGAAGTTCAAGTTTCTAAGAATGAACCTGTCCTCATCGGACTTTTCGTCGTCCTCAGGCCAAGCAATAGTTGCGTTTTCAAAAGCAACCTCTGTTCCTTCAGACAATGTCTGCTTCATCTCAGGGCCGTTGAGATATGTCTGAATTCGTTTTAGAGAAACATAAGTGTCCACTCCCATTGTGATAAGTTCCGGCAGTACACCTAGTGAGACCTCCAGAGCCTTGAAAATTCCAATACTGACGAAAGCAACCGACGGTAGGAGTTGACCATTGACGATAGCGTAAACGGCAAGGGATGTCGCGGCGAGAAGAATGGGACTGACGACCCAGCACCCGAAAAGGCCAGTATCGACAACAAAGAGCCCCCAAAGAGTTTTGAGTTCCCTCTCTCTCATACTCAGAATACGCTTTTCCCAGCGACTTTCCAGCGCAGCGAATTTGATCTGTCGCATGCCGAGTAAAGCTTCGTTGACTACGGCAAGCTTCTCATCACGAAGCTTCATGAGCTTGTCTGATCTGCCCAATAGTTCTTTTGAAAAATAAGCGTTGGCGGGAAGAGTAAGACCCCAGGCCGTAAAACCGGCGACGAAGGGAATCCAGCCGATCAGTCGAACCAAGAAGAACGAAAAGAAGAACAACTTGAAGATGCTGTTGAAAATCAGGCATTGAAATCCTGTGAAGTTTGAAATTCGTAAAGCATCAACACCGACGAGGTTGACAACGGCTTGTTGAGATTTGAGCACGCTCGAACCATCGTCAGATTCATCTTCATTTCTCTTGTCAGGCGCCTCCTGCGATTGGTCTGCCTCCTTTGACTTTTCTGCTGATTTGACATTTTTGCGTCGAAGCGATTTCTCGAAGATAAGTGTTGAAAGCTGAGACCGAATAGGTAGAGCGATGCATGAGAATGAGTACCAGAATACCCATCCCTCAACCCACTTTGAACGAATCAGTATACTTGTAGAAAGAATTGATCACGGCGAACTTACAGCATCCAGAAGGTTCAAGCCAGCCATGGCAAATATTAAAACCCAAAGCTCTAGATTTGACGACCCAGCCAATCCTACGTCACGTTGTTCAAGGATATTGATGACTCGCAACATAGCCCAGAAAGGTAGAAGCGCCAGGACATTTCGAAAGGTGGTGAGGGAGAACTGGAACACAAATGGGCCTTTGTAGGCCCAAAACACCGAACGAACAAGGCTACCCCCAGGTTTAGTCGCAAACCAGTCTTCTTTCAGGCCTTCAGCTCGTAGAGTTCTGTCCGGATAAGGAACATCAGTTGCGTCGAGATCTTTCTTTTGAACAGCAAACTTGATGAGAGGGGCGATCCAGGACCAAGTGTAGCGGTTGAAGGCAGATACCGTCCACTGGCCATCAACCTTGCGACCTTCTACAAAAACGTCGGGTCGGCGTGGAAGCAATACACTGAAGAGACCGAGAAACATGGCAGCACCGACATTTACAGCACGGAGTGCAAGAGTAGCGGGGGCCTCGTGCGAAGCATGCTGGGCTTCCCTGCTTAACTGGGGTACAGTAATAGCCGCATTAACAATTGAAGAGGCCAAAAGCCAGAGTCCAAGGTCGTGGACCGTTACAGGTGAGTGGTGAGCACTCAATGAGATGGCATGCAGAACGATCAGAGCCTATTTTGAGGGGGAGCGTCAGTTTTGCTTGAAAATGCTTGCGGTTTCCAGCCACTCACCCATGCGCCGGCCATAAGCCAGTTTTTGAGAAACAATTCTTCAGAAGGGGTATGAAGCGACGATAACACCGATATGGCGGTTGATGTTCCAAAACCTATAACAGAAAAGGCGAGAATAAAGAGTTTGGGTAGTCGGTTCGAGAAGGCAGCAATGCTCTCTGGCGTACTTTTCCCATCGACATCTTCATAAAAGTTATCCTTGGGAGTACGCTTCCGCAGTTGGTTGATGGCTGCGACTAAAGCATGTGCAGTGGCCAATCCTACGAGACCAAGGCCCGTGCCAGTAAGAGCAATATCAATATTATTGATAGCCATCATGATCGATATGCAAGACCACAAACGAAGCGTTTCAAGAAACTAAGGCGTTACCCGCCAGAAGGCGATCTTTTGTGTTGTTCGTTCTTATGATAGCAGCTATGCTTGATGATGCGTCGAGATCTTATGAATGTATACTGAAAGCAGTCTCTAGATCGACATGCCTGAAAACGAAGGAGATGAGAGAAGTAGGTTGCAAGAAAAAGTGGCAAGGATTCAACAGTCTTTATGTGATCCTCACAAGTCAGTCACATTCTGCACATGTAATGAATAAGCTGGCTGATGCCGTTTCCAGGATATGTAGAAAAAGACGGGGCCCATATTATGTTGCCGTATTCCGCGCTTGGGTGGATTGAGTCAACAAAATAAGACGACAAAGTGTGATTTTTGGGTCAAGTTCAAAGTCTTGGTGCTTAATAATAATCAACCGCTCAAAAAAAAAGGTCGTGCATGGATAAATTGAGGGGTGTTGTAAGGATATGGACCGGGTTGGATTGCTCGAGATGTTGCTTGTAGGCGGTGCATCATCATGGGTTGGGAAGCTAACTTAGATGGTTAGTGAATTTGCAAAGTTCCTCAGATAGTGAACCAGGCTGCCTGTGACTCTTCACGGCGAGGTACTACAGATCCACAAAGGGTAGGGTTTTGCTGCAAGGTATGATGTATGGTGTGCAGACAGAGTGTACCTCTGGGTACAGCTGCATTGTAGATTCGACACCGATATAATAGGACAATGTTCTTTGTCGAGCCTCATTATTGTGTCCGTTGTGGTAGTTCACGAAGGTAGAATGAGGCCGGCATTCAGACCGCTCGTCAGCCAGCATAAGTCACAATGCAGGGTCTTTCCGATTTGGCCAATGGAGGGACTGATGGAGTTTGAGACAACCCTGCGCGGTTGGCGGAGAATCGGAGTATGTACTTTTTTGTACTGTAGCCAGTATCGCGATGATCATCAGCAGCCATCTTGAGTAATAGTGACAGCTCTGGTGAGATAGGCAGTGAAATTGAAGCCTTAAGAAGAGCGGAGTTCCGTTCAGGCACCAGTGTTCTTTTGTATGCGGCTGCCTTGATAGCTTGAAACTAACAAAAGATCGTGAAAATCAAGATCGCGATACTCTGCCAAGAAGACGAACGATACTGAACGGTAAAGCTGTAAGATGCAAGGAATCTGGACTACCCAAGGCAAACCCCCACTCGGTGCCGGTGGAGTGGAAGGAAATACCGTCTGAACCGTTCAGACCTCCCCGGGACGTTTGGCCCGTGCGGCGTCGCTTAACCTGGCATTGGAAGGTGGGCCCCCGGCCAGCCGGTTAAGGAAGGACCTCTAATTTCTGGCAGCACCACTTCACTGAGTTTGATAAGCAGCGGCTCAATTCAAGCATGGATCTCTACAGATACTGAGAAGCGTATGCTACCCTGAACCATGGGATACATGGTCTATGTAGGTGAAACAATGCGTTTTGATGGCTATATAAAAGCTCTCTGGAAGAATAACTCTCAGGCAGCATGCAACCTATTGATCCTCAAAATCAAGAATATTTTCAGTTGCATGCTTTAGCACCGGTTTGATCGACAACTCAGTGTCACTCCTTCATCTTGTTCAACCCTCCCGGAAGTCATAGAGTCTTTACGTACAACGGGGTGACTCACCAGCCGACCTTGACCTACTGTGCAGTATAACCCCAGTTGTGGCGCTCAAAGACATGCATTATCTGTGGTTAACGGATAATGCGAAACTATCGTCTACTCAATGTCGACGTCAATGATTCATAAGATTCGTTTAATCAGAGATTCAAGAAATGCTTTGCAGTCGCAAGAATGTGTTCCCTTTTAACATCCCTACTTTGATCCTTACCTCTGCAATGAACTACTGGGTCAATCGCTCTCCCAACCGTATGACAGGAGAGGGTTGGGCCCAGTGCATCAGGGTCTCTAAAGCAATAATTCGTCGTCGAAAATTGCTATCTTTTGCCCCAAGCGGTCAAGCCATGGTTCCAGGCTATATACTATCTAGATTGGGACGTACTATAATCTCACAGTATGGCTTACACGGATAGGAGCTGACCTTATGATTCCAACTAACAGGGGCAATCGAAACCGAGAACTTCGGTAACTAGATAAAAAACCAAGCTTTACAGACAAACAACAATGATATATAACACATGTGTCCTTCATCTTTTATCATAACTGCTCTTGGAATGTAGACAAACCCACCAACAATCGAGACCATTACACAACAAGGGCTTGAGAAGAGCCCGAAAGACTTACCATCGTGGAATTATACAACTTTCCCGATTTCTCCTCTCAAATTCCATCCTGTTTTCATCATTCTTCGCTCTCGCTCTCGCTGTTGAGGGAGAATGTGATGGCTGCGCCATATGTATCAATTTTGAGATACCGGATTATATCTTAACACTTGTTCTGTGAATACCGGACCATTTTGCAGAATTTAGATGCTATTAAGAAATCATCAACGATTTTATCTCTCTTTCTTTGCATCGCAAGCTCTTTATAGAAGGCTGAAAAGTATCCAGGGTTGCCTACAGACGCAACTTCAACCTCCAGGACAGAGCCTACTGTGCTGCGGCGCAACAATAAGTGAGTTTTCTTGGGACATAGTGAAAGATGAGATTTTCTTGACCCTAGTATTGATATGGAGGGTGCTCTCTGTGCTTACAAAGATAAGTATGGTATGATGTTCAGCATTTCTGTTGCTGCTATGAGATTCATCTGCCCCAATCGACCAGCGCTCATACTCTATTTAAGCCCAGGGACTACCATCCGGGCAACGACACTTTGCTCAGGGCTTCTGACCGGGGTGGGAAGGCGTCCGTCCGTTAATCGGCTAGTCCTATTCTTCGTATGTTTCTGAGAGGATTTATCTGGCGATCTTGATATTTCTAGAGGCACCCACGCAAGTCATAATTGACCGTGCTGTCACTTTGCATACGCCGGAAAGAAGCTTGCCTTGGCTTTGTTTTACAGATATAGCTCCTATCAGAGACTTATGGATTTGTTGTTAGAAAATTGCCAGTCCATTATTCTAATTCCTTCTCTATCCAAGTAGGTACTTGAGGAGCTATGTTACCAGACAGGTTTGACTACAAGATAGCAATTCAGCCCTCCTGTCCACGAATGTCACCTATCATGTTACCGAAGACCAAGGACCATGAGATCTGGAAAGTTCCTGTTGGACCATCTTTTTCTTGCTTCTTGCCGGGATTTGATAGGTCCCTGAACTACCGGTATGATGATGGCCATTACGAAATCTGCTAACACCCCCAGTCTGCTCATTTGATGAGCAGGAAGCCGATATGAAGATGCCCGGAAAGATCCTCCGAGCCCTTTGTTAAATAGTTATATCGAAAGACATAAGAGAAGCGACTAAAAGCAACAGTGCATCCACTTGTACAGGCCATCGTGAAGGGTAGTCCCTTGGCCATTTAGTAGCAGGAGATGGCATCGATCTCATTTTCAAGTATCAAAAATCAGAAACAGAACTTCCATGTGATTGGCCACTCTAAGATAGCTCTTACAGTAACTTGTAGGCAAAGATCTATATCTCACTGATAGTGCCTGGAGCATACATCCTACGCACAAGCCTTATAGCGATGGGCTTAGAAACATTAAGAACCTTCAAGCGGCAGCCAATCTGTCCCTATCACGACCATCTTTCGTTTTGTCATAGAATCTCTTGACCAAGTACCTCTTTGGCACGTGTGTAGTCAATGCTAAAATACTGACAACTTTGCCTGCATATGTGATGGGTCATGTTTCGACGCTGTCATTCAATAGGCAGTAGCTTTCATTCAAGAGAGCATGGCATCAACCACACCAACTCATTCAAATAGGGATCACCAGGTATGTGTCTTTCGGGCATATACGTTGGAATAACTGTGAGCCCGTGGGAAGGAAGATAGTACTTGTAGTATCAGGCAGCTTATCTTTGTCTCATCTCCAATATATGCCAAACCCATGGGGAACTTGTATTGGCCTCAAGGTATCAGAAGAATTGGTCCCAAAGGCTTAGACCGCCAAAATAAAGTAACCTAGGTGCTAATCTAATCTAGCATAAAATGATCAAGCTATTTTGTCTCATATGCTCATAGACCAATTCTTCTGTTACCCGCCTGATTGGACCGTCCCCGCCTACGGGAAGCGCTGCAGCATAATTTGCAGTGCTATCCATCGCCACGTGTATTGCTAGAATGTCCATCGACGACAAGTCACTGTCTGCCTCATAGGACTGGTACTGTGACGTTGTACATATACGTTGGCCGGGAAACATGCATGTTTTACCGTACATTACCTTTCCTGGTATACCTCAAGCAAGTTTGAGTCTAGATATCAAGATCATAGGGCACTCATGCTCATTAAAGATAACAAAGTCATATTTCTCGATTCAAGGAGGTGTGAATAAAGTTCAGCAAGATGTGCCTAAACTCAATGCCCGTAGTGTGGCCGAGAAGGCGACATGTAGGTTTTAAGAAACGGAAACGAGATTACAGTTCATGACGGCGAGAGTGACCAGGAGCCGAATCATGCCTCAATAATCCCTCCTGAAAACAAGTGTTGAGAATATTGGTTTACACGGATAGACCTGGTCATTATCCCTGTTGCACTTTCACACAAGTTGATCAATACGGCCAAAGGATTCTGACAGCAGGACAAGACATATCGTGGTCCCCATAGTGATTGGGATTCAGGCCACTGATAGCTCTGTGGATGATCAAATTGTTTAATCTGATTGGTGATTTAATTGACGACCAACCTCTCTCATCTAACAATGGTCCAACATTCTCAGCTGGCGATGGACGGACATGTTTCTCCCCCTCGTACAGTAGGACACCCCCCACTTGGCTAGCACGTTCAGTTGACAGTCATATCAGTTGGCTCAGATACGATGTGATAACCTGTTGATTTGGGGCTAAATACAAGTCTTTTGTTTACTCGAGGGACGTTAGTACATATTTGGGAAGTCAAGTGTCTTTAGACAGAGAAAAGGCACAAAACGCAGACCAAGACCAGAGTAAACGCCACATACAGAATAGATACAATACTCTGTAAAACGAAAAGAAACATGGGTCCATGTCTTTAAGAGGCAGCCAACCGGAATCGAAACACTTGTTTTACCTTTCCCTTTGTGTTTCCAGCGGCTGGTTTCCGTACTTGGCTTGTCATCAGATGTTTCCATATACGAACGCTAACTTTCATACAACAGAGGTAAGACAACGGCAACATGATGGAAGTGAAAGGGGGCATTAGACTTTTTGTTCCTGTGATGAATCAATTATTTCATGATTTCGTGTCTGCAGTTAGACTAGTCCTTGTCTGATGCGCTGTACATTACAGACTCGCCTCCTTTCTGGCCTGATGAGCTTTGGCCCCCATCAGTTTACCTACCTACTTGGTGCTACAGCCCAGCCCGTCTCAGCACCTGATGAACCGTCCATAGGATCCTAGCAGAAGATGCAGCCGCTCTGACATCCATTTCGCTGACTACGGATATGCACAGGGCAGCAGTTGCTAGTTAATGAATGCTGGATCGGGATGCTGTATGGCAAGGTTTAAAAACTTGTTGGTGCAGCTTGGCTGCGGCGCAAGTGTCTCGCGATTGGGTTCGAGAGCTGTAAATGTTCCCACTGAAATCCATCACTAAACTGACTAGAGTACTGTATCCGTTAAGGTACCTGACAGTGCATTGCATAGCCTAGCCTAGCATTAGCATTGCGTTTGCGTGTGTTCCGCTGCCCTGCTTTTCCCCCTCGTGACATGCATCTCCTGTATTGCTCTCTATTGGATCTTGATCTTCCCCCATGTATGTGATCGCCCGCGCGTCCGCCGCAACTTTACTAGGCAGAGGTAACTAAACTTGGAGCGAAAACTTCCACCTACAGCGCCCTGCATAGGCCAAACGCCCTGTGCCTCGTGCCTTGTTCCTATGACGGGGAGAGTGAGATGGAATCGGTTACAGCAAGTGTCAGAGTAAGTAGGTAGTAAGAATCGTAGGTTAAGGTAGTTAGTTGGTCGGAATAAACCTCAATCGTGCCGGTTTACTTCTCTTACTCCTCTTTTCTCTCCTTCCTTTTCTTATTTCTCCATCCCTCCCTTTTGCTTTCAATCAATTCACCCTCGACTCATCTAACGATCTCTACTCGACTCTACCTGCTCTTTCCCCCTTAGAGTACAGCTTGGCATCCGCCTAGCCCACTAACCTAATCAAAGGCTTCTAAAAGGTCCACACCAGCTCCAGCCTGGAGCTCTCCACCATCAAACTCATACCCGACCCGTTGTTACTCTACAGAACCTTAGTCTACTAATACCGGCCTGCCGATTTCCATCACTGCCGATACCATCGATAATAGCTACAACCAAAGAAAAAAACGAGTCCACTTTCGCATTGACTTTCTTTTTCTTCTCTCAGTTTCCACTCCCGCGTCTTCACCTTCGATCGTCGACTTCCTTCATAACTCAAAGTGTGGGAGTAATTGAGAGCCTTTCTTGTCTCTTCTCCCACAGCCTCAGCAGGCCTCTCCCTACCTATGCAGCTTCCATCATATCCTGATCAACCAAACGAATTCTCACGATGAAAGCCGCTCCTCTCATCATCAATTGGCATGACCAAAATGCCCCTGTCTATTCAGCTCACTTCGAACCCTCCGGAAAGGGTCGTTTAGCCACAGCCGGTGGTGATAATCATATCAGAATATGGAAGGTTCAAGTTGATGGCGAGGACCGAAAGGTCGAATACCTTTCAACACTTTCCAAGCACAACCAAGCTGTCAACGTTGTTCGCTGGGCACCCAAGGGTTGGTTTATACTGACTTCTCTCCTTTGTCCCCGCTAACATTCTTCTTTCCAGGCGAACTTCTAGCCTCCGCCGGCGACGATGGCAACGTGATTCTCTGGGTACCAAGCGAAACACCACAGACAGCTTTTGGGTCCGATGCTCCGGAAGACAAGGAGTCATGGCGGGCGAAGCATATGTGTCGTTCTAGTGGTGCAGAGATCTATGACTTGGCCTGGTCTCCTGACGGCGTGCACTTTATGATCGGTAGCATGGATAACATTGCGCGAATCTACAATGCTCAGTCAGGTCAGCAAACGATTGCCACCAACTCGATACCCAACAGCCCCTAACACAACAAATAGGTACATTGGTGCGCCAGATCGCCGAGCACAGTCATTACGTCCAGGGTGTTACCTGGGATCCTCTTAACGAATACATCGCGACTCAGTCCTCAGATCGATCCGTTCACATCTACTCTCTTAAGACCAAGGATGGTCAATACACCCTCAACGCAGAGGACAAGACTCCTAGACTTGCCAGCCATATCAAAGCCGATCTTCCTCCTCGACGTATCTCTTCCAGCAGTCCAGCCCCTCCCGACTTTGGCCATCGCTCTTCGCTCTCCGTCCTCGATCCTCCACCCTCCATTGGATCACCTGTGCCTTCTGCGCCAGGTACACCCACCTCGTTCGCGCTCCCCATGAACCCTCCGAGTGTTGTCAGCCACAGCCGTCGATCTTCGTTTTCCTCTCGACGATCAGTATCACCGGCACCTTCTATGCCTTTGCCTGCTGTCATGCCCATGGACCCTTCTCCAAAACCATCGTCAGCCATGAGCAGTGGTCTGGGAATGAAGAATGCCAACCTCTACGCCAACGAGACCCTGACGTCCTTCTTCCGACGTCTTACTTTTACTCCGGATGGAAGCTTGCTGTTGACACCTTCTGGACAATATCAGAATCAACACCTGAGTGAGAGAGACGCGAAACCCACTTACGAGGTGATCAACACTGTCTACATCTACACTCGTGGTGGTATCAACAAGCCCCCGATTGCCCATCTGCCCGGCCACAAGAAGCCGTCCGTCGTAGTCAAGTGCTCTCCCATCTACTACACCCTACGCCAGTCTCCTCCAGTGACAAGGAATATTACTATTGATACATCCTCCTCGGAAGAGCCTATACCATCTCTTCCAGAGCCTCTGTCGAAGCCATCACCAGCTCCCTCGGTCATGGATCCACCTCCTCCACCATCGAGCACATCTGAGTCTAAAACATCGAGCTCGGATGCCGCATCATCTACCCCAGGTCCGAAGCCCGTATTCTCACTGCCTTATCGCATGGTCTATGCAGTAGCCACGCAAGATTCGGTTCTACTTTACGATACCCAGCAAAAGACTCCCATATGTGTTGTTAGCAACCTGCACTGCGCAACCTTTACTGATTTGGCATGGTAAGTTCAATCGTCACTCAGAGAGCTGAAATAGTACTGACATATCAATTAGGTCCAGCGATGGTCTGACTCTGATGATCTCCTCGTCTGATGGGTTTTGTTCTACCTTGTCATTTTCAGCTGGGGAACTGGGTGAAGTCTACAAGGGTGAAGTTGGCCCTCCCAAGACTCAGACAGCTGCTTCGTCCAACCAGAGTACTCCTATGCCCACGCCGACAAACTCGTTTGCACCACCTTCACCATTCCCCAATGGTTCACATCACCAGCATCGCAACTCGGCTAGCTCCTTTACAGCGCCATCCCCTCCTCAGTCGACTTCGGTTGCTTCCCAACGCCCATCATCACCTACGAGATCAAACTCCACCTCGTCGGTTGCCACTGTCACTACACAGGCTAGTACCGTCCCTGCTGCTGGAGTAGTTACCAACCCCACCCTTATTTCTGGCAACGTTCCAGGTATTGCTGCAGCAAACTCCGGTAAGGTGACGGGTGTGCCATTGACAACGCCTCCTGAGACACCCCGAAGTGCGACTGCCAGCGTTGCAGGCAACAAGCGCGATGCGAGTGATTGCGAAAAAGAGGAGAACAAGGAGCCCAAGAAGAGGCGAATCGCCCCGACTCTTGTGGAACCCAAGAATTGATCGGATTTTGAAAGAAAGTGTAATGCTGCCTTCAAAAGTGTGTTTTTCGTTATTTTTGGAGTGTTCGTTTAGGAATGGAGTGACTCGGTGCGGACATGAGAATTCGTGATTTAGCAAGCATGAAAAGGCGTTTGACGAATCTGATTAAGATGATTTTGTTTGAGCGTATCACAGTTACTGGGCAATTGTATGGGTTAGCCTACAGGATGGGATCCTCGTTAGGTGTGAGATAGATGAGCTTTACAACCATGCACGAGCAAGGCAAAGGGGAAGTATGGCATAAGCCTGATGAACTATATAGTGTAGACAATGACATTTGATAATTCAATGTTCCAAGGTCCCTTCTAAGCAAGTCTTAGTTCAATACCGGCCTCCAGCCTTTACGCCGAACGAACTGGTCAACGCTCTCATCTTTGAGGATGCCGACGCCTTTACGCCCTGTCACAGCACTATACTCATGGTCTGATCCGCGGACATAGAATGGATATGACAAGCGTCCATTTTGAACCCCTTTGTTTTCGGGTGTTGTAGAGTCCCCCGATTCCCACAATGAGCGACCCTCGGTTCGCTTTTCAACAAAACCACAAGCCTGGCGATCCAGAGATAGATACCACTGACGTTGATGAACGCTTCCGATGGTATTAGATGCCCCTGGATACGAATTCGTTCTACGAACCTCTTTATCCTCAAGCTTGCGTATCTCACGCTCCATAGCTGAGAGGTTCTCTGTGCTGGCGCCAGCGTCAGCATTTGTGGGAACGGCCTCACTTTTATCATCATCACTATCATCCTAATTGCTTGTTTCAGGTTGCGTCTGGGCTTGTACCTTACGACGTCTTCGCTTGCGAGGTGTTCTCCTACCTCTCGCTCTACCAGTTACGTCTTCTGATTTGGTTAATCGAAGGTTCAAGACATAAGGATCGGGTAAGCGGGATCCATGGAGGCGAATACGGATCTTTCGATTCTGGAAAGCTTCTTGTAGAAGAGCTTGTGGTGTTGATGCAGGGAATGACACTGGTGAAGAAGGCTGTGATCCTGGATCCTCGGATGGCGAGTGCTTACTTTTGCAAGGCAGGATACTGTATGTTCCGGTATCCCATATGAGAAGAGAGCCAGTTGAGTTTGATGCTGTCTCTATAAGATGGTTCTGAGAATGAAAATTGGTCTATGTACCATGAGAAGGGGTTGTTCACGTACCCATAGGCAATGTATCCGCGTCTCAGTCGCATTGCGATTCAATCGGGTAGAGTTTGGGTCTCCTGAAAGTCCATACATGATTGCCCAACCGACACTACTTATCTCATTGATCTGAAGGCGGAGATCATAGTGCGTGACTGCAACAGGATGGTCATGTTGATGAATGACGAAGTGAGTACCTTGCTGACTCCCTGCGTTGGCAGTATATAGTGAAGCATAGTCAAATATTGATAATGAGGTTGGAGAAATTATATACTTTGAGAGGTGGTTCTTGAAATGGGTAAGATAGCCGTCTACAGGAGCTGAACTGGCCTCTGTATCAGCGGTCTTGGGTGGTTGTGTGGACGATGATGAGTCTAATGTCCGTTCTAGATTTCATTTTTTGATGAATGGGTTAGGGATGAGACCTGGACTTGGTGGTCGTTTTCCTGCCATGATGTTGTTTGTTGTTGTGATTGAGTTGATAGTCAAGTCGTTAGATATGATTGGCCGTGAAACTGTTAATCCGGCACTTAAACATAGATATTCGTAGACTGTTAAGATTGTGTTTCATTCACACTTTCACCCCTGCATATGAAGCTTCAATCTCATGACAACCCAACCTCTGATGGAGTGAACATAATATTCATGTTACAGAGTTATCAGATAGGCCTCCTCATAAAAAGCTACAACGTATTGAGTAACTTGGCTGTCGATTCCAACCCGTCAGTCATTCAGGCATAGCTAGACTCATGAGACTCCATGTTATGACTGCTTTATTCAGTCCAGAATCGAAGGGCTTTTCAAGACACCACCTGTAATTTCTCTGTTTTGAGCCATGATAAAGTGCGTTGGATTGACGTAAACCTGCTTATGATTAGCACGCACTCAATGGGGAGGCCGAAGGTTTGTGGCGAAACCGGAAAGCCTCAGCGTCACATGGAAAGTTTTCGACCGGCTAACGGGCAGTAAAACGGCTTTTAACGAAGCAAGAATAAAGTGACTGCAATTGGCACTTGACAAGATCAAAGACTCATTCTCAGGTCATATCATTAACTTGCAAGTCATTAGAGAGAATAAAATAAACTACTGTTTAAACTTTGAACAATCGTGACCATCTCCAACGGCAAGCACTCCGCACTCCGCACGAGTCGTTCGCTACTTCCTCAAAATGGTAAAAATAATGAGAGTTGGCGGGTAAGTTAAAGCGGGGACAGTGCTCTAAACCTCTAACCTGCCGAGGTCTGGCTCCTGCTTCGGTCCCCCAGTCTCGTGTCGCCCCCGGATTTTGCTGCCCTTTTAAACTTGGACGCGCCTGCCTTTCCAGCTCCAGGCCTAGGCTTAGGCTCCACTATTTTTCTATCTCTAATCAACTCCATCTTTCTCGGCTTTTCTCTCCTTCTTATCTCCTCCACGCCCACGCCTTGTCGCGATCACATTTATCTCTCTTTCCCCCCTTCTCGAGACTGCGACAACTGGACCCTTTATCTTCTTTCGCTTTCGGCGGCACTTTTACCCGCATCCCGAGGCAACTCCGCTGTCCCCGCGCGACCACGGTAACGCTAACTGGGGGTTGCATATAATCACGGAGTCAGTCTCCGATCTTGCGTCCGGTACACTTCCCGAGGTCCACCACCCAACGTCACGAGGAGTGGCAACCAAGCAAAGTCAACTCTCTCCAGGAGGCTCAACAGATTAGACGTTAGGATTTCTGGTAAAACGATACCGTTGTTCGGTAATTCATTGTCCGGCCCCGGCCTCTATCCCCTTCCTCCTTACGACAACTTTTTATCATCACATCTCCATTGGATCTAATGGCTTCTCCGCCTAAGCCCTGGGAGCAGCCTGGCGCGGCTGCGACTGCTACTGGTAAGTCGCGATCATCCAATTCTCATTCTTTCATCCTTCTCCATTCCTTCTCTATCATGTTCCATGTCAATTCCCTACGTCTGACCCGCCGCATCTAAGCGCTCGCTTGCTTACCATTGACACTTAGCCCCTTCTATCCCTCCTTCAGTTCTTTCTGGAACCACCGTCGCATCGACTACCGATCTATCTGACGCCCCTCCGCTTCCCAATCGCCCTGCTTCTCTCAACTCTACCGTCAATCAGAACGCGGCCAACTACAGCAGGATGAATTCATCCCCTTACAGCTCCATGGGCGGCGCCTACTCGTCGGGTTATTCCAGTCCCTACTCGCGATTCGGTATGGGTGGCATGGGCGGCATGGGAGGCTACGGTGGTGGCTATGGTAGTATGTACGGCGGAGGATATGGCGGCTACGGAGGAGGCATGTACGGCGGCATGGGGGGTGGTATGTATGGTGGTGGTATGGGAATGCCTGGCGACCAAAACAGCTTGACAAACTCGTTCAACAACAGTACGCAAGCCACTTTCCAGATGCTTGAAGGTATCGTCACAGCCTTTGGTGGTTTTGCACAGATGCTCGAAAGCACATATATGGCCACCCACTCCAGCTTTTTTGGTAAGTCCTTGCCCATCTCTTGGTTGGATGGTATGTTTACTAATATTCCCTAGCTATGGTCTCTGTCGCGGAACAGTTTGGTAACTTGAGGGATACTTTGGGTTCAGTGCTGGGTATCTTTACTCTGATGCGATGGATCCGAACTTTGATTGCCAAGATTACCGGTAGACCACCACCTGCCGATGCGACAGCTCTCACGCCCGCTGCCTTCGCTATGTTCGAAGGACGCAGCGTTGGTCCTGATGGCAACCCTCTTCCTGCTAAGGCTAGCAAGAAGCCTCTTCTTTTCTTTGTCCTGGCCGCTTTCGGTATTCCTTATCTTATGTCCAAGATGATAAGATCACTTGCTGCGTCACAAGAGCAGGAGCAAAAGCGTCTCCAGGCACAGGCCATGGAGTCACAACGACCCGTCGACCCTTCCAAGCTCGAGTTCTGCCGACTTACCTTTGACTTCCTCCCTCAGCCCAACACTGGCATGGAGCTTGAGGCTCGCAAGGGTGATCTCGTTGCTGTTCTCAACAAGAACGACCCCTCTGGTAACCCCAGTGAATGGTGGCAATGCCGAGCTCGTGATGGCCGCCAAGGATATCTGCCCTCCACCTACCTTGAGGTCATCAAGCGCCCAGCGCAAGAGCCTAAGAAGCTCAAGGCTGCCCCCAGTGAGAACAGCCGCGCAAACTCGCTGACAAGTTCAATTGCCCATCCTGAGGGAGGCAAGGAGTACGCTACAGCCGACGGCATGCAGAGAAGCCACTTCTATTCATAAAATCTCTTGCAACATAATCCGGAACGTCGATAATATCATACGAAGACGAAAGGCTGTACGATTCTGTCTTGAATAGGGCGAAGATGCATTTGGTGATTGGATTACAAAAGTCATCACGGAGTTGTGGTTGGATTTTCTTACACATTAGTTCCTAGCGTTCGGGTTCATTATGTCTTGCGATGCCGAGGGAGGTATAATCCCACGAAGATACACATCATATACATTCACTCGTCAAGCCACAGTATAGAGCTTGGTTAGCGTTTCGTTGTATTGCATTTTTAATTATCAAAATACTGTCTCCCGTATGTGAAGTATTGTGCGTTCCAATGGAGCATAGGAAATTCAGCTACATGGCGTATTCAAATCACAGCTCAGGACTCGAAACTCCAAGTGTCAAGTTCTAAGGGTCCCATAAGCTAGACTGAATAGCCTGACAGTGCTTCGTTATTTAAACCCGAGCTATGGTAGATTACTAGCGTAACCATGTGCATAGACTGCTTCTCCAGACCTGCCATGGTTTGAGTGTTCCGAGTCGTCGATTACCCAAGCGTTTCGTGCTGCCAAGCAATACATTCAGGCATGCCTCCGGCACAGACCTGAGTACTGCACGCTGAGATGCAGTCCCAGTATTGCCTATAGATCAGGGAATATATACAATGTTTAAGTAGTTTTAAAAGAAGCAGGATAGTAGTTGGGAGTCATCTGGTTGCGTTGAGCAAATCTCTTCACGGCTGTTAACTTGACATATGTATATATACTAGTATCAACATATCGATCACTCCCATTTGTGGGAATATGTCTCGGAGTTATATGTCCTTCTCCCGGCGGAACTTCTTCAAGAAGTCCGGACATTAAAATGTATATGCATCACTTACATCGTGTCATCCCCTGACTAGACCTGCCTCCCCCACATAGCAAATATGTGAACCAGAATGAACCGCAAAGCACCTAACCTTTTCTTTTGCACCACTGCACGCCGCTCGCCTTTTAATGCAATTCTACTAACCCTCAGCCTCATACGAATTGGACTTGTGCTTCGGCTGAAACTTGAATGTTGGGTGGACAGGACCGAGGAACATCTCGCTGTGAACACATCTTGTTAGCACTCGACCGACTTAGCACAATGATGGGTTGCAACTTACCTGATCTTGATCCAGTCTCTGAAGTTGTTTGACGCCATGAGGGTCTCCATCTCATCTCGGCCCTCGTACTTGGGAGGACGATCGTTGAGACAAGGAGGAAGATACTCGAGCAGGCCAATAGGAACATAGCGGTGGGCAAAGCTAAGCCACTCAAGGAGGAAACGGCGAGTGAAGCCGATGCCAAGCTCATCGGAGCCCCAGGCGTCCAAACCGTAGCGCACGAATTTCTCAATGTAGCGGAGACGCTCACTGGACGACTTGTCGAGGTATTGGCCCTTCTCAATCTCTTCGAACAACCAGGGCTTAATGAGGGCACCACGGCCGATCATGACGGTATCGACACGAGCCTTCTCGATGTGCTCATAGTACTCAACATGGGAGTAGCAGTCACCATTACCGAGGAAATACATACGGCCATCCTTGTTGTTAGGGAGGGTGCTGGCGTCTGGCTCAGCAGCAGTATCAGTCAGGGCGTCCTTTTCCTTATTGTAAGTCTTGATGAGGGCAGCACACTCGCTGATGTAGCCCCAATCAGCCTTCTTGGTATATCTTTGCTCACGGCTACGACCGTGAAGCGTAAGGGCAGCACATCCAGGGGCGCCAAGGCGTTCTCTGTGCTCTCGTGCTCCGAAAGCCAGCTTACCAATGAGCTGAGTAGCAGTAGGGCGAGAGTTTCTAATACCAGTGCGGATCTTGGCAGTGATGGGGACCTCTCCTGACACAGCATTCATTCCTCGAATCATGCGCTCCAGCTTGCCAGAGTTCTCAAGAAGTGCTGATCCGCCGCCAGACTTAAAGACCATGTCAATAGGGCAACCGCAGTTGAGGTCGATGAGGCGAAGATGAGGACAGTAGCGGTTAAGAACATCAGCAGCCTTTGTGACAACCCAATGGTTGTTTCCAGAAATCTGGGCACCAAACTTGATGTCCTTGGAGTTGTCGTAGTCGTCAAAGATAGGAATAGAGCCTGGGTTGAACTTAGGAGGAGTAAGCTCGGATTCGTGAACCTTGAGGAGCGTCCAGTCGGCCTTTGTCCCTTGAATGAGGGGCATACTTAGAGCCATCTCAGAATAGGTGAGTTGCGCACCAAGCTCGACACAAAGTCGACGGAAAGGCAGGTTTCCTTGCGTAGTGAGAGGTGCCAAAGTGGGAGTCTCTGCGCCAAAGTAAAGACGACGCTTCTCGGAAGGCTTGAAAGGGGCGTCGACGAAGCGGGCACGAAGATCTTCAATTCCCTCGTCGGACTGGTTCTTACGACGATTCATGAACTCCTCGCTCAGCTTGGCTTCCTTGTTCATCCAGGTGATGTACTGGTCAGACTGTGTAAAATCGGTTCGCTTGCGATTGAGGGCGATCTTCTTGTCCATTCCGACAACATTGTAAATGGCGGGTCGCTTCTCCTCAGATGCCTCTTCTGTAGGTTCGCCGTTCGCAGAAGTGCTAATAAGCACTAATTCCTTTCTTCCATCATCGTGTTCAACTTCCTTCATGTGGCTCTTAACAAAGCGGCACTTCCAGCCCGCAGGACAATGGCCGTGGGCCTCAAACACAGGACACTTGCCCTCAAAGGTCTCGACATCCCCTCGGCGTCCCTCCTCTAGGTACTTGCGAAGATCGTGGCAGAGGTTGCAACGATCGCCAAATTTGCACTCTCTGGGTGAAAATTCGGGGTAGAAGGCTCGACTGTTGCAAAGGCGAAAAGCGTCGTCAAACTTGCCGAAGTCACGCTCTGTGTTCTGACCCTTCTTCTTCTTTTCCTTCTTGCCCTTGCCCGACTTTCGGTCACTATTCTGTCCTTCGTTTTCGGCAGTGCCACGGGCTTCGGCAGCATCGTCATCATTCACAGCTTCAGTGGATGTATCCTTGTAGGTTGACATGTCGACGAGATACCTTGCCAGAGTCAGCATACTTCCTGTTCACCCGAGCTTAAGCAACTTACTCCTTCTTAATAGGAGCAACACCCTTGGTACGCCCATCAACATGTTCCGGCTTCGAGTCTAACTTGGACTCCTCCCTTGACTCCTCGGTCACTTTTTCCTTGTCACCATTTGTTACATCTCCGTTTTCCTTGGTAGCAGGCGCATCATGTAGACCCTCTCCAGGTACAGACTCGGAGGGAATCGAGTCGTTCATCTTAACTCGTTTCGAAGCCCTCTCTCCGTCCTCGGCGGATGTTGCGATGTTGCTGGCGTCAGCCACGAGCTCAGCGTGCTCATGACCTGGGGAGACGCCACCCATCTTGGAATCGGGTTGCTCACTCATAGTAATAGTATACCGATGAGGTGAGGGATTCCGACGAGAAGTTGAATAATTGAGAAAGTATGTGAAGATTCGAGGTTTGAAACCGATAACACGACTATAAAAATGAGTATGTGATTTATGAAGTGAGTGGGTGTGTGTAAGAGAGCGGAAGGAAAGAGGCAGGTGAGGTTGCACGAGAAAACTTTCTCATTCGCAAACAGTGCAAGTAGGTATTCGAGATGTTTGTTGCCTTACCGTTTAGACAATCACCAGGTAGTAGGTACTAGTAAAATAAACTTGACAGTGTTTACCAGTTGCCCCCGCTGTTAAACGATTAATCGTCAAACTGAGATCGAATTGTACATACATAGAAAAAAATTCCTCGATTGGGTCGTCTCAAGAGATCAAACCAACCTCAGCTGCACTAACAGCTCTCTTTCCGTTCTAGGCTATGAGGTCAGAGGGGACATAGGCAAGTACCAGGTACTTGCGACACCAGTGAGCCTCATCCCCACAGCTAGCCACAGGGGCCAAGCCTCACTAAGCGTGCTCTAGATTCAGGGCTACAATCGCTAAGACGTACTCGGGTACTTGGGACTCGACAGAAGGCCAATTGTCAGACCTGACCCTGGACAGCTCTAACGTTGCATGAATGGTCCGGGCTGTCCTACCTGGGCTTTGGCATATGGGTCATTCCTTTACTATCACAATCACCATCAACAGCTCGCCTATCCTCCATTCATTCGCTTTACGGCTTTGGCGCACGCCAATTGGGGTGTTTTTCTGGTTGATTATTCTTTATCAGATCTTGTTCGACCACTTGTATATGTATTGTGGTCTTTCCTCTCCCACTTCAGCTCACCTCTCCCCCCACCTCGCCTGGTCCAAGTCACAAGTTCAACGCCTTGTCCACAGGCTATGAAGAAGAACCTACGAAGTCATGGCAGATCCGCGGAGATCTCCCGATAAATCGCTCCTCAGTGCTCGAGGTGCTCAACCACAGCAACGATCGCCGGCTCCAGCACCTCCAGTCCGAGGAGGGAGCTTTGTTGACGATGATTCCGACGATGATGACGAGTCAAGCGATCAGATGCCCTTGCCGAGAAGCCATACACCAGGTCATCTCGCCAGTAAAAGCATACAAGCCAATCGTCGAAAACCCTCGGATCTTTCTATCCGACAACGCTCCCAATCCGCTTCACAATCTGCTTCGGTACCCCCTTCGCAGCCAGCACTACAACCCGCTTCACAGGGAGCAACCACGAGCTCAAAGACAGCCACTCACAAACCCCCACCTACCTCCTTAAACAACACCGGCGATGCATCGAGCGAGGGGGATAGACGTACTCGGCGACCTACAGCTTCACGGTCGACGTCCGCTATAACCAGTCGGACAACTGCACAAGCAGCCGCAAGATACGGAACACATAGATCTCGCATGTCCCAAGATACATACACAGCATACCCCTTACTACCGGACCCGAAGACAGCTCCCAAAGTCGAAGTGGCGCCAGCATCCGGCATGTACTGGTCCAGGGCGCCCGTGTCGGGTGCCTCCCATACCTCATTACGTGCACATACGACAACAATCATTGGCTCAAACGTTTATGTCTTTGGCGGATGTGACTCAAGGACGTGCTTCAACGATCTCTACGTGCTGGATGCGGACTCCTTCCATTGGTCTATCCCTTATGTCGTAGGCGATATACCTGTTCCTTTGAGAGCCATGACGTGTACGGCTGTAGGCAAGAAGCTCATCGTCTTTGGCGGAGGTGACGGGCCCGAGTATTACAACGATGTTTATGTTCTGGATACGACAAACTTCCGGTGGACAAAGCCAAGGATCATAGGAGACAAGATGCCATCAAAACGAAGGGCGCATACGGCCTGTTTGTACAAGAACGGCCTCTATGTCTTTGGCGGTGGTGACGGAGTCCGGGCTTTAAATGATATCTGGCGACTAGACGTTGCTGATGTCAACAAAATGTCATGGCGGTTAGTTTCAAGTTCTGATAAAGCGAGTCCCGGGACCAAAGACTATCGTCCTAAAGCAAGGGGCTATCACACAGCCAACATGGTCGGTAGCAAACTCATCATTTTCGGTGGTTCCGACGGCGGTGAATGCTTCGACGACGTGTGGGTATACGACGTTGACGCGCAAGTATGGAAAGCAGTGGCTATCCCTGTTGCATATCGTCGTCTGTCGCATACCGCCACAATAGTCGGCTCATATCTTTTCGTTATCGGCGGACATGATGGAAGCGAATACTCCAACGACGTCTTGCTCCTGAATTTGGTTACAATGACATGGGACAGACGCAGGGTTTATGGAAAAGCGCCTTCGGGCCGTGGTTATCACGGAACGGTGCTATATGATAGCCGTCTTATCATTATTGGAGGTTTCGATGGAAGCGAGGTATTTGGCGACGTTATGTTGTTAGAGCTAGCTGTTCATGCGTATTATTCACAGATCAGCCACTTTACCATCGAGGTGTAATAACAAAAGTTGTTGCGGCTCATTTTTGGATACATTGGTGTGTTTTACTAATTGGTTTGCTGTCATAGGACGGCAACTGGACTCTTGATACAGGGAGCTAGCAGGGAGTCGACGGTGCAGATCTTTTGTTTAGTATAGAGAAATTTGAGATGCAGGATCATCTTTCGTGGTTTTTTAGATTTGGCATGTACAGCTTTCATGAAAAATCGTGGTATTTTGTTGTCATGGCTAACTATGATACAATGGAAGCATTTCAAGTTCCAACCAAAACCTGCGCCAGAAGAACCTTCGATGAGGTCATGATGATTTCCACCCACGCCATGGAAATCATAGTAGAAACAGACAAATGAACAATTGGCTCTAGTATTTGTCCAAAAAGGCAATGGCAGGCCATATTTCCTCCCTGGCTCGGCGCTTTATAGAACTCCGACTCGTACCACCATGAGTGTACAATTTTCCCCATTCTTCTCTCCATATAGACTCAATTGATTCGCTTCAAGCGGTATTAATAATAAATGGCTCAAGGTGATTTGGTGATAAGCAGTGCTTTTGAGTAAGGCAAGTCTGTCGTTTATGAGGCAAAGACTCGTTTAAGCCTTGCTTGCTTGTGCCTCCTTCTTTGCGGCCAATCGTCGCTCCTCAGCAGCAACCATATCTATTACAGAATTAGCTCCATGTTCTCTCTTGTAAATTCGTTTATTTAACTTACCCTTCCAGAGATCCTGGCCCTCGTACTCCTCCTTGTGGATCTTCTTCTCAATGAGGCGCTTGTGCTCGGGGTCATTGGGGTCGACAACCATGACGGTTTGCCAGCGGCCCTCACCCTTCTTGGCGTCGTTCACCTCAAAGATCGCAGAGACGATGAGAACTGCGAGAGTAAGGCCTTGGGCGTACACACGGGCCTGGACGACCTTGTTGGCTGTGTTCATGGGCGAGCGGCTGACCATGGCAAAAGCGAGGCCCATGGAAGCAAGCCATGAGACAAAGACAATAGAGTAACGGTTCTCCTTTCCGTACTCCTTGAGTCGCTCCATGGTAGTCTGGTTCTCGCGGACAATTTGCTGAGCGCGCTGAGTCTGATCCTCGTAGAAGTTCATGGGGTTCTGCTTCTTCTGGAAATCCATGGACCAGCGATCGGCGTTGATGATGGCGCCAAAGGTACCAGCGGATGTGACGAGGAAGGTCCTGAAAGGAAGAGTGAGACCGCGGAAAGCGGGGTATCGTCTTGAGGCAAGGACAACGCCTCCAAGACCGACTGTAAGACCAAGACTGCCTCCGATAAAACCACCCTTGAGGACGGCCGAGTAGTGCGCCTCTTCCTCTTCCTTTGTGAGAATCTTCATGGTTGCGGTGCGATTGGTGACGAGAGCGGTTGAATAGGAGGGAAAGACGGTCGCAAGAGTAGGTTGTTGAAGGTGAGGATTATCTATTCCAAGGCGCGAAAGATTAAGATTCCAAGATCAAGATCAAGATCGTATGACGAGGAAACAATAGTAGAGGGTGGGTTGCAGCGCGGTTTAAGCCCAGTGTGGGTCAATTCAGCTGTCGCTCGGTATTCTGTATCTGTATTCCGTGGTAAAAGGTACCTAGAGAAAGGCGCGAGAGTGATTGATGTATTGGAGTCTCGAGATTCTATTTAGTGAGGGAAGTTGCAGCGAGTGGTGTTTTCTGTAATCAATGAGCATTCCAGAGCGTCTTTTTTACTTTATCCTGACGTAGGATATACGATATGGCAAATAAATTTTGACGTCGAATTGTATGTACCTCTTTTCTTGCATGACGACGGCTTTCGGCCATGAATGATGTCAGATTCTTCCGAAGTCGTCCGGCGCAAACAGTCACCGAACTATGCCCGAATCGCCGAATGGTAGACAGACAGTGCAGTTCGAACCATCTTTTGTCTTTGCGAGTTTTTTTCGCATCATTTTGGTCAACATTTGTATGTACATAGACCGAGATGTGCCGATTGTCAATAATGCAAAGCAGAGCTATCAGCAGTATATCGGCTCATCCGGATAATTGGCCGTGAAGCGAGAGTATTTGGCCATATTGTGTAGCAATTTCCATCATGGATGTCTTCATAGGGTTTGTTAGGTACCTATAGAAGCAGACGCTGACAGATGTACTGGATGGACTGACTGCACTGTAGCTTCAGCTTCAACCCAATCCAGTAAATCTCTACATCACCCGCGAGCGCGCGCAAAGGGTGGTGGCTAATTAAATACAACCTACAAAGCTCATTCGCGCCGCAAAAGGCCGTATAATCTCTATGAGCGGCAGTAATTGCGGCATCTTGCGGCCAATACCTAACCAGTACGTCAATCATGCCCACCTCAGTTCATTCTCGTGGCCTTAGCATCTCCGGTCGCATGATTCAGATTTCAGGGGTGTTCTTCTAGAATAAATCGATGAAACTAGCGGCCTGTTTCTCGGCATCACCGTCCACAATATCAAACCTCAACATCTCGAATTGAGACAACTGAGATAAACTAACTGACTGACTAATTCTCCGTCAACTTTCGGGGCGTCGGCTTGAAACGGCACGATCCACCAGTGTTCAAAACATATCTCGGCATGTTTACGTGAGGCTGCCGTTCTAGAAGCAACAGATCTGTACAGGATTCTTTTCCCTCACCTCATCTTGTCTGTACTATGTACGCTGTACCTAGGCCTACGGTACTTGCCTGGTCCTTGAGCAGATGGGAGATCGGAGCGCTCCGAAGAATGCCTCATGGCATGATGAGGGGAATGTGCCGGGAATGGTGGGGGACCCTTGTTTGAATCAAAACCAACATGATCAACAAATGACAGGCACTATGATTGGTGACTATTTCAATATGCTCTTGTGTCTGGCCGTCAGGGTACTAGAAAGATCAGCTGCTAGAGGCTTGGGAGACAAGAATATTGGGCCATTTTATTCGAGTTGGCTCCGGCATCTAGACCGCTCTTTTTTTTTTGACGCTCTAGGCTTCAGACGATGTTCTTTCTGTCAATCACTAATCGACCTACCCTGGACTTGTATGCAACTTTTGACGACAAGTTGTCTCATTCTTTCAAGCAAAAGAATGCCAGTGCAATCGAGTATATGTTTCCTTGCACAACAATAGAACAAGATTTAATCTTACGCCTTCTACTATACTGGTTATAAGCAACCAACAATCAACCGATAATCAAGCAGTGACCCGGGAAAGGGTGTTTGATAGCTTACAAGTCGAGTTATCAAAAAGGTTTCCACAGTCGTCAATGGTACTTGGTAGACTCCAACTAAATCCTGCACCAGTAATCGGTATAGCATGCCTTCGTTGCTATTGAAATATGCTGGTTGGCGCCTTGTTTTCAACGCCTTGGACACCTGTTACTATAATTGCCAGCAAAGGTTGGGCATAATTACTGTACTAGACATGCGCATTGTTCAGCTCATGGCCTTAACAACCACGTCAGCAACCCGGATCTAAGGTGAGATTCACGAATTACCGGACCGCGACTCTCATGGGTTCCTGGCGTTGACGTTGTCTCTCAATGCCCATCAAGTGGGATTATTCATCGCCGGCTCTGACTCTAAAAACGTGGAGAAGCCGAACCCGCTGTGGAAGCTCTCGAGCGGTCTGGAGTAGTTCGATCCGTGTCAGCTAGGCTCTTCCTTAGAATCGCTCCGCAATTGTCCTGTTTCTTGAGTCGCCGTCAACGTTGGTATTGCTGTCGTCCATCTTTTGAAGCTACTAACTACCTAGGTAGTCAGCCTGAGCCACGTGGGCGGATTTGGACGGGAGTACCGACCCCAGTACTCCTAATAGTACCTAGGCAGGAATCTAAGAGTCTTAAATCAATTCCATAACAGTACTAGACTCTCGGACAAATACTTTTCGCTTTGTGACCAATCCACGACTGTTGCGAGGCGCGAGCTTTACCACAGCTAGTAGTAAACCACGAGCCATATCAGCAATGGAAGTCTGAGGCATTGCTATGATCAGCATGGTCAAGACGTAAGCAAAGGTGAAGCTCAGGGCATCATGTAAATATGCGGAGGTGCATGTATATTCGAACCACTTTACCAGATGTAACCAACGAGAGCCTTGACACTCTGCTCCGCCGATCAGATAGGGTCGCGGAGCGTATTCAGGAAGTACAACTTTGTAGTTTCGGACTAGGCATAGTGCATAGGGCTCTTTGGCTGACTGAGCTTCCATAACCTCGGCAGCCTTGCTTTGGAAAGATCTGCGTCGATAGAGATGATCCGGCCTGGACTGGAAGCTTAAAACATCAACATAGCAAGATAGCATCCCAACAAACCCCGCTTGCATGTAAAGCATCAAGCTTGCCTGCCAGGACATCTGCTGGGCCACGTCCCCCATAGATTTACCAGGTTCAGTCATTTCATCATATCCCTCCATGCGAAAGCGAAAATCGACTCGTGGAATTGCCATACTTCTGACCGGAGGAATATTCTGAAGCAGTAGTCCATCGGGACCGTACCGACTTGCTTGAAAGAGCCTCTAGATGTTGATCTCTATGCAAGTATCTGCACATTGTATTCCATTCTCGAAAGCTATGATGAAATCAGTGCCACCTGTGATGCAACTCATAAAGTCCTTTACTTATCGAGATCTGTAACGATAGTCTACATATCAAGACGCCGATATTTTGAATAGCACCCTAGCACTGTCCCGCATCACTAGCTACTGCCGTAAAGCGAAGATCAACAACGTTAAAGTGACGAAGATCGTGATGACATCAACAGCACTAGAGACTGTTCGTAACCCGTACACTCGTACACAGCGTGACAGGCTCTCAATATTCCTCGATACAGTCTGGGTGAACTGATTTTTGAAAAAGAAAGAATATCTTGTCTTTTTCCAAACCACCCAGACGGAGTGAAGCCGTGATACAACCATCAGCCAATTACACAGTTGTACACAAAGAGCGCAACATAGCAGCGACAATATCGGACCACCAACGTTCGACCTTGAATCTTGTAGTTTGGACATCTTGATAGCAGATGAAGCGTACTTTGCTGATCTGTGGAGATCGACTCCATTTAGGAGAAAAGCAAGATCCGTATCGTTGAAGAACCAAGAGAACAAGCGCTGCCCGCCGGGGCCCTGCATCATACTGGATTCAGTTTGTAACTGTTTTGTCTTCTGTTCCATCTATGGACATGTGTCGTTTCGTCGTATTGTCAAAGCAATCGTACCGGAATCGTTACAATTTGGTCGCGCGATCAGCATCCTTGATGCATACCTAGGTAGTCAATTCCTCAACGTGAAACCAGCCATTGGCTGTACTAGCCTTTTCGATCACAGAATGCGTTTAAGCATTGGTGCGTACTGTACTGTAAGAAGCAAGCGCAACGCCGCCATTGAGGACGTATTAACTATTATGTAGTTCAATCCACATGAAAAGCGGCGTCGCCCACGCCGAGGAATCAGAGTAAAGACAATTACAGCACGGCTGACAATTGGAGGCTCTGTATGGAAAGCGCCAAGGCGCTTGATCCATTGACACTTTGCAACCGGTCAGCCCACTTAGACAGTCCTCTAGTCAAATGGGCAGGGTCGTTGTGCGTTGGAATATCCATCGCGGCAAGGTTGGTTGTGTTTTCCAACTCAATTAGTCGCGAAAGAGACTAGTGATGTGATCCGAATGAGATTCACAAGCCCCTTGGCCGCTCAGGCACGGTGAAATGTGGCCCTATCCGTTTCCGCCAATATGCTTTGCTCATGGCCAAATGTGTGTAGAACATTTGTAGGCAAAGATTGAGGATTTATTATGCGGCCGAGTGTGATCGGAAAACGGCCCAAAAGCGGTTGTCCTCATCGTTTGGTCGTACCCCGACGTAGCCAGGACTGAACCTGACTCAAAACTCGGCACATACCATTCATCACTAGAGCCAAACAAGTCTTTCGGCTGTCAATTGGACAACCAAACAAGGACAAGACCTTGGAACGTTGTCGTTCCTTGGAAGGCCGTCAACTATTCCAAGTCCAAATCACCCTTTGGGTTGAAGATCAGGGACATCGATGCCATCGTCATGTCGTTGCGCGGTGGGAGTCTCCAGTAGCCCGTTGCTTGCCCTGGGCAAACACCCCAGTTATGCTCTGCAATGCAGGATACTGGCTTGAGCATGATCGGCCGGGACTTGAGAACTTTCAAGATTGACAGCGGCACCAGTTTCCTGGATTAGTTCCAGTCCTGGGTCGGGTCAACATTCGGCGTCCGATGCCCCATTAGCACATGTCCATACGGTACTTGGAGGGTTGGATTAAGAACTGAGCCGCGGTGCTACCGTCTGGTACTGTACCCAGGCACTTGCCGCCCTTGGTATTAATCAAAAGAAGCTTTCGTGGAAGCTTTAATGCTTCCACAGTGGCGGAAACCAGTAACACAGCCACATGCGAGTTATGAGGTGTGCGTTTTGGGCACAGGTTGACGGCAATTAGCTGACCGTGTTTGAGAGAATTTGAATGAATGACCTGGGTATGAATGCATCGTTAGTGAGAAGGCTGCTGCTTATCCTCGCTGAGCCCTTGTTCCTTGGTTTGGCTGAAAGCCTAGGTGACGATGGCACTGTAAGTGGGTAGCTTGCAAGTTATGGTGGAGTACGGTAGTGTTGCGGGATAAAAATGGATGTGCAGGGCTCGAAGCGGCTGGTAATATTAGTCAATGAATGAACTGGTTCAGCTGAGGGTTCAAGGATCGATCGACTAACTGATGTAATTACAGTACTCCTTACAAGCAGAAGAATTGGGAGACGTGGTGAGTTTGGGCTGGGGTGGGAAAAGTCCGTTCACTGTGTTCCTTCCTTAGAAGTTGTCTGTCTGACTCTGACCCCTTGAAGGAAGTTGTAACCGCCAATGCTCCTTCCGCAACCCCAGATCCCAGTTTGACGTTTGACTCTGGAGCCAGTTTTAGGATTGCATCTTATTAGGTAGTTAGGTAGGTTAGGTTGGTACTTGGGAAGATATTGAAGCCCCCCCGATACGAAACGCCATGTTATCGTTACAGGGACTTGACAATGTAACGGTAATGAGATCTAGTGGGCGCAAACGCCTCCATCTCATTCTCGTCCCTTGTTTCGCAAAGCATGGACCACTACCGAGAACCACACAATACATTAGCAGTGTAGCACTACTAATACCACTAAACCACACTCGCTACAGTACACGCCCGGCAACTGAATGCCACGTTGTGGCCAAGGTCAAAGCTTCTGGACAGATGTCAATTCGAGTCATGAAGTTGAAGCTTTGACGCAAGGCATGAAGACGTGCAGCAGACACACTGCGTGGAAACGGAAATTAGATCGCCGCGTTGCATTACAGCGTTGCTTCACCTTAGCACACAGTGATATCTACATGCAACACTAACATCTACAGTACATCTCATCCGCTAATTTCGGCCGGGATATGGCATTCAGAGTTCAGTCTAATGCATATCCCGTTACGCTCTGACGTAAGGACTAAAGCACGGTCCAGCAACTGTTGTTCGATTCGAGTCGCAAAATCATGATCCAAAGCAGGAATGATAATCATTGTCTTCGTAGAGAAGCCAATGGATATAAATGCTCAGGGTGAGGTGTCTGTGCTAGAATATATCTGGCAATTATTGGAGCTGCTTAAACGAAACCCAAGATAGCTTCATCTGATAGCCAACAAGCGAGGAACCGGATGTCATTGCTAACCTTGCAAGATGCAACTAAACTATGGTCCCGCAGTCGGTATACAAACACAACACTACATACAACCACAATCACTATGCTCACGAACCTAAACAGAGACTGGGATTATAGCTCAGGAGCTTGCTTCTGCTCTAGCGAGCCTTTTATCTCGAGAAGGCTGAAAACGTGCCTCTAGCGGCCGACTCCAGGTTGATCTGTGGAGATCCAACTAGGAAACTCGATCCAAAGAGCCTTGAGAGCTCCTTGGCTATGGATACATCGAACAAGATCCCTTGATGCGATTTGTCTTTGGGGTTCCAACTCCTATCCAACACCATGTTGCTTCCCTCCATGACCGTTTCCTCTGATCACGATCTTCGTACCTGACTCAAGGAAGCTTTCCGTTAACCCGAGAGGACGTGGCATAGGAGCTCAACAACTCTCTCGAACAGGACAGGAAACCTTGTGATGCACTCTCGGCCAATGGATCTGCCAAGGTTTCTAAGCTGGCGGTTGTCTCCCCTATTCACACATGCAGAACCCATCTACTGTTACGATCTAGTTCACGATGCGAGCTTCATGAAGTTGGTGTTCGTGACTCTAGACCCACTTAAGAACATGGAATTTTTGACCTTTGCCATAGATCGCGAGACAAACCGCATCCTTCAGTACAGCGAGCTCTTAGTGGCTGAGTTGTGCGCAGCTGTCTCATATCGCTTAGACGCAGTACAGCGGCGGACCGACATTGTTTCTGATCAAGGAGATATTGGTCCGTAGTTAGTTCCATGTCTTACTTCAGCCTTGTAATCCCTACAGGGGGACTATAGCGAATCGAGATGCCGCTTTGCCTGTGCAATAAGATACTATAGACTAAGCTGTTGATCTTGTGTTTCTGCCATTGCGAACTCGTAGTTTTGTTCCTGACTCTCAAAACACCAAAATCTCGATCTCGTGCTTGAAATTTGCACGGCTTTCAAAGACTTAATACGTACATGATTTGCATATACTGCGTGTGCCTCTAGACACGCAAAGAGATATACAAAACTGAAGCTCTTCTAAGAGATGTGCAACTGAGTATTTCTTGGCGTTGATGATTACTATCGATGAACTTAGATGGTCCACTTATCTTCCGTGCCTGCTCCACTGACTATCTGATATCGGCCTAGCATACCGAGGTCTTGTTCGGCATTGAGATTCACAAAGTACCAGTTAGTGCAAGCCAACACCAGAATGAGACTTGCAGAGGATGGAAATGCACTACCATGCCACGTTTTGATGGTGGCATATGTGGACTCTACACACACACACACACACACACATCCCATAGCTTGGTACATATCATCCCTAGAAGGGACATCATGATTATTAGCCGCTGCAGTGTGATCTAACGAGCACGGAGTCAAGACCGAAGAATTGCGGTTCTGGGTTAGTCTGTTAGCCAAGTGCGAGTTGTCTCAGACGATCAGAAGCCCTGCGGTGAGTGAAAGCGGCTGCCGCAGGTACCGCAGAAAGCTTGTCTACCTTGGTAAGGAGATACAGCCAAACTCATGACTTGGGGACATAGCCTTGTATAGTAACAGTTTCAAGAGAACCAAATACGTCTAGCGCAGCGACGTCTGTACAGAATTATGTATGTATGCACCATCGTAACAATGTAACACTGCAACTGGAATACTGGGACGCGAACTGGAATTAAGACTGGGATTAGAACGGAGACTGGGTATGGGACTCGGTCGCAAGCAAACTCCACCTCTGTTGGGTTACTATGTCATCAGGTTCTGGCCTAGCTAGTGGGAGTTGAGCCTCGACTTGGCGACATTGTAGGGAAGGACTTGGAAGAGACCTGGCTCATCGTAGAGGCAAAAGGTTATCTGGGTTATACTCTTGACCATAAGTGACATGTCAAGTGCTTAGTGTAAACTTTGGAACAAGTACCTTTTGCGGCATCGATATCTCTGCCTGCCAGCAACTTTCACACTCACACGAGAAGTTACACTATGAACAGTGGTCGCATCTGTGCCGTATCTTGCCGCTCCGGATCGAATATTCCGGTCTCGACGGCAGAAGTCGATAGTGGAGGAATCCCAAAACACCAATGACCTTTGATGAAGGGGCATCTAAGACCGTGTTAACTGTGGGTTGATATGTAGTCTATGTGCAGCGTTACTTTAGTTCATCATAGTATCGAGTCTATGCGTGATCCTAATAAAGCATCAGTCTAGAGCAGGGTGCATACCGATGAACAGGCATGGTCTATAGTACTGTACGTGCACTATGTATTTGGAACCCCCACATCACTCGATAATTACTATGTAGATTCTCTTCACTTGTTGTCGGTAACTCCCCCTCTGTCGACAAGCTAACCCCTGATCCTGGATGCATCGATTGGTTGTTATGCTTCGTCCTGGGATTCCAAGGGCGACCCTTGAACCTTGCATCATCTCTTGCTAAGGGACCGAGATGGAGACTGAGACTTGGACCCTTATTGTTTAATGCAGACCGAACTATGTTGGAAATGGGCGTAGTAGATTTGGGCGATGACTGCGAAAACTAAAGCTTAGGACAGTATTGGATGTTTGAGTCACCAGTCTTACTGACAGTATGGCGATACTGGGGAGGAATATATTGTACACGTTATCGCGTACAGGATGCCGCAGGGAGCGTTTTGCTGCGGGTGCCAACCAGGGAACAGATGAACCAACATCCGTCAATCAGACCCTATCTTGACTAGATACTTACCTAGGTACGTAGGCAGAGTAACAGGACATGGCACTGTCAAGCTATCTCCGCTAGAGACGTAGTGGTTGTGTGGGCGTCCATGAGATGCCCTGTCGTATGTTGTCATATCTTAAGTTTGTATTTCAGCTAGAAGTAAAGAGGAGACAGTATATTATATCGTGGATTTCGTGGCAACCGGATTTCTCAAAACATAAACTCTCTACCGCTGCAGCATCGATTCTCATATATGTAATTGACAAGGAATTCAGATCCTTTTCACATCATTCATACATCACCCATCGAACCTCCGGACTTAAGATCTGTATCTTTACATCATTGCTGTATCAGCACAATTGACCCTGTACAGCTGCGGAAACTCTTCTGGCGAACAGCGGCAAAGGAAAACACGAGGATTGAGAGACCAGGACACATCCGTTGTTTCTCGCCCACTCATCCAATCAAAGATCTTGGGCACGACAGTTGCTGAGACGGCGGCGCATCCATTATCGTTAGAGTTGGGTCGAAGCACCAATTTTAACTTTGGGAGCTCTCTTTGCCCCTCAATCACTTCGAATTGCAGCCCGGCCAAGGCAGGGAAGCCTAGCAGTGGCAGAGGTTACAGCAGCGAAACAGTCATATATGCGTGAGAGTTGCGCATTTACAGCCGCACCTTGACCGCCGAAGCTTCAGCAGAGGCGTTCATCCAATACCCAAAAGAAGGCCCGCACCTCGTTCAGACACACGCGACCTAGTTCCACCTATAAAAGCAGCAGAGCCACTGGGAACATCAAGAGAGCGCAGCTCTCGGTTCGAACATCTAGTCCCTTCCTCTCCCCCTTTCTCCCGAAGCAAAATATCTTTCTCGGGTTCTTGGCCAAGAACCGTTCTCAACGAAAATCAGTGGTTGTTTCATACATCATCACTGCAATTATCCATCCATCACTGTCGGTAGCCGTCGAGTCCAGTCCAGCGACTAGGGTCCCTGGACTACATTGCGCCAAGGTCCAGTCTAGTCTAACCCGTACCGTCTTGAACGAAACCGTCCAGAGGGCAGGTACGTACCTGGAAATAGCACCTTTCCTTCCAGAAAGTTAGTGTGTACCTTACCTGACCTTGCTTTAGTGTGATTCGGCACCTTAACCTACCTCATCTGTAGGTTCTGTTCATTCACCTCAGGTACTTTCTTAGTATTGGCAGGTGTACCTGTACCTGCCTCCAACAATCCCCATCATCCTTTCCTGCCGTTCTTTGCGAAATCTCAGATCTGGCCTTTTTCTATTAAGCTCCTGCCTAATTCTATCCTCCACATCATTGCAATATCCCCGAGTCCACCTTCATCTTCATCTCATTCTGTCGACATGGGGAAGTCGTTCGGCAAGATGTTCCAGAAGCCAAGCGACACTTTGGGAACCCAGGAGCCGCGTGCGTCTGCCTCCACCAGCAGTACCGGGGGGTGGGATTCCACTCAGATCATTCGCTCAGAAGGGCTCGCCCCCTCGGTCGTAGGCTCCGCCGCCACCGCCAACGCCAACTACGACCGTGCCAGTATCAGTACTGCCAGTGCTTGTGCCTGTGACTCGAGCACCCACTTCGCCGCCGCCGTTGCTGATGACCCTGACTCTCCAGGGTCGCTCATCAACTCGGGCTCAAGCTCACTGACGCAGTCGCAGTCGCCGTCGCCCCAGCCCGAGACCCCTACCACGGGCCATTTCCTGCCTGGCGCGCACGCTAACACTGCTGCTCCTGTCGCTGCCTCGGTGCTGTCACGTAGTATTACTACCGCTAAAGCTGCTGCCCCCCAACTCTCTATCGGCGAGTTTGATCCTGCTATTCTTTCCAACACCTCCATCGACAACTTCGACTTCGACTTTTACTTGAACGACGTTCACAGCTTTCCCAAATTAGACAACAGCACATCTATTCAGACACCGGATCCTCCTAATCCTGAACAGCTTCCTTACGACGACAATATGACTACTGGACCCTCCCTCGACCCTACCATGGGCCGCCGGGACTCTTTTGTCAGCGCCGGCCCCAAGCCCATATCGATGAACAATCCCAACCGTGGGGATAACGCGAACCGCAACAGAAGAGAATCTCTTGCTGGAAGCCTCATGGGCGGCGGCATGAGCTGGGGAGGCATGTCCTTCGGTAGCTTTGTTAGAGATGAGTGAGTCATACCAGCCCGCCTTTTAACCATCATCACGATCCTGTCCTCCGATCATTGTTTCGACATACTGTCACAAGAATTGTTGTCCTACTCGAAGCAAGCTCTCTTCTGGCCATGCCACACTTGATATCGTTTGCTCCACTACAACGATCCGGCCTCGAATACCAAACACTTCCAAATATTCGTTGCCGTTATCACCGTTTGCGGCGCCGATTGCTATCTTGTGGCGAGCCGTTTTGAGTTTCGGGCTCCATCACAGCCCTGCGACAACCCACATACATGCAATGCGGCAGAAAACAATGCGCCCTCCCGCCCAATCCGTGACCGTACGTCTTGAGTAGAGATATGCTGACAAAATGATTCTGCAGTATTATGATGGCAGGAACATCACCATCACCATTCGGTGGAGCTCACCAGTCCCCTTCTTTCCATTCTTCTTCCTACCTTCCCAAGTTGGAGGCGAACTTCATGCGAGATTTCACCTGTTGCGGCAAGATCCTCCCTAACCTGCACGATCTGCTTCAACATTACGAAGAAGCCCACACACAACCCAGCCCAAATACAGCCCGGAATAATGCCTTTTCCCAGTTTTCGCAGTTGGGCATGCCCAGTGCCCCTCGAATGTCCATCTCACGAGCTGGTTCAGCAGCACCAGGAAGCAATTCACAGTCTGCAAGTCAATTGGGACAACATAACCGAGGTCAGCAATCTTCACACGATCTTCACGGAAACTCTGCCATGCCATCGAACTTGAATGATGAGATGGACGCCGTTGCAGATATGGAAATGGACGATGCTGTAGGCACTATGGAGATGGATGACAGCCAGAGAATGTCTCAGACAAGACAGCTCTTCGGCCAGCAGAGACCAGAGCTCAATATGAATACTTCCGGTCTTACCCAGGGCCTGCGAACCTCTCAACCACCAACACCCGCTGCCGCGAGCTTCGGACTACAGAACAACCCCACAGTCTCTTCTGTCAACACTCCTACACTTACCACACAAGGCCAAGTACCTCAGGGTCAGCAAGTCGATCTGGATGAGGACCTTCCGGGTATGCCTATGGGCGGTAACACGAACGATATCGGTGATATGAGCTTTAATGGTAACCAGACCAACAACGACTCGAACTTCTGCATCAACGACCCCGGAAAGCACCTGTTCAGCTCCAATGGCTTCCCTCCCAACCGTTCTATCCAGGCACAGCTGCAACAGTTGGGTATTAACCAGTCTCAACTTAATGACCCTCAGACCAGCAAGGCTATCATGCAACGTCTACAGAGCATGATGATGCCTGAAGAGCACAAGCCATTCAAGTGCCCGGTCATCGGCTGCGAAAAGGCTTACAAAAACCAGAATGGCCTCAAGTATCACAAGACGCATGGTCACCAAACTCAACAGCTCCATGAGAATGGTGATGGAACTTTCTCAATTGTCAACCCGGAGACTAGCGCGCCTTATCCAGGAACATTGGGTATGGAAAAGGAGAAGCCATTCAGCTGCGAGACGTGCGGCAAGCGATATAAGAACTTGAACGGTTTGAAATATGTAAGTGTCTTCGAGAATGGGCAATGTGCCAATCGAATACTAACTGTTACAATCAGCACAAGGCACACTCTCTCCCGTGCAATCCCGACTTCAAACTTCAAGCTCTTGCAGCGGGCATGAATTTGCAAGGAATAGGTGAAGACCAAATGATGCAATAGGCTGCAGATGATCTTCCACGAATACGGTACACCTAGGTTGCCGGCGTTGCTAGTCCCAATTTGACTCGTGCCGCCGCGACATCGATTCTGTTTTCGTTACCTGTGTCTTTCTTCTGCCGATACCCTGTCCAGGCATTGACGATCAGTCACTTGCCTCGGCCTCATTGCACCTCCTGGCGGCGTTAAGGAGCCAATTCAAATCGTTCGAAATTAGACATCAAACCCATCTCTTTGTCTGTTTGAAGTCGTCCTCCAAGTTCCTGAATTGAACAACGCTCACTTGAAGAAGCCGGATGTTCGATTCCTACGTTGATTGTTTGACTACACCAGTAGTACTGGGTATTATGGTTGAGTCGAACGCTTGTGCAACATTGCTTGCTGGCCTAGCGCAACGATTCGAGTTCTTTTTTCGTTTCTCTATCTTAGTTTCTGTGATCAAAAAGCTGTTTGTTGCATGATTTTAGAGGGTTGGGAAAACTGGCATTTACATGGGCCCTTGGGAAACGGGGCGGCCTCTTGCGTTGCTTTTGACGTTCTTGGTTATTCCTCTTGTTAGTGTACGTGACTGTTTGGCTGCAGAGTTGCCATTGTCCCACTGCCTTTATATTAAAAGCGAAGATGGTATGGAGTCGGTCGAACAATGAAAAGCGAAGTCATAGACTGGACAGCCTGGCCTGTCCTTCAATGAACTGGGTCTGAATGTTATTGTTTCGACTTCAAAAGCCGCACTGAGAATTATTGTAGCGTAACATACGTTTTTTTTTTTTTTTGCTTTACAATATGTCCGTGAACGTTGTCTCGTGACGTGAAAACGGCCCGCTTGATGATCACCTCTATCTGCAATAAACGGTGGGTCGCAATAGAGATCTGCACCAACAAGCCTTTGAGATCTACAGTGACCTGGCCGGTTTTTAAGCATCCTTGTCGTAGACGTGACCTCCTTCTCTAACAGTAAGAAGTTCCGAGGATACTGAACGAGTGTGCGCAAGCTAAAGAGCTGCAAAACGCCACGGAAGAAACAAGGACTGGGAGTGAGGGTATCGTATATTTAGCATATTTCTATTTTACTTAATCATAGCTGAGGACTACATATATAAAGACCAAAGACGCCTTGCGATGCTTGACAAAGATAGCCATTCAGCAAAAAAAAAAAAAAAAAAAAAAAAAAAAAAAGAAGAGAAAAAGAAGGATCTAAAACAGATAGAGTGGGCCTCGTACAAACGTCAATAAACAAGTGCTGCCGTCCATTCATGGAACTACACCACGAGGTCGAAAGCATCGCATCTGAAGCTGCGTATATTGTATGGTCCCTCCCCCTTGACTGAATTTCGACAGAAGTGCCAATCTGGCCTCGTGGACCCCTGTGCAAAATAGGGAAAGGGATGATACAGAAGCAAGTAAGATAGCCAGAGAACGGCGCAAGAAGCAAGAAACCGACTGTTCCGGCAGGTGCACTCCTAACATATTGCAGATCAAATACTTTGTGGGATGCGGAGTTGGTGCCGAGTTTCATGGGACATGAATCCTTCTGATAAGCTGCATGGGCGAGTGGATAATGAGTTCCGAGCCCAAGATTATGTTCGTCTGCCTGCCACTACCAAACTTGCTAAGCTTCCTCAAGAGGTCGTGTTGCTGACTGTCATGGAATAGATATGAATATTCTAAGAATTAGCCGTTGACAGCCTCAGAAAAAAGAATTTAGACCCTTTGTGCCACTTGAGACTAGCAGCTGGGCTGTTTTGTTTTGACATCCTGAGCATTGAAGGATGGGTTTCAGCTCATCTCCATGCCTTCGTCGTCATCATCCTCGATCATCTGGGTTTGGTTACTACCAATGCTCTCCTTACGAGCAGTATCATGTCCATCATGCATGCCACCCCACTCGAGCTCTTCTCCGCCAATGACACGTCCCTCCATGTCAACTTCTTGAGAAAGCTCGACAAGTGCGGTACGTGGCAGACGAACAAAACCTTGAGTACGGACGACACGACCCCAGTGAATCATGCAGAATCCTGCGGCACGTTTGCGCAACCACTCTTCGTTAGCGAGCCCTGCGCAATACCAGATGATGCAAGCATGGTCGACGTCGAGCTCCTTGGCAAGACGGTTCACGCAAAGCAGGCGGAGGTGAGGAATGTTGTAGATATTCGACATGACGAGAAGACCCGCTACGTCAGAAAGAGCCGTGGTAGCATCACTATCGTTGTCTGACGTGCCACGGATGCTATCTGTGTATAGATAGTAGAGGAAGGCCTTGACTACACTGTAAGGCTCCGGGATATGCATTTTCTTGGTGTGAAACTCGGCCATCTGCGCATTGTAAAGGCGAGCAAAGTGAGGCCAACGGGCCTGTAGGATGAGTTTATGGACATGGATGGGCTGCGAGGTTGGAGCGTCTGCCGAAAGCCAGCTCTGGTTCTGTGTAAGCGAGGACTCGTCATTGCGAGTCATACTGGAGGTAAGAGTTTCGTCATCTTCATAGTCACCGGCCAGTGCAGTAATGATAAAGTCAGTACCACTGCCTGTCTCAGGAGGTTGGTTGAAAAGCTTGGCCAGATCTGATCCCAATCCTTTAGAGGGTTGATCCACAGCTCTAGTTGTCGCAGATGGTCTTGACTCTGACCTTGGCTCGGGCGTCAAATGGTCGCCAAGAAAGCCATATCTCCTGAGGTCAATCTCCATGATATCACTGTTCAACCAAGTTAGACATACTCAGTTCGGGATTTGGCTTGGTGGGTCTTACCTAAGATATTCCTCATAGCCGTTAGGTCCTATATCAGTCGCAGCAGGGTCTGTTGGACATCCCAGTAACCATGATTTGGTACCATCCTCATTCATGCAGCAGTAATGCCACCTGTAGCCCGCCTTGAATATCTCCCTGCCCCCAGCAAGCTTCGTCCAGCGAAGGGTGCCTAGATCTAAGGCAGAAAGAGAGCATTCTCTCGATGTAAGGGTAGCAGCAGGTGTAACAAAATCGAGAAGAGTGCCGGAAGAGTATGCGTGGTAGTGAAGACCGGAGCCCTGTGATGGGATCGAGGGACCGGACATAAACTTGAGAGCAGATATTGATCCCGGGGCTAGAGGCGCATAAGTCTTCAGTTGATGTGAAGGTGGGTTGACTTGTGCTGTCCGAGAGTTGGCGGCATAGCCAGAGGCACCAACGACAGGAGCCTGTGGCATGGTGTACGGAGGTCGTGGAGAGTTGCTAGCACGAGCTGACGAGCCCCGATCAAATATACCGATTTGAGGTCGAGAATCAAACTGCGGGCTTCCCTTCAAGTCCAACCACCACAGATCGCTGATCTTGTCCATATCCTCACTTAGGCCTCCAAATACCCAGACACGATCACCCCAGATGTATGCCGAGTGATCGAATCTGCCGACGAAGCGCCATGATTTGGACCACGTGAACGTCTTCAGATCGAGGTAGCAGATATCGTCCAACACGTAGTTGTTCTGACCTGTTATGCCGCCGATGATGAATAGTTTATCTTCGTGCAGGACAGCAGCATGTCTTGCTCTGCCTTTGGGTATGGGGCCTGAAACGAGTGGCTGAGTCCAGTGTGCAGTCTTAAGGTCGAATACGATGAGGTCGGACAGGTATGTTCGGTGTTCGTTCTCGCCGCCGAAGACTAGGAGTTTGTTGCCTTGGTACAAGGTTGCAGTATGTCCTACATGGTGTTAGTGATGAATTGTTGGTTGTCGCATGCAACGTACCCATTCTCACCCCAGGAATATCACCGTAATTGTCGACCAGGCTCCATTGATGGCTGACGAGGTCCAGCCTCAGCACATGGTTGTAAACTTCGTCGGTATACTGATCGAAACCTCCAAAAGCGAATATCTGATTATTTCCGCAATACGTCACTGAAGCATTGACTAGACAAGCGGGTCTCTGGCCTAGCGTGCGGGTGACTTTGGGCCGGTATCCATCGGCAACGCTGCGACCCTTCGCAGGGGAATTTGGCATAATATAGGTATTGTTGGACGAAGCGGCCGAGGGCGGCGTCGGCGTCGGTTGCAGCGAATTCGAGGCCGTTGAGGCCTGGTTGTCGGCCCCAAAGGCCGCCGCCTGCGTTGTCGCAGCGACAGGGGTAGGCCCGCCGAAGATTGACTGCCCGGGGGTTGTAGGTTGAGCCATGGCTTGGAAATTCGATGAACGATCAGTGGCGTTATCTGCACATGTCACAGCGCAAGTCAAAAGGGTGAGAAAAGTATAAATGCGACGCAAAACAGAGAGAGCGAGTGGGTGAGTGAGTGAGAGTTAGCCAAATAAGACTTCACAGGTCCGAGCCGTCGGTAAGGGACGTGGATACTGTATGAAGGTGGGTTGGATAGACGATGGATGTTAAATGCAGTCAGTTGGTGATCGATCACTGATGACTGACAAGAAAAGGGCACCCCCTGCACATTGAGAAGAGCCGCGTCCAAGGCGGGAGTCAGGGAGGAAATTTGCCTGGGTGCAAGTGGCACTGTCCTGTAAAGCCTAAGGTGACCGAATTATTTCGTCTCTTGCGCCTGGGTAGCGCTTAATTTTCTGACCCTGACATCCGGTCGCGTTCTAATTGGCTCGTCTGCGTTGGCCCGGCCGCGGAACGGGAGCAACTCAGCTCCGACTACTTTAACAACCGTTGCCCGGCCAGATGCACGGCGAGGGCAATGTAAATAAAAAGTCACCGTCATGAGCTTCAATCTGCTACTGCTTCTTCCCTTACTATCATCCATTCATCTACAAATCTCTCTTCCTGAACAAACCTTCGCGTTAGCCTTGTGGTTTATCGTAACCTTTTTTCTGTCACATTTTACAAGTTTCGAAGCTTGGTGTATCCTGTCGCTGAGGCCATCTGATCACCTTTCCAACTCAGTTATATCTTTGTGAATGCAATCTCGATAACTAAGGAACATTGATCACAGTACAGAATACTGCTAGGAGCTTTTATCAAGAGTGCCTCGGAACTCGTTGGATCATATCGAAGCCCGGAACCTTTGTTCAAGCTATCGGTTACTGGTCTAGAGTCCCACTTATAAGCTCCTAACCTATACCACTTGTCTATATCACATTACACATATCACAATGGCTTCCATAGCATTGTCGACTCCTGTCAAGTCCCACAAGGGACTTTTCTCTGCTCGTACCGCTGGTGGACGCATGCCTCTGACTCCTTCTCCCCGTCAGCAGGCTTCTACCACAAACGTTCCCATCAACCTCAACTCTTCCCCCTTCACACCCGAGAGACAATCCAGCAATGACTTCAGACCATCTGGTCGTTCTACCTACGGTGGCAACCTGATGTCTCATCTCGCCCGATCTACCACCAAGACCTCTCACCGTGACTCTCCCAAGTCCAACATTGCCCGTGGTGTCCAGACTCCCCGCAAGGCTCTCGAGCTTGGCGTCTCTGACTTCACCCTCACCGGTACTGGCAACGCCACCAAGAAGACCAAACCCTCCAAGACTACCAAGACTACCCTCAACTACGGTGGCGACCGATTCATTCCCAACCGTGGTGCCAGCTCTGCCATCAACAACGCTGGCTCTGGCAAGCTGGATCTTCCCGACAGACAACGACCTAAGAGCAGCAAGGCTGAGAGCTCTAACGTTCTCTCTGCTGCTGCTGACGAGGCCCTGGCTGCCCTGGAGAGCCTCAACATCAACGATGATGATGAGCCCGATAACTACTCTCGCCCCTCTCCCAACACTGTTGCTTACCAAGATTCCCTTGCCAACGCCTGCGGAGTGAGTCTCAACACACGCATCCTGGAGTTCAAGCCCGCCGCTCCTGAGTCCTCTAAGCCCATCGACCTGCGACAGCAGTACAACCGTCCTCTCAAGTCTACTACCACAAGCTCTGCTCAGCTTCGCCGCCGCATTGCCACCGCTCCCGAACGTGTCCTTGATGCACCTGGCCTTGTTGACGACTACTACCTCAACCTTCTCGACTGGAGCTCCGGCAACCAGGTCGCCATTGGTCTTGAGCGAAACGTCTACGTTTGGTCTGCAGATGAGGGTAGCGTCAGCTGCCTCCTCGAGACTACCCCCGACACCTATGTTAGCAGCGTCAAGTGGTCAGGCGATGGTGCCTACGTCAGTGTTGGTCTCGGAACTGGTGAGGTTCAGATCTGGGACGTCGCCGAGGGTCAGAAGATCCGAAGTATGTTCGGCCACGACACTCGCGTGGGCGTCATGGGCTGGAACAAGCACCTCCTCTCCACCGGTGCCCGAAGTGGCCTTGTCTACAACCACGATGTTCGCATCGCTGAGCACAAGGTTGCCGAGCTCGTCTCCCACACTTCTGAGGTTTGTGGTCTTGAGTGGCGCTCCGATGGTGCTCAGCTCGCTACTGGCGGCAACGACAACCTCGTCTCCATCTGGGATGCCCGATCTCTGTCCGTCCCCAAGTTCACCAAGACTAACCACAAGGCTGCCGTCAAGGCTCTCTCTTGGTGCCCCTGGAACATGAACCTCCTCGCTACCGGTGGTGGTTCTTACGATCGCCACATTCACTTCTGGAACTCCACCTCCGGCGCTCGTGTCAACAGCATCGACACTGGTTCTCAGGTCACTTCTCTCCGCTGGAGCCCTCACCACCGTGAGATTGTTAGCTCAAGCGGCTTCCCCGACAACTCTCTCAGCATCTGGAGCTACCCTACCCTCGTCCGAACTGTCGAGATCCCTGCCCACGAGAGCCGAGTCCTCCACAGCTGCCTCAGCCCTGACGGCCAGATGCTCGCTACTGCTGCTGCCGATGAGAGTCTCAAGTTCTGGAAGATCTTCGAGAAGAAGGCCGGTGCCACCGCCAGCATTGGCGCTTCTGGTGCTTCTAGCAAGGCTTCCATGGCCAAGCAGATGACCATCCGATAAATACCAGTACCAACTGGACCACGGTAGGTATGACCTTTCACTGGCATCTTGGGTCTCTGTATTTGAAGCACGGAGTTTGGGTTGTCTTCCTGCCCTTCTGCTCGTGGTATGAAAGTGCTTCTCCACGCAGAGACGAACGAAACGGACTGGTCATGAACTTATGATGGGAGCATCACACAACATCGCATCGCATTGAAATTTTTGAGCATGTAGCCGTCTGGATGGCGCGCTGCTCGGATTAATATTGGGCGTTTGGAACTTGTTTATTTGGTACAAAGGAATTGGAATTGAAGTAAAAATGAAATTAAAATGCCAAGGGCATTGTTTTATAACTCTTCTGTGCCTTCTTGACTTGACGTGAATCATGCAATCGAATGAATCCATACTGTGTTAACTTAATTACTGTGTGTGATTCGCTTGGAAAAACCAAGGCGAGTAGTCACAAGATTGCCAGAGTATTATTGACAACTAATGCTTTCTCTGTCTTCTCTTCACTATTAATGCTCTTCAACCAAAGAACCCCGGTCTCTATTCATCTGCCTAGCCTGATCCTTGTTTTCTTCCTATTGTAGGACACAATACTGAGCAGATACCCTCCTGCCGTTGTTCATCAAAGTGTACCTGGATAGCCTGGAGGGAAAGCGCCAAATTCCAGAAACTAGGTATATACTTCAACATTGCTTGAATAATGATTTGTCATGCCTCTGGTGTATAATTCCATATAAGAGCTGATGATGCTACCACAAGGGCTATAAAAAGAACGATGCAGCTAATTTTACCGTTTCAGTGCGCACTCGGGACCTTGTACTAGGCAGATGTCTTCGTAGTACTCGATCTTCTTCTTTCAGCGTGTGTCTTTAGTAAGTTCTATTAGAGATGGTTAGTTAGCATTGGGAAAGAAGGCTATAACTTAACATTTCTGGTCGATCTTCAGTCATAGTGTTGGATTTGATATTCCGCGTTAATTTTGGCTATAATGATGACATGCTGCTGCCTCCCATCTGAGCGATTAATAGTAAAGCCCCCCGTATGCTCTGCATGGTCTGTAGAATAGTGAGTACAAACTATCAAGGATCAGTACCATAACTCCGTCTTCTGTTCCCTCGACGCGGAGACTGCCATTTACCATTTGTAGCAGTTAACATCTAAGGAACTTGGCAAGACTGAGAAACATAAAGCCATGAGATATGGCCTACTAACCAATCTCTAGGTGAGCAGGCATTGGTATTGTTTATGAGCAGTTTGGGCAGACTTCTGCCTGACTTCAGCCTAAGAGAGGCAGACCGAGCAGCTGTACTGAATCTTGAACGTCAAAAGGCATGGTTCTTCTAACCTGAATAACCAATATCCTGCCTAAGATTATACATATTCATCAAGGCTTCAACGCAATAAGATGGTTGGAGATTAAATATCATAAATAAGGGTCTTCTACGTAGTATGAGACTATCCCGTCTCATGCCCAAGTATATGTATATACACTTCACTGGCTAACAGGAATAGAAGGACCCGATCACATCTCAATTGGAGAGAGAGGTCCGTGTGTGAAGTTTCTGTGATCTTCCCGGAAGAGAATCCGCACCGGCAGACATCCATGATCCTAAGAATAAGATAGTCGTTGCAGGGATACACAAAACTTCACTCTGTAGATCGCAACACCCGCTAGTCTCTTGGTAGAAATTAGAAAACATGTGAACACTGATTGGGTGTACAGTCAGGTCCTGTCAGGTTTCGATGCCGCTTAATATCATGATCATGGGAAACGCAATATGCTAGGTTCGTATCTGGTTCCTATAAGACCCAGGTCAAATGGACAATATTTGGGGGTCAGTGACAACCCACGACTCAAGAGCAGGCGGCGTGTCTTTAGAGCAAGTCACAGAACATAGGGTTTTGATGTTCCATCGTTCATGTTGCGGTGAGTACTTTAGACGCAAGTTACCACCCTGCCCTGGGCTTCCCGATCTTTTCCACTCGCTCGAATAGGCGACATGCAGAAGATTTGTGCTACCCAAACAAGGGCCGTTGAGCTCAACAGTCCCGCTCTGCAGTTAGTTCATGCTTGACGGTCGGGAGATTGTTCATGTGAGTAACTATTACTGGATGATAAACGCAAAGAGCCTGTCTCAGATGATAAAAAGTGTGCAGAAAGTGCCGAGAAACCTGTAGCGAGGGTTCAGTAAGTCACTTTCCAGCCACGACAGAAAGAGTGCAACACAATGCACTCATTCAGTAAAAAAATGGATGCTTTGCGGTTACAGGAATTTCAATAAGAGCATTGTAGATATTGTTTGATCAATACATTTTCTCAGTTGGTTTCCAAACGATGATGAATAAGTGATGTCAGTATTGACACTGTATTAAAGAACGGTATTCTGGTGAGTGTTCACCGTGTATCGGATACAATTAACTGTGTGTTGGTTCTGTTGAAATACTTAGCGTAGCACAGCTTAAAAATGACCCATCCATCCAATGCTAAGCCTGAAGCATGTATCCTCCACCTTGAGCAATGTAGGGGGTACCTTACCTGTCCTTTGTTGGCGGGGGCAAATTGGATGCAACGGATGCCAAGCTGTTTCATTATTAACGCGTCCAAGATAAGGTAAGACAATAAAATCGCGAGTTAAGATTAGGTACTGTACTTAGGTAGGTAAGCAGGCAGAAAGCCAGGGCAGTTTCAAGAGTCTACATCACTGGGAGAAAATAGACAGAAGAGACAAGCCACAACCTTCATCCTACCACACTCATCGTAACCTCTTACTTCTTCGTCCCCCCCCGTCCCCACGGGCCCCATTCCTATTGCCATGCTCCTCCGCAGCAGAGCTCTCGTCCTAGCCGTCGGTCTATTAACCGTGATTCTCTTCTGCTATTGGGCTGGTCGGACCCCTGAATATGTTGGCCCCCGATATGGACACGGCCCCTACAACCACAACCAAAAGCACGGCTGGCCCATAAAGGATTCGTTGTGGAGGCAAGACCAGGATGATAACTACTACTGGAAGACTGTAAAGGTCAACTATCCTCACTCGGCCTCGCAACCACTGCCTACATCCCCTCCCGTCACCTATCCCAAGGTCCAGGCCACGTTCCCCGAGTTCAGCATAAGTGCTGCCGAGTTGCGACGTGAGCGCCAACAGGCAATCAAAGAGACCTTTTCAAGATGTTGGAACTCATACAAGAAGCATGCCTGGATGGCTGATGAACTCAGTCCTATCTCAGGAGGCCAGGTTAACCCATTCGGTGGTTGGGCTGCTACTCTTGTCGACTCCCTCGATACACTCTGGATCATGGACATGCGCGATGAGTTCAATGAAGCTGTTACTGCTGTGGATAAAATCGACTTCACCAAGACAGAACTCAAAGAAGTCAACATTTTTGAAACCAATATCCGCTATCTCGGCGGTTTCCTTGCTGCCTTTGAGCTGAGCGAAGATATGCGTCTGCTCCGCAAGGCAGTCCAGGTTGGTGAGATGATATACAAGGCTTTTGACACACCAAACCATATGCCCATCACGCGATGGAAATTCCACGACGCGGGCGAAGGCAAGAACCAGGTTGCTGGTGGAGTCCTCGTTGCTGAGATTGGAAGCTTGTGCATGGAGCTCACTCGTCTCTCACAACTTACAGGAGACCCCAAGTGGTTTGATGCTTCGCAGAGTATTATGGACTTATTGGCAGCACAACAAGACTCCACCTTGCTCCCGGGTCAATGGCCTCTAACTGTGGACGCAAAGAGTGAGATCTTCAACCAAGGCTCAATTTTCACTCTTGGTGCCATGGCTGATTCCGTCTACGAATATCTACCAAAGATGGCGGCGTTGATGGGTGGTCAGCTACCTGCCTACCAAACCATGTACGAGAAAGCCGTGGACTCAGCACTGGAGCTCAACCTATTCCGACCCATGACGCCCGAAAACAGAGACATTCTGGTCTCTGGACAGATTCGTGCCAAAAACAAGGACGGAAACACCTCCTTCGAACTAGACAGCCAGGGACAGCACCTAGTGTGCTTCCTTGGAGGCATGCTGGCCTTGGGTGGACGACTTTTCAATCGTCAGCAAGATGTCGACGCTGCAGCCAAACTTGCAAAGGGCTGCATCTATACATATGAGGCTTTCCCCCACGGTATCATGCCCGAAACTTTCTATATGATTCCCTGCGACTCCAAGGACGAATGTCAATGGGACGAGAAACGATGGCGGGAAGGTGTTCTGAAAGAGGCCAAGATCAATGAAGGTGATGCGGCGCAAATAGATGCCATCATAAAGAAGGAGCACCTCCCCAAGGGATTCACTCGCATTCCTGACCGTCGATACATTCTGCGTCCTGAGGCCATCGAAAGCGTTTTCATGATGTACCGCGTCACAGGCGAGCATGAGTACACTGAGCATGCGTGGACCATGTTCAAGGCGATCGAGGAAGCGACAAAGACAGAACTGGCAAACACGGCCGTTTGGGATGTGACCGTCGCGGGAGAGAAGCCCCGAGCAGTCGATTCGATGGAGTCGTTTTGGATGGGTGAGACGCTGAAGTATTTTTACCTCATCTTTAGCGACCCTGATCTGATCAACCTGGATGAGTATGTATTCAACACTGAGGCTCATCCGTTGAGACGGCTTGTTGCTTGAGTTTGTTCTTAGAGGGGATGAAGATATCATATGCATGCGGTGGACACATAACCTTGATGAGTGCGTGACGGTGTGATTGAGTGGGAAAATTTGTGTGAGCGATATGACATATGAAATGAATGAAAAGTGAGAGAAATGAAACCGCTATAGCCCAAGTAAAATACTATACTTGCATTGAGAAATAATCCAACGAAACTATATAAATTGTTGAAGCCTGCTTCGAATAAAGGCCCAGGTCAAAACCATCCTCTATCAGCCCTGCAAGCGGAGCTTCTCAGTCGCTCTTCCAGGTTGAACAGCGCCCCAGCCAGTGATAAGTGATAGTGGAGGTTAGCCGCCTTGGAAGTGCTGAGTAAGCGCTTTCAGCAATTGATGAAACGGAAATCTACCACAGGCTACCAACTCTCCCCACTGCACATCACATCACAAAGCCGCGCCCGCACCCGCACCGAACCGCATCCCGACCTGGTACAAGACCCTCTTCGGAATTCTGAATCCGTGCGACGCGGTTGGCAATTGATTACGATCTTGTTATTTCTATTTCCTTTGGTTTATCGAGCGAAGAACCATTTGATATTTTTAATCCGTTTGCTGCTCTCTCAGAGCTTCTAGAGATAGGCGCACATTGCTACCATCGCCAAGTGCTGGATATACATCCACGTCAAATACGGTCATCAAGCACCAACGGCTCACCTTTTGCAAACTAAGAAGCTTTGCCTTTGCCAAAAGAAAAGAAAAAAAAAGAGTGCCCCATTCGCGTTGCTCAACGAAGAGCTGATCCTTGCCTTTGCCAACATCGAGACCACCCGCCTGCCTAGAGCAAGAACGACAGGACCATCCACTGGACGGCGCAAACTTAACAAGGCATCCAAGTCGATATTTGGAGCCAAGCTTTGATAACTATTGAATCGTATCGATCGATCGCCTCGCACAACAGACATAATCATGTCGAACCAGGCAGTCGGGGCCGTCTACAAGGCCATCATCGACGATGTTGTCAACAGCTCGAGAGTTGACTTCGAGGAAAGCGGCGTCGAAGAGTCGGTGTTGGAGGAGCTCAGACAGGTAAGATATGCTCTTTCCTTCAGTCGTTCGGCCTGATTCGTCTCGCTCCGTTCTCGGGCACTGCCTGGGTTGAGCAGAAGAAGCCTTCATCATCAACAAAGACGAGTGTCTGTTTGTTTCTGTTGTGCTCCCATAACCTCGGGCATCTCAAAAGGAAGGGATCATGTCTAGGCGCATTATATCGCCTCAAACAAGGCCAAAAGCTCAAGATGGCATCTTCAGCAAAGCGGAGCGCAGTTGGTTCGGATCGGGTAGGCACTGCACCGAGCAGAGGGAGTTGGCGGGTTATGGGGGAGTGGAGGGGGCGACACAGCACTATTTGGGTCTTTTTAAGTCCAAGGCCCCTGCTGCGACTTCCTTCCGACCTGTGACTCCTGCCGCCGACATCCGCTGCTCTCTGATTGGCCCGTTCAAAACACTATTTCCCAGTTCATCCCCTCCTCGCTCATACCTGACCTACCCTACCCACTCGAATCCATCAAATCAACCATCAGCCACTCATGTATTACCCGTATTACACTTGCACTGTCTCCAGCTTTCATATTCAATCATGTAGCTTGGCTCGGCTGCCTGCTGTGTCCCGTTCTCTTGATGCTTCCTGCAGTATCGTATCTCAGTTTGCAGATCGTTACCTTGCTGCATAATTTCGCATTGCTGTCTCGCAAGATGTCAAAGTTGTGCAGTTGAACACAGACATTTCACAGTTTCCCATTTACCGTGAACCATGCTGTATCTTTCTATCATGATCAAGCCGCATATAACTGACATGTTCGCAAAACTAGGGATGGCAGCGAAAGCTCACCCAACTTGACGTTGCTGCGTTTCCTTGGGATCCCAAGCCCGACCCTCCTCCCGTACAAGTACCACAACCTGCAATGGCAGCCCCCCAAAATCACGCTCAGGCCCAGTTCTCTCCTCAGCTTCATAACCCTACAGGACTTTCTCTGCCAGGGATGGCCCAGCCTCAAGTCCAGAATGGTGTTAAGCCCGAAGGGAATTATGTCAAGACTGAATCCCCCGTGCCTATCAAGCAAGAGCCTGGCTTGCAGGGTAACCCGATGGCTTATCAGCAGTACACCAACCCCAACCCCAACATCAACATGAGCGACAAGAACAACGTGGCTGCCAACCGCGCTGCCCAGCAATTGCAGGCTCAATATGGCCAGCGCGCCGCAGGCTCCATCAATGCTCTGCATCAACAGCAACAGCCACACCCTCAACAGGGCCAGCAGCAGCAACCCCAGCAACAACAAATCCACCAACAGCAACAGCCTGTTCAGCAGCCGAACTTGACCCAGCAGCAGCAGCAACAACAACAACAACATCATCAACAGCAAATGTATCGCCAGCAGATGGCCGCAGCAACTGCCCAACAGCAACAACAACACCCCTCTAATGGGCACCCCCACATTCAAAACGGCCAGACTGATGGTGCTGGCGACGTGGAAGATTATGAGGGTGTGTTGATGGAGCGGGCAGCTTCTGGCGACTTCCGCGAACTTGGACGAGTTGAGATCGACCGCATGCTGCACGAACAGATTCTTGCCAAGGCTAAGAGCATGGAGGGTGGCGGGCTGATGGTACCCCTGAAGGAGGCTACTCGACACTCGACAGCCCCGGGATCGCGCAAGGCCAAGGGCAAGCAACCGGCCGCATATGATGGAGGCGACGATGATGAAGAGGACGACGATGATGCTATCAACTCCGATCTTGATGACCCGGAGGATGACAGAGACGACGACGATGTCGATGATGAGGGGCTGGGCAACATCATGCTGTGCATGTATGACAAGGTGCAGCGTGTGAAGAACAAATGGTATGTGTCAACGTCTTGGACAACCTAATCTAGTTTATTTACTAACACTGGCTATAGGAAGTGCACCCTCAAGGACGGCGTCTTGACAGTCAACGGTAAAGAGTATGTCTTCCATAAGGCCACTGGTGAGTATGAGTGGTAGTGTCTAGTGACATACTTGGCAGGCCAGGGTTTTGAGTATTGAGCCTGTGGACTGTGATATGGCGACCCGAAGCGATATGAAAACAAAGGCGATCGAAGAGGGACCCATTGAGTGAATTACAGTAGCTCGCTCAAGGTCGTGAAGATGGGCCACAGGTCATGTGTGCACACGTCGAGCATTAGTTAAGTCCGTGGACGCCGCAATTTGCGGCCAACAGACTGGGACCATCATGTCAGGTTGTTCAACACCCGCTCACGTTATCATTGGAGGATTTGTCCCCGCCCCATGTTAATAGGTTGAGATGGTATACCTAGAATAACATGGTCATTCTTAGAGAAATGATGTTATAGCTTCCAGCCCAACGACGTTTACTTGGTTCATGATAATGCGTCGTGGTGTGGTAGGCAGTGGCAGTAAAGTTCACAAGCAACCGACGTATCTGTAAAACAAAGTGCATCACTATTCTGCCAAGCCGAGAGCCCTAGTTGCTTCTCGCAGGCGACGTAGGAGGCCGACAGGTGACAGAACTCATGTATGAAGATGCATACACATACGTAGGTATGGCTGTGTCTCTCAAAACAACGCTCGTTTCGCTTTGTACCTTGTCGAGTGGATCACGCCTAACCTGTGTAGAGCTAGGGCTATGCTGTTGGCCCGCAGCGGTGGGATTGAAGGGCGAAGTGAGGTGACTGAGAACGCGCGCAGACTCAATCTAGGGTCGGCCCCGGGGGCTGGGACCAGATGTGATATGCAGCCACCAATTATCGCGTGTTGTTGGCTCGACCAAATGAATGAGACCCTGTAAGATCAGCGGGACAACGCTTCTCGGCGCCTTGTTGCGTCGGTGGTGAAGGAAGGATCAACTTCGTCTGTGCTTTGCGTAAGTAAGCCTTGGCCTAATCATAATATGGATTTAGACAGGAACCTTTTGCTATTCAAATGTGGTTTTGCGCACTCTCACTGTAATAAGATTGCGGATCGCGGGGCATACCTACCTAAAGCGGCACTTGAAGAGATTCGTTGGTGATAATATATAGAAACATATCTGCTTTAACCGATATGGCAACCTGGATTGGTGTTTCTTCTCGTGCTGTCTTGGCGTCATAGTTTCTGTGCTCCTGGCCAACCCGCACCCAAGCCCAAGGTACTCGTCTCACCAGGTCAATTTCACTGACCCCACCCTTTGACCCGACAGTCTGGGACGGGACGGGTCTTTAACCAAAGCGGCACAGACGACAAGGGTTGTTGCTGGCCTCAGTTCTGAGGGGTACGTACATATGTACAGTACCCTCCTGTACATACCTACGTAGTTTCAGAGCGGCCGAGAAGGTCTCAGCCAGGGGCTTCGGACTCACCCCATTGTGTCACACTCGTCATGCATGAATGAGTATGGCAATCGAATTTCGGCGTCGCTGGCCTGCTAATGGGATGCTTGCTGACTCTGTCAGCTCAGCTGACAGCGTGTCAACAATGTACAAGATCTCGGATACCAGAGCACAGGATTTGTAGGAATATACTTGATATACTTATTTACCTTACGTACCGTGCGTGTATGTGGAAAGACAATGGGCCATCTTGTTGTACAAATCCCCAAATCTCAACGTTTCATGCATCCATCCGAAAGGTCCTTTGCCAAAGCTATAACGCAGTTATTTAATGTGAACATCGCAATTTGGGGCTCTGTAAATCCAGACACGCCAATTCCAGCTCATTCTTGACACTGACTCATGCGTCGTGTTTGTCGGGCCTCTAGCCGTTGTAGAGGTGATCCATGTACTCTTTGGGTACTGTACAGCCCACGCTCTGAGTAGCAGTTGGATCCGAGGGAGCGGTACAGCCTAGTCCTTAGTAGATTAACAAGGTGTCGGCTAAGTTTCGTCTCGTATCAACTTTCTCGCAACACTGCACTAGTCACTTGTGCCCAAGCTCAAGGGCGAGCTCGGAGACTTCCACTAATCTCTTTATTCCCTGAATCTCGAGGGGTTGAGGGGCCGAAGCGGTGAAGAGTTGGATTGTAAGTCCATACCAATGATGCATAGAGGCTAATGCTTGTGGTTATCCCATAACCGACGGTATCTTGACAACTGTCGCCAGTTCCAGGATATCGGCCGATCAGCTAAGCTGTTGTGTTCTTTGGCCTCGCAGCTGGGGACCAAGTGAGTTCTTGTCGTGCGAGTTGCAGTCCGTGTCTAGGCGGTTAGTGGCATTAAAATGCTTAAAACCTGGCACCACAACTTGCAGTGTGATGGATAGGAAACCCCGTGTGAACTACCTGCCATGGTGAACTTAGTGCCTACTCGGCTATGCAACTCTGTGAGTGCTAGCAGACTGACTTCTTCTCGTAAAAAGACCTGTTTGCGGAAGTCAGCTCGTAGGGCAGACTTTCTTCCACCAGCGGAGTCGTCGCGAGGTTGCACGACTTAGCTGGCAAGGGCTCTGTGGGATCTACGAGAAAACCATCTTTGACCCAATCCTCTGGTAATCTGGGTTAGCGCGGGAGTGAGCAGGCAGGGTCAGGGATGCATGTGACTAACATCCTCATCTTGTCCTCTTTTAGAACTTGCATGAAGTTACTCCATACTCTGTACACCTTGCGAAAACGGATCATGACTTCTGATTGGTGGCATCTTGTAGGGAATGGGGAGACTGCCTGCCCGTCGGGTTTGGAGGTGTCATTAGTTGAGGTTCGGCAAACCGTCCTTTCAGCACTTGGCCGACGCTGCCTGGAGTCACAGCCCCAAAGTAGCAAGTCAGAGGAGACATTGCAGACAGCTAAAGCACCCAGCAGCCTCTGCTATCACCTAGGAGAGATTCCAAGTTACACATGAGCAAGTTGAAATGCGCAAAATGTCTGACGCAAGTGGTTTGAAACCGAAAGGCAATGATCCTCCATCACCAAAGGTACCAGTGACCTCTTATCTGCTTGCCAAATTCATCAGATCAGGGGTTTGCATTGAGCATGTTGTACAGGTATCGTGTGCGCTATGGGTTGCTCTTGGTCCATATTGACAAGGAACACGTGATAAGAAGGACTTGCTGCCTTCCCTTGTTTCCCAATGTAAGGCATATTTCAGGGTTCCTCGACATGCAATTGTTTGTTTCCGTTGTCACCGAGTTAAACTTTAACATCAACAAATGACTCGTTCAGTCAGACAACGAGCCAGTTGACCAAGACAAAAAGTCAGTTATGAGGAAAAGTTACTACACAAAAATGTAGATTAGTGCCCATGTAATTGATTGACGAGAAGTAAAGTATATGACTACCCAATTGCGAGGGCTGGCTAATTGCGAATCCGATGCGCTGGATAAAACGGAGAGTGCCCTGGTAGGGCTATGGCTTAGATCGACACCTAGTTACTGGGATACGTATTGGAACGAAGGTTGGCCAGGCTAGAGATTGTGTCATTCGAGCTGCCCTTCTCTGCTGGTACACTTGATTGCGTGGGTCAACCAGTGACAATAGGAACACGGGGTTTCGAGAAGGGCTAGTGCAACATGTAGCTCAATGGCTTCGTATGAAGGTTTCGTGATTTGACCTGCAAACCTGGTTAAATCGAGGGCCTTCCCAGGTTAAGTATTGGACGCAGGATCACGAACTGGTGATAGAAACATGAGTGAAAAGCTGGAAGTGAACACATCGGGTAGCCTGTCGGGGTGAATGAATGGCACGCATGTGCATGCCTGCTCAGGATCCTGATCTGGTTGTGGTACTCCCAAGGTCTATCGGTGAGGAGTAAGTAACTTGATGATGGAGAAGGACCGCCAAAACGGGACAGAAAGACAAACCATAACAGGCAGGCAGGCAGGCAGGGCAGCATGGACCAAACAGCGCTAAAGTCCAGCGCCAACAATTTAAGAGCGAGCTTTGGTCGACAGGGGTCTGTTACGCTAGCTTCCGGAGCATTCCTCTAGCGCAAGGAAGGCCTGAACTGGCGGGCTCGTGCAACCTAGGCTCGTGCAGTTGGCAGAAACGCTCAATAAGCGGGTGATTTTTGGTGGCGGCGACGGCGCACCGCAGCGAACAGTGAACGAGCGGGCACTAGGGAAGCCAACCAAAGCATCGGGTTGGATTGGTTATGAATGAATAGGTGATCTTAACTGAGGTTCGTTGTTACATGAAAGAGTTGAATGAGATGGATCTTTCTCGCTTTGAGTGCGTTTATGGCAGCGTCACCTGATCATATAATTGCACCTAATAATGCTCAAGTACCTACCTCTAGGCAAGTGCGGTTGGGAGAGGTGGAAGGGAAGGACCAAGCTCAGTCCATTCCATCAGGCTCTTTCCTTTCCGCAGTTGTCGTAGACTGGCGCTGGTTGCTGTTAGGCAATCAGAAAAATCGGCTGCCGAGAACCTAAGAGATAAAATGATCGAAACATTTAGACTACTTTATTTTTAAGCCTTAAGCTTCTAATTGTAAACTTTGGACATCTCGGTTTGCGTACCTGGCACAGAGACCAAGACAAATTCCTGTCGACTAACATGAAATTAGAGGTATGACCCAATTAGCTTCCATTATGGGCGGCGTCTGTGAGCATACAAATTAGTGGTTGACCAATAATCTTACATGTTGGTTGGCACTCGAAGAAGAAGAAGAAGAAGAAGAAGAAGAAGAAGAAGAAGAAGAAGGAAAACCCTCTGTCTCGGAACGAAACACGACAGGTATGCTACTTACTGGAGAGCTTTGAGAAAGAACTGAGCCAAACATGATGAGCCTATGGTCTAATACCAACCTCGATTCTGGTCATCTCCCTGGGTCTGATCAGTCGATCTAGCTAATTATGAGATCAACAGCTAACTGAATGGTAATAGTTGGTTCCTCCTTCGAGGCCCCTTGTTCCCTGCTGGCTTGATGCTAAGATAACTAGAGACAAAACTGTTGTCGGCTAGGGGGATCGGTATCTACCCCGAAACACAGGCGCTTCTAACCAACAGCGGCAACCCTTGTCCTCCACAATGACAGCGATCAATGGCTGATCGCGGCGCGGTTAGAGCGACAGAACCAACGCGAACGAGGGAAAACCAAACGGCACTTTGAGACTGACGTGTGGTTGAGCCTCCATACCTGGGAGGTTGTTGGGCTTCATTAAGTTTTCGATTGAGATAGATCCGGCACTGGTCTCCATGTTACATATAGTATTCCGATAGTGAAACAAGGTCGCACCACGGGCAAAAGCACATACCGGGAGCCTGGAAAGACAAACGACCCCGAAAATGGAGGCGATCCTGGGTATCACAACGCAGCGAAACTTCAACAGGAGTGCAACGGCCGTTTCCACCATGCAAACCAACGTCACAGACCATCTTTGAAGGCCAGCCAAGACAAGGTCGTGAACATGGACTCTGGACCAAGCCAGTTCAGGCATGCTGAAAGAGCTCGATGCGATGCAGGTACTGCAGGACCTCAGCAATCTGGTTCTGGTAGTAGACTACCTACAGTATCCGTACATATGTGTTGTAGGTATGGACGGGTAGGCAAGGCAAGTTAAGTTCCTTGCATAACACAGACAACGAACTAATAGTGGCTCTCCCCGTTTTCACATTTCAGGCCCCGCCAGTCCAACCCAGACTACCCATTTCAATCCAGCCATATCGGTTGGCTTACCCCTGTCACTGATTACTTGTGGTGTTGAGGCGGTTTGGCCCTACAAATCGGCCGCACCCCCGGCCGAACATTGGACATCCCTTCCCTTTCCTTTCTCATTCCTCTTAAGTCACTGTAGCTATTGCGGATTGATTGAGTTTCCAGATCGAAATGCGAGTGGCAACTCGACAAGGCCATTGTTGGTTAGAATAGAACCCCTCTTTGTCCTGGCGGGCGGGCCGCAGTGGATAGGTTAATTGCTTGCTCTAACCCATGGGTCATCCATATTAATACTAAGATACTAGGGAGGGACATGGACAGGGACCTAATCTTCGATGAAAGTACAGTACCTACCTACGTACGTCGAGCAACGTAAGTGCGAGGGCAGTATTTTCTGCTGCACAGCAATGAATGGCCAGACGGTTGATTAGTTATTTTTGTCATACCCATCTGTTCTGGTTAGTTCATGCCACGTTCCCTCTCAAGCTCATCAGATGCTGCTCCAGGGATGGTAACACAAGCCTTGAACCGCTTTTCGAGGCGCATGATAATAATCATAATAAATGAATAACAAGACTCGACTCGACTCGACCAACAGCACTTGAACTGAACAAGGGGGTGTAATGTTAGAAAAAAAGATGGAAGGAAGGGGGGGAGGGACCCTCAAGAGCCACACCCACAGGTCAGGTCCCACGTCCAACTGTTTCTTTAATGCCTGTCGCTGTGAGGCAGGTAGAGCCTGTACCTGTACCTCGCCCGCTGTGCCTGGGCTTGTTCGTACCGGTCCGTACCTGCCTTGCCTTGCCTTGCCTTTCCTTGCCTTTCCTTTCCTTACCTTTTCCTTAGGTGACCACATTGTAAGTCAAAAGGCAAGAGGTCTCTTAACGTTAGGTTAGTTGTACCTACCTACCTTACCTTTATCCATGTCATATCCTGTCCTGTCCTGTTCTATCCTGCGCTCGCGCTCCAGCTCCAGCTCCACACTTTGGCCAGCCAAATAATAAGTATCAACGACCATCCTCTCATCTTCCCTAGCTTCCTTCTCGCCCGTGATCTTTTTTTCTCTGCCAATGCAATTGTTTGCCTTTAGGTCCGGAATTTTATCATTTTCTTTATACACCTCTGATAGACCAGGTACCAATTGTCCAGTCAATCACTTTACTGAGGGGACCCAAGAGAAAGAAAACCCCTCCTACAATCCTCAAACTCAACTTAGTTGGGTCGTCCGTCGTCCACCAGCTGCCTTCAGTCCTGTTTCTTCAGCCAACGAACTTGTCAAGAGAGAGAAACCCCAGTTTGGAACGCACCCAGCAAAATCCTTTGTTGGATTCTAAGCCTCTGCAGAATTAAAACTTCTCAGCGTCCAGAATTCTGCTACCGGCATTCGTTACGGTCAATCTCACAATTCGCCTGAGCCAACTTTCTCAAACATCTGCTCTTAACCGACGGCCCGTTGTCACTCATCCTTGGCGTTTCCTAGGTGGCTCCTCAATATATCCCGTACACGGAGATCTGCTTCATACAACTTGGAGTCTGAAGCTTCTTTAATATAGTGAGTGCTACTACTATAAACTGCGGGCAAGGCTTCGCGGGGCTTCTTGGGCATCACTTTTCTCTCTCCTCCCTCACAACCATGATTTCCCCAAAGATGTGCCCTTGCTCGGCACAATTGCTGGCTATCAACAGTATATGCGCTATTCTCAGGAGCACTACAGTCGATAGCGGTGTATCTCTGCCATGTTTCACCAACTTTTGTCGTTGTTCGGCATTCTTTGGACCATTTTAGGGTCCATGCCCGGGGGTGATCCTCAAGTTGTTGAAACAGGCCATTGAGCCCCCATGGTGCGCCTGCGAAACTTGCTGCCTTTCTCCTGAAAACGCGTATACTGCATGCTGTGTGTGCCAGTTACCTCTCGCAGTGTCCTGCCTCTAATCCTTATTCTGTTCCTCTTTCAACGATATTCCCGTTATCTTTCCTCATACACCCTCATTTGGTGGATCTCAACTTGTTTGCATTCGTTCGTCTGCTAATACTTGCAGTCATATTCTCCACTGCCACAGAAAGTTCGTCCATCCTGGATTAGAACACGCGGATCAAGTCCTTTGCGTTATCTTCCAGAGTAAAGCCACCTCACACTGTTGTATTAACCTGTGTGTCTCGTGGTCTGCCTTAATCTCGGACAAGACGTGGAATATTCCACGATTTCCTCCATGGTTGTGATGCCTCCACAAAACAGGTATACTAGCTTTCATAGAATGCTGCTTGGGGACCAATCGAGCTCACACATTGTGATATAGTGTAAACGAGTCAGGAGGGCGGTATCTTGAAGATGGTATATGGCAACACGGTCGTTTCTACGGCTCCTGGAAGCCTGGAAAATACTTGTTTCCCATCGATTCAGTGAGTTAACGCCTCTCGTGATAGCGGAATGCGCAGTTGACCAACTTCTCTCAGGAAGAACTAAATCGTCTGGACATTTTCCACAAGGTTTTTCTTCTCACCCGAGAAAACAAGCCACTTCGAGCTCCCATTCAACGACAGGCGCCCAAAATTATGGACATTGGAACCGGAACGGGTATATGGGCGATAAATGTGGCAGAAGAGTTTGTTTTCTCGATGTATGCATAATTATACCCTCTGCTAACATTATTCAAGATGCTTTTCCGATGCACAAATCATGGCTGTTGACCTGAACCAGATCCAGCCCGCATTGTAAGGCTCATATTACTTCCTTCATGGGATACGTATTGACAGTAACAGGATTCCCCCAGGAGTGTTACCAAAACAATATGATATAGAGGATCCCGTATGGAGCTCGTTGTTGACTGACTGCGATTTTATTCATATGCGCATGCTCTTGGGAAGCATCCAAACAGACTTGTGGCCCCGAGTATACCACAATATCTTCGAGTGAGTGTAAACACTTTGAGTCAAGTATCGTCGCTAACTACTAATCAGGCACTTGGCCCCAGGCATTGGCCACCTTGAACACCTTGAGGTTGATTGGACACCCCGGTGTGACGATGATGAGCGCCCTGCAAACTCCGCATTCGAGAAGTGGTCGGAGCTTTTCTTTGATGGGATGGAGCGATTCAACCGTACCGCTAGGGTCATGCCACAAGAAACCCAACAATTACTTGAAGCCACAGGTTTTGTAGAGGTGAAGCACGAAGTTCACCGTGCATACGTCTGCCCCTGGTCCTCTGATCGACACGAGCGGGAGATCGCTAGGTGGTTCAATATCGGACTATCTCATAGCTTGGAGGCTCTAGCAATGAAACCGCTGGTTGAGAAACTTGGCTTCAAGGCTGAAGATGTTCGTGAGCTATGTAATACAGCGAAACGCGAAACGTGCGTTCTACGATACCACACATACTGCAACATGTAAGTCTCTAGATTCATTTCTTATTTTGTCTGTCTAACACAATTGTAGCCATGTCTGGACAGCGAGAAAGCCTGGCTCGCCGCAGTAAACCCTTGGCTTTGGTTCAGGAGGAGAATGTTCACCTTGGGGCACAAGTACAGGGCATGTCTCAACAAAGCTCATGAGCACCATCTAATCCTTCGAGCCAGGATTCGGATAAGGCTTCCACCTCCGATTCTTTGCTGGGGCAACAACAAGCCTTAATCGGCCTCGGGCAGGATGTCATGGTTACAGGCGCGGTGAGCAACCATACCCTGACGGTTCCTAAATGGTATCATGGTTTTCCAAGCATGTTGTAGTGCTTCTCGCTTCTCATCCTTTGGCGATCCCTCGAGTTTCAAGAGGCGCCTTTCCATACAATGGTAGCGTGGCACTGATGGCTGGTGACAAGGATCCAAGCTGGTATCACCAACAGCGGGGCTTTGATCACATCAGTCTGTCGACCATTATGAAGAAGCCTGTCGATCACTCAAAATTATCTGACCGCTAGACATTGGTCATCAGGTCACAATAATTTGCCAAGGGCAACATTTGTTGAGCGCGTACACTGGCAAGGGCCCTCCTGTTATGGTTACTGCGCAGGGAGTAAAAAAGACTGTCCTGTCAAGGGCCAATCTAGGACTCCATAATAAGTCCGCACACCTCGGGACGGGCCTTGCTCGTTTCGGGACTCCTACCCAAGCCAGGCGCGGATCGCACGGTTGACTCAACCGGGCCACCCTCTGTCCCATGTATATCATACATGATCTTCGCGCGCGGCTGCGCTTTCAAACCTACAACAGCCTTCGATATAGACTATGGTGAGTTAAACGCTCGGCCAACTTCTCACCTAGAGCAAAGGAATATTTAGGCGAATGGAAGGGCCCATACCCCGGATCTGTACTTGCTTCCAGAAGCAGAAGGTGGACGACAGGGCCGAGGTTCTTGGAATTTTGGCGATTTGATCTAGAAAATCCCAATTGAGCATGTTGTTCGCAGGTCTTAGCCCAGTTGAGTTATCGAATGCTTTGTGTATATTTACTGCAAAGTATTCGTCTCGCTTCATGGAATGCACAAATCTCTACTGCGGTACCCGTTGAGTAACTAGAATCTAGTTTCAAGTCAAGATAATCATCGGTCTTAGTTATGGTGGGATCGCGAATGTGAATAACTATCTACAACCTCAACCTTCACCTTTACCTGATAATCATGTGGGCTCAGTAACCCTCTTGCATGTGAGAGGCTGGAAATCACACACATAGTGCTGAGCGTGATGCGTGATTATTACTCCGTGTTGCCTAACCAATTTGTGAGTTTGCTTATAAGGAAATTGCCTGAAATCAGATTGTGTGCCAATGACTTGCACCAAGAATGTCTAATATCTTCATTCTGATACATCGAGGATGTCCTTCCAACGCAAGATTACTTCATCAGATTCAAGATTGGAGTAGAGCATCATCTTTGTATCTGCAAGCCGTCCATTGTTAAGGCTTGGAGATGTTAGTGTGACTTTAAATTGTTCTGAGACCTTCTTTAGGCAAGTTTCCCGCTTGATTGACTGAGGCTGTTACCATAGACGAGCTGGTCATAGGTGGGTGAGCATCACGGGATATCGAATGCACTGGAAGACAAGATGGCAACAGTATGTTACAGGTTCCTCCCATCAAGAAGGCTCATTTCGTTATTAGATATCATTGTCGAAAGCCCTCCACGACGGGGGCAACCCGCCGCGGCTTAGTTGATGTACAGTTCTACAAAAGAAAGATGCTCAGAGGACAAACATCGAGGTCCGGTGAGATCGGTATTCCCAGATCTCCCAGTTTTCAACTCCCCCCCTCCCCCAAACGACCAGTCGCCAACCAGATCCTCCCAGGCTTCCTCGACCAGGGAGGCTCATGTCTATAGCCCATTCGTCCTTATTTGTTCATCACAGTCCAGCGCTGATTGATTCCTACAACTCCTGCTCCAATACAAGAGACACGTTTAGTGGTGAGAAGAAACCTCGCCGCGGTAGCCGACAAGCTTGAATCGACCAATAATCTCACCAACAGTGAAGAAACCGAGGACCTCAGCCGCAACGACACCGCCGGCAGCGAGCTGGGCAGGACCGATGTTCTTCACCTGCTGGACAAGGTTCTGAGAAGACTGGATGATGGTGCGGTTCTGGATGGACTTGATAAGGTTTTGGTAGGTAGTTTGGAAGGTAGCCATGTTACTGTTACGCCTGTGTTAGCCGAGTGTCCCGCCATAGCGAGGCAATTATAAGAGCAACTTACGGAGGGCTCATCTTTTGGTTCTGGAAAACGAACTTGCCGATCTCAAGACCGACCTTGGAGTAGTAGACCACAAAGGGAACTTGTCCTATTCATGGCGTCAGTATGTGGCGGTTCAGGGTTGGGCCTCAAATGATGATCTACGTACGCTCGATAAAGCCGATGACCTTGCCCGTTCGTCCGCCAACCTTGCCCAAAGTGCTAGCCATGCCCTTTGCGTAACCAGCGATAGCAGGACCGGCGGTAGATGTGACGCGTGATAGACCTTCTTGAGCTCTGGAAGCAGCCTGCTTAGCACTCTCAGCAGCCTTCTTGGCGTTATCGGCAGCCTTCTGGGCAGTGGTGCTCTCGAATCGTCGGGCGGCGACACGTAGGGCCGGCGAGCGGAGCATGGGGCGAGCGAGGGAAGACATGGCGATGGTTAAGGGAGAAAAAGAGTGCGAGATGCCTCGTAGATTCGAAATCGGAGCTCCGTGGGGTGGATGGACCGGCTGCGGGTGGTCAATTGATGGAGTCGAAGCTGGTCGTGATCTTGAGTGAGGTCGTCTGAGGGAGAAAAAAAGCTCGGGAGAACTCGCTGGATGGTGGTTGGAGCCGAAACGGATGCGCTAATCCCCTTTCGGCACAGGCGCCCGCGCTCCCGCTGGATGAAAGGTAAGAACCACTGAGTGAACTTTAAGAAAACATTTCCCCACGATTTCTTTGGTCATGACAAAAAATGAAGCATCTTTATCTTCTTGGTCTGCTTCATAATCAGGATATTTACTTTTTTGTTGGTTAGGTATTTCGGGTCACATTTGTCTTCCACCTCATCACTTGAGAACTATGTAAGTCTTGCTAACATCATCGCTCACGTTCTATAAGAAGCAGTTCTTCACAAATTTCTTAAATTCTCATGTCTATATCCCAGTAGAGGCTATTTACCCAGTCTTCTACAGACTCGCGCCTCGAATTCAAAAGCATACGCCAAGCACCATATTCATCATCTTGATCATCGTTTCGTCTTTTATTCCAAGCTCTGGATCATGACCTTGATCGCCCCGCTCTTAGGATCCGCCGACGTCTCAAAGGCCTTGATGGCATCCTCAAGCTTGAACTTATGGGTAACCAACTTGGAAAGGTCAATCACGTTGTTCTCGATCAGGCGGATGGCTCGGGGCCAGGTGTTGCAGTATCGGTATTGTAGCTGAATGTCGACCTCTCGAACACTCGCGCGCATGAAAGGAATGTTAATCTCATTCTTTCCAACGCCAATGATGAAGACCTTGCCGCCAAACTTGACAGACCAGACAGCAGCGGCGATGCTGCTCTCGACACCAGTGCACTCCATAGCTACGCTGGGCTCGACGCCTCCGAAGCTCTTGACAATGGCCTTTGCAGAATCCTCAGCAGAGAGTCTCTCGACCTTGTGTGTGATAACGCGGGGGCAGAGCTCCTTGGCAAATGCCAATCGGCTCTCTGAAATATCAGTAATGACAATGGGTGAAGCACCGGCGGCGGCACAGCACTGTAGTGTGATCAATCCGATAGGTCCAGCGCCGCAGATCAGAACAGGGTCTCCGAGGCGAACCTCAGCCCTCTGCATGCCTGCAAGAGCAACACTGAGAGGCTCGAGGAGAGCACCGTTCTCGTATGACATGTTTCCAATCTTGTGACACCAGACAGCAGGGTGGTTGATGTATCGACGGAGCATGCCAGGGACAGGAGGGGTAGACAGGAACTGGACGGTCTCGCAACCATTGTATCGGCCAGTCAGGCAGGGCTCGCAGGTGCCGCAAGGGATGTTGGGCTCGACGGCGACTCTGTCGCCAACCTTGAGATGGCTGACAGATGGGTGCACGGCGATGACTTCTCCCGCGGATTCATGACCCAAGATGTGGTCTCCCTCGACGATCATAGGACCGATGCAACCGGCGTGCCAGAAGTGAACATCGGAACTATACCCTTGTCAGCAATTGCTCTTAGTGAGGCGGGGTTAAAAGCGAGGGGAGATTACCCGCAGATACCAGTGCTTCGGATAGCGACACTGACCTCGCCATGCTTCAAATCTGAGCCAGACTGGACAGCTTCGGCAGAAGGTTCGGCGGCAGCGACCCAGAGATCATGGTTGGGGTTGGTGTAAACACCAACGTTAGGCTTGAGGTTCGTCTTGACGTCTGAGACTCCGTTGCCTTCGACTGCTGAGGGGCTCATGATGGGCAATGCGTATAGATCTTGTCTGGTAGAAGTCCAAGGTTGTTGTTGCGACACAAGTCAAGATGTCTACGAGTTCAAGGGAAGCGGAAGAAGACACGAAGAGAGTTGACGAGCCCGTCCAGACCGAGGCGCAATGGCTCTTTTAAATCATTACACTACCCTCTCCTTGTACGGAGAAAAATTTGGGGTCATGCGCGCTGCTATCGGTATATGTTTGGTTGCCTGGTAGCATGGCAAATCTGATTCCCCACGTTGAAACAAGAACGCAGGGCCTTGAGATCCGGAACGCGCCAACAGCTCGCCCACGTCGTTCGCTTGAGGGGTTTGTGGGGTTATTGCCTCGGTGGAGGCTGTATCGCCCACTGCATCTTGTCTCCCGCGCCAATCACAGAAACCGGCCCGGGGAACCCCAAGACGCCATCCCACTACAACGGGCTTCTAGTGCAGAGTGGCTGCTCTTTAAGATTCGCGGTTGAATTCAGTCAACAGTTTTTGCCGGCCATTGGGCCAAGCTCCTTCTGGGCAGATATCCGGGCCATGTACATAGCTGTGCCGCCGGGTCATCAGAGCGCAGCGACACATGCTTGTTTCTAAAGAGTCCCGGCATATCGATGCAGGGCTCTTCTTTATTGTTACTTCACCATTGTGAGGCTGCCGGCAGCTCTCCGGTTCCAGCTTATCCACCTCCAACCGGAACTGCAATCTTGACTTGACGTCGTTCAGTGACATTCTTCCGGCGGAGCCAAGGAGGTGTAGGCATCTTCAAGGCGGCTCTTAACTGGCACGGCTAATTCTACGAGTTGGAGCTCAAGAGCGGGTCCAAGCCCGTTCAACCACACATTCGCATCTCTACCTCAACTCAACGTTACCTTTTGGGTAAGCCATTGCGAGAGCGAACATGACTTATTTTAAACGATGTCCGGAAGCTTCCAGATCGCGTCAACCGGGCCAATCGCGGTGTTTAAAGTTACCTATGCAACGCTTTATCTTCGGATCCATGCGATCTGGCGCATGTTGTTCAGGGTTAAGGTCTCGGCGACCTATGAATCGGTCTAGTGATGTTTCTACGTCTGTGTGGGGGACATGGACGGCTGCTGGGGTCCCCTACATCTATATGCGGATCCCTTTCTTCAATCGAAGTCATAAGAACAATTCAAATCTCTTTCAGTCACCTGCTAAACCTGGGTACCCAGGAGTACCAGGCAAGGTCGTTCCTGGATGTTTCAGTCACTTGACCTGCTCGAACAGGACAGATTGAGTTGACATCAACGCCTGATGTGTCTCGACTCCTGCACCTGCGTTGTCACGATCGTGTAACAAAACATAAGAAGCAAAAATACGAGGCACCAACGGGCGTACTTGAAGCAGCCTGGTGCGCTTAACAGTCTCCAGAGGAGAGGTTTTATTTCAGACCCAACGAAAGTAAGCCCACGCCCCGTTTGGTTTCTTTTGCTTCGTGCGGAAGTTGTGAGCCAACAATGTACGTCAAAGACGGACAACCCACGAGATATGGATTACATTTTACCACCGACTTAGTTCTGGTAGCTGGAATCCTCAGGTCAAATTTAGGCGACGCCATCGATAATACCTCCGGTACTGTACGGTTTGCTTGTCGCAACATGGGCCTAGTGTCGCGGTCTAAAACTGATCTCCGATCTCTTCGCTCTTCAGCTCTAGTCCTAACAAATAGCATCGACTACTGAAGTTTTTTGTGGTGACGTTTTTGTCAATCATTTGGGGTTCATGTAATGGATGAGATACATATCATTACAGTAGTCGTGGCGGGCCTATAGCGAGCGGCTATTCCTGGACCATGACTACACCTCGATGCCAGCGCTCGAAAGTGATAGGGTACGACTTGAGGTTATGAGGCTGTTCAACGCGGAATCTCACTCCGATATATCACAGGCAGCGAGATCCGAGGCATTACATACAGGCACCAGAAGCCACATGATTATTCGTTGGTTTACAATTGAGCAGCCGTTGTCATTGTTGGTATGCGACGGGATAAAAATATGAAGCCAAAGAGGGGAAGAGAGAGCTAGATTATGCGTGGGTATCGTCAAATTGTCCGACCAAACTAATATACAGATAGAATTGAGCTATAATCTTTTTTTTTGGCTGGTTTATCCCGTTGAAGCAGCCTGGCCTTTTTGTTGCTTCAGTTTTTCCTCAAATTTCTCGAATTCTTGCAGGGCAATCTCTTCCTCTTGATCCATCACTTGCTTAACACCCTTGACTTCTTCGATCTGGAGTAGTGTTAGTTCGGGAACGGGCAACGAACATCGTCATCAAAACTCACATAATGCATCAGCATGCCCTCAATTCCATTCTTCAATGTTACTGTGCTTGAATCACAGGTACGGCAAGCACCTCGCAAACGCAGGTGCACATAGCCCTCATCATCGAAACCTCGGAAATCAATATCTCCACCGTCTTCCTGGATAGCTGGTCGGATTCGTGTCTCGAGAAGCTCCTTGATCATACCAACGACCTCACTGTCGTTCTCGTTATAGGCAAGACTATCCTCCTCAACAGGAGCGCCAGACTCTCCCTCACGGCGCTCAGAAATGGTAACAATTTGCTCGCCTGCAGTGATGGCTTCTGTAATGAGAGCAAAGATCTCGGGGCGAATATGCGCCCAATTGGCGTCGGCAGCTTTGGTGACGGTGATGAAGTCGGCGCCATAGAATACCGATGTAACTCCATCAATGTTCATGAGCTTAGCGGCAAGCGGAGAAGGGTGCGGCGGGGAGATGGTTGCTCGGGGGTTAAGATATTCGATAAAAGGCGTAGAGAATTCCTCGGGAACAACTCGGTGGTTTGGTAGGAACTTGAGAGCATCTGGGTTCGGGGTATTCTCTGTCTGGATGAAGATAGTTCGAACGCCGCTGCCGATACCAGCGAGACTGGGTGCTGTCGTCTTAAGGATGCGCTGTCGTTGCGCAAGTGGTCGCGAGGTAGAAGAGACAGAGGGAATCTGAGATCGGACTGTGCTGAGTGAGCGAGTCCATCGTGGAACTGCTCGCGGGGCTGTTTCCGTGACAGGTCGGGTGAGGGCGGCCAATGTCCGTGACATAGTCCTTGAGGATGCCATGGCGTAGGAATTAAAGAGTGTAACGTTAGAAAGAAGTGACAATGATTCTTTTCCAATGCGAAAGGTAGGATGTATATCGATATATATCGAGCTTGTATGGCAAAGATTATTCGAGAAAGAGAAAAACCCGTTCGGATTTGACGGTTATGATCGCAACTTTTCGCCGCTCTCGGCAACTTATTGTGCACCTTGACTATCTAACCCATGATTGGCCTGAGCATTAGTAATGTGTGAGCTTCCTATGATGCAAGGGCAATTGAAGACTCCACATGAAAGCACGGACCACGTCCTTCTTTTTTCTTCTCCTTCTGCTGCCATTGCTGGGGTCTCGGCCGAAGCGCGCAATGACGCGGGGCGATCTTGGTTGGACCCCTTGAACTTTGTCTCGATCTTTTTTTTTTAGGTTCCGGGGTTGCATCTTTCTTGTGTCTTGACCTCTTTTCTTGTCTATCACCACTAAATATCTACGAACACATCACTTGCTTCGCTTCTTGCCACTGTATCGTTACTATGTCAGAAATACAAGAGAAACCAGATGCTCCGACTCACCAAGAGAAGGAAGCTCCTGCGCCAACTAACCAAGCTCAGACCCAAGATGGTGATAAGTCAACAACCGCACCGAACCCTTCGCTATGTGGTGTATGCAACACGAATCCTCCCAAGTACAAGTGTCCGCGATGTCGTCTTCCATAGTAAGTCTTACCTTTGTCAAAGTCAACCAGTGGTTAACAAGCATTCTGCAAAGTTGCTCTGTCGCATGTAACAAGATCCATCGCGAGAATCACCCTCCCGACCCAGAAGTAGTTCCTCAGCCCGAACCTTCACAACCGGAGTCGCAAACTCAGCAAGCCCCGGAACCCCAACCATTCGATTCTTCAAACCCATACCAAGTTCTCGAACAGTCTGAACAGCTTCGTCGCCTCTTCCGAAAGTACCCCAAATTGCCTGAACAGCTCCTTAAGATCGATGCTGCGACGCGCCCACCGCCCGAGACCAAACCTGCGATCCCTGCCTCCCTTCTAAAGGGTGCTCCACCAAAGCAGGAGGTTTGGAATGACGATATTGGCAAGCAGAAAGGCAAAGACGCTCTGCGTAAGGCGCGCCATGCAGACGGCGAGCAGGGCGATGCTATTCGCGAATACTCGGAGCTCGTCCTACACCTGCTAAACAACACAAGCGCGGGTATAGATGCGGACAGTATACTGAGACAACAATTTGCGCAGAAAGACACGGAGTTCATTGAACGACTGATGGCACAAGAGAAACGCTGAACTACCTAGCGAGTCCGCACCAGACCACCCACCATTTACAGAGTGCAATTACATCTTGCAACGCAAAACAAGCATCTTAATATTAAATAGACGTGAAATACTACAGTAATGGGTAGGTTGCTCCTATGATTCTCATTCAATATTCTTCCGTCCAGCATCCTGTGTTTTCGGCACTTGTCCACAGCTTTGCTAATGCATCAATCGTTTGAAGAATCCAGTTTTCGGCGACTTGAGAGCAACTGCTGCCTCGATGACATGAGGACCTTCCTTCTCATCCTTAGCTTTTTGCTGGCTTACACTGGTCTTTCGCTGTTTAAGGCCTCCCCACTTGGAGTCTTGTTGAATCTTTGTGGATTGATCACTTTGAGACCAGTCCACACGGTGTATCTCCGCTGTGTGCTGGGGGTTTGGTACATTGACGAAGCTGCCTCTTCGCGATCCAGAGGTCGCGGCACTAGTCTCAGACCCTCGACGGTTGGGCGAAGTGTTGCCGCTAAATTCTTGCTTCAACGGTGTAGCTAGACCAGAATCACGCGCAAACGCTGATGATGTGTCCGAAAACCCCGATGAGCTAGCAGAGCCTCGTCTTAGGCCTGGGGCATTGTTTCCCTGAAAGCCTCCAACGCTCGTCGAATCTCGTCGGAATGGAGATGGGGGCTGCGGGTCGTTCTTCCCCGACATATTGCCTGTGCTCATTCTTCTTGGTAGTTCGGGCCTATTACCATGCCAGTGCATTGAAGCCCGAAGATTCTGTTTCTTTTGCTGGGAGGATCGGTCGTTCATCTCCGTATTGCCCGCCATTCTTGAATGGTTATGGCCACTCGATGGTCTGCCACTGCAGATACTCTGTGCTCGCCTATACTGCTTGTTGTACTCTTGCAGCGATATGGTAGCGTTGCTCATGGAGCGAGGCCCGGGGGGAGGCCTCAGGCCATTGGGTGAAGCTTTTTGTGTCAAGGGCTCTACAGTGGTGGTACGAGCAAACTGTTGTGCAGCCACTTGAGGGACATGCTTATAACGAGCGGGCTTTGGAGCATCTTCAGCTTCTTGCTTTTGTGTTTCTTCAGTATAGTTTGAGCCTTTGAAACGGAACGCATCAAAAATGCTACCCCTGCGTGGAGGCTTTGGGGGCGATGGTAGGTTCAGCTTGTCGTCCATTTTGTCCCTTTTAAAAGATTTCGAAAACGACGTGGCCGTCTGTGCAGATTGATTTATGGCGGGGATAGTCCTGGGGGATGGTGCACCCATGCTTCTAGCTGATAGCGGGGGTCTGGTTGAGTTTTCGATATGAATTGAAGGGCTGGGTTGGCCATAAGGTCCACCGGAAAGGTCACCTAACTTGGCGCTCAGCTCGTTGGGGTCCAGTGGTTTGATCTGTAGCGCCTTTGGTCGATGCCTTGCCTTCCCAGAGTTACTTGTAGCATTTGTGAGACTGTGGGAGGGCTCCTCCACCGAGGCACCTGTTGTGTACAACATGGTTGTAGCCATGATACTTAAGCTGAGTGGCGAGCTTCAAGAAGCTGAAGCTGTATGAGATCCTAACGGATTGAAGACCAGTGTGGTTGATGCACGGCACTAAATACAGATATGATGATTTCCTGAATGGGGGCTAGGAAAGTGAGTAAAAAGATGTTGTTCTGTGATAAGAGAATGATAAGATTGAACTGTCAGGGGTTCTGATTCTCTTGAACAAATGTTGGGGAGCAGACAACATAAATACCTCCAGCTAGAAACAATACCAACAGTCATTATTTCATCCCCTTTAAGGTACCCCGAGGCTCTCAAGGTCCGGCCCACTAGGAGAAAGTTTGAGGTAGTCGGCGATGGCGGACATTGATCCATAGTATCATCCGAGCTCATTGGCTTCCGACTTCATGGACCGGTCCGGGCAAAGCCATGGTACATTTGCCATATATGGTTTACGTTCCTGATCGCCGAGAAGGAGTGCCTCCCGTTGCTCACTGAATATTTGACAAAACCTTATTCTTCGGAGATGGCTGTTTTGGGAGATAGTCCAAAGGAACAAGACTGATTGCTATCATATCTTTTCTCTTGAAGTTCCATGTACTCGTTCTTTGACTGTACTGCTTTACAAGAAATCATGAGCAAGGCATTCCAGATTGCCTCGTCTTACCAGGCCTGGGTACAGAAACGGGACGACGATTCTTGTCTCATTAATATATAGACGAGTAAGTGTCAAGTTGTTCCGGGTACATGGGTAAACAACGAAGATCCCAAGGTACACAGCCTCTTGTGATCCGGTCTAGCTGGTGCGGGCATGGTGTTGAAACACATGGAATTCCTCCAGAGGGGCCAGAACTCGTGAGACCAACTTTACCAAACACAGACGCGCGTGTTTTCTTGTTGCAGAGGCTTCGATTATTGTCATACTTGAGAAAGCTGTCTCCTTCATCCTTCAAACACTCGGTTAAAGGGCAGTATTCAACCAAATCGCGATGTGGTCTAGATCGTGCAGGTTGATCATGACATTTTGAACATGCTAGAGGTATATGATGATCGCTTCTGTGAACCTTAGAAATGAAATGGGGTATTGACTTGCAGCTTCCTACTCAAATCCTGACGCTTAGATTCAGATCATATCAGCTTACACTGACAGGTGCACCATATTGACCTGGAATAAAGTTATCACACCCTGTGCTGGCGGCGCTATACTTCACGGGAGCGATCCATATGGCATTGACAGGACACACAAAGCGGCTTGTGCTCCTGCCGAGCTGAAATTTCCCGCTTCGGTTCTCGGGAATGTGCCAAGACAATTGTTGTTTGCCGGCCCAGCTGTTGGGCTGATGTTAAGGCAAACCCTTTTGTAGAGTTGATCATAAACCCGGATGGCAACTGACAGATGCCCTGAAATTAGTAAGTCCGGCGTGAACAACTGTAACCTTGCCATTCCTCTTCGTTGCCGCTTAGACTCTTGGTGAACATGAAACATAACGGGCAAAGTCGTTCATGCCATGCATGGATGCCACTTCTGGTTTCTTGATAAGATATTCGGTTGTATGAGAAGCCTAATAGAGTTCTGCCATATCGTCTGGTGGCTGGTATAATCTGTCGTTTGAGCATGCATTGTCATCTTTCATCTTCAAGCATATAAATCCTAACTGCGTTACCCAATTCCTAGACTCTCAGACTTTCCTATAATAACCAGGAAAGTCCAAGATGCTTTGGCCATGCAAGTGTGCGATATCGTACAACGTCATCCAAGTCTACGTTGATTGCAAGCGACCGGTTTTCAAGAGTCGAGGAATCGCAACGATGGATGGTATGAGTCGGCGCCGGCCGATAACAAAGCCATGAACGGGGTGGTCCATGTTGGTCCCCCGCTATCGAAGTTTGTGGCTTGGTTCATTTCTCCATGAATCAGGTACACTTGTCCATCGTACAAGCTCGAAAAGTCGTATGGAGTCCGGAAGCTGGTTGATGAGTTTCCGTAGCCCCACGACGGACGAGCTGCAGTACGGAAACGGAAGAACGCTAACGAAGTATGTTGTTGATGAACAAACCATCTGACAATTGAAGACCGCCACTTGTAAGGGCCGGACCGATCAGTTTGATGTCCCATTCTGTCACTGAAAAGCGGAAATCGGGAAGCCAAGCAGTCATCTGTATGAATGAGACGCAGCTGCAGTGTTCCCAGCACTAGAAACAAAATGACATATGTATGCGGTACAACAAGGATCTAGATGCCAGAGAACACTTGATCGGCACGTTTGGATTCGAGATGTTGATTTGAACAACAAGAGTCAAACGTTCACATCGTTACCAAAATGCCCAAGTCTCAAGCGAATTGCATTGATCTGATGGTGTGCGGAATTCTCGTTGCCGACAAAACAAAGAGCCACGTTCATTCGGATCCGGAGTTGGAGTCTCTGTGGACGTGTATATTTTGAGCCTAGGTAAGCCGATTAATAGAGATGCCAAGTCGTGTCCGAAGCGTGCCTCGAACTAATCGCACACGAGACACGGCACCGAACTCGTTCAATTGTGTCCGAGGGTTCCATGGGGGTGACTGGTAGGGATTGGATGTGTCGAGTCAAGATGGTTTGACAGGCGACGGTACCGTCTTGTCTCGTTAATAGAAGAAGGCCTTCTAATACCTGTACACTTCAACATGTACAAAGACCTCAACTATCCACCATGGTCGCTGTTACTGCGTACATGGTGAAGACTGTAGGATGTTGAGCCAAAGCTGGGGAAGCGCACAGAAAGGAAATGGCAATAATGACAAGAGAAGACGTTGATGTACAGGACCCTCCCTGGTGGCTGATAGTGTCAGGCGGAGTTGAACGTTCCTCGCAGTCAACGTTTGGTGCCTTGCATTGGTGGTTGGTGAACTGTAGACAAATGGAGGCGTCTTATTGTGCAGATAAGGGTGGGGGAGGAGCGAGTGACAATGAAGCACTTCATACCTTAGTACCTAGGTACCTATGGAAGCTCACGCCATACCTATGAGGAGCAGCGACGTACCCACCTATCGAAATGCCATTTGGGCAGGCGCTGGGGGCCTTCCACTACGTAATATTAATGCTAGACTAGATACCTACCCAAATTGATTTCTTCAATACCAACAAGAGTTATTATGGTTGTCCAAATCAAGCAAGTGCAAACAAGGGCAGCTCCCTGTTATAGAGGCAGATGACATTGTGTAAAGTGCTCTCTCATTTAAAGTCCAGCCAACCGATAAGAGCGCGCCAACAGGGCACATGGGATTGGATCTTCAAAGTGATATAGCCAAGCGCGTGAACATTCAAAACACCAGTAGGCGTTAGAATACGATGGCGATGTAACTCAGCCCATAAAGTCAGGTCCTTTTCAGTTTCTACCTACATAAGAAACGTCAAGATAATCTGTCACAGTTGGAATTAGAGAGACCAAGAGTCCATCAGGTCCGTTTCATGTCACGGGCCGTTATTTGTTTGTTTTATATTACAGTGATGCGCTCCTGTTCATCTTATTACTGCTGCTTATCCATTATTATTGTTGTTGTTGGATCTTCGACAACCAATTTAAGCCAAACCTCAAAACACCGCCGAGAAATGATTAACCATCCTGACGCTTTGAACCCAGTTTCCTTAACTGGAAATAGTCCACCCAACTAAGGCTCCCGTACCTTAGACCAGCCGCTCCTAAAACGTTGGCTGTCCCGATCCACGGGCTCGGTTCCAGTGCGCTCTCTCCCTCCCCCTCTTTACCAACCTATTGCCAAATTCGACATTTCGCGCAGCGGTGGGAGCTTGTTGATACACACATACTCTGTGCTTCATTCCTCTGGCCGCGTTTGCTTTTTAGGGATCCCCTCAATTCAGGGTTGAGAGCGTGCCTCAACATCCACATACGCATCCACTTCAACCAAGCCGCTGGGTCCGTCACTGCGCGTCTCCTGAGCTGAGATCTGACCTGACGCCTCTGGTTCGGACGCTGCCCCTCAGACGTGCAGTGCAGTAAAGCAAGACTGGCATCGCCGACTGAGCTTTGCAACGGCTGCCTGTCTTGCGATACAGGAATTGTGTTACTGGACTAGACCATTCACTACATTACGCTACAGTGCAGGTATGGGTAGATTTCCACGGGTGTCCCTTTTGGTTGTGTTGGATCACGTCAGTATGGCTGGACTAACACGTTGTGTTTCCAATAGGTTTCGAGCACTCATTAGAGAGGTATCTCAGTTTGGGTGTCGCCCGGCCTCTACCTTGGGTATTGCCTCAAGGATACTTAGCGCACCAGTATTCGTCTCAATTGCTGGTTTTCGTTCTAACTTTTTCACCCTCAATTGACGACTAATTAAAGACATCCATTCACTCCGACCTGTTTGCTCTTCTGTGTGTCATTTCAAATTGACCTGCAGCTCTCTCTTGTTTCCGTGGTATCTGCGCCCCAGACGTCCATCTCGCTAGTCAAGGTACAGTACCACAACCACCAATTGGATATCGATCCAATCCGTTCCGTTGGTCCCTCACCTCAGGTACGGTAACGTACCTACTGTACAGTGCAAAGCCTTGTCGGTCAGTAAACTCGTCTCCCTCCCTCGTTTGTTGGCATCCTGTTCTGCTCTAGCTTTGAGGAGTTTCTGTCTCTCGTTACTCAACCCACAAGCGACTTCATCCCTTCTTGACTTTCTATCCCACCCTTCCCGTTTGCTACGGTTTTGGCTTCTACCCGTCTTACTGTAGCTACTCAAGCGAGCTCCACGACTTCTTCCCTCCCCGCAAACGCCACGAGATCTGCTCCCTCCATATCTGCGTCCTTCGCATTCAATCTACCTTGCCCCGTCTATGTTACTATCTGTTATTCAGCCTAGTCGCTGGAATTGCGATCATGCAGCCCAATTATGCTGGTTCGCAAAATGCTCACCTAACTCCAGGCCTCGCTGCTCCTGGTCCGTACTCGACGGCTAGTTCAGCTTCTTTGAATTCCAACCTCGAGAGCGATTCCGATCCCTCAGCGCCGACAAGTAACCACCGAGACTCCGTCGGCTCAATCATCGACGACCCCTTCTTCCAAACATACGACCCGGCAATTCAGGCCGCCAACGCATCCGAGGACGACCAATCTGATGGAAGCTCGGTGTACCAATCACTAGACGACGAAGACCACGAACACCTTTTCCACGATACGAAAGGGAACAACTTCGGCAAACCCTCCAAATCCTCCAAACGCAGAAGCCGCGGGGAAGCAAGGAAGCCGAACCCGGACAGCGATGATAACGAGGCAAATCAATACTGGCCCCCTCCTCGTCGAGAGTCTTTGACTGCTGCACCCTCATCATACTGGGTATGTAACAAACATCACTTTATCATATGCCGCCTCGCTCCGATCTGCCTTTCGCGAAGTAATGTCGCTCAGCGTCTGGACGAGGTTTTGGGATTTGAGCAATGGGAGTAGTCATGCGACAGATGGCTGACCACAGCTTTGTGTTCTACAGTCACAAACAACTCCAACCATGGAGAGTTTTAATATTGCCGTTATCGGTTCCACAGGCGTTGGCAAATCATCTTTTGTCCAGCGGGTCCTCGGCCTATCACGACCACCTATCTCAAATGCTTCTAGTGTTCGCATGTTGGTTGATAACGGCTCTCATGCTGTAACTTTACTGGAGCTGGACCTCGAGTACTTTGAGCTCAACCCTACGCAACCTATTCAATGGCCCAAACAGATTAATGGGCATATTGTCCCTCGCGTGGATGCTGCACTTATCTTGTATGATGTCACGAATCATGAGTCTGTGCGTGAGCTTCCTCAAACACTAGGTATGAGATTCACTCGCTATGCGTGACAAGAGATTCTTACTAAACATTTTCAGCCGCTCTCACAAATTCCGGCTTGCCTGCCAGCTTAGTGGCCTGCAAATGTGAAACTCCCAAAGCAGAGTGGCGGGTTGACGCCGAGGCAATAGCAAGTCACACGTGTTTCAAATCTTGCGTTTCTACATACAAAATTTCGTCGTCAGATGATGTTGAGGTTGCGAAGACATGCCTACATACAATCTTGAGGGCTGCCATGGCACAGCGAAGAGGTATGCATCTGATAGTTATTTAGAAGCTAACGCTTGCTAACAGTAATGTAGAAGAGAATGGCGAAACAGTGTCGCGCAGAAGGGCGCAATCTGCTGCCAACCTCGAAGCGCCTGATGTTAGCACTGGGCGTCCTATTAGCCAACATAGCAAGCACAGCCGAGCGAGCTCCGATTTCTCATTACTCAAGGGCTTTTCCATTCCTACAATCAGCGAAGGCTATCGAACACAGACTTCTCGTAGCCCTAGGCGAGGTCAATCCGCCAGTCCCAATCCCGAAGCAGGAGAACCAGGTCCAACGCAGACACTCAACAATATGCTCAGGACTCCCGGAATCCGATTGGACAAACCCAGTACCGATTCATTCCTGGATGTAGATGAGTCCGATGCGGAATCATATCGATATTCCGATGACATTCCAATACTTCAGAGAAACGATGACAACAGTCTGGATAAGCAATCTAAGACGGCAGGCGTGACATTTGATGAGCTGGTCGAACGCCTCCTTGCTCCTCGCCTGACTCGAATAGATAACAACTTCTCGGATGTGTTCCTCTGCCTTTATCGAAAGTTTGCGGCTCCCGGTGAGCTGTTCACTGCTATTCTAACCAGGCTGGACCAGGTGAGAGAAGATAAGACAGCGCACTACCTTTCCAAGACGGCGACACAACTACGAATTATCGAAGTGGTGGCGAAATGGGTATCGCTCTATCCTGGCGACTTTGCACGTCCTCAGACCAGGCGAAATTTGGAAGAATTCATACGGCATTTGAGCACTGAACCAATCTTCTCCATCGCTGCGCAGCATATGCGACGCCACCTCCAGTTCAACGTCGTGGAGGACGACGATACTGGTTGGGCGAACTCAGATGAAGCGAGTGACAAGCTAGCGGGTGAGATCTTGTCAAAGGATATGAACGAGCTATCTTCCGGCGTCAGTGTGTTGACAGTGGAATCTGATACTGATGGGAGACCTTCCGGGAGCTCGGAGGTTTCGCTTGCCGACCGAAGTAGCAGTGTTTCGAGCCAAGTGCAGTTCCACACATTCGAGGATTACGAAAGAGCGGCAGCTAGCCTGGAGCCTACCGACAACTTGCCCATGAACAAGTTTCGCTACCACATCTTCATGGATATACCGGCTGATGATGTTGCCGACGAGTTGACTAGAATCGACTGGATCATGTTTTCTTCTATCAGAATTCGGGATTTCGTTCGGCATGTCAGCTTATCAGCGTCACAAAAGGAAAGATGCAAGAGTTTGCGAAATGTTAATCGGATGATCAATCACTTCAACCACATCGCTAAATGGGTTGCCAACATGATTCTGTTACGAGACAAGGCCAAACACCGAGCGCTGATACTGGAGAAATTCATGTACATCTCGCTCAAGCTTCGCCAATTGAACAACTACAATGGTTTAGCGGCTGTTTTAGCTGGCGTAAACGGAACGGCTATCCATCGGTTGAACCAGACGAGAGCACTAGTGCCAACCGATATACAAAAGAGATTTGCCCGGTTGGGTATACTTATGGGCACGCAAAAGAGCCACTTTGCGTACCGTTTAGCATGGGAGAATTCATCTCTCCCCAGGATCCCGTTTATTCCTCTTCATCGGCGAGACTTGGTATCAGCAGAGGAGGGAAGCAGAACCTTTGTCGGCGCAGACGGAGACCGTATTAATTGGAAGAAGTTCGAGGTTCTCGGAGAGGTTCTGCTTCCAATGATGAAGAGCCAGGGCGCATCATACCCAAATCTAGCCAAGCACGACAATGCTAGAGAGCTGATTTTGGGTTGCCGGATGCCAACGGATGAAGAGGTAAGGAATCAAATCACTTCTGTCAAAGGCGCTACTAACAGGTTGGGCAGGACATTTATCAACGCAGCGTGCAGGTTGAAAGCGGCTCTGGTGGCTTTGCCGAGCCAGCGAAGAAGAAATTCCCATGGTTCGCGAAGTAGTCTATTAATTAATTGCAAGGAGTTTAGGGGTAAAGCACATTTTTTATTATGTCAGATGCAAATACTGTGCAGGCGTGCTTTATAGATATTTGGTGGCTTCAAGGATGTGCAGATGACCATGCGCCTGGGGTCTTGCTGGTGATATTGTACCTATCTTGAAAATTTGTCTCAAGGCATACACATGCAATTAGATGTTAATTTCTGTTGCCTACAAATCATTGCAGCCAATGCTCACTTGTCAAATACCTCATTCAACCCGGATTATCGAGATCCTACTACGATTGCTCCTTCCTCCCTACTATGTCCCTGATGCTCCTGCGCACTGATGGGTTGGGCAGGCACTTCATGGTACCCTCCTTCCTAGGTGATTCCGTTAGGCGGGTAGGTAAGTTAAAGAATCACCTTCCGAGATGCAAAGAATTGTTGAATGGATGCAAAACTCGCGGTCTACCTTTCATCAGTTTCCTTGAGGTAATTCATCCTCGGTGGTCCAGCCCGTGACGCCCGAAGCACGAAATAACCATGTCTTCTGCACTGCGACTGCCGACGATACGGGCAGTTGCAAACCAGGCAAATGTTGAGCTCACAGCAACGCCATCGTTGAACATTGACCACCCAATCGGTGCACAAAGTATCCAGGACGCCAACGATCTCTTGTCAGCGGTCACAGACTCGCAACTATGGATCAATCGAGCCGGTGCTTGTTATATTGAAGTCTCCTTGTCCATTGACGACGTTCCTGTTTTCGAACATGTTCATCTCGAGAGTGCCATCGCAGCCATCAGCAAATCGGAGGTATTCTAGCATTCTTTAGATAATTGGCCACTATTAATTCAGTTTCGCAGATTTGGGATCGCCTGGGTATCCATCTCGAGTACAACAGATCATCATCGACCTCACTCCCTGGTCTTTTGTCATTCTCACTTCAACATCCGGATCTCTCGTCAGCTCTTGTCGCTCCGGCCTCAGCATGGACGACACCGTTTCGAAGTTTACTGATAGCGATCGATATTCGCAAGTCCTATAAGCGACAAGAGCCACCCAAAAAGAATCCCAGGGCAACTAAACGGCAAAAAACCACGAAGAAAGCTGAAGAAAGATCCGAGCCACACTCGGAAGACGGCTTATTGGAGACACTTGAGCTAACTGACCAACACGCTATTGAGACCTTCATATCCAACCTGAACCTCCCAGGAACCTCTAACAAGAGAAAGTCTATAAAGGCTCACAGTAGAAGCAAAAGTACCACTTGTGTTGAGGTACTGAAAAGCTTGCACTCCTCCTCTTTGTTGGATATCGTTTTCGAGCAGTTGATTCTGGCTCCAGAGAAAACGTGCAAAGGCTATCAGGTCTGGTGCAAATCAGATTACTGTCTCACAAGATTGGCGCCCGGTGTTTTCCATGTACCTTTTCTCAAGGTATAGTCATAATACGATACACCATGGACTTGCTAACAGTGAAAATAGAATATATCAGATCGCGCCCAAGTACTACCAATTATTGTCACGTCTTTGGCCCGCATGCAATATGCCGAATCTCCTGTAATCAGACAGAAGGTAGCCGATTTCCAGTTAGGTTATGAAAGTGTTGCTCTTGAGAGCAATGGAATAGATGACCCCGTGGGCGGCATAGAGAAAAGAGCTTGGGAAGTTCTTCTTGCGTATGCCCAAGTACCCAAGGTTGCCAACAGAGGAAGACGTAAAAAACCAATGCTTTCCACGACGAACTCAAGCGCAGCAAATCCAAAAGCTCCCATTAGAAGCAGAGGCCAGCCGGTCACGGCTATGAAAGACTTGACAGAAACATGTGCCTATGTTGACCAAGGTAATCAGAAGAACACAACAATGACTGTGAGCTGGAACACGATGGCCGATTTGTCATTCAACGCACAGCACGCACGATCACAAGGAAACCCAGGCCTGAATGGATCCCTTCCAAAGTACTACGGCCCACAGAGCAGTTCGATGAGCCCATGGAATTGGCAAGAGGAATTAGGTGGAGCAAATTACCGATCTGACGATTATACAGCCACAGCGCAACATATGGGTGAGCCGATGCAGATGCAGATACGCAGCCATGGGCTTCAGATGGCGCATGGCAATGATTTTGCAATAGAAGACAAGACGGGCGACCCATGCGACTTCCAGAGTTTGGAACAGTGGCTTGTTTATGACAACGCGCTGTAACATTTAGAAACTGATATTTGACGACACAGATGCATAAATGGAGAATTATGAGGGAAAAGATAGAATTTGATGACCGGGTATAAGGATCTATATTATGGTTGTCCGTCGGCAAGGTGTTCGACGGTGATATATGAGCCTGAGAAAAGCGGAATCGTGAGGCGAGATTTGGTCGGATTTGGGTTGATAGAAATCAGATGAATATCGATGTAAAGTATAATATTGTAGCAAGGGTGTTGTTGGACTGTTTTTTTCTTTTCTTTATTTGCCGGCCTTCTTGGTCTTTGCTGCTTTCTTCTTATCCTTCTTGTCCTGGGCTGCCTTGCGCTGCTCAGGTTTCATAGTGGCGTAGTGAATATACCAGAGCAGGACAATCTGCACAGCGACGGCGACAAGGACGACCAAGAGGATGGTGAAAATGATAGGTTGGTCGTTGAGGACAGCAACAGCTTCGTCTGTGGCGCCGATGCTAGAGAACCAGTCGAATTGACCCATGATGTTGATTTGAAGTGTGAAGTCCGAGATAAAGTGAGTGTTGGTTTACTATTGTCGTGGGCAGGGAGGTTCGAATTATGTACACAATAAAGGAAACTGCCGTGCACCAGTCACGTACAGATAAAAAGACGGCAATTATGTGTCTGAAGTAGAAGGATATGAAATAGAGTGAGCGATCAAGGAAGAGAAATGAGTCAAAGTGAGAGACAGAGATGGAAGACAAAGCACATGTGGTAAATTGGCCCACAGCGGGTGGTGAGGGCGGTGGAAGACAAGACAGGCCCCTAACACTCACTTGGCTTCCAGGGGTGTTGCTGAGACGTTTCACCTTGTAACAAAAGTCGAATGATGTGAAGATGAGCGATGATTGGCTACGAGAAGTATGAATCGAGGAGAGACAAGTGCAAGCGCCAATTGTAAGAAGAAAGAAAGAACAGGAATCTTATTGAATATGTTCTGATTTACCCGGGATCTCCTCAAGAATTTAATTGCTAAACTGGCAGGCATAATCTAATGACTGCCTTATTGCTGGCTTCGATATGTCGACATGAAGTTGGTTTAAACAAGCATTCCTACAGCACGTGATCGTATCCCGGAGAATGGAAGTTCCTGAGACGGTTGTGCGATTTGCACGCACCTCTTGTTAAAACCCTGTCTGATTGGCTCCTTAGTACTGTTTAGCCGCTAGCCGCATGGGGAACTTGTCAATTGAGATCCATTTCCTGGGTCCCAAAAAAATCTCGAGCTCGTGTGAGAGAGATATAGAGAGAGCGAGAGAGCGACGCCAATAGACTCAACCTCCTCCTCCTCCTTCGTCTCTGGATCCTTTCTCGAATCGATAATCCTTCGACTCCTGCCGACCATGAGCGTCGCACGTCCGGCGCGCAACCTCCTCGGCAGGTGCATCGCCTCATCCCGAACAGCCTCAACCTCCGTCACCGTCCCCGTCATCCCATGCAGTCAATTTCACAGCTCGGCGCCCCGGTCTAAGCGCAAGTCTCGATTCCGAAATGTCACCGCTCAGGAGCTAGGGCTGATTAAGGAGTCGGGTGAACACACCAGCAAGATGGAACAGTACAAGCAGGAAAAGTTCGGCGAGTTGAGCAAGAAGGATTTGGAGAAAATGAGGGCCTCTTACACGGCAGAGCAGCTCGAGGCTATTGAATTGGGTGAAAAGGCTGTCAGTCCCGAAGATATGATCATTCAGGGTCGTATACGTGACGATCCTTACAAACCCACCTACATCGAGGATTACACAACGCTCGACCCCCGCTACGATATCAAGCCCGAGATTGAGGGCACTCCGAGGGAGGTGCAATGGCCCGACAAGAACCAATGGATCGACAACTATGGAGAAAACATGAGGAAGATTACCGACAAGAAGACAAGCGACCAACTTACCCGTGCCATGGTTCGGGCATTGCGGCGTGTCAAGGAGAGTCAAGGCGAGGACTTGATAGACCTTACCGAGGAGGAACTCAAGGATATTGAGAAGGACCCAGAGCTGATCAAGCGTTACATTATCGCCGAGGACGGCCCTGAGCCTACTGCCAATGATAAGGGTCCTGAATTCATGACCCGCTCTCAAGCTGAGAAGCTTGACGAGGCTGTTGATGATGCATGGAAGTCCGAGCTTGATAAGATCGTTGGTTTCGGAAGCCAGGGTGAAGTTGAGCCCTCGAATCTTGAGCTCATCCAGGACGGCCCCGCTGGTGTCGATCGCACATACACAGCTGAGGCACCTGACCTGGGCAAGGTCCCTGGTGTCAAGGGTCTGTATAAGCATGCTGTTGACCCCGAGGATCAAGGTCAGGACGATTCTGGTAAGTACCAGGAGATCAAGCGTCTGACTGGCATGACCCTCAAGGAAATCCGCTCGCTGCTCACGAAGGGTCTTGTTACTCGATGGGTCTCTAACCAGACTCGTCTGGGTAAAGTCCGCAGCACTTCTGTTGTTGCCATTGCTGGTAACGGCAACGGTCGTCTGGGTCTCGGAATGGCCAAGTCCACTGAGCCTGGTGTGGCTGAAGAGACAGCTCAGATGTTGGCTATTCGCAACATGAAGCCTGTTCGCCGATACGAGAACCGTACCATCTATGGTAACGTGTCTTCCAAGATCTCTGGTACCGTCGTTGAGTTGATGGCTCGACCTCCTGGTACGTTTCTTACATCAATGCTAAAGTATATACACTAACCAATGTCACAGGCTTCGGTCTTCGATGCCCCCACCGTATTTTCGAGATGTGCCGTGCTGCCGGTATTCACGACATTGCTGCCCGTATGCCCCGGTCCAAGAACCCCATGAACTCGGTCAAGGCGGCCTACCAAGCACTCACCAACCAGCCCGACCCCGAGCAGATCGCTATCGGCCGCGGCAAGAAGTTGGTAGATGTGCGCAAGGTGTACTACGGAGGAGCTGTATATTAAACCAAACCCACACCCGCACTCCCACGCACCACCATCTTGTACTACCAAAAGAAATCATGTATATGTAGCCTGTAATGGAGGATTATTCTCCGCTGATGTCCCTTGATGTGGTAAAAGAAGTAGATGAGATGATGTAACATCACTTGGAAAATCATATCAAATGTTTTATTATCTTGTGATAACGGTCGTTTCTCGTGTCGTATTGCGCCGGGTATCAATCCTATTCTCTTGCGCCAAATTCTCTCCATTTTGATCTGTTTCTGTTTACTGCGCCTGCGAGCCATCACCCCAATCAATTTCCTGCTGCAAGACTATGCTGTACACACTGGCCTTGAGCAACGTAAAGGCCAAGCTCGTTTTACGCTCGAGTTCGCGAAGGCCATCAAGGATCTCTGAGCTGGGGTTCGAGGCAAGATGTTCGAGAATTGTGGCCAGCTGTGAGCCCTGTTAGCGACTATTTGGTCGGCGTAAGAGATGATGGTCATGGAGGCGTACTTTGTTCATGTTGTCGGCCAGTCGTTCGTACTCGTCCAGAACCTCTTGTTCAAGCGGTGTGACCTCAGGCGGGTCAAGAAGACCGCCTGCTTGAGTCTGGTCCATGTTGGTCGATTTATTCAACCAAACACGCGTAAAGGACGCAAGGTAAAGGGAATTGTCGAGGATGGTCTGTCACGGATTGAATGTTTATTCTAGATGGACGCGGTCACTGGAGGGGTCCTTCTAATGGCTGATAAGATAGAGGGTAAAGCGGGTCAGCGCATTACCTAGTTTGAGAACCACATTCGAGACATTGTTAGACTACAGCCAAAGCATTATTCACAGTATCACAGAGTCAAAGAACAGCGGTAACAGAGGTATTGATTCGTAAATTCCTTTTGCGGCTAAAACTATTAAACAAAACATATGCTCATAATAACACTCATAGCAAACTGTCAATAACAAAAGACAGAAGACGATTAACCTAAACTCATCAAACCCATGCCAGTCCGAAACGCTCTCATTAATCAGATGCCCATAAACTTGACCAAAGTAAACTCGTGTTTCCGTCTTCAACAAGCCTTTTCTTTTCCTTCAAACAAAAACATGAATGGTATCCCAGTTAATAAAATAAAATCAGACAGACTCGGCGCCGTCCGTATGTTCGTTAGTTGTCGAAAACCACCACTTCGTTGCCTTGAACCGATGCTACGTCAGTGCCGACGTTGCTTTCCGTCCATTCGCTCTCGGTATAGCTGTATTCGCTGTAGCTGTCGCCGTCCGTATACATATCCGTGCTGTTTGTGATCACGGTGCCCCTGCTACTCCGTCTTAGCGTCTCGTTGTCGCTTTCACCTCGTTCGCTGCCCTCACCATTGATTTCGGGTTCGAGAACTATTGTCTCTTCTGCGGGAACCTCGATTGTCTCTTCAGTCAAGCCAGGCTTGACATCGGCTGCCTCATCCACCTCTTCGACAGTCTCGTTGACCGAGTTCTCCTTGTCGTTGTCGGCCAAGTCGAGACCACCTCCCCAGCTTCGCTTGCGGTATGGTTTAGCACCGCCGGCAGGAGTTCGTACGCTTTGGCTGCGCTTAACACCTCCGGTCGCCACGTTGTTGTTGATCTGACTGAGCGAAACGATTCGCCGACCTGTCTGTGCAGGGGCTGCCAAGTTGCGCTTCACGTTGAGTGCCATACCCACCATGGACTTGCGACCATCTTGTTGAGACTCCTCTTCGGCAGGCTTTCTGACGCGCTTGCGGCTCATAGCATCGCTACCGCTTCGTTTCGCCTTGGACATGAGGAGGACTCGAGAATGGTCCATCACACCCTCGAGAATTCGACGCTCCAAGTTCTCGGCGCGAGACTCCATATCATAGAGCTCGTCCTTGCGCATGCGGAGTGCAGTCTCGAGTGATGAGACATCACCAGTCAGGCGTGTCTTTTGACGAATCAGACTCTCTTGTTCCGTTCGGAGGCTCATAACACTCTGACGAAGTCTCAGCTCCTCGTCTCGAAGGCTCAAGACAGCAGTTTCCACGTGATCCTTCTCAGCTAGCTTGCGCTCAACAGACGCCATGGTGTCTTGAAGATGCTTGGTGTGGTCCTCGTGGGCCTTCTCGATGCGTCTCTTCTGCGAATGCAGAAAGTCGGAGATCTCAGAGGCTGTCTTGAGAACCGAGGCATGAACCTTGTCAAGGGTGTCGAGGCGAGTAAAGGCCTGATCAGCGACAGCGGTGTGGTCTACAAGTTTGTCAAGCTTCTCTTGCACCACAGCGTCGTCGTACCGTCCATCCAAGACAAGGTCGAGCTTCTCGCGAACAATAGTGTCATCATACTTGCCATCCATGATCAAGTCTAACTTGTCACGAACAGGTGTGTCGTCGTACTTCTGCTCGATGATTGTGCCCAGCATTTCCTTGACAGGAGCATCGTCATACTTCTCCTCAATGATCTTGTCAAGTCTAGCACGCACCTCGGCGTCGTCGTACTTCTCTTCAATGATCTTGTCGAGACGCTCCTTGACTTCCGAGTCGTCGTACTTGGACTCAATGATGCTAGCGAGCTTCTCATGGACCGGGGCATCATCGTACTTCTCCTCGATGATCTTGTCCAATTTCTCGCGAACCTCGGCATCGTCATACTTCTCCTCAATGATCTTGTCAAGTCTAGCACGCACCTCGGCGTCGTCATACTTCTCTTCAATGATCTTATCGAGACGCTCCTTGACCTCTGAGTCATTGTAGATCTGCTCAATAAGTTTATCAAGCTTCTCATGGACTTGAGTGTTGTTGTATTTGTCGTCAGTCAACAATGTCAGAAGCGTCATGAGCTCCTCAGGAGACTTGTGCTCAAGAATCTTGTCCTGGATCTCGGTTGTGGAAGTCTTGGAGTGCTCATAGTGCTCGCCAATGAGGAGGAGAATATCCTTGACGGACTCGAGAATCTTGGGGTGCGATTCGCTGACTTCTCCCTTCAACCCTTCAACGGCGGTCAAGGCCTCCGTGATCTGATCACGGGTCTGCTGATGCTCAGCCTTGTCCTCGGTGTGAGTCTCCTCGGTACGAGTGCCAAGCTCCTCCACCTTGGTGAAAACGGTCTTGGAAGCCTCCTCCATCTTCTCCAGCGAATCGGTGACAGTTGAGCCAAGAGTGTCAATGAGAAGCTTGAGCTCGTCTGTGACAGACTTGGAACCAACGACGGCTGCCTCCATAGCCTCGTCTCGAGCCTCAGTGACCTTGCTTCGTTCATCAAGGGTAGTCTGGAGGGTCTCGTACTTTTCCACGAGTTCACTGATCTTCTCGTCGATCTTGCTACCCAGAGTTTCCGTGGCCTCTGAGAGCTTCTCATTGGACTCAATCTTGACACCGGACACGACAGCCTTCGAGTCCTCAAACTCAGCCTTTATTGTATCAAGCAGGTCTTTGAGGTCCTGGTGAACATTCTCGTTCTTGTCAATCTTCTCGCCCATAGATTCAAGAAGCTTGCTAACGCCCTCAACACCAGTGGAGCCCTCTTCGAGCTTGGTATTGATTGCACCCTGGAACTCCTCGAGAAAGTTCTTGACTTCGGTGACACGGTCACCAACAGAAGCACTTTCCTCGTCGCGGATAGCAATGGCCTTAGTCTGGGCGTCCACCGTCGTGTCGAGCTTGTCCTGGAACTCCTTGACGATGGTCTCGAGGCCTGTAAGATCTTCCTTCTTGACAAGAAGGGCCTCCAGGTTCGTGATATCTTCCTTGCGGGCGAGGAGAGCAAGGTCAGTGCTGGTAAAGCCTTCGAGGGCCGTCTTGATCTCAAGGGCCAAAGCCTCAACGGCCTCGACATCACCCTTAGAAACCTTTTCTGGGTTCTCGCTTTCTTTGGTGGCTTGTTCCTTGATCTCGTCGAGTCCAGCTGAGACCTGAGTGAGAAGAGACTCCAATGCTGTGACCTCTTCCTTGCGCGAGACGGTCTCCAATTGAGTGGTCAGAGTTCCCATAGTCTCCCGTGTCTCCAGCAGCAGGGCCTCCACGTTGTCGATGTGGTCCTTGCGAACAGCTTGCTCGCCTTCGATGAGATCGTCAAGCTTACCCTTGGTGTTGCGGAGAATCGTCTCGATAGCTTGCATGTCCTCCTTCGACGCAGGCTCCTCGGCATCGCCTTGGATTTCGCTGGCAGGCTCTTCGGCTCCTTCGTCCTTCTTCTTCTTGACTGAGACGGATCGTGTGAGAGTCTCTCGAGAGGCGATCTCATCAACACTGTCTTGGACTGTTCGTAGAAGCTCCTCCATACGAGATAGATCATCCTTCTTGACCCCTTCGTTCTCTGACTTGACGGAGTCAATCTTGATCGCAAGACCAGCGATGAGGACCTCAAGGTTCTTGACATCATCTGACTTGATACTCTCACCAGATTCGCCATCCTCAGTCTTCGCTGTTGGGACAGCAAGAAGGGCCCGTTCTCCGTTGCTATCCCGGAGAGCCTCGATGTCAGATCGGACTGATTCGAGACCAGTCTTGAGGGCTTCTAGGATCTTCTCATCGGATGCAGATTCCGCAGGAGCGATGGCTCGCTCGCTGCTGGTGTCTCGGAGAGCTTCGATGTCAGAGCGAAGAGATTCGAGACCAGTCTTCAGAGCATCAAGGATCTCATCGTTGGGCTTAGCATCAGCCACAGGAGCCAATGCCTTCTGGTTGCTTTCTTGCAGACCCTCAATGTCAGTGCGAAGAGAGTCAAGACCAGTCTTGAGGGCTTCGATAACTTGATCATTGGTGGTGTTTTCAGCGGGGGTGGCAGACTTCTGGGCGGTGGTAAGGGCTTCAATATCAGTGTGAAGAGAATCGAGTCCGTTCTTGAGAGTGACAATGACCTCATCATTGGAAGTGTTCTCAACTGGAGCCTCGGGCTTCTCCTGACTGGCGAGGGCTGCGATCTCGGCATGCAGGGAGTCCAGGCCGTTCTTGAGGGTGACAATGACCTCGTCATTAGATGTGTTTTCCACCAACTCTTCCGACCTTTCCTTGCTGGCAAGAGCAGCGATTTCAGCATGTAACGAATCGAGACCATTCTTGAGAGTGACAATAACCTCATCGTTCGAGGTGTTCTCCTCCGAAGCCTGGTCACTCTTCTCTCGAGCAGACTCGAGATCGACTTTAAGGGATTCGAGACCATTCTTCAAGGCTTCAACGAACTCCGCGCTGGAAGAGGAGTTGTCGACCGGAGCGATAGCCTTCTCGCTGCTTTCGCGGACGGCCTCGAAATCAGTTCGCAGAGATTCAAGCCCGGTCTTGACAGCGGTGATGACATCGTCGTTGGATGTGGTATCGACGTTCGCAACAGCCTTCTCAGATGTGTTCTCACGAATAGCCTCAATATCAACACGGAGAGCATCGAGACCGTTCTTCAAAGCCTCGAGGACCTCGTCGTTCTCCTTGGGCTCAACAACTGCAACAGCCTTTTCAGTTTGGCTATCACGAAGGGCTTCGAGGTCTGCTCGCACACCACTGAGCCCTGACTTGAGGGCTTCGAGGAGCTCGTCATTGGCCGCAGGAGCAGCATTATTGAGCGTCGTCACGGTACGGTCGTTGCTGTTATCACGAATAGACTCGATATCGGCGCGGACGGAGTCGAGACCGGCCTTCAGAGCATCGAGAATTTCGTCATTCGCAGTCAAGTCAGTAGGCTTGTTGGTCACTCGATCCATGCCGGCTCTAAGATCATTCAGGCCATCGTTGAGGGCATCGAGGATCTCACTTGTCTCCGCGCGGGGTCGAAGCACTTCCTGCCTCAAATTATTGAAGCCGGTGTTCAAGGCCTCAAGAACTTCAGTGTTGTTCGACTGAGGTGGTGGTGCAGGGATCATGGAGGAATTGACGATTTCTCGAAGGCCTTCGAGTTCAGTCTGAAGTTGATCTCGAGACTCCTGGCTGGTAGTCTCGACGAGTCCTGCCATTTCGTCCTTGAAATCTTCAAGAGACTTTAGAAGATCGTCCATGAACTCTTCTTGACCAGCAGCGCCTGTGGCACGGTCAACATAGCTCTCCATAGCCTGTCGGAGGTTTTCAAAGCCATCCTTGGTCGCGCCAAGGACTTGCTCGGTATCACGGCCGTTGGCGGCAACGTTCTCCTTGGTCTCATCGGACATTGTCTTGAACTCGTTGCGCAGATACTCCATGATCTCACGAAGACGATCACTGACATCATCATTGTTGCCAGATGAGGCGGGTACAAGAGCGCGGCTGGTGTTAACATCGAGATCTTGGAGACCCTCCCTAACGGCATGAACCATGTCTTCATGAGTGAAATCAGCACCAGCACCTGGGGCCACGGGGAATTCGAACTCTTCAAGACAATCACGAACAGCGTCGATAATCTCATCTCGAGAGAGTGTGGCGGGTTGGTCAACTTGAGGCGGGACGTAGTGCTGGAGGCCTTCGACTACGGCAGTCAAAACCTCATCCCTGGTTGCGGCCGGAGGTTGGTCACCGCGATGCGAGTACTCCTGCAGACCTTGCTTCAAGCAATCCAAGACCTCGTCGCGTTCAAGACCAATCTGCTGAACTTCGATCTCAGGCCTGTAGTTCTCCCAGGCGTCTCGGACAGCTTCGATGACGTCTTCCCGACTCAAGTCGGGCAAGTTGCTCTTGGTCGCCTCGTTATCTTGGATAGCGGCGCGCATAGCATTGTAGATCTCCTGGTAGTCGACGGCACTCTTCGAGGTGCTAACTGAAGCAGCTGATTGGCGTCTATGTTCACGAAGGACATGGTTGAGCTGATCCTTCATCTGCTCAAGTCCTTCGTCAATAACACGAGCGACCTCATCCTTGCTGGGGGTGTCGTGGTCCTCGACACCCTTCTTAGAGGCTGCTTGTTGATCAAGGCGGCGGCCAATCTCACGACCCATACCCAAAACCTCGCCACGCAACTCACGGACGAGAGCCTTGACCTCAGCAGTGAGACCTCCCCCTTGGGAGACGCTGTCCTTCACAGATCGAATGATACTCATCAGATCGTCATTGAGGATATCAGAACCCCTCGCCGAGGGCTCAGAATTTCTGCGAGCCTCATTCTTCATGATGCGTTCAACGCGCTGAGAAACGGCGCTCCTCGCCTGACCAGGCATACTGCTGCCTTCTGACTCAAAACTGAGGTTGCGAGACCGGCTCGCATTGGGACTCCCAAGGCCGTTGCCCAAGATAATGGCTTGCTCAGACTGAGCTCTGACTTGGTCAATGACTTCATCAAGCTTCTCAGATGTGGCCATGCCCGAGAGCTTGGTTGAGACTTCCTGTAGACGACCAAGAAGCGACTCTTGTCCCTCCTTAGTGCCCATCTCCCGAATAATTCTATCTAGAAGAACTAAGGAGGAATTGGCCTCGGAGCCTACGAGCGAGGGTGTGCTGATAATAGACCCTCGCTCAATGTCGCCAAAGCTCTTGGGGGAAGGAATTCTAGGGAGCTGGAACCCCCTTGTGCTGGGTGGGGAGAGATTGTGTGGCTTGTTGTCTAGGAAATAACCACCAAAGGGGTCGCGAGCTGGAGGGAGTCTGTTTTGACCGTCACCCGCATTACCGTGGCTCCCCAAGAGTTCTCGCAGACTCCTTCGGATGTCTTCGTCTCTTGAGTTTGTTGCCTCCTTGAGGCTGAGAAGGTCGGTAGCGTTGTCCCTGCTGCGTCGGCTCAACTGAGACATTTCCTTCTGAAGGCCTGTAGCGATGCTAGTCAGGCTGAGAATTTGGTCGGACAGCGCCTCAAGGTTCTGGGGGCCCTTTGAGATGGCTGTCACGCCGTTTGTGATGTCAGAGAGGGGGTTTTCTGATTCTTTGGAGGGTGTGGAGCTCATATGCTGGAGAGCAAGCATGGTTGATGATTGTGGTGGTGTGTTTTCGCCGAGGATGCTCTGAGGTGGTGGTCTTCGAGCAGATGGCCGCATGATGGGTGTCAAACTAGGACCTGGTACTGGTGTTGAGCTCGACACCGTAGAATCCCTATCGTTTGGTCGTCCATCAGTAGATCGAGTGGGTGTCTCTGGCCGCTGTTGACGTTCTGGAGATCGTGATGGCGAGTTGTGGCCGCTAGCACCCTCGATCATCATGCTGATATCACGGACTGAAGACTGCAGTCGGCGATGTCCCTTTGTAGGGGATTCAATTCTCTTTGCGGGAACCATTGCGCTTTGCTGCGCTCGCTCGTTAAGCGCGGCGTGAGCTGAAGCAATGGCGCTCGAGGTGCCGGCTCGAGAGGTCAATGGTGATCCCGGGTTGAGAGGCAGCGGAGGTGGACAGCGTTCAGGGTCAGAGCTATCCCACCTGTTTTCTGTTAGTCGACGCAAGAGACGCATGAGGATATACGCAACAAAACATACATTGGAACAAGAGCTCGAAGGTTAGGATCTGAAGAAGCCGCGTAGGGATGTCTCAACTGAAACTCCCCGTCGTAGGAACTGTCTCTCTCCGATACAGACATGGTTGGCCCGGTTGCTTGGATGAGAGATATGGTATGTGAAAATGAAGTTGTCTCAATGACAAGAATGCGGACGGCACCGCAGCCACGCAATGATTATATTACAACGCAAAGCGTCGGTGAAGGTGAAGATGGTAGAAGTGGTGGGGTATAATCGTTAGAACTAACAAGCAGGCAAGCAAGTAGCAAGTGGTATGGTAAAATAATCAGGCGTGTAGTGCAACAACAGATGCTCAAAGTAAGAGGAATTGAAGTTATAACATCAAAGCGGGCTGCATTGTTTGTTTAATTGCGATTGCGACGGTGCCGCTGGGAGAAGCTGCCACTACTATAGCTCCGTCTTGGACTGTCGGTCGCCGCAGCCACAACCTGGTTTATTTGTGTTTCGAGCCCGATGTGTTGCCCAGCAACCACCCGCACCGACAATCAACTCGACGTTAGGCTGTTGCTTTTACCGGACCCCCGGCTTAGATGGACCACCATTGACGAATGATTATCGCACAACAGAGCAGATCACGCCACGGGGTTGAGGGTCGCCTTGCAATGAGAGACCTATGAAATACATCATCGCTCAACAGGGCAGGGATCATGGCCTTGCTGGCGGTTGTATCGAGACCATCTAGACACTGCGGCTGTAACTGCAAACAAGCTGTGACGGTGAGGGAAAAAACAACCATGAACGGTACGGTACTGGCCACATCGATCGAAACACTGTAAATTAAATTACGGTGCAAGGTGGGTGAGTGACGTTTGTCATTTCAAATCAAATCGCTTTCTTTTATACAGAGTTGAGTTCATCCATCCACCCATCTTTTCCCCCCAAGGCCCGATCTTCCCATATCGGTGCGGCATGTCTATCGTAGCAATGGAAACCAACAAATAACCCGATCCGTCTAAACTCCCTTTTAAGCCTTCTCCATCATCCCCTCTAGATTGTTAATATCTAGATTCGTATATTTATAACATGAATTCCAGTTCTACTTCGATCTTTACTTCTTGAAAGCAATGTCAAAAGCAGGAATCAAAGTCTGGGCAAGCCAGAAAGAAAAGACCAGCTTGGGACCAGTCATAAGCAGCTGCAGGGAGACATGTTAGCGTCTTCTTTATCGTCAAGTGGGGCTGGCAGTTGGCGGGTCGCAAACATGACCATGCTTGTAAACGTACCTTGGGGACAAGTCCCTTGAAGAAAGCTCCAGCACCCTCATTCTTAGCCATGTTGGACAGAATTCGGAAACCACTCTCGGGGTTCTCGAAGTTGCGGTTCTGAATACGGGTCTTGATGACATCGAGAGGAGCGGAAACGACGAGGGAGGCAGATGCACCAGCAATGGAAGCAACAAAGTTCTGGAACCAGCTGGCCTTGTTGTAATCCTCGAGATGGAATAGGTACTCCTTGGCGAAGGCAGAGCCACCGAACAGCTGCATTGTGTCAGCTCTCCAATCCAATTGATATCTGAGGTTATGATACTTACAGCGAACGAACCGGGAGCGTTACGGGCGGCGGTCCAACCCCAACCACGGTACAGACCGAAACCCTCATCGGCAACAATCTTGAGGACACCACGGCCACGGAAAGCCTCGGGGTTTGTCTGACGCTTGATCTTGAGGACATCGAGAGGCAGGAGAACGATCTCACCAATACCAATCAAACTGGGGTCGCATTAGTCCTCTGGCCCCGTTGAAAAACGTTGACGATTGTATCATACCTTCCAGCAGTGGAGTGCATAATGGCCTTTCCGGTCTTCTTGCCAAAGGCATTCTCGAAGTCGGCGCCATAGTTCTTGGCCAGGTAATCACGAGCGACGGGCTGACCACCATACTTGTAGACTCGCTGGAGGACCTTGTAACCGGCGGCGTATCCCAGACCAGGGAACAGAGAGACGAACTTTCGTCCGATGGGAGCGGAGGCCTTGTCCTTGAAAATGACTTGGTTCAATTGGCTGGAACCAGAGATCTAGAAGCAGATATATCAATGACTTGTCCATGCGCTTAAATCGAGACGGGCGGTGCTTCTTACACGAGTCTGGTTGCTCATCAATCGCTTCGCAATAGTGTCGACCTGATGGCGGGGTTAGCGAACATTTCGAAGTATTATCGCGACCTTCGATAGTGGTCATCGCAGACGTGGGGTTGCGTACAGGGTGGAAGACAGCCAGCTCAGCAATACCAGCAGAACCTATCGAAACTTGTTAGCATTTTACCAGGATTTTTTGAGACGCCAAACAATGTCGTGAAAAGCATTTCAATCGGTAACAAACATACCGGAACCAAGCACACGAGCCAGGCCGGACTCCTTCTCGCGACCAGAAGCAGCAGGAGGTGACATTTTGATGATATGGAGGGGAAGATGGAAGATTAATTAAGATACTGCGTAAAACAGAAACTCCCGAAAGTGTCGCAAAGGTGAAAAGAAGGAATTGGTGAGCTCGTCGCGAGGCAGGAGTTCGGGTATAAGACTCAAGAGATGGAAATTTTTCCAACAATCGTCCAATGCACTTTTCTCTTTCTGGTTCCCGGAAGTCCCACGGCTGGATTTTTTGTTGGATCCCTGCTAAATCACTCTGGCGTGTGTCTGCGCTTGTACCGACGTCGGCGAGAATCGTGGAGCTGGGATGGGGAGCTGTCCTTATCCTTGACGGTTACCGTAGGAGCTTTTTTTTTTTTTTTTTCCCCTCCTCTTTTGGGTTGCCCCGTTTTTATGATCTCGACTCAACAGCCTTTCCTGGCACTTTATCTTTTTGCTCCACTCTTTTAGCCTTACCTCCAATGATGTTTGGAGAACAAAAATCTAATCGCGATATACCCTATAACCACGACAACATGCTATGTATAATTCAATCGTTGAGTGTCATTCCACATTAATAAATTCTGGTAGTCTAATACGTTTATATATGATAAGGCTAACCCTTCTCCAATATTTGTCTGCAGCAATACTTAGTGCTTGCCTGGTTTTCATTGTACAATAATGCGGAGACTTCCCAAGAAACAAACCGGTCTCGATAATCGGCTAAAATAGCCGTGTCTCTTGTTTCTATCAATGATACAAACCCGGCCAAACAAGCAACTGCCGAGGACCGAGGATCCCAATGAGATACCCAAATATGTGACGAATGTGGGAGACTTATAGGAATTCATTATAACCAGGTCGAGAAGGGATAACGTTTAAGCAGTATGCCAGAAAGATGGCAATCTTGTCAATAGCCGCGATGTAGCATACAGCTATCCTGAAGTCACAAGAAACTTGCCATTTTAGCACGAGGTACGAAATGACTTAATTACTTTATACTTTAGACAAACTATCAGACCACCCAAGTATTCAGTAGTCGCGAAGAACAGACACCAACTCATCCAAACGCATGACTTGCCCGAGCAGCTTATTCTGCACCTCGAGATGTGTGTTGTACTTGTTGTAATGCTCTGCCGTCATGACCTCTTCTTCTTTGCCCTTCACGTCTTTTCTCTCAACGAATGAGAGGATGTTGCGTTCCTTGTGGCGCTCGACCTCAAGCGTTTGCAAGCATCGGAGCATAGCTTTGTATATATCATCCAGTACCTGCGTTTGGGCCCGCTCCTTGTCGAAGTACCAGAAGAACAAGGTGCGATTGGCAAGCCGGCTGCTGTCCTTGGGCACTTCTTGCACATCGACTATACCCGCCATCTGCATCGCCAGCATTTTACCCTGCACATCGCCCTTCTTCATGAGTGCGGCGGCTGGAAGCATCTTCTCGTCAAGCTTGCCTTTTTCTCGGAGAATGCGGGTCAAACGTAGACCATGTCGGCCATGCGACTGCTCAATAATAGCATCGAGCTCCGTTTCTCGCAATTTGCTCACCAGGCGATCAAAGTCAACTGTCCATTGTCCACGGCCATACATTCCACAATGGCGAATGAACGGGTACTTGCTTTCCGCAAGTAAGAGAAGATGGCGACGCATTTGCGAGATTCGACTATCGTTCCCATTTGTAGCGTCTTCGAATCTGACTTTGTTCTCCTGTTGCCCATTCGTTGTACCGTGTTCTTCGTCGTCTTCGGCCCACTCATCATCATCTTCTTCATCAACGTCGAAGGTCTTTTTTCTGCCAGGAGGACCGGCGTCTGAATCATCTGAATCATCATCCGATTCTGGCACAGTCTCTCTAATTCTCTCCGCACTCTGAGAATCAATTTTGTCCCTTGGAGTCTTGCCAATCCCGGCCTGCACGTTCACGTCTTCATCCAGGTGTTCAAAGATGTCGATAGTCGTAACGGTCGGCTGTTGACCGGCCGCCACTTCATCGAGTAGAGGATCTGGCCGGCACCTAGGAAGATCCGAGGTCAAGAGGTCTAGAACTGTGCGATAGACCTCGCCGGTGACTTCTCCAAGCATTTCCGTTGCAAATTCCGCAAGTCGTTGGTTCCGTAGCTCAACCAAACATCTCTCGTAGTTTATTCTGACTATCACGTTAGGCTGGGTTTGTTAGCAGAATTCATGCAATGGTTGGTAAGCCTTCTTACATTCAGCTTCGGAGCATCATAGTCATGGCCATTTTGCGACGCTCCATTAGTGAGTTTTCTTCTTTTCGGTTTCGGTCCTCCGCTCATATCAAGGTGACGCTTAAGTGTCTTAGGTTGGTCCCTCCAAGTCCTAGTACGATCAATGATCTCGCGTTGGGCGTCAGCCTTGCCCTTGGTGACTTTCTCACCCGGTCGAGGCTTGGTAACATCGTCTTCGATCTCACGATACGCATCTTGAGGGTTGCGAAAGCTTTCTGGGCGGACAGTCTCAACAATTTCCGATCGAACCAGGCGAACTAGGACCGAATTCAGGTGGGCTTCTGACTCAATGAGTCCGTCGTGTGAGTCATGGTCACCATTGGTGTGCCCATTAACTTTGGGCGCTCTTGAGCCGAAAGCTTGGGAAAGATCTGCGATTCGCGCATGGCCCAGTTGCATCAGAGTCTGGGCAAGTTCTCGTTCGGCGATGCCATATTGGTTTTCTATGATATACAAAATCTTTCCCGACCGAGCAAGGTTGTAGCACGCATCCGCATTCGCTTGATAGCTCGTGACGTTGGTATTGGGGTCTGTATGATGGTAAAGGAGGTTTTGCTGGATCAGGACAGCGAGGCCATTTCGCAAGTACTTCGGTGTGAGAGAGGTGTATTGGATCAGTTGCGCGATCGTCGAACGGCCTTTGGTCAGTAGCGCATTCAAGATTCGCTGTTTGCGACGATCAAGTCAGCCCCACGATCTCACTAATATCCATAAGATAAGGTTGCAAAAAGCCTGCGTACCGAAGGAAGCTCGCCATGGAGGTCGTTGACTAGAAGAGCACAAAGCTCAGCAGCGTGTTTTGTCTGTTCGCGATTTGTCAATAGTCGTATCTTGTCGTCAAATGCATAAACTCACAACAAGCATTGCTTGCTCCTAGAGATCCTCTCACTATCTCTAGAGCTCACCAATTGCTACCTCAGCGTCATTGATTTGCAAAAAGCTGGAGAGGAAGAGAAGCACCGAGAGCCCGCAATATATCGAGTAATTTGGTATCAATAAAGCATGGGTTATGAAGTGGAAGTGGAAGTGTAAAGATGAAGTCAAGAAGGTTGGTGCTTTTTTTTTCTCGGCGCAAATAGATGGATCCCATCTATCGTTTAAGTTAATTTTCTGCCTGCGGCTCTGATGTAAGTCGGGAGGTGGGGTGCAGTGCCTGAGGTCTTTTCTTCAGAGCAAGAGACGACGACATAAATAATCTGGTTACTTGATGCCGGTTTGAGCTAGCACTTAGTTTACTTTATTTTGGCTTCTCTCCTTTGACTTTCCCATAACATAAAGCCAATTGGCTAATAAAGACATATTCAGTGACTTATACAATATACATTTTTCATGTATAAGTTGTTGATATTTGCAAAAACTGGCAATAATAAATGCAGTTCTCTCAGTAGCAATCTCACGTCCAATGTTTGATTTCCCCTCCATCACCATTAGCCAGTAGTCAGGCTTTGCAGCGCCTAGGCCAGGTTTAAAGGTCACTGAAGCAATACTGAGCCAATGCCGCGGGTGCAAATATGGCTGACCGGAGAGGGTCACGTGATTGATTCTTCGTCCCCGTAGCCCGAAAATTAGACGGGACCTTTTCGACGAGGCACTTCTCTTGGAGATCAATTGCTTCACTCAGACGGCCGAAGGATTGCCAATTGCCTACGCCATCACCCGCGAAAATGATCTCGAGATCGTCCCTTGCGCGAACTGCGCAGCAGGCTGCCCGCCAGTCCTGCCGCGTCCAGCGACGAACATACGCCGCCGCTGCTTCGACCGGATCATACGAGACTTCGGATGCGTCTGGCCTCAAGATCGCCTCGCGGGATGCTCACGGCCCTACTACTAAGCTCGCCGTTGTTGCCAAGGCCGGTACTCGATACCAGCCTCTCCCCGGTCTCACTGCTGGCCTTGCCGAGTTTGCCTTCAAGGTGAGAAAGACGATAGCATCAAAGACGAAACCCGGGACTTGAGCTAATTTGCCGGCTCCGTATAGAACACCCAGCGACGATCCGCCCTTCGCATCACTCGCGAGTCTGAGCTTCTTGGTGGCCAATTGGCTTCTTCCCATTCCCGGGAGGCTGTAGTTGTCGAGGCTAACTTCCTCCGTGAGGATCTGCCTTACTTCACTGAGCTGCTCGCTGAGGTCATCTCTATGACCAAGTACACCAGTGAGTAAACACCAATTGCGTACTTGCACACCGATCTTGTCGGTACTAAGACTTCTTACCAGCCCACGAATTCCACGAGGACGTCGAGCGTGTTCTTCACCACAAGCAGGCTGTCCTCAACGCCGATGTCGCCGCTACCGCCCTTGACAACGCCCACGCCATCGCTTTCCACTCTGGTCTTGGTTCCTCCATCCTTCCTAGCTCATCGACTCCCTACCAGAAGTACATGAACGAGGAGTACATCGCCAGCTACGCCGACGTCGCTTACGCCAAGTCCAACATTGCCCTCGTCGCCGACGGTGCTTCTACCGATAGCCTCTCCAAGTGGGTTGGTCAATTCTTCAACGATGTGCCCTCCACCCCCCGAAGCGGCCAGGCCCTCAAGACCGAGGCCACCAAGTACTTCGGTGGTGAGCAGCGAACAAACTCTTCCGCCGGCAACTCTATCGTCATTGCCTTCCCCGGTTCCGGTTACGAGTCCGCCAAGCCTGAAAACGCTGTCCTGGCTGCTCTCCTTGGTGGCCAGTCTACTGTCAAGTGGGCTCCTGGCTTCAGCATGCTGGCCAAGGCCACTGCTGGTACTTCCGGTCTCACCGTCAATACCTCCAACCTCGTCTACTCCGACGCCGGTCTCCTTGCTGTTCAGCTCAGCGGTGCCGCCGCCTCAGTCCGCAAGGGTGCCGAGGAGGCTGTCAAGGTGCTCAAGAGCATCGCTGACGGCAAGGCCAGCCAGGAGGATATTAAGAAGGCTGTTGCCAACGCTAAGTTCAACCTCTTCAGCCAGAACGAGCTCCGAACACCCAGCGCTGTCTTCGCCGGCACTGGCATCGTCAACACCGGCAAGCCTTACGATTCTGCCGCTCTCGCCAAGGCTATCGACGGTGTCTCCGCTGAGTCTATCCAGGCTGTAAGTTTGAACCTTTCAAATAGAACTATGCACGAAACTAACGACTATGTGTTTAGGCTGCCAAGTCGATGCTCGAGGGTAAGGCCACCGTCTCTACTGTCGGTGACCTGTTTGTGCTGCCCTACGCCGAGGATATTGGTCTGCGAGTATAAATGGGGGTCCAAGAGAGAAAAAAGCTTGTACCAACAATTAAAGTCTAGAAGGGTTGTGGGAGAGGATGTCCTCTTTGTGAATATTTGTAGTAGAAATCTTTTTAACCATTCCAACATTTTGTCTCTGTTCTAACTTACACGACTTCTGCAACGCTCAGTCGTCGAGACGACCTGATGAGCTGTATCAAGCCACGATGTCCTATTTGAAGAGCGTCGTATCGCTTCAGCCGACGATTGTCTTAGCAGAACATAGCCTGATACGCCTTTGAGAGGTTGCCCTGTTGCTTGTATTCGCAGAAAACATAGAGATCTATTGGGCGGAAACAAAAACCTGTCAGACTGGTGCGGCTGCCCTCTCGACCACCCATGCGTTCTGAAGCAGTGTTTGTCCGCCCCAAACTTGCATCCAGCATCGTATTCATGGGCACAAAGACTGTACCACCAAAACTGCGCCATCACGAAAATACAAACCGGTCCGCATCAACTCCAACCACAGAATGAGGCTTCGCTTGCTGAGGCTGATGCTGATTAGATGTGGCACTAGCAAACGCTGCAGATCTGCAGGGTTTGAGTAGTACCTAGGTAGATGGGGACGGGTTATGCACACTGTGCTCTTTGTGCTGAAACTAGTACCTATAGCAGCACCTCCACTGTGTACCCCAGCAACGCCCAACTTAGAATCGCATACCTACATCAAATATCTGCAACGTGAGATTAGGTTGCCTTGCTATTTCATCCTACCTACAGGACATTGAGTGTTTGCAAAATACTGTGATTTCGTGCACATTCATGATCTCACCGACACAGTTCAAGTGTTAGATAGATTACTCATCATATAATCAGACATCAAGCAACATAATTGCCTTCGCACCTAGGTATTATATCAGAAGGGCCCATAATATATTCTGAGCCATGTTCTCGACTTTCATACACACGATACTTCTCACAACTTACCGTGCAGCGCTCACCAAAGCAGGGAGAAGTTCGCATAATATCAAGATACGATACAGTCTTTTCCCTGGGATCCCCTCACTATTCTCGGTAACAAAGGAACCCTTCCGCGGCTGTTCCTTAGCATTGGAACTGAAGTCTAGGATAATTACTAGTACCCCAACTACTACAAGGGACTTTGGCCTAGATCTGGCCCCTGTCGCCCACTAACTCTGCCCGACCTTACCTTACTGTGCTGTCACCTTACAGAGGGCAAGGTACCTTACGTTAGCTGTGAAAACAAAGGTCAAGGTCCCCAAGCCTCAACCACCAACGTCTGTTGCCGAATCTTCGTCTCCCCCGTTGTCTGGACTCTCCCTTTCACCCACGACTCAAACCCTCCTTACCCGCCTCCGCTCCATGCTCTTATTGCCCATTGCAAGGCAATTGTAATAGCACGCGAGCTGGACGACATATTCCAGATCACCATATCTGGAACCTTTTCTTCAGCTTCTGACCCACGCAAGGTAAACCGCTCGAGCCCCTCTCTCCTGCGACTTTCCTCGCCCGTTTTCCTAGACAGCTTTTTCGTTTGGAGTCGCCTGTTTGCTTCTCCTCACACAAACGTTTGGCTTGGCTTCCTCTACTACTTCCTTCTATCGAGCACAATCCCTCTCCAATTTACCTTTCAAACGCTTGGAACCGTCTCTATCTGTGGAGCTGGGCAGTCGCTAATTCCCACAGCTTTGAGTTAGCAATTAGCAACTTACTTTAGCTTTGGTCTTCATACCGCATAGCGCAATCGCTGCATTCCCACAACATTGGTCTATTTGTCACAATAAGGATCTCTGTTGCCTTTAGAAGGTACGTCCGTCTTGCCCTGGTCTTGACAACCTATATTCTTGGCCCGCATCAAATGTATATCACATCCCCTTATCGACTGCCTTAAACCCCACGGCTCTCGGGTAGCCCACTGTAGTCACGTCATGGTATAGGACGTGGCCTTTGATACCTTCCTCAGCTATTTTGCATATCTTCGTCGCTTGGCTTCAGCAACTTGGAAAGTGCTAGGAAAGCTAACCCTTCCTGCTAAGATTCGAGGACTTGCCTCCAGTACACTCGCGAACACGAACGAGACAACAACGCTCGTCCCGCACCATCACTCTACGATCCATTTTGGTTACCCGGATGGTAACCAGACTGCATAACCCTTGACGCTCTCTTAATAATTTACATAACGACTGGAGCGCTTGCAACATGCCCGGTCCAAAGAAGGATGGTATAGCCGGTGGAGGCTCTGGAGGCAAACAGAATGGTTTGTCAGACCGTTTTTCTGGTGGTATCGTCTTTCTGACTTTGATATCAATACAGGAAACCGAACTTCTTTTCGCACCGATTCGGCCATCTCTAAAAATCGATTCGGAAATGAGCGAGTCCTACAGCCCTGGGTTCCCGATGCGAATGACACTTTCAATGGTAGCCTTGAAAAATCCGGCAGCAGTGGCGCCTGGGACCAGTTCGCCGCCAACGAGCGACTCTTTGGTGTAACTTCGAACTACGACGATCACTTTTATACCACTGCCATTGACAAGAACCACCCTGAATACAGAGAGCGGGTAGCTGCCGCAGAGAGGAAGGCGCGCGAGATCGAACGCAGCGCACCCACTACTGCTCACGTAGCTGAGGAGCGTATCATGGACTACGTTGGTGGGGATGATGGAGGCGATGAAGAGGATAAGTAGGTATTTTTACTATCATATCGATCCAATCGTGCTAACAAATCCGTCTCAACAGATACAGTGGCGTTCGACGCCAGGATTTCCCGCCTCTGTCAGCTGGGCGGGAGAACAAATACACCCCGCCAGCTAAGCGTGCACCCATGGCCCAATCCACTGTCAAGGGAGCCCCTATCGATCCCGCCATTATTTCTTCTCAGATCAAAGCGCCACCAAAGAAGCAGAGCACGCCCGCACCTGAAGAATCAAAACCCCAAGCTTCTGAGGCGAACAAGAATGGGTCGGCTCCCAAGACTGACGCCAAAGCTTCGGTGGAAGTTAAAGTCACGGAGGCGCCTACCAATGATTCTAAGCCTACCACACAGGCTACTAACGGCAAGGCGGCCGAGACGAAGCCAACCGATGCCTCCAAAGCTAACGCTGGTTCCTCGAGTCAAGATGCCGCTGCACCCAACGCCACTTCTACGGTTGAACGTGATGTTCTGAAGGAATTCAAGACATTTGCTAACCAGCAGCGACAAATTACCGAGAAGGCTCGAAGTAATAAAGCCAAGCAGGACAAGGAAGTCAAACTCACGGAGCTGAAGAAGTTTGCCGACTCGTTCAAGCTTTCAACACCTGTTCCTACGGATTTGGTTTCCATTATCGCTAAGGACCCTTTGAAGCAACAGGAGATACAAGCCAAGGCCATCAAGAATGCTGAGGAAGTCGCCAAGGCCAAGGCCACTGCTGTAGTAAAAGAGAAAGCAGCTCCATCTGCGAAGGACCCCCAGGCCAAAACTCCTGGTCAAGGCACGCCTGCGACTACTGGCGCATCTGCTAGTAACGACACACGAGCAGCCCGTGCTCCGGCTGGCGCTCAACCTGCAACTTCGACTGGAAACCAACCTCGCCATCCCAATGCTCGTCAGCAATACACCCAGCAGCCCTACCATGGACAGCAATACCGCAACCGTGGCGGGCCACACATGCCTCCCCCACAACAAACCGGTAACCTGGCATCGCGACTCCGAAATGTTGAACAACAAAAGTTCGCTCAATCTCCAGTACCTCACCAGCCTCACGCTCCTGGTCAGGAGATGCGCGCCCCGCCAACAGGACCAGCCAGTGGCGTCGAAACTGGCTATAACCGACGCCTCAGCGGCAACCCAGGCCATATGGGTGCAAAGTTGAACCCCAACAGTCACGAATTCAGACCCAGCCCATTCGCAGCTGCCTTCAACCCCAACAGCCATACCAGTACAGCCTCGAGTCCTCGATCCGCGGCAAACCATGTCGATGCCACCGCGAACAACAATGCCTCCGACGGTCAGCTTATCCGTCGCAAGACCAAGGCCATTGATGTTAAGAAGTGTTATATCCTGTCCCATATTCAAACCTTGACACCTCCTCAGGGTCGAAACTGGGATGACAACGCTGGCCTACGTCCCTCTTATGACACCTTGCCAACTTGGCGACAGCTCCAAGACAACGAGAAGCCCGAGTCTACAATGCACCTGACTTACAAGGAGTATTTTGAGCGCCAGCCGTTCGGTGGACCTGCATTGGCTACTCCCAACCCGCAGCATGTTGTTCCTCAGATCCCTCACCAGCATCAATTGCCATTCCATCTCCAGCAGGGCGCACCTAGGGGATCGCCTCATATGCCTCCCATGCAGATGCACACTCCGCAGCACAACCATGTTCCCCATGCACCGTATGCCAATGACGATCATAGGATGATGCACTCAAACTCGGCTCAATCATTTGCTTCGCCTCGTCTTGGCAACGTGCCTGTGGCATACAACTCACCTCAGGTTCCATACAACCAAGCTGCTTTCATGGGACCCGGCACACCTCAGATGAACCAATACCGTAACTTTTCCAACAATCACCAGTATATGGCCCCTCAGCAGGGCCAAATGGGCGGTCCTATGATGATGCCCCAGCAGTTCATGCCTGGGCCTCAAGGGATGGTTCCTAATCCACAAATGATGTATGCTGGTGGCCATCCGCAATTCATGCCTCCATCAGGACCTCAACCAGTGCCTGTTAATGGTTACCCTAGCCCTGGTCGTCCGGCGGCGCCGATGATGGCTCATCAAGGATCGCAACAAGGACAGCCCATGTATGGAATGAGCCCAAGTGTGCAGTATAACCAGCCGGTCTTTAATCCAGGTCAGCAAGGCGGACCAAGTAAGTCGTCCTGACTTCTGTCAACAAGCAGAGAATTAACAGGTGGCTAACGCCAGTGCAGTGAGAGGTGGATACGGTAGCCCTGGTCCTCAGCATTTTGGCACAAGCCCTCAGCAAGGCCATCAATATGGGCAGCACAGGAGTGGCAGTCAGCACAGGGGCGGGAACAATTACAATCAGGGTTACGCAAATCAAGGGGCACACCAAACACCTCAGGCAAATTCTGCAGTGCCTGCTGCGCACCCAGCCCGACCTTCTGAAGCATCAGAAGAAACCAAATAGGCGCCTTGCCTTTGCATACAATGAAGCAAAATGTTCAGTAGGGCCTTTTCGGGCAGTGGCCTCGCCGAGATATATTGTTATACTTATCTCAGGGTCTAAGCTTTATCAAGATGATAGCGAAGCGTACGAATCATTGCAATTGAGTTTCAATCTGGGACATTTCAACAGCATCGCACAAAATACAGCTTAGATGAGGAGGCCCGAGGCTTGGTCTGGGCACTTGGGTTGCCAGACGAGTCTTTGAGTCGCAACTGGTGCAGCTCTACAGAGGATGCCAGTAGTGGGAGGGATGGGGTGATATTGATATTGTCTATCTGCTATCACGCCGATGAAACGTCTAAGGGATTCTGCTTAGTCACACTGTGACCGACGACAGACAACAAGAGGAGTACTCGAATCTGTTCTCGAGGCTTCTTTAAGCAGACAATCCTTTAGGACGTGAAAGTAGGACCGATTAGGGGAGCGACACGACTGATTTGGGGTGGTGACACGGATACCGGGCTTCTGGGCTGGGTACGTGTGGATTCGGAGCTCAGATTGTGAGTTGGGAGTGGAGTGCCGAAGGTTGAACTCGGTCTTTGTCACAAATAGGAGGGTTGGTAGTGGAAGCGACTGATGAATCGATGAGAGGAGGGGCGAGTTGAGTTGCTGGAAGGACAAGAGCGTTCAAGTCCAGCGACACGAGGAATGAAGTGAACGTTATGAAGATATTCGTCCAACTTAGCATAACCCAACCGTTGATAAAACATTACGAATGATGCATAGCTTAGTGGTAGCACCAAATCAGTGTCATGTTGATGTTTGTCCAAGGCGTGCAAGCTGCATATGGAGAACAATGTGCGACACCTAACGTCTGCCGAATAATCGGGCGAGAGCAGAACATCTCTGTGTTGACATATGTGGGCTTTGATGCTGCCAGATTAGTGTGACTGTTGTTGGGAGAGCGAGTCAAGTAAGAGAAGTTGCATATTTGGTTATACGTGTTGCCAAGACACGACGCAAGCCACAGCGAGAGCACTTGCACTATGGCAATACGTACAGTACCTCCTGGACAGTACCTCGGCTATTTACAGCATCTTGAATTTACAGTTCTCACATGCATACACGCGCGGCTGGATGAGAGGGCGAGGATGAGGGGAGTGGAGGATACTCACGCCATTCGCAATCCTGGCGACATCTCAAACACAGGAGGGGACTTTGAAGCAGGGGTAAGGGACAAGGCAGGGTAAAGTAGACTGGTACTTGGAGTAGGGTAGGATGAGAGGCGGGTGCATTTCCGGATAACGCCGATGCGAGTTTGAAAATATTGTCTACCTAACCGAGTCAGAGTCTTGGTCTTGGACGTCAAACCACAATGTACTAATAATAATAATGACTAGTTGACACTCCAAAGGAAGAGCGAACCTAGAGATGACACCGGATGATCGACGATGTAGTGACCTGATACTAACATGTGGATTCAGCTAGCTGTTGAGTCCGCTATTGCAATAGTGCCGATGACTTTATTCCTGTCGAGTTTATTTCTCCTGGTCTGTAGGCGAAGTCATAACCTCTGCAAGTCGAAAGACCCCAGACGGTTGAGGCGTTAAGGGAACCCGTTCAACCCGTCAAGGGGGCTTGCAACTGTGGATGCCACTAGCAGACGATCGCCGACCAAGACTGGACCCTGACAGGGGATGAGCGAATCGGATGAACCTTGTGAGAAAAGGAAAGAGAGGAAGGAAAGAGTCGAATCGCTGGGTGACGATGGCGTGGATCCAGGATGTACGGATGGAAATTCGGATTCCCAAGTTCAGTACCGTGAACAACAAAAAGATCTACACTTTTGCATGTGGACGGCGCATATCAATTATAGGCGAACGTGGTTATCCATGTGATATGATGATCTTTTTGTTGGTCTAGATTCTGGTTGGTTGGGCATGCAGTGCATTTCCCACAACGGCGTTTCGCAATTCAATAGTGCAGGGTAAATTCTTAGGAACTGAAGTGATCAACTTTTGCATCGTGACAACTGCCGTTCTCATTATTGATCATGGTTGGCTTTTTGCGTTCTGTTTATAACGTGACGTTGTCTCTGGCGCTAGGATGCTTGTTTCTTTTCTATTATTAACATTATTATTATTTCGTTTCTTGCTCAATAATACGTATATTATATGAAAACTTGGACCGAGACAAACTCGAGGTTGAAGCGGTACTTGGACCATGACTCACGTGTATTGTGTCACTGTTACTGTCACTCATCAGGTTGACATAAAATCTCGAGGTCTAGACTGGAAAACACATCACCTTGAACAAATGAAAGGGGTATCTCTGTTACTCGACTTTACGTACAAGTGATTTAAGACCTGTAATACACATGTCAAAGTGAAGTGTTGTGGTTTTGAAGTTGAATCCCTCATCCAGAATAGGAAAGTCGTTATCAAGTAAATTATCGATTGATAATCTAGACAGTCAAATGCATGATGTTGTTTGTTCCTTAGTCCCCTCACTTCAGGTGGAAGGAATCTCTTCTGTCACTGCTTCTGATCCCCTGAAGCCATTGCAGATGGCGTGTTTCACTCAGGTACAAGTCCAATCAATGCATTTTTAGGCTGCGGGTGGCTTTTGGAGACTTGGAGGCGTGATTGGCTTAGATTGACTAGACCCGTCACAAAGCCTTGCTTCATCTTTAGATCCCTGCACCTTGTCTTGTCCTGTCTTTCCTTCCTAGACGAAAGGGTGGAACTTGGACCTCTTCTCCCAGCAAATGGGAACCAATCCCTGCTATTCGACATCCTGGACCCGTGACAATGGGTTTGTCTGTCTATCGGAAGGATGACATTCATTCTATCTGAAGCAAGAAGGAATGTGGGATGTTGGATGTGGGTGGTCGTAAGCCACGGAAAGGAGGATTCGAAGCTGAAGATCGAAACAAATAAGACGGAGAAGTAGGGGACAGGGAAGATGAATATCAATAAACAAATCCTTCCACGACATGGCGAGGGAGAGGCGACATGACGGGCCGGCTGAGGTATCACATCATGTAGCCTGGCGCATGGCAGACAAACACAAACACGGCATTACAGAGATCTACATACATCTACAGTACAGTACAGTAGACAGTCAGACAGATGCAATGTAAGATGATGTGTTTACTACTGAGGTATCACGAGATATTGGTCTAGAAGCCAGGCCAGAGAATGGAAATTACTACAATCCCATGGGGAAAAAAGCAAAGATTGGACTAGTAAACTAGACTTGACTGAATTAATTAAATCGTGTATCAGGTATCGCCAGCTTCCACGTTGGTAAATACGACGGACACAACATGGCATAAAAAACATAGGTCCGTGCCGACTCTGCGCCTCTGACTCTGCCTCTCTCTCCACTGTCAACCTTGTAGAAATTTAGTGGAGAAAGTTGGGAAGATCGGGTTTCCAATTCTTGGCTCGGCGCCTCTGCCAATTTAGGAGGAACCACTTTTCCTTTTCTACAACGATTCAATTGATACCAAGAAAATGGACAAGAACAAAGAACCAATGGTATGAGATATATGCCTTGTTTCTTTTTTTTTTTTATTATTTTTTTACCGCTCACTCATAAGGGAAGGAAAAAAAAGAACAAGAAAGAATAAAACAAGGATCAAGTGATGTTCAGTTTCAGAAATGCACATTATTGCATACCTAGGTACCTACTGCATAGTACCTATGAATGGATTGCATTGCATTGCAGGTGAGTCGCAACGTTTACTCGTTGTTAGCCGCCTAGCTGCCAAGTTAGGGGAGGTCTCCGCGCACATGCGACATAGACGCCCACAGTCGAGACGCTTCGACCGCCAGTCGCTGGGTCTTGTCCGTCCAGGAACAGGAACATGAACCCGCAACCACAGACGAGTCAAGCAAGCGTCAAGGGAATAATGTCGATCATGGTAAAGGTACAGGGATGGCAGTCGCCTGCTTTATGCACTTGTCGTCTTGTCTGTGCTCGGCTCATCATGGTGGAGAGCCTCTCCTCCCTCCTCGGTCTCTCCCTTGGTTAACGAGAGCGACTAATTCGCTACTCCTTTGCCGCGCTTCCATTCAGGAGATAGTGACTAGTAACCTTGGTCTACTATTTTCATGGATCCGTCCGGTAATTCCATGTCTTGGCTCAGAGGCAGCCGAAACGAAACGACTGAAACATCCCAACTTAGTAGACATAGGATGGATCGTACTACATAAGAGCTCATCCCCCGTACCTCTGGGTCCTCCTCTTCTTCTTCAGCAACGCTCAAGAATTCCATATTCAGACGATCCCTTTTTGTGACATCTTTGTCTTTTTTCTCTTTCTTCAATTCTATTCTTCACTTTCCCTTGACGGGCTGGACACATTCCCTCACAACAAAATCTTCAACTCTTTGACATAGATCTATCCCCGTTTGTAACGGAGACTAGCATCGATTCTTTTACTGAACATCAACTTCCACCGACTGGACAACGCACAAGAAACCGGCCTTTGTGTTACCTATAGCCTTCCGTCCGACGCCGTCATACTCTTCGAGAAAACAAGACCGCTCAACCACCTGTGTCGGCCACTTGCACTGCACTGCACTGCACCATCAACTATCAACGAATCACAGTCACCTTTGTTTCCCTCGTCGCCTATAACATTCACCTTTGTTCGCATTGACTCTTCGTCGTTCGCATCTCAGTCCTTGCAAACGTTTTTGTTCTTTCACCCACGATCCTTTTGATCTATTGTTCGCCAGAACAATAACCACAGCAAAAGAACCTGCACACATTTGGTTCACCATTCATTATCTGTTCACTTGAACATCAACCAGCCCGAACAAGTCGAAATCGCGCCAAGCTCGCACATAAAACAGCTTCGATCCTTCTACCAAGTCGGATTCACTCCTTCACCAAAACTCAAGCTTCTACAGGCAACACTTGAGAAACACTCAACAACAAACCCTTCGAGATACCCATCACACCAACAAAATGCATTTCAACTCTGTCGCTATCTGCCTCGGTCTGGCTGGTCTGGCCCAGGCACACATGGAGATGATCTCACCTGCTCCCTTCAAGTCCAAGCAGAACCCTCATGCCGGCAGCGATGTCGACTACAGCATGACCGCCCCTCTTGAGGCCAGTGGCGGCAACTTCCCTTGCAAGGGATACCACTCCCTTTTCGGTACTGAACAGGGTGCTTCCGTCGCCGACTGGGCCGCTGGCAGCTCCCAGAAGATGGAGATTACTGGTGGTGCCAACCACGGTGGTGGCTCTTGCCAGGCTTCTCTGTCCTATGACAAGGGTGAGACCTGGCAGGTCATCCACTCCTACGTCGGTAACTGTCCCGCTGCTGGAACTTCTTCTTTCGACTTCAAGGTTCCCTCCGACGCTCCCTCTGGCGACGCCATCTTTGCCTGGACCTGGTTCAACCAGATCGGTAACCGTGAGATGTACATGAACTGTGCTGCCGTCACCATCAAGGGTGGCTCCAAGCGTGCTTCTGCTATGAGCAACCGCCCCGAGATGTTCGTTGCTAATGTCGGTAACGGCTGCACCACTGAGGAGGCTTCCGACCTTGAGTTCCCCAACCCCGGTCCTGATGTCAGCAACGAGTCCCAGAAGACTGCTGGCCCCAAGGGTTCTTGCGCCAAGGCTGGATCCGGCGGCGGCTCCGGCTCCGGCTCCGGCGATGCTGCCCCCAGTGCTCCTGCTGATGGTGGTAACAACGGTGCTGCTCCCAGCTCTCCTGCCGGCGGCAATGACGGCTCTTACAACCCTGGAAACGACGGCGCCGGTGCTGTCCCCAGTGCTCCTAGCACTCCTGCTGCTCCTGCTCCTACCCAGCCTGCTGGTGGTGCTCCTGATGCGTATGTACCCCCACCCTCTTCTGCTATTGGAAATGTCCCCAACTCACAAACTTCTAGCCCCGGAGGTGTCTTCGTCACTGTCTCCCAGCCCTCTAAGGCGACTGCCGCTCCTGAAGCCCCCTCTGCTCCTGCCAACGACGGCGCCGGTTCCAGCACTCTTCTGACCATGACCAAGCCCGCCGACACCCAGCCCGCTCCTACCAGCGTTGTTACCCCTGAGCCTGCTCCTGCTGTTCCCACCGCTCCCGCTGCCCCTGATGCCGGTGCCGGTGGCTCTGGTTCTGAGGAGGCTGCTGGTTCTGCTTGCACTGAGGAGGGTCAATGGAACTGCATCGGTGGCTCCAAGTACCAGCGCTGCGCTTCTGGCCGATGGTCTGTCGTCCAGTCTATGGCCTCTGGCACTACCTGCTCCGGTGAGAAGGCTTCGGTCATGGCCTTTGGTTTTGGCCGTAAGCTCGCCATGCGATTCCGCCGAGCCTAAGACTTCTTAGACTATACGCGACCTGGGACAAAACCCAGGATGTCATGAGCATATGAGAACCTATAGAGTATGGTAGGCTACAACAGCACATTTGCTTTATTTCTGGAAGGGCAGATGGACTTCGGAGTTTTGGTCATCTTGTACAAATACAGATAGGAATCGGACAATAAATTCTTCAAAACATTTGTTTTGTCTTGACGATAAACGTGACTGTGACTGAGCATTAAACGGTGATGTGGGAAGATTGTAGATCCAGAGAAGACCAATCATGCGTCATACCAAGACGTAGTTAAATTGTCTTTGTTGAGATATTGTACTCATGTTTGTTACCCCATAGATAGTGGAGAGCAACGAGAGTCATAATTACCGAGCTGGTGTGGACTTCCTCTTACCCCATGGAGAGTAGAGTCAGTCTACTGAGTTAGTATAAGAAACACGTCCCTCTGGGGGATCAATACACACGGTCCTTGTCTGAACAGAAAGAGGCCGCCTGCGACGCGTCAATTTTCTGGTCATAATCATGGAGGCTGGAGACTGGAGACTGGAGACCGCTTCTGATGCGTTGTGTGATGTTGGTGTTGTTGTAAGAGGGGCTGTGGTGACCATCTGGACAAGACACAGTGTGCTTTGCTTTACGAAGGCTAAGCCATGATTGGCCAGATGAATTGTCGCGCGCCTAAAAGACTATGGGTGGCGACTCTGACAGTATAAACACGGTACGCACGAATAACATGGAAGCTTGCGTCTAGAACCCAATCCGGCCTGGCAAGCTTCAGTTTATAGCGGGGCTGTGTGTTGTACATACTGGGGAGATGAAGCCCAAGTGTACATTGATTGGTGAACGTGACAAAGGTAGAATGTGAACAAGACACCACGAATAGCATCAAAGTAGAGCATAGTCGCATAAGTAACTATGATTCTGTGTCTTACTTTTGTTTGACTTTACCATGATACCTTATCTAGGTATGCTGTACTTGCAGGACAGGTCCTTATCCTTATAACTCACTCAAAAGGCCTGATTTGACCGCCCACTATCAAGCATAATCCAAAGTGGGCTACCTACCTATTGCCTTGCTGATGGTCTTCCCCATCTCCCATTAAACCCTCTCAGGCGGCGAAAGCGAAAGAGACACCTGGAGCCCCCTCCTCTTTCCAGGCTTAGCCCAGTGCTTCCTATCCGGTCCAGTTCAGCCCAGTTCAGTCGAGCCGACCAGCCTAAGCTAAGCCCAAGCCAAGCCTTTCCATAATAACCTCGACCACCCAGAGGCGACATTCGTCCAAACCTCACTTCGTTTTGTCTTGTTCCTATTTCACACTCTTCATGACTGCAGCGTTTTTCGCTCAGTGACGGACTTTCCGTCTACGACAATCCCTTCGTCCATACCACGCGACAATTCTTTTAACCTCTTTCCTCTCTAACCCCACCTTTCGCGACATCTCCCCGCCTCGACCGCCATATACATACAATACTTTCTACATCGACACCGACCATGACGGGCCCTGCCTCTCCCCAGGCTGAAGGTCCCACGTTTGCTCCTCCTCCGCTACCCGCGGGTTGGATCGCCCAGTGGGATGGCACAAGTAAGAAATATTACTATGTTCAGCTGTCGACTGGTGTTTCGCAGTGGGAGGTTCCTACTGAGCCCGCCAAGACGGGCAACACTCCCGCCCCTCCTGGTGAACATCCCTACGGCGCTCCCAAGCGGTCGGAACTTATCACACATCCCGATGGTTCGCAGACTGTGCGTCATGCGGATGGCACCATGGAACCAATTATGCCAGATGGGACACGCGGTGTAGATGGCCCTTCTGGAGACAGAGGTCTTGGAGTAAGTCATTGTTGCCAGCTTTGTCTTGTTGCGATTTACTAATATGTACGGGTAGAGCATGGCTATGAACGCTTTGCTTAGTGGAAAGAACTCTGGTCATGGTGGTAGCGGCGGTGGCGGAGGCAACAGCTCCAGCCCATTGGGCAACCTTGGTGGCCTCGCTAGTCAATTCCTCGGCGGTAAACATGGTGGTAACAACAGCAGCGGCGGCGGAAGTGGTGGAGGAGGCGGTGGAAATGGCGGCCATGGTTCTAGCCCGTTGGGTAACCTCGGCGGCCTCGCAAGCCAATTCCTCGGTGGTGGTGGCAGTCAGGGTGCTGGCAGTGGTGGAAATGATGGAAGCGGAGGGAACAAGCCTTCAGGCGCAGGGAAGCTTGTTGGGCAGTTAGCTCAGAGCTTCATGAACACGGCTTCCCAAGAGAAGCCTGCCGCTCCTCAGAACTACCATGGAAGTTCCAACCAGAACTCGCAGTCCCAACATCAGCAGCAGTCCCAGCAGCAGCATCAGGGGCAAGGACAGGGAGGTCTCGCTGGCCAGCTTATGGGTGGTGTAGCAAACATGTTTGGAGGAAAGCATGGCAACAGTGTAGGTTTACAAAGGCCGAGTGGAGTATCATGCGCAAGACTAATAACGCGATAGGGACAAAACTCCAACTTTGGCTACAGCTCTGGACAGCAGCAGCAGGGCGGAGGAACATACTCTGGACAAGCTCCCACCTACAACCCACCAGGTTCTGCCCCTTCGGCTCCATCAGCACCACCTGCTGCTGGATCGCATTCTTACAGCACGCCCTCGCCAAGCCAGCACTCACAGCATGGTTCTCAGCACCAATCAGGGCAGACTCAGTCATTTGGCTCGCACCAACAGCAATCGGGCGGTCAGCAGTACGGTGGCCAACAGCTTTCTGGCGTAAACCAGCAGTACGGCTCGCATCAGCAACAGCCAAGCTCTCCCTATGGAGGCCCTCAACAGCAGTCAAGCTCGCATCAGCAGTACGGCGGCAACTCATTTGGAGCCAGCCCGCATCTTTCGCATACCAACTCCTTTCCTCCTCCACCCCCAGGGGGCCCTCAGCAAGGTCAACAGGGGCAGCATGGACAACAATACTTCCCTCCTCCTCCTGGACAACAATCGCAAGGCCAGGTCCATGGAGGTCAATTCGGCGGCTCGTCTGACCACTATCCCCCTCCGCCACCTGGAGGACCTCCGGGAGGATACAATCCCTCCTACACCAGGGGCCAAGGCAACGAGCAACCCTCCTACGGCAACCAGTCACACTACAACAGTGGTGCGCCTCCTGTCCCTCATGGTAATCACCCTCAACAACAATACGGAGGACCTTACTGAGGAACCACGCCAGCGTCGTATGGAAGACCCGCAGCCCAAATATTTTAGCCCAGTAGTGAAGAGAATCAGGTCATTTCTTTGATTTGAGATCGCAAGAACTCGTCGAACCGGCCGTTTGGAGCCATTTCTTTCACTATTTGTACGCATTCAACGACTGGATGTTCGATATGGAAGTGTTTGTCATCAAGGATACATCGAATTGAGTATAGACATCGAAGCCTGCAGAGGGCCGATGAGAATGACGTGATGGGCAGAAGAGTTACGAGCAATATGATTAACGTAGATAGTAGAATGCATTTTTCCAGCCCCCTTTTCTGTAGATGGGACTATAGCTATTGAGGACATCGATTGCCCTTCTAGTTTTCTTTCTTATCTGCGTCATCAGCTGTGATGGCGACTGCTCTCAGCTTGGAAGCTATGGATCTGGACACGAACCAGGACGCTACAGCGATAACAGCAATATAGCCAGCGGTTGGAACCAGAGAGCGAGGGACGACGTTGAGCAGATAAGGGTCGAGAATGAGATCCACAAGCACAGGTGGAGGGTTCTCCATGAGAGACTTGTCGTCGGTGAAGTAGTCAGCAGACGCTTTAATCTGTAGGAGAAGAAGCGAAGCTTTGCGCTCCTTCCCTGGCCAAGGCGACTCCTCGTTCAGTTCAATCCCATCACCTTGGCGCGAGAAGGCATAGTCCGCCAATGACTGGATCAGCTCTGGAGTCTCCCATACGGTATCCAGCTCAAATACATCTAGGACAAATCCTGTAGGTTGCTAGAGCACACACGTTTAGCATATCACTAGGTCAGATTGATTTTCGTTTGAGACTTACAATGGCTGCCCAGCAGACTCGGAACTCATATCGCTGGTCTGGGTTTAGGTTATCCAGAAGCACCCACGTCACTGCACCGGACGTATAGTCCTTTGCTTTTGGCGGGAATATACGACTGAGATTTGTTCTGATTTCCGAGTTGTCTGGGGTAAGGACAGACAGTCTGAGGTCTGCTAGTGAGGGCTTCTGTTGAGGAATGGGTAGTAGTGCGGGTGCCGTAAAGATTGTCTTTTCAACATTGGCAAGGACAGAAGTGAATACCGCTGCTAGGATTGAAAAGTAGGCGACTCGATAGCTCGATAGAAAGAACATGGCGGCGATTGGCCAAGCAGATCCAATTGTTCTTTAGACCTCCTGATGTATGAGATGTAAGAGGTATGTAGGTTCTTAGAAGCGTCACGTGTACTAAATACTAAACTATCGGACTGCCCCGCTACCAACAGCACCTATCGTTTCCATGATGGGATATGATACGCAACAATTAAAACAAACCTCGATAAGACCTTATTTTCGACTTGTTGATTTTTATGACATGGAAGAGCTTCGGGAATCCATATTTCGTTTGTGAGATTCAGAATTTTGCTAAGCAGCAGAAAGGCTATCTTTCAAGCTTTCCATAGGATGACGAAGATACTATCCTAAGATCGAGCTATACCTTTATAAAATATCCATCTGAATATTTTGTCTCCAATGTTTTGAGGGCCAAGTCCTCTGATACCCTGCTGCTACTGAACAAGCGAGTTCAACTTCTCTTGTTGACAATGAACTCAATTCTTGTGAAAGTACCCCTTGAGGTAGCAGAAGTCATCACCCTGAAAGACATGTCAGTTTAGACCTGCGTCTGTCCCGCTGTTCCAGGGCTTCAGGCAGTGTTTTAAGATATTTGAAATGTCAATCAGATTTGATTGTCTTTGACTTGTCAGACTAACAATCGACTTTTGGGAACACTTTATTACACAACTCCAAGTTCAGCAACGTTATGCATGAACCTAGATATGCAGTCAGGTGGGTAACAGAAGAATTGTCCTCCAAAACTTAGGTTGCCAAAATAAAGGAACCTAAGAGGGTATCCAAACTAGCATAAGATAACTAAGCTATTTCGTCCCTCATGCTTTTAGAGGTCATTTCTTCTGACACCTTGACGGCAGTCAAGTACTTGTTCAAGAATATAAGGTCGAACCATTAAAGGTTACAGGGAACGGGAGGCGGCTGGAGACCTGAACTTGGTCCTGGCTGTCAATCTATAATTTTGCGGCCGTGCGGACGATGAGCCGGTGAAGCTTGGGCCTCAATTGCCTTCCGGAGTCGACTTTTCACGAGTCACAATGAAGATCGTCGGCCGAGCTCCAAGATGATGACGAGACACGCTGTGAGGTTCGCAAGTTCGACCTAGCTCAAACGTAACTTGCTTTTGAGCACAAGAGCCCAGAGCTTTGATGTCTCGAACAAAGCAGGAGGTGAACTGGAACTGCAATGGGGAATGGCAGCTATGGACCCAGGTACGTATATATAGCAGGGATATAAACAAATGATTGGAACCCAGAACAGGGGTCAGGTCATTGTTGATATTTCCGAAGGAGAAGAAGAGAAATCATTCAATGTCTCTTAACCAAGAACGATTATCATTGAGATGTGCTCTTCTTTCCTCCTGACGTATTCCTGAACTCTATCCAAGGAAGGCGGTTAGGAGACCTACCTAACTTCCACTGGGGCTTGCGGCTCATAACAGAGGCGAAATGAAAGCCTGAGGAGGAGAGATGAGACATCGTCAAATATGGACCCATAGATCGTCGTCTAAAGAGAGACACCAATATCTCGGTCGGCGTTGGACGGGATGCTCTGACCGGCTCGTCGGATTCGAACAGCACATGGTATTGGCAATTACTGCTCCGGCTCCGTATCCGTAATGCTGGACAGAATAACCTTCCACAGAATTGTTAAGCCGTTATCAATTTTTCTCTCGAGCGGTGAAGCGCAAGAACAACGGAGGACATGGAAACAACGGAGCGGTAGGTGGTATGCAGCCCAATTGGAAGGCGCTCGCGGGCCAGCAAAGCTCCAGAGGGTCCTTTTGGCGACCCCTGGGCCCTGGCAGCCGGCCAACAGGCGTCGGCAGCGAAGAGCGCCAGCAGGGCGTTGCAGAACGCGCTTGCCCCTTTACAGTCCAGGCACGCCTCGAAATCGAAATCAACAAATCCACAGCTAGTCCAGTCCAATCCAATCCCTGCCCAGCAAAGCCTCCCCTGTCTGCCAAATTTCCCCCACCACCGCTAACTTATCACCAAACTAAACATTCGCCCTCTCGCTCCGCTTTACTTTGCTTTCCTTTCCTCCTCCTCAGCCAAGTCAAGTCGTTGTAAAAGCCTTGCCTGGCCTGTTCTTTTTTGTCGTCCTTTTCTCGTGGTCCCTCTTCTTTGCTCTTGCATACTTCCTCCCATCTCCATAACCCGTAATCACAAACATCTGCAAATATGCGTGAGGTCATTAGCATCAACGGTAAGCTATTGCTCCCTTTCTCTGCTTGGCCTTTCACCGTATCTCCTTTTCCAGCCCGAATCGTTGTTTTGCTAACAGAGCTCTCATAGTCGGCCAGGCTGGTTGCCAGATCGCCAACTCCTGCTGGGAGGTGAGTTTCCTTAAAGTCTTTTGTTTATTGGCTTGTTTACTGACCATTCCCATAGCTTTACTGCCTCGAGCACGGTATCCAGGTACATGACGACCCCTCGATTTGTCAACAACCATCACGTCGCTCATATACTAACCACCTCTAGCCCGATGGTTACCTCACCGAAGAGCGCAAGAAGCAGGATCCTGATCAAGGATTTAGCACATTCTTCTCAGAGACTGGTACGAATAGTCTTCGCTCCCAAGCCGCCCCTCGCCTAACACATCTTCTGCAGGTCAAGGAAAGCATGTTCCCCGCGCCATCTACTGTGATTTGGAGCCCAATGTCGTCGACGAGGTCCGCACTGGTGCTTACCGCAACCTCTTCCACCCTGAGATGATGATCACCGGCAAGGAGGACGCTTCCAACAACTATGCTCGTGGTCACTACACCGTCGGCAAGGAGCTCATCGATGGTGTCCTCGACAAGATTCGCCGCGTCGCCGACAACTGTGCTGGTCTTCAGGGTTTCCTGGTTTTCCACTCTTTCGGTGGTGGTACTGGATCTGGTTTTGGTGCTCTCCTCATGGAGCGCCTGTCCGTCGACTACGGCAAGAAGAGCAAGCTCGAGTTCTGTGTTTATCCTGCTCCTCAGACCGCCACCTCAGTCGTCGAGCCCTACAACTCTATCCTTACCACCCACACCACTCTCGAGCACTCCGACTGCTCCTTCATGGTCGACAACGAGGCCATCTACGATATCTGCCGCCGAAACCTCGGTCTTGAGCGCCCCAACTACGAGAACCTGAACCGCCTTATTGCTCAGGGTGGGTTTAATTCATTACTGACGATATCTGGGTCAGTTCGCTAACGTTATATAGTTGTCTCTTCCATCACTGCTTCTCTCCGATTTGACGGTTCCCTCAACGTCGACTTGAACGAGTTCCAGACCAACCTGGTCCCTTACCCCCGAATTCACTTCCCTCTCGTCGCTTACTCTCCCGTTATCTCGGCCGCTAAGGCCGCACACGAGGCCAACTCGGTCCAGGAGATGACCATGTCTTGCTTCGAGCCTAACAACCAGATGGTCAAGTGTGACCCCCGCCACGGCAAGTACATGGCCACTTGCTTGTTGTACCGTGGTGACGTTGTCCCCAACGACGCCCACGCCGCCGTTGCTACCCTTAAGACCAAGCGAACCATCCAGTTCGTCGATTGGTGCCCTACTGGTTTCAAGCTTGGTATTTGCTACCAGGCTCCTGAGAACGTGCCCAACGGTGACCTCGCCAAGGTCAGCCGCGCTGTGTAAGTCCACCTTTGCCTTTTGAACGTTAAGATTATCTCTAACACATAACAGCTGCATGCTTTCCAACACCACTGCCATTGCCGAGGCTTGGTCTTCCCTCTCCCTCAAGTTCGATCTTATGCACAGCAAGCGTGCTTTCGTCCACTGGTACGTTGGCGAGGGTATGGAGGAGGGTGAGTTCTCTGAGGCTCGTGAGGATCTCGCGGCCTTGGAGCGCGATTACGAGGAGGTTGCTACTGACTCCATGGGCGACGAGGAGTTGGAGGCCGAGTATTAAGCGGCTATGGATGCGATGACTGGATTACCGTCTTTGGACCAGTTTTAGCATGCCTCTAGAGGTGTATTTTCTTATTTTCGCAAAGGTTAAGCCAAAACGAGTTTTAATGCCAAAAGACCAAGATTTGTACATGGGCCGGCGTCTTCATAACCTAACTGTCTGAGTCGGTGGCATTACGTGAGGCAGTACTGTATTGTAGTTGCTAGTATTGTAGTTGTAATACCGCAAAGATACCTCTCACAACTTGAATTGCATTGTCCGTTTGCTATTGGATGTGTATTAAGCTCAAAGATCGCGGGGAATTAAGAACGGGTTTAGAAAGCCGGTTCTGCAATTGTACCGGTACTGTAAGTTGACTGTATGTACCGAGCCCCGAAGCTCGGCCCACGTTGGGGTTGGGGCCGATAGTACGCGAATTGGCATCCAGTACTTAGACCTCCAGCAAACACGGCCTTTATCCTCATGAACCCTCCCCCGACTGAGCAATTCGACTACTACATTCAAAATACCAAACATAGAACCATGAGTCTCTTGCGATCTAGTGTGTGCAGGGCATGCCGACGCTCACAGCAAATCCGCTGGCATAGAGGCTTTGCGACAGCTAGTAGTGGTAGCACGTTTGACAATCGTGTTAAGCTCGTGGAAGTTGGACCTCGAGATGGACTGCAAAATGAGAAGAAGACAATCCCCCTTGAGACAAAGATCGAGCTTATCGAGCGACTAGCTCGAACAGGCGTTTCCACCATCGAAGCTGGTTCTTTTGTCGCTCCGAAATGGGTTCCTCAGGTAAGTTTACCTCCAGCAGCATTGATGTCACAGGCACTAACGATCATTCCCCTACAGATGAGCAATTCTAGCGAAATCCTCCAGCATATCCTCGATGGAAAGGTTTCCTCTCCTGGGCCGATCTCATACTCTTTCCTTGCCCCGAACACCAAGGGCCTTCAGTCTGCTGCGGATATTCTCGGTGCCAATCCTGGCAAGTTTGCAACGCAACTGGAGCCAGCAACTACCAAGCCAAACGTTGAAGTGGCAGTATTTGCTGCAGCCACCGAGAGCTTCACTCAGAAGAATCTCAATTGCGATATCAAGACATCACTGGAGCGTTTCAGGCAGGTGATCCAGGACTCCAAGGGACTGGGTCTCCGGGTACGAGCCTACATCTCCGTTGTTTTGGGGTGCCCTTTTGAGGGCTTCGATGTTGACCCACACAAGGTAGCGGAGATCGCTACAGATCTCCTGGAGGCGGGAGCTGATGAGATTTCTCTCGGTGACACTACTGGTATGGGTACGGCTCCTCGAACGGGAAACCTTCTACAATGCATGTCTGCGGCTGGAATTCGAACTGAGGATATCGCTATGCACTTCCATGACACCTACGGACAAGCTCTAGTAAACACAGCCGTTGCTCTTGAGAATGGCATTCGAACATTTGATAGCAGTGTTGGTGGTCTGGGCGGCTGCCCTTATAGTCCTGGTGCGACTGGTAACGTCTCCACGGAGAACATGGTTTACTTTATGGAGACTCTGGGTATGGATACAGGCATCAGCTTGGATGCCATGTCTGATATCGGAGCATGGATCACGCAGGAATTGGGCAAGGAGAACGGAAGCACAGTTGGCAAGGCGGTTATTGGAGCTCGAACCCGAGCTATAGAAAACGCAGCTAGGGAAGCTCTGAAGGCGAAAACCCAGGGAGCTTGATAGCTATGTAATCAGGACTGAGCGTGCGAGGTCAACCATGTAGATACAATCTGAACTTATAAAATTGATGATAAATACCTAGGTATACAATATACTCACCCCCTGTCCTTACGGACATAGGTAACGTTCAAGGTAAAATGATACTCGTATGTCATGTGATGTCACCGATGCTGTTGTATGTGGAGGTGAGTTTATCGGCCGTGCGTCGCCTTTGGGCTGGCGCAGCTAGACTAGAGCATAGAGTCCCCACTCTGGTGAAGCAAGCTCAACCTCCTTCAACCTCTTGGACATTCTCCCAACTTCATCCAAGCTTCGCGATCGGCTCCTGTATCGTGTCCTCCTTCGCCCATTCCGTCTCACTTCCTCCCGCATATTTTACCGATTTTTCACCCAACATGGCGGACCCTCGCGAGTCATCCTCGTACTCGGTCATCCCCAGGATTCGATACAACACTGTCGGCGGCGTCAACGGTCCCCTCGTCATCCTCGATAACGTACGTAGTCATTCACCCAAACTCGACTCGGTTCGGCCAGTTTGAGCTGACAAAAACAGGTCAAATTCCCGCGATACAATGAGATCGTGACGCTCACCCTTCCCGATGGAACTGAGCGCTCGGGTCAGGTCCTGGAAGCTCGAGGTTAGTGCAGCTGCTAGCCCGCCGAAAGTAATGACGCGGAATATGCTGACATGGAGAAATAGGTGACCGAGCTGTCGTTCAGGTACTTTCGATAAATACGATGCGACATGATACGGAGGTTGACGATTTTATATAGGTCTTTGAGGGTACTTCCGGTATTGATGTCAAGAAGGTAGGCGGTATCGCGAGTTATAAAGGCGGACTTGAAGCTAATACAACCACAGACCAAAGTCCAGTTCACCGGCCAGAGCTTGAAGATTGGTGTGTCCGAGGACATGCTTGGCCGTATCTTTGATGGATCTGGTCGCGCTATTGATAAGGGTCCCAAGGTGTTGGCTGAGGATTACCTCGACATCAACGGTTCTCCCATCAACCCTTACTCTCGTGTAAGACGACCGCCAAACGACTCCACGATATAGTCTGACAGAGGTTCTAGGAATACCCCGAGGAGATGATCTCGACCGGTATCTCTGCCATTGATACCATGAACTCTATTGCCCGAGGACAGAAGATTCCCATTTTCTCTGCCTCCGGTCTGCCTCACAACGAAATTGCCGCCCAGATTTGCCGACAGGCTGGTCTCGTCCAGAAGCAGGGCATCACCAACAAGGGTGTTCACGATGGCCACGAGGAGAACTTTTCCATTGTTTTCGGTGCCATGGGTGTCAACTTGGAAACCGCTCGTTTCTTCACTCGTGACTTCGAGGAGAACGGCAGTCTGGAGCGTGTTACTCTCTTCCTTAACCTCGCCAACGATCCTACGTGCGTAACAACTCAAGCCACGGCCTACTTTTATATGCTAACATCTTTCCAGTATCGAGCGTATTATTACTCCTCGTCTTGCCCTTACCACCGCCGAATACTACGCCTACCAGCTCGAGAAGCACGTTTTGGTCATTCTTACCGATCTTTCTGCCTACTGTGATGCCCTTCGAGAAGTTTCAGCCGCTCGAGAAGAAGTGCCCGGTCGACGTGGTTACCCCGGTTACATGTACACTGATTTGTCCACCATCTATGAACGAGCCGGTCGTGTCGAGGGTCGCAATGGTTCCATCACTCAGATTCCTATCCTGACCATGCCTAACGATGATATCACCCACCCTATTCCCGATTTGACAGGTTATATTACCGAGGGACAGGTCTTCATTGACCGAGCTCTTGACAACCGTGGTATCTACCCACCTATCAACGTGCTGCCTTCGCTGTCTCGTCTGATGAAGTCTGCCATTGGTGAGGGCATGACCCGAAAGGATCACGGTGATGTTTCCAACCAGCTTTATGCCAAGTATGCTATTGGTCGTGACGCCGCAGCCATGAAGGCTGTCGTTGGTGAGGAGGCTTTGTCTGCCGAGGACAAGCTGTCTCTCGAGTTCCTGGAGAAGTTCGAGCGCCAGTTCATTAGCCAAGGCCAGTATGAGTCTCGATCAATTTACGAGTCTCTCGACCTTGCATGGAGCCTGCTCCGTATTTACCCCAAGGAGCTCCTCAACCGTATCCCCGCCAAGGTTCTCAACGAGTTCTACCAGCGAGCTGCCAAGGAGTCCAAGGCCAAGGGCAAGGCCCGAGCAGACACGGAGGCCCGCGGCCAGCAGCAGACGGAAGAGAACCTTATTGACGCATGAGGGGACGACTTGTCAGCATTTTGATAGATAGTATAATGAGCGCGCAAGACCGATGGATGGATGGATGGATGGATGGAAGAGCAGACAGAGCAACTTGTTTTTAGTGGATTGTTTTCATGCTGTAGAGCAGATCAAGAGTAGGTATATGGGTGAAGATAGGGAGGCGAGCTAATGCAATTCAACCAATCCTCTACCTGACCTGGTTTATCATGACAAGCAGTAGAAACGTACTGAGTTATCATGATGAGTGGCTGTATTTTGGCTGTCATGGCTTCTCTGGACAGAGTTGAACCAATGACAAAGTCGATCATATCTAAAAGTGGAACTACAGTGTTGAAAATTCAAGCTACGCACATTGCCGCCCAGCCTTTTTTTGAAGGTTAGCAATTACTGGACTAACGTACGACGAGATAAACACTGAGTAAGAACCTTGTTGCTATCAGAGAAGAAACGATTCTCAAGTCTGATAAATACCTCCTCGCTATGGAGGAAGACAGACGACAGACCGATCTTGGCACAGCCGCCGATATCGAAGAAGCCCAGCTCGCTCAGGCCAGCCCTTCCTCCGCCATCGAGAATGAGACAGAGTCGACTCAAAATGGGTCGACACCGCTGAAACAACCAAAGAAGAGATTCGTAGGAAGAAGAGCTGCTACTGAAGCTTCTGCAAAGAATGGGTCATCAGGTGCATCAGGCGAGAGTGGCGCTGTTCAAAGTACGTGAACCTCCATGTTAAAATCCGAAGCCATAAGTGAAGATATGCTCATGCTGCACAGCTGCTAAACCTCGAAGAGCGCCCAGGCTATTGAACCAAGTTCCAAAGGAGATTCTTGAGAATCCTGACTTGAAAGCCGCTGTTGCGTTGTTACCGGCAAACTACAACTTTGAGATCCCAAAGACAATCCATCGTATCCAGACTTCAGGTGCTAAGAAGGTTGCACTCCAGATGCCTGAAGGTCTGCTTCTTTTTGCTACGACTATTTCCGACATCTTGACCCAATTCTGCCCAGGTATCGAAACGCTTATCATGGGTGATGTGACATACGGTGCTTGCTGTATCGATGACTATACTGCAAGAGCTCTTGGCTGCGACTTGCTAGTTCATTATGCTCATAGTTGTCTCATTCCTGTCGACGTTACCACTATCAAGACACTTTACGTATTTGTCGATATCAGTATCGATGCGACACATCTTCTGGCTTCCTTGGAGCGCAACTTTGCTAGTGGAAAAACCATTGCTGTTGTCGGTACCATCCAATTCAACGCCACTATCCATGGTGTCAAGAGCAGTCTCGAGCGCGGCGGCTTCCGTGTGCTTGTCCCGCAGATTGCACCCTTGAGCAAGGGTGAGATTCTGGGTTGTACATCCCCTCATCTCAAGGAAGATGACAAGATCGATCTGATCCTGTACCTTGGTGATGGCCGCTTCCATCTCGAGAGTATCATGATCCACAACCCTTCTATCCCGGCATACCGATACGATCCCTACTCTCGCAAACTCACTCGTGAGACCTATGGCCACGAGGAGATGCAGTCTCTTCGACGTACAGCCATCCACAGCGCTCGCAGCGCGCGTAAATGGGGCTTGATTCTTGGTGCCTTGGGCCGTCAGGGCAACCCGCACACACTGGGTCTTATTGAAAAGGAGCTCAAGGCTCGTGGAATCCCAATTGTGCATCTTTTGCTGAGCGAGATCTTTCCAGGCAAGCTTGCGCTCATGTCAGATGTTGAGTGTTGGGTGCAGGTTGCTTGCCCTCGTCTGAGCATCGACTGGGGGTATGCTTTCCCGAGGCCGTTGCTGACACCTTACGAGGCGCTGGTGGCATTGGGAGAGAAACAAGATTGGGGAGATGGTGTTTATCCTATGGATTACTACGGGAAGGATGGTTTGGGCAGAACAAGACCTCTGCAGATTGCATCAGGTTAGGGTAGATACCATAAACAAAAGGAATAAGACAGGAATTTCACGATTAAATTTGAAAGCTTATCTATATCATTATCACATACTGCTGAAGCATGACAACGCTCCCGCGGTAGATTATGGCCAGCACACCCCTGAATGTGACGACTTCTAACCGGTGCCAATATGGGATCTTCAGTTGGGTGTGAATATTCGCTCGTCTTGGTCGGAACGCACGAAAAGTAGATTGTTGCTCCGGGATGTTGACGTCCTTGGCTTAACGGCATCAACACTGTTCAGCCAAGGCTCTACCCGCTAGAGTATCGCCAAACGTTTTGTTTAAACCCGCAGATATCTGACAGCTGCTGGCGGGAGAAGTCCTTGCGGTAAATCTGGCCATAGCCTGAATAGATAGGGGTATCTAGCAAGTGTTGAAAAGGCAGGGAATCTTCATGGGGCATTAGCGGTTCCAACAGGCTCAGGTCGGTTGCCGAACATGAGCTTGTATTTGACAATCTCAACCACTTCAAAATTCTCGCCTTGCTCCTCTGACTCGCCTCCAGAGCCAATAATCTTCTTGTTTTCCCTCTTCCGCACCACAGCCATGGCTTTGGGAAGCTTCTTGATTTCACCGGTGAGACGTTGGTGTTGGCCAACGTAAAGATGAACTCGCTTCATCCATGCCGAACCCTCAGCATCGGGGACATAGTCTGGGAAGTCGAGTCTCCCAACATCAACACCACTTAGAGCTTCGCCATCGCCATCTTCGGGTAAGTTGAGAGTCCCCTGTAGCTCAAGAAGAGCTAGACCTGAAGGTGTCTGTAAGAGCTGCGGCAACGGGCTAGATGCCGTAGAACCTTTGCTTGGAGGATAGAGTTTGGTTGTAGACATTGAGCCTAATGCAGGTAGAGAAAGAGGAGAATGGTACTGTGAAGTGAGCGAGATGTGGTTACCAAGTTCAATAAAACCTATAAATCACCTTGAATGAAGAAGCTTCATTTGCAGTAGCTCTGTTTGCAATGAACATCATACCTAGGTAGAGCTCCATAAAGATCCAGAAGTAAAGGTACGTACCGATTAGCCATGCCACGTGCGAATCAGTTGCTGATCGATCTCTGGGCACAGTGTGGAGGTTTTTAGGGTCTCTGCGACTTCTGGGAGGGGCATAGAGCCGGAGCTGGGAAGTTCTTTTTGCCGACAAGGCGGAAAACTGCGCTGATTGGCCGGTGAATTTTGAAGCCGCGGAGAGCCCTAGCGAGACGCACTTTCCCACTTTCTCGAATTCGCTGTGAAATTTACAACCTCATCATCCTCTACTAACTTCACAGCAGGCCAGGTCAAGTAAACTTGCACCACCATCACAACTGGCAATATGAAGGTACGGCGATACTGAATACGATCAATCGATACGAGTCAACGAAGAGAGTCAGCCTGCTGTTCGGAACGGAATTGTTTCGTCGCCGTCTGGTCTCCTCGCGCTCCTGTCCAGCTTGGTCGAATATCACAAGAGTAAACATTTGGCTGACAATTTTTCCAACAGTTGAACATCAGCTACCCTGCCAATGGCAGCCAAAAGCTCATCGACATTGAGGATGAGCGCAAGCTCCGTGTCTTCATGGAGAAGCGCGTACGTCGAACCCTCCCCGTCCACGACTTTCGTCGAACCAACTCGCACGCTTTCGACCGACGATGCTAACAGTTTGTTTGATAGATGGGTGCTGAGGTTCCCGGTGACTCCATCGGTGATGAGTTCAAGGGCTACATCTTCCGTATCACTGGTGGAAACGACAAGCAGGGTTTCCCCATGAAGCAGGGTGTCATGCACCCTACCCGTGTCCGCCTCCTTCTCTCCGAGGGTCACTCTTGCTACCGCCCCCGCCGCGCTGGTGAGCGCAAGCGAAAGTCTGTCCGCGGCTGCATCGTCGGCATGGATCTTTCCGTCCTTGCCCTCAGCATCGTTAAGCAGGGCGACGAGGAGATCCCCGGTCTCACCGACGTCGTTCACCCCAAGCGCCTTGGTCCCAAGCGTGCCACCAAGATCCGCAAGTTCTTCGGCCTCACCAAGGATGACGATGTATGTCTTTCCCTACGCCCATACTCGCTCATCGCCTACCCAGGGCTGCAGTGTAAGAGCTGGCAGTCTGGGTAGAGTGTGAGAGGACCTCTTGTCCTACCTTCTACCAGGAAGGCACAGGACAAGTGGCAGCGAGCTTTAAATACTATCCCCAAACGTAGAAGACTAATATTCATGAAACTAGGTCCGCAAGTACGTTATCCGACGAGAGGTTGTCCCCAAGACCGAGGGCAAGACCCCCTACACCAAGGCTCCTCGCATCCAGCGTCTCGTTACCCCCCAGCGTCTCCAGCACAAGCGTCACCGTGCTGCTCTCAAGCGCCGTCAGGCCGAGAAGGTCAAGGACGAGGCCGTAAGTTATTCACCAATCGCATATTGCTACAAACCATGTCTAACCAAATCCTTTCCAGAACGAGTACGCCCAGATCCTTGCCAAGCGTGTTGCCGAGGCCAAGGCCAACAAGGCCGATGCCCGCAAGCGACGAGCAAGCTCTATGCGCAAGTAAATTTCTGGCGTTTAATGAAAAAAAGGGGAATCATACCTTGGTCTTGTGGTTTGCATGCAATAGGAGTGAGGATTCTCTATAGGGCTCGGTTTGAGCCAATCACGACTGTATTAGAGGCATTTCGGGAAAAATATGAACATGCATTGATGCACTCGTGCCACACGCCAACATGCGCATGTTCCTTTGTCATAGTTACTAGATACCTGGCACCGCCGTGATACTTATACTTTTGTTCTGTTACCATAAAGATCAACAACAATTCAGCTCCTCAGACCGAGATCCACAATCGATGCAAATCAAACCCAAGGGATGACCTACTCCAGGAGAGAAAGTCTGTTCTAGGTTTCACAGAGCAAGATATTTGACCTGAGTCAATCGTGTGACTGAACCGTCTCACTATCGGCGTCCAAGTTTTGTGATACCCTGACTATCCAAGAAGAAAAATCATCTCTAGCTTAGAACAGCAGAGATGAATGATAGATAATTATGTATAAGCCAACGGCCGTCCAAGTTTCAATCCTTTTTGTTTCTAACAAACAGAAGGTAGTCTGGACTTGTGTTAGATGGCCACATTATTTCGTCTCTAATTTAGTCCCTTATCAAAACTTTGAGATCTAGAAGCAGGGTTGCCAGCCTAGGAGCTGGCGTAAACTGGCAAAATCTAACCACTTCTTCGTTTCTTATGATGATACATGGGGTCCCAACAAGAACGGAAGGGTATTGATGAAGAAGACACCAGGGGGAAACATCAACCATGCTGTTCATGATCTCTATTTGTTAAGGCTGTGTGATATACATGCAATTCTGCCCAACTTCAGTTCTTGTAAGCTATCCATCCTGTAAAGCCAGTAGCCAGAGGAGACCTGCACTTCTCCGAAGGCCCCGTCATACTTGAGGATGCTGCAACGCATGGCTTGGATCAGAAATATCTCAAGGCATACCCTCAATGCTACTAAAAAAAACACGGTCCCAAAAACCATATTAAACCATCATCCCTTTTCGTTCATCTCACCGTCTATCGCTTCACCCGGGTCCACACACGCCTTCAATGCACAAATGACGAAATTACGCAAAGCCGAAATATTCGCTTCCTGCTGTGATGGCCTTCATAATCTGGGAGCGCAGATGATCGTAGCTCTCGTACTCTGGAAGGTCAAGTTCTAAATCTGGTCAGCTACGTTCTCCATGATACTCTTCAAGATTGACTCACGATTGAAACAGGTGTGCGAAGACGGCAGGCGGTCTTTGTTGCCATAATCGCGATGGATATTGAATCGGTTGACGCCGTTCATACCTTCAAGGTCCTTGAAACCATTGAGGGGAACCTTGCTGGTTCCTGTAACGAACTGAAGCATTTTCGCGCGTTCCTCCTTGTCAAAGGACCTGAGAGCTCGCCAGAACCATTGAATCTGCTGCGACGATGGAGTATAGTTGTGGTATTCTGTGTTGCTCTTCCAGTCGTCAATGTCGATATCTGGCAGACCGGAAATCAAAAGTTCTAGCTCTTGCTCGTTGAAGATAGAGATCAGCTCTGCCGGGATAATGTCGTGGAAGCCTATGATAATGTTAGCGAATGATCTATAGTATTGTGTAAGATTTGCATACCTTGAAGGAAATGGGACATTTGCTCCTTGACCGAAGATAACAGCTTGTGCTCAACCACCAAGCGAACATAATCGTGCTTGTTTTCTTCAGTAACTGCGATCTCTCGACCGTTGGGAATGAGATCTACAACAGTGGCAACACCAAACTCATCATCCTCAATTGAGAAGGTCTCAGTGATAATGTCTGTGATATCATTATCCAGCATCCAGCACAGAGACTTGTAGTAGTCCGGATCGAGCGACTCCATATCCTTGACTGAAACAGATTTGCCGAGAATTCGCTTGTACACAGCACGGCTGAAGTAGCAGTCAAGAACACGACCTTCGTACAAGGCCTTGCCGATGATGCGTCCGATGAATTTGAAGAACAAGAGATGCTCATCATTGATGCCACTTAATTTGTTTGGGTGGAAAGTGGTGCGGTCTGAGGACACAGGGGTGAAAAGCGCGTAGTTGGCGTCGAACATCTGCCGGGACAACACCTGGAACCACTCGCGGGTGACACCTCCAGCATCGACACCCTCCTCCCCATGGAATCGGATGTTGAGCTTCCCAAACTTCATTTCGTCGCCAGTTTTGAAGTACAAGTGCTTGAAAGAGTCAAGGAAAACTTGTTCTCGGCGGACGGAAAGTTGCAAGGCAGGGTAGTTTGGTCGACTCTGGTTACCAGATCGTGAGTGAACACTGCGGTTGAAGTAGTTGCGCTTGTTATCAAACTCCAGAACCTTGGGGTTCTTGACAAGAAGAGCGAATGTGCCTGACATAAGCTTGGGATTGCTTCTAACAAGTTCATTGAGGATGCGGCGGTGGTCCTCAGTAAAACTAAAGAAGAGACTAGCCGTACGAGACTCTGGCGCCGGGCTTGACAAGACCATTTCTTTCTGTTGCGAAGGGTCATCGTTAGTAGTGGTGTTCTTGCAGACGACCATCAGAGACTCAATCAACGGCAATAGAATTGTCGCCACGTTGAGCATGTTTTCGCGTTGGCGAATAGCACTGAGACAGGCGCTCAACTTCTCCCACATGGCAGAGAAAGTCGAGTTGTGGTAAAGGGAGATGACTAGATCGTGTCTCTCGTCCTTGTTCTTGTTGGATTCAGCTTCATCGCTCTTCTTCTTGGTGTCAAACAGGTGATCCAGAGCTGTTAAGACACGAAGGAGCTTGTTTTGTTCAGATGCTCCTGGTGAGAACTTGGCAAGAGCAACGCCCTGAATCTCAGTGCCTGAAGATGCCTTTTCGATTTGGGGCAGAAGATCATCCAAATCAGCCACAATATTCTCACTCAGGAGTCTAGCCTGGTGAACGAGCTCCTGGCCAAACGTGGCCTTGGCCCCTGGAATGGCTGAAAGATTTTTGATCGTCGAGATAGTGTTCTGGAACGTTTTGGAGCTGCACTCCCGCGCTACAAAAATCCTTACGGCCAAGGTCAAGTTCTGGGCAGGAACCACAGGTGGCTGGAGTTGTCGAAGTTTCTTTTGAACCGCATCCTTCTTCGCTTGTCTCTTAGCGCTATCATCAGCGGCGACGTTTTCTTTGCCCTCCTCTTGAACAGCCGTGGAAGACTTGCCAGTGTTGCTTGCCTTGGTTTGTTCTGTGGTCGAGGCCTGCCCCGCAGGATCTTCTGTTGTAGTGGACTCTTCTTCTGGCTTAGCATCAAGGGCTTTCAGCTCGTCCTCGGCTTCCTTGCGACGCCTCTCCAAGTTTTGAAGAGGCAGCGTCACTCGATTGAGCAAATCAGCCAAATGAGTCATGACTACAGAGCTTTCCATAACTAAATCACGGTCAAGAAGTGAAAGCAATGAGTTGATGGCATATTTGTGTGATTTGGAATCCTTGCCCTTGCCTTTGCGGCTCAGAGACCGCTTGAGGTTTGAGCCAACAGCTTCGTGCTCCGTCAGGAAGAGCCATTGAATATGGGGGTTCTTGGCAGATAACTCCACCAACAAATCAAGGCACTGCTGTACGATCAGAAGGGGCGAGGTTTCAGAGTTTGTCTGTGTGGTGTTCCCGGTGGCTAAACCAGTCAGACTTCTCTTGAGAGTCTGAGGGGTTTTCTGTTCGGACTCCTGACTCTTTTCCTTGGGTCTTCGTGCCTTCAGGGAAAGCTGGCCGAAGCTTCGCTCCACTGCACCCATATCTGTGCTGCCATCCTGAAGAATCTGCAGGAGAGTGCTGATCACTTCAAGTCGGGTCTGCTTGTTTTCACAAACATCAGCGAAGACGTTGAAAAGATGGCCTCGAATTGACCCTGTCTGGGTGATGAACATCAGACGTAGCAGCGTAGCGACACCGGCTTTGTCGAGCATTTGAACAACTGTGCGGCGCTGTGCCTTTGCCCCGTCAGAAGGCATTGGTGGTCCAGGCTGACGAGCGGGATTGACGACAGGAGGGCTACGGCCAGTAATGACGGAATGAACATTATTTTGAGCTAGCTGACGGGCTTGAGCTGCCATCTCTGGTGTAAGTTGATCCATAAGCTCCTCACCTTGGTCCAGTAGAACTTGTTGTCGGAGCTCGGGGGGGAATGTCAAAAGGATACTTGCAGTGTCCATTTCTGGAACAGCCGCTTGGCCAGTAGCAGCGGATGCTTGACGGTTGTTTTCTTCCCGAGTACGGCGACGCTGCTCTTGACGCTCCTGCTGAGCAATCTCCATGCGCAATTCCTCGGGGAGGGCGTCCAGGAACTCCTGGAAGGCTTCAGTGTTATTGCCATTTGTCTCCTCTCGAGCTTCAGATCTTCGAGCAGTAATTGCTTGGGCAATCACCTCCTCGCGGAACTCTTCGGGCAGGGCTGCAATGTAATCAGGATCGATGCCCAGTTCGGTAACGTCAACTTCTTCGCCTCTGATGATAGTCGTAACTCGGGGTCCATCACCAGTGGAAGGATCAGAACGATCCGCATGGCCAGGCTCAGTTGATTCAACACCTTCCATTGCGCCTCCATCTCCTTGAGCCTCGGCAGGGGCAGCTTGGCTCACAGCAGCGGCTTCGGACGCTGCGCGTTCGGCTGCTTCGCGGGCTTCGGCCTCCTGCTTCTCTCTCTGTGCCTTTTCTTCAGCCTCCCTTGCCTCACGTGCTAGGCGCTCCTCCTCCTCGCGCTTCTTGCGTTCCTCCTCCTCGCGCTTCTGCTGTTCTGCCTCTTCAGCCTTCAGTTTCCTCTCCAATTCCATCGCAGCAGGTGTAAGTTTGGCGACAACAATGTTTAGGAGCTTGGCTGCTTCTGCAACATTGTTAGCACCAAAGATCATCCTGGCTTCTTCTTGATAGCGATCCATTGTGCCTTCGATGACGAAGGAAACAGCCTGGTTTGGATCCTGGTTGAAATCACGTCTTTGATCGATACGAGAAGTTCGAATAGGAGCACCGATTTCTCTGGACTCCCGATGGCCACCTGGACCAGTAATCTGTAGATGGAATGCATGCTGTCCATTCCTGCCCATGATAGGTAAGAACTCCATTATCTCGCTCAAGAAACCCATAGGTCCGTCTGGGTTGCGTCCGCCTGGGCCGAATATGGCGTCAGGAACCCGCAAGCCGAAAGATTGGTGAGGCCCAGGACGCTGCGGGCCGTCTCGGTTCTGGTCACTCCGTCTCAAAAGCGGGTTGGTGCCGTCGTCGGCATTATTTTGGGGTCTGTTTTGGTGGTTGCGTGCAAAGAAGTTGCGAAAATCCCCTTGCATCTCCCGATGGCCAACCACAAAGTTGGAGAGGTGGCGATCAATGCTTCGAGAAGCTATCAACCGTCGACGATTCTGGTTTTCCAGTATGAACATTTGTCGGCGTTCGTCGTCCCCTCCGATATCGTCCCAACCGAGAGGTGGGATTTGTTGAGGCTGGTCATCTACAGGATATTCGTCGTCGTAAAGATATTCGTCATCTTCCGGCTCCTCCTCGTCTTCATCTTCATCCTCCTCGTGGCCATCATCGAGATAGTGATCTTCCAATCCTTCCATCATGTTCGGGTCGTAAACGTCACCTTCTCCCATCATGGCTCGAGCCATACCATCGAGAATGTCGCCTGGCATATGTTCGTGGTGGACATGTCCCTCGAATTCCATTTCATCTTCCTCTTGATCTTCATCCTCATCATCGTCTTCGTGGCTAGCGCTCTCCCAGTCCGAGTTCCCATCATCATCATCAAGAGGATTTCCATCTTCATCGACGATTTCCACTTGGTTTTCCACGTCTTCCATATCCGCGGATCCCACTTCTTCATCATCATCAATTTCTTCATCGCTGTCGTCATCATCATCGTCTTCGTCCATGATAACTTCAACGACACCTGATTCGCCATGCAACCCTTCGATCGGGCCCATGCCGCCAAGCTCTTCGTCCTCATCACTAATGTTGTCGTCTTCATCTGATATGTCGTCGTCTCCGTATTCCATCTCATCATCGTATTCGTCCCCATACATGTCCTCGTCATCGTCATCCCCTTCGTCTTCATCAGACTCGTCGTCTTCGCCACGAGGCTCAAGCATTCCAAGGGCAGAGTTACGATACAGATCCGGAGTCTCTTCGCGATCGTCAAGATCCGAGAGCGAAGAGGTTGAACCAAGATCATCATCTGCAGTATCGGACAAAGAATCCGACGGCAGGATATTTGAGTGACTGAGCTCTTTGGCCGTCTCAGTCAGAACTCTCAGCACGCGCAGGATATACTTAATCGCACGTTTGACATTGGGGTAGTTTAGGTTGATCTCGGCAATGGACGATGTTAGTTTTTCGAGATAGCCCTTCTCATACATCAGCCGTCTTAGCTGAGCATGAGACCGAGCGAGCACGTTATCGGCACCTCGCCCAGGAGCTCCCTGGTCTTTGTCTTTCTCGCCAATCATGTGATTCATGAGTTCAGCCAGACATTGCATGCGTGAGTATCGTGTTTCCAGAGGGTCATCGGAGAAAGGTGCTCTTTCATAGGCCTTCAGCATAGTGTCAAGAACAAACTTGCGTGCAAACAGGAGATCGGGTTCATCATCATAGGCGAACTTGTCTTTCCCACGATCAATCGCCTTCTCACTTGTCTTGGAAACAAGTGCGACCAAGACCTTTTGAGTCTGCGCAGAAGTTGCGGCCTTCTTCTTCCCAGCGATACTATCAGATGTTCCGCTCAAGTTGCCTTGGCAAAGCAAGTCGTATATCAGATAGTTGAGGACTGACGAACGAGGCTTAATTGGCGTGCTTGTGGTCAGCGGGGCATTTCGCTTGAAATTGATGAATTCCATCTTTGTCCTGTTGTAGCTTTGTAGAAGCTCAGCCAAGCAATTGAGTAAAAAGCAACGATAGATAAATATGGGGTGCTCTTCGGATTTGAAGACGGGTTTGGCTGGTTTCTTGTCTTTTGTGTCTGCTGCATTGTTATCCTTGGAAGATAAAGAAGGGTCTTCTGAACTAGACACAGGGTCGGGATTGGAGTCCTTCTCGGCTACTGGCACTTCTTTGTCCTCGACCTCGCGATAGTTGAGTAGCTCACACAGAAGGAAGTGAATGACACCATCAGGGTTCTCAACGACGGGTCGTTTGCTTTCATGTGGCTTTGGTGCATCCACCATCTCCTTGTCTGCGGGCTCCGTGGACTGTTTGATGTTTTGTTCAGCTTCCTTCTGCACATTGTCATTGGCTTTGTCGGCACCCGATTCGGTAGGTTCCTCCTCCAATTCAAGGGATTGAGTCCGGGAGTTATCATTTGAAGGCGACGCCCATCTAGTAAAGCGGAGCATCTCGTTAGAAACCTCGACAAACAGGTCTGGAGCACGAAGAGCAATGGGTGACATGGTCCTCAAATAGGCCTGGACGTCAGGATGGCCACGCGTTGTTCTTTGAAGAGCAGGGAAGGCGATCTTGATCTCAGCCCGCATGATCTGCTTGATGGTCTCTTCGTCCTCCACAATATGACGTAGGACAGTCATGATGTGCGCAGTAAGTTTGCTTTGCTTGAACCTTTCAGAACCAGAACCCGACAGTTGCTTTGCCATAAGAAACAGCCGTTGCAGGTTCTTTTTGTCTCCAACCAGCTTCGCAAAGTGTCGATTGCGTGTCAAGATGACAAGAATTCGGAGCGATGCAACGGCGAGGGTTTCTTCCTTTCCTATGCGTGGAAGCATTTCGAGTACAAATTCCAAAAGGTGTGCTCGCTGCTGCTCACCAACAGTGAGGGCCTGCCTTTCAATAATGGGTTCTGGAACAGCCTCCTCCAACGATTTCGGTGCTTTCCACTGAGCGACAACAGGACGCTCATCATGGCGAAGCAGCGTCTCGATAACGAGAAGAATATAGGGGATCCAAGGTGGCATCTCTTCACTCGAAGTCGAAGGCGGAACCTTCAAAAAGCCAATATATTCGTCAATGTGATCCCCCAGACTCTCTATGCTGTTGACAAAGAAGCGTTCATCCTGTAGGAGTAATGCTAGCAAATGGGCATAGGCTGCAATACACTTTCCATTGCGCTGTTTGTCTTCTTCCTCGTTTTGGGCTAATGAAGATAATGCCAAAGTCAGGGTCTGGCCGATCTCGTCGTCAGTGTCATTGGGAGATTGCTGCTTCAGAACCATTGTTCGAATAAGCTCAGACACTTCGATCGCTGTTTCAGGGTGAGCACGAACAACATCAAGGCACCTGTCAATCAAGTTCGCCCGCAGCTCGGCCCTGTACTTGTCAACATCTTCCCTTGTAGCAACAGGGGGCTCGCGGATGCCATCTGCATTCTGAGGTGGGTGATCAATGATCTCACCCAGTGCTTCTCCGAGGAACCTATCTGCAAGATCTGGAACTGGAACATCAAGGGACATGCGATCCGTCTCCACATTTGCGGTCTCTGGTTCACTGGTGCCTGCGTGTGCCTCTGATTCACTGGTGCCTGCGCGGGCTGTCTCTGATTCATTGGTGCCTGAGGCTTCCAAGACAGAAATGTCAGAGTCCGGAGCTGGAATGGGGTTGCGTGCGCCCGCGAGCCCGGCTTGATGGGCTGCGCAGTAGATCTCTGCAGAGCTTGCATTGCCATTAGCCCTGAAGACTGCTTCATGCACGAGGTCAGCATCGTAACCCTTGGCACGCAGCCCGTTAACAGTGGCTAGACAAGGCCGCCAGTCAAATCGGGCATCCGCATAGTTGAAGAGACGGAAGGCTGGTTTATCCCTTGACGAGACTGATTCATGTTCGGCAGCACCGATGAGCTTGAGAATATCGATCAAGCGTGTCACGGTCTGATGCGGTACTTTTTCCACAAAACCCGAGTCCCACAATCTGGTGATTTCAGGGAGAACTGCAGCTCTGAACTCTACCACAAGCTGCTGATACATCTGTGGCGACCTGTCTGCAGAGCGTGGCTGCAGACCAAATGCGTTTTGAGCATCAGAGAGTGACTTGCCATTAACCAATACCAATACCAATTCCAGAACCTTTTTAAGTCCGAAAGCGGCAACCTTAGATCTTGAGGCTTCATCTGTTGCAGCATCTGGACCCTTGCGAACTGCTTCGGCAAAAATCCTAAGCATAGAACTTAAAACGTCCATTCCACCCTCTTCTTTGAATGCAAGGAGAACAGGCAAAATGATTTGAACAGCTGAGCGATCAGTTGGGCGAGGGTTGGGTTGGTCAATCACCATTTCGCTGATAGTATGTAGCATGATGATCCAAAAATGGAAATCTTTGGAAGTGGGCTCTGCAATAGCAACGGATGGCCTCAACTGGTTCAGAACGGCATTCGCAAGGGCTTTTGCGAGTTCCAAGTGTCGTGGGCGTTGATAAAGATCACGAGGATCCCGCTCCCGGCGAGGGAGTAAGGACTTTCCAAGTGTCTGGAACAGAGGGAAAGTCGTCGGTATCATAGGATGCAACAGATGCCGGAGCGTTTCACAATTCTGGTAGCGGGGGGAAGCCTGCTCTTCCTCTGTAGGACGACTCGGTTTGGTCTCATCGGATTTTGGTTGAAACTCCCCTGTACCGCTCAGGATGTCCGGCAACAAAGTGCTATCTCCCATGTCGGGGTCAGCAGTCGCGGTAGGCGATCCTTCAGATGCTTGACGCTTAAACGACCAGTGCTGAGGGACAACGTTGAGCTCTCCTGCCTCCTCTGCAAGGACTCCACGGAGGAGAGGCCCGATCGAGTTCACCAGTTTCAGGTAGTAATCGTAGACATTGACAGGATATAACGACAGCGTATTGGATCGTGTTGTAGAAAAGCAATCCGAAATTAACTTGATGAAGGTTTGTGCATTCAATAGTGCCTTTATCATCTTAGTACCGTTTTTGATCGCTCCCGAAGCTTCCTGGCCATCGAGGACGGTGAGGTCAGTGAGGAAAGGGGCGAAGTACGGAGGCAAGGCATCCTTATCGGTGAGAGGCTTCAGGGTATCAATTGCCGATTGGGCTCGTCTAAGAAGGGAAGGGAGACCGCGGATGGGGAAAGATTCCACAAGCTGACAGACGACTTGGCCGAGGATCCTTGAGGCAACGGTATCACCAAAAGTGGTAGGCAGGCTTGGTGATTCACAGATATCAAGTAGTAGCTCGAGGCCACCAGCTTCTACAAAGCTGCTCTTGAGCCCTTGGTTTGAAATGTAGGAGCTCAAGAAGTATCCAAGGGCGTAGAGGTAAGGCGTGATTGACTGATTCGATGTACTTTCCTCGTTGTGAGAGTCATGGCCGGAGCCGGAGGCAGAGGCAGCGGCAGCGGCAGCGTCGGGCATGCTCACATCTGCATCGCCGGTAGCTTCCTGGCTCTGTATCTTCTCCTTCGGCTTCACATTACCATCCTCGTCTAAGGATACAGTCTTGCCGCCATTGACCAATAGTAAACGGGCACCCCAGCCATCCTCTCTCGCTTTCTCAATTCCGAGGAACCGCACGCGGGCAACCATGTCAATGGCAGCGTTAGCAATGGCTGATCGCAGTGCCGGGTGATGGCGAGCAAGCTCGTCGAAGCTAGACCCGACGTTGTTGGCAAGATCTCCATCAAGCTCCATGCAACGAACGTGTGCGGGACTTTCAAAAATTTCCAAGAAGCCTTCAAAGGCCCGCGAGGCTGCTACCAGGTTCATCCCCGCATTGTTGAGGGAGATAGCACTAAGGACCTGGGGCACAACCGCAATAGCATCTGTCGACGGCAAGATACCCGCTGCCAATGGTCCATGACGAGGCGATTCGCGAAGTGCTTGTTCTGTAGGAGGATGTGGTCGCGTGTCATTTACAGCAAGTTCGTGCATAGTGGTTACTGGGGAACCGGGTTCGTTGTCTCCATCTCGGTCTGATGGTTTCTGCTCCGCCAGTACTTCACTTGGCAGTGGCCTGTTCGTGATAGCTTCCAAGTATGTCTTGATCATCCCCGATTCGGAAATAGCCGGAAAGTTCGTAGGGTCGTTGTTTATAAAGTCACTAAGAATGGTGACGGCGTTCGTCCAGATAACAGATCCGAAGGTCTGCTTGTCTTCGATGATGTCCCGCAGCTTCCCGAGAAGATCTGACTTATCAACGAGATTACGGAGTAAACGGTCGAAGTTACCGCCGTAGCTGTACGAGTTGGACATGATGTGATGAACGAACTTGAGAAGCCATTTGAGTGTTTGTTGTTGATAGTAAGGGATTTCATAGTCCACCTGTCCCGACTGTTGACCTTTTGGAATACCCTGCCCTGCTTGGTGTAAAGTCTGCGCTTCCTGAACAGTATCCACAACCAGCTGAGATACTGCATCGAGACCCTTGGCAGTGAAGAAGGCTGTAAAGGCGTTTTGGTAACTCCAGATTAAGCCATCCAAGAATGCAAGGACCATAGAATGATTTCGTTGTGCAACGGCTGATCTGATGTTCAAAATCTCAATCAAGATATCCATAAGGCCTGCTGAGACCATCTCGCTTCCCACTCTGGTGGACATGGCAAGGTGAAGGGTCAGGGAGAAGAGGTTGTTGCGCCACTCATCTATTTCTGTCACTTGGTTACCCTTGTCGCTGTCGTCGTCCTCCTTCATTCCAGCTACTGCTTTTCTGATGACATAAAGCAAGATACCATGGTTGACGTTTGCGTTCAGAGCAGATAGTACATCCTGACACCTGGCTTGAAAGTTTGAGATAGCTTCGAGTAACGCAAGAGCCACAGCTTGAAGCCACAACGGAACATCAACGTTTCCGTGAGCAGTAGGGTGGATTAGCTCAGCCAGCTGATAAACGAGCTGAAATCTGCGGGTTTCATCTGAGTCTTGACGAAGTACCTTTTCCAAGAAGGTTGGTTCAAGGTGAATGTATGCGAGATTGTTGATAGCCAGGAGACGGACAGCCAAAAGTTGTTGGCGTGATTCACTGGAGCCCATAAGAGCTTTAGAGACTCTGATCCTATGAAAAACTTCATACTTTGAAGGCGGTGGAAGGTCCGCGGGGACAGATGACATCAACCGGTAAATGGAGGCTGAAGAGACAACGGACTGAGGTAGTTCAAAGACTTTTGATCCAGCAGAGGCTGAATCGTCCAAGGTACCAGGTGTCCGAGGTCCAAGCGGAGACGAATCGTCCAAGTTGCTTCGACTTTTCGGAGTCTGGTGTTGAGTTGTCATCGTGGAACTGCGGCGAAGCGGCGTTGGCGTGGATGGTACTGATGGACGACCACCTTCGCCACCAGCAGACTCTTGCTGGGCATTCTGGTCATTCTGGGGGTAATAAACCACCTTGACATCGCCCCAGCCAGTCCAGCGTTTGTCATCGGAAGCCGCAAGAGCAACTAGATCGTTTGCATGCATAGAGTTTGCTGTCTTGGAGCTCCCTCCTTGCGCACGGTCTTTACCTTTAGATGTTCCAGGCGTGTTTGATGATACTGAGTCCGATAAGCTGATGATCGGAGTCTTGACAAAGGGTAGGGCAAGCTGCTGGACTCTGTCGAGGTCAATGTTATAATGGTTAGCTAGCAACGCTGCGCTAATCTGCCTTGAAGGATTTGCTATGCGTTTGATGGAGGCTTGGTACCGTTGGGCCAGTTCCGAGCCAACTTCGAGAGTGACAATAAGAACACTCAGAGATGTGGTGTTGAAAAGGTCGTTCAGGTGAGCGCTGCTGGCATAAATACTTCTGTTGCCACAATGCTCCAGCAGCATACGGGTGAAGCGCAGCACTACCTCCACGAGTTGCCTGTCTCCATCTGACGAGAAGCCCAGGTCTGTCAACTCCTTCGCGGACCACTGTTTCTCACTACCGAAAGTAGATTCCTTGTCCTGGTTGAGCAGCACATCACACCCAAATTCACGAGTTTGAGGACCCTCGTTCAATTTGTATGTAGCGCAGAAATGTTCGAGGATGCTGTCAAACCGGTTGAGGAGGGGTATCCAGTGGTATAAATCTCCACGTCCGAAGGGCCATCTCGAGGGAAAGCTGGCAAGCTCTTTGGGTAAGTGGGGTAGGGATACTGTCGAGGCGGTTTCGACGTAAGATTTCAGCCAAGGAGACTATCACATCAAGTCAGTGTCATATTCGGTAGAGGTGATTTTTACTACTTACCAAAGTATCCTTGTGCTTTTGTTGCATAGGCTTGGTAATCTTGCCCATGATGATGGTAAGGCGGCCGAGCCGCAGGAAACGATAGGATCTCCCCCTCCACTACAGCCGGGCTGAACCCCGCTTAAGATATGGTTTGCTCACGGGGAGTTGTATTCGGTTGTGCTTCAGCTAGCCGGGCAATGGTCAACCTCTCGGTCTCGCAGGTTCTGAAGCTTCACGGGCTCTGCTGAGATGACTTGAGAAATTTTCACCGCAGAGGTATGACGAATCTGTCTTGTCTGGCTGGAAGATGTGAATGGGAAATTGTTGAATGGAATACGCGCGTGTTTGGCGGCAAAGGAATATCGAAGGTGGAAGGTCAGTCGGTCGGTCGGTCAATTTGGAAGCAGCCCTTGAAGGTCGAGTGCAGGTCGATCCTGTAGAACAGCTTCTTTCTCTTGTCGCCGAGGTTAGTTCCTACCTGGTATTCTCTCACCAACTGGTGCGGGCAGAGAAATCGATACTTTATGAGAGAAGGAAGTGGTTGGTGAAGATGCGGAGAGAAAGAAGGATGGATACAATTGCAAATCGTCAGTCAGGTTGAGATGCAAGTGGGCCTTTGCGTAATAGGTGCCGGAAGGCGGAAGCTACCTGGGCTACCTACAGAAGTGGGGGGCAAGCCTTCCGCTGACGGGGAAGTGGACAAAAAAGGGACGAAATCAGCAGACTATTTTATTCTCTTAGTTTAGTGCTTTAGACTACTTATTTTTTACACTCTAAAGCTTCCATAAGATCCATGAAGGTTTGTACAGTTTTCTAGGTTGTTTGATCGGATCCTGTCATCTTTTCAGCTTGCAGCGCATCAGTTCCCCTCCAGCCCCTCCATGGATCCTATTGTAAGTGCTGTCATGAACGACGAATGATGATGATATTATTGTGCTGCGGTGCAAATTGATACACGAAGATGTAATGAATGACTGAGACATTCATTGCAGAATTCCGCACGCCTATCATGTTTGTGCAGATCACCTTCTTCAGAACCAGCAGGCTCTGAAAGACTCGTCGAAGAGGACCAGCCCACCAGCTTTTCTCATGGTGAATGTATAATTCTCGACGTGTTTGTTTATTTCCGCTAGTCATCAAGTGGGGTCACGAAACGGGATGATGGCATGAGCCGTCTGAAAACACAAGGAGCTTGACCTGCTAGAATTAGGAAGAGAGGAAAAAAGAATATATAGGCTCTTGGTGTCCTGACGGACGAAACTTGTGCTGCAATTATCCATTCTCTGCTTATTCCCCAGATACTTAGTCGTTTACTTGGAGGCGGAGTTTTCCATGCTTATCTCCTGCGAAAATTTGCGTCTGCGAACTCTTTTGACTCATTCCTTTTCCCTTCGTTGTTTGTGGGCATGGATTAGGCAGTACTCCCTCAAATTGAATCCATGACTCTACTGTTTGCTCTTTGCCTATTAAAAGGTTGCATTTGCGTACCCCCACAAATGTAGGTTTGTTGGCAACTTAGGAATATGTTCCCGTTGCTTGTGGTCGATTGGGGAAGATATCTGCCCATAGATGCTGCGACAGATGAATCTCAAGATTGTCCCACCATCAGGGTATCAGAAGAATTGGCCGCCGAGAGCCCAAGGGTCGAAACAATTTAAACCATTTTATTCTGGTTTAGACATATACTTAGGCTATTTTATTTTGATACTCTAAGTCCAAGATAACAATTCTTCTTAGCCACCTACTAGCAAGCAGCAACATTACCTATCCTTCAAGCTTTCTGTAGTGGAAGTCAGTGAAGGCATTCATGGATCCATCTTAAGATAGCCTGTCTCTTTATGAAGTGCGTGTCTCCATCATATCAGGCATCTCCCCAAGATGATGTTTATCTGAGAAAAGGATTGACAACCTGGGAACATACCTGGCTGAGAACCTGCAGACAACAGTCCCGCATAGAGCGTTGAAATGGCCTTGTTTCTTATGTTTTGCCGACTCCCTGTTTTTACGTATTCAATACGAGCCAAGATGTTGTCATTAATACAATGGTACACAGCAACATCCTAGACATACAACATGCAGAGAGAACAATGATGACGTTTATTTGTTACTTAGCATTTATCATCGATGGGAAAGTATGTTAAGAACAGAACTGCAGGGTAGGTCATTCACGCTCGGACATTGTTCTAAATCCCCAGTATTTATGATTCGAGCCAAGTTGGCCGAATCATTTAGGTATTCCAATTTCTGCCATTCACAGGCGGGACTGGGGCTGAATAAGAAAGACTGGATAGATGTAACATTTGGTCTCCTGCTCAAGTTCAACCGAAGTAAAAATGTAAGGTCAGACCACCCACAATAACTCATTGGGGCAAAACTTAACAAGCCCCTTCCGTTGAATCATGCCGAGTACAAACAGCCATTGATCATCTATGTGAACCAGTACTGTAGCTGATCAAGCTGGTACTACCTACCAACAGACAACATTTGGCTGAGCCGAGCCCAGGCACAGGACAATTTCATTGCCTTAGAGAGTTACTAGCTTTATCTATTTCTTAAGTAAAATCTCCTTGACGTGACAGTGAAAGAATGCAGACATAGTAGCTTTGCTGTGTTCATGACTGCACTGACTAGGTTATCTATTACCTATGTTGAATGCCTTCAATCCGGATAGGGTTCCAAGGTTGCTAGTTTAGGATTTTGACCATGAAACAGGCACCCTTAAGTTCCTATTGGTTAACTGATGATCCACGTCATGCAGCATTCGTGAAACAAAGTGCTTGATAGAACCCCGCCGTAACAGGTTATGCTTTCTCGATCAACAATGGACAAGGCACCTAGTAGCAACGTCGAAATGCGAGGGAGCAGAAGAATTGTTCGCTAAGAGTCAGATGTCAAAATGAAGTAGCCTAGGGCCAGCATAAACTCGAATAAAGTGACCAAATTATTTCATCTCTTATACTCTTACTGACCTGACCAATCTTTCTGATAGCCTGTCGCCTACCTCGGTATAGATACATTGGTGGTTGGAAGCCGATCCAAAAACACATCGCCGCTTAAGAAGATCTGCATCCAAAAGAATCTTGGACAAGTTTAGAAGAGGTGGGTGATGCTTGGAAATTGTACTGGAACGTGCAACACAGTCCTTGACGCCAGGACAGTACATCATCGTATGAACGAGGTGGTTCCATACCAGGGACTGGAGCAGAGGAGGGGTAGTTCAAAGTGGCCACCAAGAGAACCACCTTCACACGATAAAGTTTCGACCTGCAAACTATTGAAGCTTGTGCAATTGACCAAGTTGCATGGGGCTGAACTGCATAATCACACACTCATGAGAGTGCATTGAACTGTACCACTGCCGATAAAGAAAGTCTGGGAGATTGGATCTACAGCATTGAGTACCTACCTACACGATGATACTTGTCACCGCCTCCCTGGCATTTGGCTGGGAAAGAATCAAATTACTTCACGAGTCTGGCAAGCCTCCAATCGAAATGGGTTGAATTTGAATTCCAGAGAAAATCAGTCATAGCACAGCAAAATTAAAACGGCCGTGTATCCGTAGGCAGTAGAGGGATAATTTCCATTCCAGGTGACCCTGTCTGACGTTCTTTCAGACCAAATTACACGCTTGAATGCGCCCCTAAAATAGACTCCATTCTTAAGATCCATCAGATGCGTTAACTCTCGGCACTCAGGGCCCCCGACCACCATACTCCACTTCTTCTCTCTAGGTCCCTAGACTGCCCTGAAGAGCTGTTGCTCGTCAGCGCCAATACCAATCAACGCCAACCTCGCTGCTGGTGTCCCCATTTCGTTTATTTTTGGTAGCCCCATCAGCGCCTCACTGTCACAACAAAACCCTTGCGAGCTTCCAGTTCTAATTCGAGTTCCACTTCCACTGTCTACGTGGTAAGGGGCAGATTCAGAACATCAACGCCACAACATCCCCCTTGTATTCGATTTCTGCCAACAGCTGGCTTCTGGCATTCTTCTATTCACTCTGCCGCCGGACGCAGTACGCAATCTCTCGACTTCCAATTTCCCCGTTTCAGCTGCTCCCTACATTGGACTTTTGTACATGGACGGTAGCTGAGGGGCCAGATAACCGTTCCTGTCCCCGGCACAACGATTGCAAAACCCAACTCTGAATTCATACAATACCAACACCCACGATAATGTCGCAACCGCAGGAGATCGCTTCTCCTGTGATCGAATCTCACGCCGGCCCCGACCCTGAGCTGGAGAAACAGGAGAAGAAGGAAACACAGGAACCGCAAGAGAACCAAGATGCACCAGAGATACAAGAGAAGAAAGATGTGCCAGAGACACCAGACAAGCCAGAAATGGCTGCTCAGACGGAGGATAAGCCAGACAAGCAAGAGGCCCACCAAGAGCCCGACGAGACAATAGAGGAGAAGCTTGAAGAGAAGCTCGAGACGAAGCTTGAAAAGAAGCTCGAGACGAAGCTTGATGACAGTTCCAAAGATGAGACCGAAGACGAAGCCGAACAAAAGCAAGAACAAAAGCAGGCGCAGAAAATTGAGAACGAGCCCGAGGAAAAGCCACCACAAATTGATACCAATATCAAGAGACTCTCGGCTGGCACGGAGTCTGACGACAGTGTGTCGGTAAGTCTTTTTCACATTCCTCTCTCGAACACTGCTGTGCCAGTCACACGACAGATTGTATCCCTTATCTCGGTCGGTTAATAACCGATCATCTTAGGCATCCGATACCGACGACAAGTTTGAAGATGCTGTAGCGCAATCTCCTGCACGTTCACTTACGAAACGAACCATCTCGCATGCCAAACCTTCTAGTATCTCAGCAGACGAGCATGTTGATCGGCGGTCTGAGGAGTCGCATCGTCAAGAAGATATCCAAGAGCCAGAACTCCCACAACATAAAACAACAGCCTCCGAGTCTGGTAGCATCGCAGGGAGCGTCCACGAAAACCAAGCACGGCGGAAACCATCGGTGGCCTCATCGCGTATTTCAAACACGTTGAATTTGGATAATGTCAGCCTTGATGACGATACGCCTCCATCTCCAGGTAAACCAAATTCTGTCACCTTCCATCATATATCTTGTACTCACGTCTCGATAGTGCCAAAAGACCTCCCACCGAAGCCAAGCAGCAAAACATTATCTTTGAATAGCATCTCTCTCCCTTCTATGCCGTGGTCGCCTGCTGCCGAGCCTGCGAAAAGTCCAGTGCCACCAACTGCAGCTACACTGGCACCTTCCCCACCAGCACCTCAGCCTCCGCCACCTAGTCGAAAGCTAACGAGCCCTTTCTCTTGGCTCTCACGGAGCTCAAGTAAAGAAAGAGAGCCTCCTCTACCACCACCTCCCACCGGTCGAAGGAATACGGGCGGTTCTATCGCTACTCTTGCAAGCAATCCCGAAATGATGCTGAGTCGTCTTGAGGAAGAGAAAGATGGAGATTCGCTACCCAGCGATCCCGCCCAAAAGGTGACTTTGCAAGACAGATTCAAACAGCTACGACAACAAGAAGAAGCTGCCTGTGCGATGGCAGAAGGCGATAACAGCAAATACGACGGGGCGCTGGGACTCACCTTCCCAGGCGACGAAGGGCAAGCTCAAGAGAAACCACCATCATCCCCTGTCCCACAGCCCATCGCTGGCCTGGCGCCAGGCACAGTATCTGGGGTTAACGCCGGCCCCTCGGCTATTTCAGAGGAGAAAGTCGACTGGGATTTGTGGCAGTCTGTTGTTTGTGAAGGTCCGGCTGCCGTGGCTCGCACAAGCGCCGAAGAACTGAACAAAGCTATCGCAACTGGAATTCCCAGTGCTATCCGTGGTGTTGTCTGGCAAGTGTTGGCTGATAGTAAGAACGACGATCTCGAAATAGTATACAAAGACTTGGCGACTCGTGGTACAGACAAGAGCAAGGACCGCAACAGCAACAGCACAACTGCTAGCTCGCTAAGCAACGGAAATCTCAGTGTTCACAGCGGAGATGCCGTTGCATCTTCTGCATCTTCCATAAACTCGGATCATTCCGGCGCCAATGGCACGCCCTCTCCTCCGAATGAGAAGAATGCAGAGGCTGTCCTAAAAGCCCAAGCTGCGGCTGCGGCTGAGAGAAAGCGAAAGGACAAGGAGGATGCTGCTTCACTACAGAAGCTTGAGAAGACAATTCGTCGTGATCTTGGTGCCCGCACCAGCTATTCTAAGTATGCGGCTGCTGCCGGGCTTCAAGAGGGCCTATTTGGCGTTTGCAAAGCATATGCTCTATTTGACGAAGGTGTTGGGTATGCCCAGGGCATGAACTTCCTCATCATGCCTCTGCTGTTTAACGTAAGTATTATGTATCTACCTTGCATTCTCCATCAAGTATTAACATGCTTTTCTAGATGCCCGAGCAAGAAGCGTTCTGCCTCCTTGTGCGGTTGATGAACCACTACAAACTGCGAGATCTTTTTATTCAGGATATGCCTGGGCTACACATGCACCTTTATCAGTTTGAACGTCTGTTGGAAGACTTTGAGCCAGCGCTTTACTGCCATCTCCATCGAAAGGGAATCTCGCCTCACCTCTACGCCACCCAATGGTTTTTGACCCTCTTCGCGTACCGTTTCCCCCTTCAACTGGTTCTCCGTATCTACGACTTGATCTTCTCCGAGGGCCTCTCAGCAATCTTGCGCTTTGGTATTGTTCTGATGCAGAAAAACGCCAGTATTCTATTAGGGCTGTCCGACATGCAGCAGCTCACCACTTACTTGAAGGATAAGCTCTTTGATGTATACATCGACAAGGATCCTAGCCAGGGCAGCCTTCTCGAAAATGGCTTCTTTGGAAGCTCAAGTGCCAGTATCGATAAAGAGGTCTACCGTGCGGACCAACTCGTTAAAGATGCTTGCGAAGTTCAAATCACCCCAGAGGTACTCAAAGCTTATAGCACCGAATGGGAAGAAAAGACCAAGGCCGAGAAAGACCGCGAAAATGAATTGATGGAGCTCCGCACAGCCAACCACAACTTCGCTATCCGAATCCGAAAAATGGAAGAGAGAGTCGAGGTTTGCGATCGTGAACAGGCAGATCTGGCAACGGAACTTGTGCACACCAAGGTCGAAAACCAGGAGCTCAAAGATGAGAACGACAGCATGCGGGGCCAGGTCCGCGAGTTGAAGATCGTTATCGAGAAGCAACCAATGGAGATCGAGGAGACATGGAAGCTCGAGCGCGATGATCTGATGAAACGCAATATGCATGTCCATGAGGAGAACCAGAGACTGGAGAAGGAACTTGGCGAACTTGAAGAGGAGTTGGTCCAGACCAAGCTGCGTTATGCAGAGGTGAGTTACTCCTGTTGCGCAAGTCATGAGTTACTAACATGCTATCATCAGATCAATTCTCAGCATGAGACCCTCAATCGCAAGTGGAGCGACTTGAAACGCCAATTCGCATGAGCAATTTCTTTTATTGCGTGCGACCTTGTTTAGCTATTGGGCCCCAGACCATCCTTCATGTATAAAATATTCTTATTTAGCCGTTTCCTCATAGCTTACGACAAGCTGGTTATGTCTATGTATTGGTTCTGGACATGAATAATCGGGCATATCTTAATGATGGTACACTAGGATAAAAGACTTAGGCGTGTTCCAGTAACAAACGTTCATGATCTAACAACCCGCCTGACACAGTGGTTTTGTGCAGGCATGAGCGGCAAGTTTTGCAGGGTTTTCGGTTGTCCTTAAACCAAAATTGGGTCAAGATGGCGAATAGGATCATGATACATTGATTAGAGTTTTCGTACGAAGTTCAGTTTAATAGACACAAAGAGAAAGAAAAATCACCATCACATTGCAATTGAAGAGACCTTGATCATGACATTAAATTCAGCGCAAGAAAATTTTTTATTCCTTAAGGACCCATCCCGATGCGTTATGTTAACCTCATTCTGTCGTTAACCGTAAGACAGTGAGAAATCCTTGAACACCATACCAGGGGCCGACACTCCTTTCTTAATCAGCTTTTAATGACCAGCTAGCTTACTTGTGGAGCTTGCGCTGGTAGAAAGCGAGCTCCTCACCCTCCAGAATGTAACCATCGACACGGCCGGACTGACCGGGTCGGCTGGAAACAACGGCGTACAATCGACCGGCCTCGAACTGCTTCTCGATGGCGCTCTCGACCTTGCCGCGGGCAGACATGCGGGCAGCCTGCTTCTTCTCGACGGCGTTGGACTTCTTGACCTCCTCCTCGGTCTTGCCCTCCTTGGCAGCCTGGGCCTTCTGGCGTCTTCGGCCAAGAGCCTGACCGTAGTGGGCCTCGTACCACTGTCGGAAGGGAGCGGCATCAACCTGGACGACGGCGCTCTTGGTGAGGGTGTTGGTTCGGACCAACTCGTTGTTGGAAGGGTGGTAGGCGACTGCAATGACACGGCACTTGCGGGTCAGACCCTCGGAACCCCAGGCGAAGTTACCGGAGTCGAGACGGAGGGCACGGTACTTGTGGTTACCACCTCGGGTTCGGACGGTGTGGATTCGCTTGGGGCCAATACGGGTGTTGGCACCCTGGCGACCAGCCTCGAAAGCGCGCTTCTTCCCTGTTGTCAAAGGTCAGAACGTATGTCCAAAGGATCATACGGGCTTTCGGAATTATTACGCACTGTAGTAGGCACGCTTGGCACCGGAGGCGGAGCGCTTGTGTCGAGAGTCACGCGAGATACCCATGATTGCGGTTTCTGTTAGAAGAAAATCCCAGATGGTTAGCCAGACTGTTTCTCTGGTGGGGGATATGGGAGAGAGGGAGAGAAGGACAGAGCAACTCAATCAGCAGGATATTCGAGATGATGATAATCGTCGAGCAGTGCAGCGTATTGAAATCGTCTCTTCGTTCTCGTCGTCTGGTAACTTACCTGTTGATGTTGGTGCTCAACAGGCAATCGAATTGGCGATGGTCGTAGGAGTGAACTTTTTTTGGCGGAACGAGGGTCAAAAGTGTAGATTGCCAAATTCTTGTGAGTATGTGCTCGTTCGGTAAAACGGATCGGAGATATTCCATTCCGGTGCGTTGAAAGCCCTAGGTGTGGGTCCAAAAAGCATGACCCCACCTTGATCCAGATGGCCAATAGAATAACATCGAGTTCTTACCACCAAAGTCGACAGGCAGTCGTGGTCCAGGTCAAAGGAACTAACCCGTCTACTGACATATCATATCATTATTGATGAGAAAGAATCTGCTGTTTAATTCAATCAATATTTCATGCCACTGGTCTCTAATTCTAATTTTCAACTTCCAACTTTCGAAGTGTTCCAAATGTGATAGCAACAATGAGTCGGATATTCCTAGAACTGAACCTCTTGGAATCTCAACGTCTGTTCGAAGCGCCACCAAATACATCGTTAGCGTCGATAGAGCCAATCTCTAAGAATGAATGAAACGACACTTTTTTTTCGTGACTGTCCTCTGTGGCATTGCTGCCCGATGCCTACTTTGCAGTTTCCTTCTTCTCAACCACTGTATCCTTCCCGGCTTTCTTCTCTTCCTCCACCTCTTTTGTCTCATCCTCGACAGCGTCGATATAATGAAGCAAACATGCAAGAAAAGACGGGGCTTCATCTGTTTGAAGTTCAGGCGGAGGAATCATAGAATGCTTCTCTCCGGCAATGGGGCAGACATAACGTAGCCCAACCTGGACAGCCTTCCTGTCCCAACGAATCGACCCATCCGAGTTATAAGCTTCATCGATTGCATCGAAGAATCTGGAAGCAACAAAATCCATTCGAGGAAGAGGCAGACATCGACCCTGTCGATTGGCCCGTTTGTCTCCTTCTTCCTTGAGCTCTGCAAGTGATGGCCAGTCGGCTCTATAAGGGGGCCTCACCTGGGCTTTGTTGAAGCAGTTGGCGACCCCGAAAACAGGTGAAAGATGGTCTTCAAATTTCTTACCGCCTAGAACTTCCATCACGGGCTCGTTCTTGTTAGAGCCCTTGACAGTTTTCGCATTAGTCTCTGCGAGACGCTGCCGTACCTCTTGACCCAGTTTCTTCGTCTTCGATTCCGCCAGAGCAGCCTTAAAAGCCGTTAGCTCAGCTGGACTTTGAGGAACGAAGGGTGACTGGTCCGCACTCATGTGGCGCAGGTTAGCCATCATTTTTTGAAAGGCCTGACGCTCCTTTGTGGCGAAGCTGGTCCAACTCTTGGATTGAGACCAGGCACCTGAATCGGATTTATTTAGATCCAAAGCCTTTTTCACGGTTGCACTGAAAGACTGAGGTAGCGAACGCAAAGATGATGGACCTGTTGGGGCATTTTGAGGCGGTTTACCCAGTTTCTGATCCGTCTCTTGAGACTTTCCCTGAGTTTGATGTTGACTCTCACGTTTGATGTTGATCTTCGCGGCTCGCAAGGCATTAGGAGAGTCCTGCGCAGATTTAACTTGTCGCGTCGGAATGAAACCGGTGGCTTTGGTGTGTTCAGCAACTTCTCGAAGCTCCTCGCCGATTTGCTCTCGCTTAGTATCATCATCGCAAACAACACCGACAAGTCGGCGGTCCTTACCCACAGGCACCGACATCATCTAAATATCGGGATGCTTGTCGTGATTCTGAATGGCCGTCGTAACTCCGCTTTCACGCTTGATTTTCTCAACCTGGGTCTTCAGGGGAGCCACGATAGCGGTACCATCGCTAGCCAAGCCAGAGCTGGAAATGCTTTTCTTTTGCTTTTGGCGGATTTTTCTTGGGTTGCTATGCGAAGAGTGTGTTGTATCATCCGTTTCGGTAGATGGAGGAGACAAAGGCTGTAAGTGCGCATCGCGTTCTGTTCCCGCTTGGTTCTGTTGCAGTTGTTGATAGAATTGTGGCTGAGGATGGAGATAAGTCTGTGGAGGAGGCGGTCCGTAGACCATGCCGCTATGACCGACAAGTGTGGTGCCATATAGACGCTCGTTATGGTATTCAAAACCAGGAGGATACACGATTTCCGTGGGCTGAGCCCCAGGTACTGACCAAGGGAGCGAGGGCATAGACCAAGATGCGTACGACAACACAGACGGTGCCATAAGTTGTGGTATGGGCTGCACAATGAATGGTCCGTAGTCGACATGTTGTTGCGGTATCTGGATATGATGTCCGGGGTAATAGTGATTGTAGGGAGGAGGCGGGTAAGGCCCGGGAGATGGATATCGTGCCATTCCGTTGACATGGGCGGTAGGAGTTGGAGAGCGACGAGACTTTGATCCTCGTGGTTTGCCTTGTGGGTGAGGAGTAGGGGGTCTCCACGCAAGCCTAGGAGACTTGCTTCTGTTTCTGGCGGCTGATCGCGCAGTTCTTCTGCTTATACCAGAGCGTCTATGGCTTTCCTGAGATGAAGTCGGAGGGGTGTAGACTGTTGGTTGAAGATACTCCAACGACTTCCTCGGAGTATAAACAGTTGGTTTGAGGTATTCTACCTCCTCAGAGGAGGTATCACCACTCTCATTCTCCTTGTCATCTTCGGCCTGTTGGTCCTTGGACTTTTCGTACTCTACGGCTGTCTCATCTTCACCGCCCAGGGGAGACCGTCGAGCCTGGCTTCCAGTCAGCTTGAGTTCCTTGAGTTTATTGCATCGTCGCTTTACTGGTCTCGGACTGCGAATCTTTCGCCCATCAACTTGCTCTTCCCCAAGGGCGGGGAACATGCTATCATATTGATCTGAGTCGACAGGGGTGGAAGGAAGTTCTTTGCTGCGATATGGTTTAGGAGAGTCCCCTCGGTCAGGGAGCTTTGGATCTCTTGATGGAGGCAAAGGACTATCTTCTCCAGAGGAGAAGCCTTCCTCCAGGGTCGGTACAAACGTGGGTGCACATGGATTCATGCTGTCTGATGATGATACATATGTGATGTCGCAAGAAAGATGTCGTTAAAAGGCAAAGAAAGGTATTGTGCTTCTAAAATCCCTAGGCACCATTTGTTTTGCGATGGTGCGGCTGGACTTGAGAAGATAGTACAAGTCAGTCGAGCCTCGCCAATATTGTTTATGCTCTAAGATATTTGTTTACCTCGTGACCAGGGTTGGACTTTTGATCCAGAAAAATTCAAGTTGATCAGGGGATTAGCTGAGCTGAACGAGATTGGTTATGGTGGGATTCAGTAGGTATCGTTGAGCCAACAGGTCTGAGAACAAGTCGTTGATGCAAAACGTGTATACCAAATCAAGTATTTGAAAGTGAAGCGCGAATTGAATAGAAAGCAAAGCGCGAAAGATACGCGTGTGGTGTTGGACGTGAATGTTTGGCAGCTGATCGTCAGCTGCAGTTGATGCCAGTGAAATACTAATTAGCAAACAAACCGCTGGGTATGGCAGATATGAGACTGAAATGGAATGTCTTGGGCGTCAAAATATGTTGAAAGAAGGAGAAGGAAGACAAAACCACTGTCTCAAGTTTCGTTCGAAAGGGAATGGATGAACGAAAAGGACCGGAGTGGTTGAGGTAGATGAAGCTGACGATGGCCTGAGTAATTCTGGCTATTGTTTAGAAGGCAGCGGAAGTGGTGTTCTTAATTAAATCAAGAATAATCAATAAGAATTTAAATCTATCAATCGATGTATGGTCAGTGATTCAGTAATAGTTGATATCGTAGGCAGTTAGTTGGTTTCGGGTTTGTTGCTGGCACTGACAAGAGATGCCATGGCTTAGAAGTGAAATCGAGGATATAGTAGTGCCTCGAATGGGACCTTCATGAGCAATATCACTATAATTAGATAATTCTTTCTAGCCATTATCTACCTTCATTGAAGAGTTGAGATGTGAGCTAGAAGTCTTGGGCATATACTGCATGTAAACCGAGTCCAGACGGGGCCCATGACAATGCTAGTATTTTGGATTCATTCGCTCTATCAAAGAACCCAGTGGCCATCATGTCGCTTGAACGTAAAGACTAGATCCTTCTCTATATTGTTCTTATGCCTTTATATGTTCTCAACCATCAACAAGCATGGGGGAACTTGGCGACCATGACTCGTCACTCAAGTCGGATCATCAATGTCAAGAAAAACATGCCCGAATCTGGCATGTAAGCTTCACTGAAGCCCCTTTCCATCAAGAGGCTCAATTGTCACAAGCTGACAGGCACATATAGATTTGGTGTAAGTGACTGGACCAATCACTCTCTTCCCAACAAAGTAGAAGGATTTTAGGTCGTCTCCGCCTAATCCAGGACCGTAAGGAACATTCAACAGCCCCACCAAAAAAAGGCCTAAACCGAGGTCCGTATTAGATCGACCGTGTGGGAAGATACGTACCTAATCTAATCTCTCCCGTCTGGCCAGCAATTATTTCTGGTTGTCCTCAACGCCTGACCATTGCACGATCGACAGTTATCTGACTTCTCTCTCCTTTTCCTGCCAAACTTGTTTAGTTTGCATTGAGAACAACAAGATCAAGATGGCTTCTCTAAAGACTCTCACCATCACCAATCGCTGTATGCTTCAAACTCCTTCAACGCTCCATCTAAGGTTCAACCTTAATTAACACTCTATAGCTCCGAGGCAGCCCATCAAGAACCTCCCAGAGTCGATTGAAGTCAATGCCGACACCACCGTCGAGGACCTCAAGGTTCAGATCGCAAAGGAGACCAGGCTCGGAGATCACAACCGTATTGGTATCTATGATCCCACTACCAAGAAGACTCTTAAGAACCGCAAGGCTCGCCTTGTCGATGAGCCCTCCGTAGTCGCAACTGGCCAGGTCCTCGTCAAGGACATGGGTATGCTGAGACCAAACTTGCACAACAACAATTGAACACTCACTGACCCATGTAACAGGATACCAGATTGCTTGGAGAACCGTCTTCGTCGTCGAGTACTTCGGTCCCCTCATTTTCCATGCCCTCTTCGTCGCAGCCCGCCCCTATCTGTACGCTAATGGAGACGCCGACATGTCCCAGACTCAATGGATCAGTTTCGCCATGATCATGCTGCACTTCGTCAAGCGCGAGTACGAGACTCTCTTCGTCCACAAGTTCTCCGCCAACACCATGCCCTGGAAGAACATCTTCAAGAACAGCTTCTTCTATTGGGCTGTCTCTGGTCTCGCCTGCGCCTACTCTATCTACCACCCTAGCTCGCTCGCTGCCAAGGCTGACATGCCCGCCATCGATGCCGTCGGAGTTGCTCTGTACTGCTTCGGCGAGTTCATGAACGCTCTTGTTCACCGATATCTCTCGACTCTGCGATCCACTGGTGGTACTGAACGCAAGATCCCCGCTGGTTACGGATTTGGCATCGTCACTTGCCCCAACTACCTGTACGAGGTGCTTGCGTGGATTGGAATCATTATTGTCAGCCGTGACTGGACTGTCGCTGTTTTCATCTCCATTGGTGCAGCACAGATGATTGCCTGGGCTAAGGGCAAGGAGCGCGCCTACCGTAAGGAGTTTGGTGACCGCTACAAGAAGAAGCGATACGTTATCTTCCCCGGTCTTCTGTAAACGGTTGATATATAGATAAGAGCATATGTTGGGAGATGAAGCATTTAGAAATCAAGGTTGATGGAGAAGGAAAATGGTGTTAAGCATGGGCCTAGATACAGTGCATAGAATTGAACCTAATGCTATATGATATGTCGAGTAAAGACTGCTTTGTAATACAATTGTAATTCCAAACGCCAGATGGTGGTTCCCATAATTTACCCAACATCGTCGTGAACGTTGACTCATTGTCATGAGCCTTTCATCATGACATCGTAGACATGGACGCTGTATCTGATCCTTTGGCGCCTCTCCCTACACCGAACTCGCCTTCGGTCAAGCTCCTACTAGCATCCGAGAATGTACCCGGCGCATGATTCCCTGTATTGATCTCCATATCCACATCCAGTGTCTTACGCCCTTCGATTCCCTTTCCCCTCTCATCAGCATCCTTATCCAGATCCATAGCTTGCTCACGATCATCCTCGCCTCCGCTCTCGCTTCCACTTCCACTATAGCTCCCGCAATCGCTGCAGCTGCAGCTCCGATCGTCGTTCGCCAGCCTGACAGTCTCCTCAAGGACAAGAAAGTCACGCTCCAGTACTTCAGCCCAGTTTTGCACATTTCCAAGCTCTTTGAGCCTGCGCGCCGCAGCATCGGCCTCGCGCGCAAGCTTGACATTCTCACGGCGCAACCCATCGGTCGCACGCTGCACATCTTGGGCCTGTTTGTTCAGCACCGCAGCGTTGGAGTGTAGCGTCGATGCACGCCACTGTAGCTCAGAGTCCATCATGTTCTCTAGTGTTGCGACAACGGCGCGGCGAGCTTCGGCGACATGACGTTGCGTCTCGGCTGAGGGGAGCGTGGGCTGAAGAGGTGGAGGAGGAGGCGACGATTGCTGCGCTGCTGAAGGGATCTGCGCGTGGGCGTGGGCGTGGGCGACAGATGGAGATGCGATTGTGGGAGGAGGAGAGGTCGGCGGACGAGGGGATAGCGAAGAGGATGACGATGACGAGGAGCCTGTAGCAGCGGTTGAAGAGGCGGGCTGTTGTGAAGAAGCCGCTGCTGCTGACATGACGAATAGAATATGCAGTTGCTGGTTGATATGTCCAGCTTGAAGTAATTCGTTTAAAGATAAGAAGAGATGTAGCTTGGCCGTTGCATGTTGCTGATACCTTACACTGCATGCTAGTGGGGTAGAGTTACACCTCGTCTATCATGTGGCTGATGTACAAGATCATGGGATCTGAGTCTTGATGGTGTGTATTACATACATCGAGAACTTAATACACACCACCTCCTAGTTCTCATTCGTAGATCACAGACATCCTTTAGAGGCTATTAGAATGACTTTGGTAGCATTAGATTCGTTATATGCTAATGTACAATGATTTCTCTGCCTTTTGCCATGCCTCAGACTTCCATGTCGTAGCAAACCCTTGGTCAGTATATCTATAATCGAAGAGGCCTTGCAGTAGCCATCATATGAGCATTTCCTCCAAACTTTTATTCCACCAAAAAAAAGACATTTCTTAGCATTGACCCGTACACAAGCTTTGAGACCTCTCGCTCCGGCAAAGTTAAATGCAGATAACCACCAAACGTTCTGAATTTAGTAATTTTAAAGCAGTTGTAACCCCAACGCCAAGGCTATGCGTAAATGAATGGCTGTCAACGCACATTTGTCTATTCGTGCGCCGGTTCGAAGAGCCTCGGCAAGTGAAGAACATAACCCAGATTTTCCTTCCTTGCTTGGATACGAAGGATAATAGTGACTGCACTAGGCAGCTTGTATAATGTTAGAGATCCAAATAGTAGAGACCCGGCTCTAACTAAAAGGCAACTTTGCCTCCATTAAGACGAAGAGGTACCGGTCCAAGTGGGCCGTGGGTGGGAAGTATTCCTTCATCAGATGACATGGAAGATAAAGAAGACAGCGAGCTGAAACCCATATGGCCTTTGCCAAAGCCACCGTTGCGACCCATAGATATACCTGGGTTGGCCATAAGGGCGTCGGCTCGGTCAAAGACATTCCCGTGGAATGCTGCTGCGAATGAACTGCTTTGAGGTGTAGTGGGAACTGTTGCCTGCATTGCAGGGCCCAGAGCAGCACTCTGTGGTGTGATTGGAACTTGCGTAGGTGACATGCCTCGAGGAGGGTAAGCTTGTCCGTTCGCACCGGAAGGATGAAACAGATAATGCCAAGGTGATTTGTAGATTATACTGCTTGTCTCCTTGATACTCTGTTGAATAGGTCGTAAGCGTGCCCGAGTATCAGGGGGCAGCGGCACACTGTTGGATCCGTACTTTATCTGAGAGATCATATCCGCCCACGAGTGACTGAAGTTACTGCAGAGACTCCAGAAACTTGCCTGCGTTCGAACACCTGGCTCCTTTAACTTGATCATGGACAGTCTATTTTTGAGAATTTCTGTCTGCTGGATGACATGACCACACATAGCAATTAAACCTTTCCAATGTTGAATAACACTTTCAGGAGTTCGCTGATACATGGCATTTCTCAAGCCACCCGCCAGTTGGGCGTTGAAGCTAGGCAGTGTTCCCATGACGAGATCGGTGGACTTTTGCAAAGCCAAGAAAATCCGCTCGAACTGTCGATCCTCTTCTGTAAATTCTGACGACATGCCGCGACTGCCAATGGAGGAGAATGATTCTCCTGATCGAGGGGTGGCCGAAGCAAGGGTAGCAGTGCGCCCAGTGCCATTGAGATATGCTGCAGAAAGGGGCGTAGGCACCGGAACATCGGTGGCAACACGCAGGTTGATCGGATGGTTAACCAATGTACCATTGCGGTTGCGGGCTCCAGTCGGCCTGCCAACAGTTGGAGTTACGGATGGTTCTCGTGTATGTGCTCGAATGGTGCGCTCGCCAGTTTGGCCTCCCCTAGGGATAGGTGGACGACGGACGTCCTCAGTGCTGACACATGACAAGGTAACACGGAGTTCCATGATACTATTATAGAGAGTTAGAAGGAGGCTCCGAATATATCGGGCGTCTCCAAAATCCACAAATGTATCAATGTTATCAGCCAAAAGTGTGCAGACGTGACCATAGGCGCTGACCAGAGTCTGACACGCCCGGTGAACGTTCTCATTCTCTCGTTGAGAATGATCGTCAATCTCGGCCAATGCGTTTTCGTGTTTTTGGAGCTCCTGCTCCAATTCCTCAACATGCGAGTTGGTGTTGTAGAACACTATTTCAAGGCTGGATCGCTTGGCCGAGTCGTCGCTTGTCAAGCCCATTAGCACCTGGATCATGGGATGAATCTGGAAGACCGAGTAAAGGATTCCCTTAGCAGCTTCGATCACTGGGTCGTATATCTTTGACTCCCTTCGCCTTTCAGGCAGGATCGAGAGGCGTCTCACGTATATAGGTCGTGCGAGGTAGGGCTCCGTCGGTGTCGCTGGACTCTTAGTCGTTGCTTGATTCCCTTGCATGGCAGACCCGTGGCTCAAACCACGATAATGGCTGAAACGGTTATTAACCTGCATCTCATCCAGTGTACCTAGATCGGACGGTTTTCTTGAGACTATTCCCATCCGCCTGCTGCGACCATCTGATCTTTCAGCCCTAAGTAGGCTTTCAGAGTTGCTGCGGACACGTTCATTGACATTACCAATTGTCAGGGGCATAACACCAGGTCGTCGAAAAGCGGTGTTCTGCTGCGAGAGGCCGCGATAATGTGACCTTGACGGTATCGGAGGTGCTCTTGATCCAATATTGGGAGAGCGGATGTCAGGTAAATCGGCCCCTTGCACTTTGACAGGAAAACGTCCACTAGCCACTCTCTTCAAAGGAAATCGTGGGGTTTCCGCGCCCTCGCTTGATTCATCTCCCGTGTTGTCAGATTCGGATCGACCGTTGATAGTATGTTGCTTCAGGTATCGTTTGATCTGTAAAGTGACCGCCACCTCCGTCACTTCGTTGTCTTTTTGAACACCCTCATGCGGAGGGCTCGCCGCCTGAACTTGGATTGCATCTCGCGGTGGGAAGCTGATAGGGTTTCCTTCGAACTTGATTACTTGCAGCGATCCCATATCGGCAATACAAAGTGGCAGTTCCCGGATCTGGTTTTTGGGTATAGACAGCACTTTCAAAGAGGAGAGTCTGACAATATCTGCTGGGAGAATTCGAAGTTGGTTTCGGCCAAGGTCAAGGATTTCTAAAGATGCCAATTCACATAGCTAGCCATTGCGTTAGAGGTTGCTTCAAAATCCAGGGGAGAAGGGAGACGTACAGGCATGGGAAATTCCTTGATCTGGTTGCCTCGGATGTTGAGATATCGTAGTGATGTACACTCGGAAAAGCGAGCAGGTAAGCTTGTCAGCTGGTTATGAGACAATGCTAGTCTGGATACTGTATAAGTATCGGGGTCAGATCGTGCAGTCGAGCCCTTGGAAGCGGATCGTTCTAGTTCGCCCTTAACGATGTCGACGACCTCATCTGGTAACTTTTGAATCCCCTTCCGACTCAAGTCGATAGTAACTCCAGTTCGTAGGCCTGTACCGACGGCACCAGCCTCAGCGGCTTGACTCTCGCTTTCGATTGCATTTTGCATAGCCTCACGCGCGAGACTGATAACTTGGGCTGCCGACATGCTAGCGGTCGAAAGAGATGAACTGGATGGAACACTACGCAGGTTAGGGATGGGAGGAGGCGGCGGAGGGCCGTTTGATGTGGCAGCTGAGTTTGGGACTGGGCGACGTCCAGAAGTGTGGTTTTCGGGCAAGCTTCGTGGAATTGAAGCTTGCGAAGCAGAACCGACGGACGAACCGGCGAGTCGGTCTGGCCGCTCCATAGCGAAGTTCAAATATGAGGAATGCGCAGCTCAAGTAGGAGACGTGGAGATGGCGCGCCGGTGGAGTAACCGATCGAGGGGGCAAGTCGCTGGAATTTAATGACGATATGGCGATGGTTGAAGGATAAGACGTTTCAGAAGCCCCTCTGTTGCTGTGTCTGCGGATGTCTTTTGATCAAAGCGCAGGCGCAAACGGGGGACCGTTTGTCTCAGCGGGAGCCAAGCCTTGGATCGATATTTCTAGTGTTTAGGCCAATCAAGGCTGTGTGGGCGACGAGTTCGATATGGTCATGATTGTATATTCGATTAAAGCCAAAAGGCAGCGCGGTGTTCAGGTTCGGGCCTGGTTGTATCGAGATGGGAAGTGCGTGGGTAGGTCGAGCGTATTGCGTCGTCGGGCTAGAAGCTGAGTACTGTACGACAGCGGCGGCAATCGAACAAGATCTGTTGAACCAAAACAAACCAACAACAGGATTTGTAGGGAAGTGTTGAAAGAGGAATGCTGCGGGAAGGGCCGTGATGAGGTGATGCAGAATCGGGAGGCAATGAGGTCGGATTGAGATGCCGTGTTTGGTAAGGTTCAGTACTGGAAGCCAAGTTCCCAATGGTAGGATAAAAAGGTAAGGTGGTGGAAATAACTGGGATGACCCCCGTTAATTCTCCCCTGGACCTTGGCTGTGGTTCTGGATATCGAAAAGTCAAAGTCAAAACAAGAGTTAAAGTTGGGTCAAACAAAGACTGAGAGTGTGTAAGAGAATATCTCATGGGAGAGCTTGAGGTTAGAGCTGCACAGCAACTTAATAATACATGTCGTAGCCAATAGGTCTCAGGTAGAATCAACCAAATATCCTTGGCAGGAGGGGGATAGTCAGGCACAAAATAAAGACACAATGTTCTACGATTAAGTTTCTGGTCTGTTTCTCTGCTCTGGTCTGTTCTGGTCCCGGTCTGGATTTCTTTTGTCGGGTTCCATTCTCAAATCACCCCTGACAGTAGTCCCCTTGTCTCAAGCTTGGATAGGGGATAGCGCATCAGATAGGGGTAAACTTGGGTAGTCATGGGTGAAAGCGTTTTGGTCGACCCTGGGATTGACGCTGGAGAGGCTAGTGCAAGTACTGAACTTCAGTGGGAGAGTGGGGCGGGCCTCAGCGCCAACGGACGGACGGTTGGGTCTTCCAGCTCCTGCACCAGCTCCTACTCTGCTCCGCCGCAAAGTGAAACACAGTGCGGGGCTGTCGATGTGCTTCAGCTGGGACCTCACCCCAGAAACCTTTTTTTCGTCACTGACAGGCACGTTTCTACATGCCTTTTCAGGCTGTGAATGGCTGGAGTTCAGCCACCGATGCACAGTATGAGTATAAGCCGTTGAATGTAGCTGACAGGATTGGATGCGGACGAGAATGAGATGGAGGGAATCCATGCTCACCGGTGGGAGGGATCATGCTTACTTACTCCTTGTCATGTCTGTTTGTCGAGACAAAAGTCAGTTACATGCCAGCCAAGCGATGCAATACGATACGGTGCAATACGATGCGATGCCTCCTAGACTAAGCACGCGACACGATTCAGCTCGACACGAATTGACACAAGACGAAGCGAAGCAACAGATGGCAAGATCTAAAGTCGGCACACTACAGTTCGAGACGAGACTTGAGCGTGAGGATCGAGGGGTAATGACAGCCTATGAAACAGTAAAGACTCCGTCAACAATCAGTAATTGTTGTGCAGTACAATATCGTACAGTGGTTTTCTGTGGGAGGGCGGCCTAGAAATTTGTCTGGCTGAGCTTCCTCGGAGTTTGACTGAACCCCTGTTCAAGCCAACAGCGAGGAATGCAAGGTACGCATTTGCTAAATCTGGCTCTAGTAAAGCCAATAAATAACTAGCAAAAGCTGTTCTGATCACATTATTACATCACAATTCCTTAATAACCAATGTACCTGATTCTATAGTTGAATCTTTTCTTTAATTAATATCCGAACATTCACTGCACTCAGGTACACTATCAATAAACCACGTGACCTAGACTTGCGTTGTATCATGACTGCTCATGTTCATCCTCCTTGAATTGAACCCTGGCACAATACAACAAGAAACTAAGTACGCACTGATCAAGTCTACCTACTGTTGGTTACTGACAGTGCTGATCCGGTGGACCATCTCCGAATGTCTAACGATTACATTACCAAAAGTAGAAACAGATCCTCACCAAAACAACAGTAAAACTCCCGATTGCGACTCTGTAAGTCAGAAGAAGCTTGCATCAACACAAACACAGGCTATAACGATAACAGAAAAAAGCAACGTCAATCACTATCAACAAGCGCCGGGAAAGCGGTTCACCCTTGTTAGATACCTAACAAATTGATTCACTAGCGACTTAACTCCTTCTGCTACACTATCAACTTTTGTCACATGTTTGTCTTGTTGCAGCAACAGTCGTGAATCATTCACAAGCCATAACACAGGCATAATGCCTCCTCTAAAAAGAAGCAACTCGTGCACAGACATTGGATTTACTCTCCGGCGACAATTTCATAAAGATGATTTCAGGTGAGCCGTCAATCATATGGTATTGCTTTTTTTTTTTTTTTTTTTTTCAGTAACTTAACAAGTGACATTTACAGACCACACCAACGTGAAATTATCGAGGCTGCTCTTGATGGCTTCGATGTATACGTCCAAGCAGCCACATCATTCGGCAAGAGTTTGTGCTTTCAGTTACCAGCAGTCATCGATCAGGGCAGTAAGTGACCAACCACCTGGAACGTGCTTCTCATCTAACCAGGAATTAGTTACCATAGTTGTTTCCCCCCTGCTCAGTTTGATGGTACGACAGACTGGCCCTTTTGTTGCCATGGACTAAGCTCTGACTCTATCAGATCAACCAAGTTGAGGCGCTCAAAGCTTCCGGTATTGAAGCAAATGCCTATAACAGCATAACTCCTTATCATGACAAGATTCGCATTGAACGCGACCTTGAAAGCGGTCACCCAAGAACCCGACTACTCTACGTTACACCAGAGTTGTGCTCTTCTCCGCGTTTCCGTGAACGTCTGCAGCTAGTTTACAAGCAGAAAGAGCTCGCCCGTATTGCGATTGACGAAGCTCACTGCATATCAGAATGGGGCCACGACTTTCGAAAAGACTTCAAGCGACTGTCATGGTTCCGAGACACTTTCTCAGATGTGCCAATAATGTGTCTGACAGCGACTGCCAACCCGCAAGTTCGCCAGGATGTACTGTCGATATTAAAGCTTGACAAAACTCCCGAGAAGACAAAAGAGTTCCTGATGAACCCTCAGCGCAAGAATCTGCATCTGGAAATTCGATACACCAAAGACGAGGAAGACAATCGCCTCAATGATTTTCTGCGGTGGATTCGAGGTGTCTATGCTCGTCGTGAAGACAACGAAAGAAGAGCGGAACTCGATCAGGTGAACGAGCGCGTTAGTAACGTTCCGGGCATTATCTATACGATATCAAGGGACGAATGCGAGTCTCTTGCTGCCGCTCTTCGTGGGGAGGGCATCGGAGCGAGACCTTTCCATGCCAAACTCCCCAAGGATGTCAAAGAAGAGACGCTCGCTCGGTGGATAAATAATGAAGTTGGGTACGATATCATTGTTGCAACGACAGCTTTCGGTATGGGTATCGATAAGAACAATGTGCGTTTTGTTGTTCACTGGCGCATTCCCAAATCCTTCGAGGGCTACTATCAAGAAGCTGGTCGTGCAGGTCGAGACGGCAACGCGAGCTACTGCTTTCTCTACTACAGTCGAGAAGATCTAGAGCGAGTGACACGGTTAATCAGATCGGACTCGAAAGAAGAGACGAACCAAATTGCCAGACTGAAAAGTTTACAGGCTCTTGCTCAATATTGCGAAGATACCGATAAGTGTCGGCATGCTACTATATGCAAGTACTTTGGTGAAACGAGCATGCCGGACTGCGACTTCGCCTGCGACTGGCACAAGGATCCACAGGAGTTGGAAACGAGGTTCATGAGAGGCTTGGCAAGCGAGGAATGGGTGAGCACGCAGGCACAGCAAGGCACTTATGATATCCCTGGAACTTATGATGCTTATTATGGTGATTAATGACACGGATGTTTCGTGAGCAGTCTTCTGTCACAACTGCGGTCGATTGTTATTGTTTCGTGGTGTTCCAAGTCGCCAATCAGTTCATGGCTGGCCAATTGCTCTCTTTACCAACTGTTGGAAATCCAAGGAGGTCGGATATATCCCACTCCATGATGTTATTCTGACTCGAACCGTTAGAAACGCCAAGAATCTACTATTGACAAGGTCACTTACATTGAAGAACATGTCCGGGCCGAGGAAGTCAGTATCGAAGCTGTCTGAGGTGACCACTGATTCTTGCGGCGTGGTAGCCGCTTGGACTTCACGCATCATCACTACGCAGTCGCGCAATGTCGAGATGACAGCTTCGTACACAGCTGTTTTGACTGGTCGTCCCGCTTCCAGTGCTCGAATATGGGCTAAATGCGCATTCGAGAAAAGAAGTCTCTTTAGACTAAGGTTTCCTCGAGCTATGAGGCAGCGAAGTTGTCTGCATATCTCTTCCAGAGTCTGCATCAAAGGGGCACGGGCAGCCCTCGCCATCTCTTTGAGTATATCCGATTCATGATCTGGCGTTGACTCGTCCTGTAGGTCGGTTATGATCTCGAGTGCCAGGATGAGCATAGCATCGAAGCTCAACGCACATTTGAAGAGACCTCGTCCGACAAAAGACAATCGAGACATGTCGTCCCACAGCTGAAGAGGCACATCCAGGTCGACGCCCTTGCTCCCAGATGCAATGACGAGAGCAGCCTCGACACACACTTTACGAGAGAGATAGAACCGAGGATCTGTTTTCGCCTGTAGCATAAAGTCACGATGAAGAAACATGATGAAACGACGCAATTGAATATCTATCAGCTTGCGATGAAACTCGGTAGCTTCCAAAGTCGAGCCATGTCCGACTTTAGCATGACCCTGCTTGTATGAGTTGAAGAAGGCAGCTACATCTCTGCACGCCGTACGCAGTTCCGTTCCCATTGCCAGCGCCTTTTCGTGCGGCTTCTCTTGTCGAATGTCGTTCAGCAAGTGTATGATCCCCACTCTTAAGCGCAGAGATTTGGCCAGGAATATTTGAAGATACGAGTCTGTAAAGGTATCCATAGGATATGGTGTTTCGGAAGAGGTTGACTCGAGGTCCGAGTCGTTGAAGTTTGATGGAATAGGCGCATCGAAGTCTTCCTCGGAAAAATGTAGAGGTAGACCAAGGTCTAGGCATGACTGAATAGCCAATTCTAGTACTGTGGCCCAAAGTCGAGCGCGAAACTCTTTTTGGAAGAGCGATAGACCAGAGAATAGCTTGGGATCCCGGTGAAGGCCCATGGTGACTGCAGCGCGTAACAGGGAGCTCGACGACAACCATGAGGTTGCTCCACGGCAGTTGAAGGTTGTTTGGCGAGTAAGTATCAGTAAGCAAAACACTTGCAAGCCGTCAAGGTTGTAGGTTGTCTTCTCGTTTGGTCCTGTAAGCCACCATTGGGCATTCTGAATCCACGTCTGGGCAAGCCGCCACAGGTGATTTATCTCGACATCACTATCAAACCTCGCAAATGTAGTGCCGATAGCCATGACCAACGTTAGCCTGACCATGGAAACAGTTGGCAGCGATGATACATGTTGGCTGTCCCATAGTCGGTCATATTCCTTCCAGAGGGAGGGGATGTGTACGATGCGGTACATGGGCTCGAATGTGCGAAGGTAACAGGCTATGAGCTCATCACAAACTGCTTTGGCAGGAAGAGTACTGCGCAAGTCTTGGACAGGTTGCTCGAGGTTAGATGAGATTTGTTTCTTGAGGCCGAAGCGTATGCTACGTGCTTCTTTCAGGACTTCGAAGAAGTCAGACTTGGCGTCTTCGAATGATGGCTCGACCTCGACAGGGTGGAAATTTCCAGAGACAGGAAACTGTAGTATTGTTAGGGCCGTCTGGATGATAGGCTGCGACAGACTCACCTTCTCTGCGGTATGAAGCCAATGCGTTTGGCCGAATAACTTGGTCTTTTCCGGTACATGACGAAGTCTTGGTATGAAAGGCGCAATTGAATTTGAGGATGGGGTTTGTATCAAAACTTGAGGGGACGAAACAGTTTGAGAGACATGATTCTCTCGAGACAACACATGAGTCTGATTGTCGATGGATCTTGATGGTAGAGGCACAGGATCTCGGTGATAGGCTCCGGCCCTGTTCTGACTCTGCGGCGTTTCTATAACTTCCTCCCTTTCAGCCGCTGCCAAAGTCCGAGGTTCCGGAGCGGCTTCAACGGTGCTCCCATCGCGATAAGAGCATTGCATCGGCACTCTAGCCCGGACACAACCGGTACAGGGCTGACCCATATCACACTTGACCTTCCTAGATCGGCATTGTTCGCAGGACCGGGCAGGTCTTCTTCTACGGCGTTTAAGCGGCGGCGCAGGACTCCCGGTTGAAGACATAGCCGATAATGTACGGACAGCCTGTGGCATTGTGTTTGACAGGTATCTTCTGCTGGGCTGTAGGACAAGAAGAGAATGTTTAGTTCAAGTGTAAGTGAGTATGTGAGCTTATCACCGAAGTTTCTTATGTCCGAAGCTGAGCGGAATAACACAGTCATATCCCCCCAGTAATCACACCTGATATGAGAAGCTAATATGTCCGGTATGGAGTGTACTACCGAGCTTCGGCATTTGGTCTCAAACTACCCTAAAGACTACAAAACCTGACATTAAAATGATACATGAACGTCCCAGACCCCAACGGTCTTTTGTATTGGCTGAAATGCAGTAGGCCTAATTATTGCCAATGAAGCTGATATTTGTCGAATATCACGGTGGCGTACCAAATGTCGTGGACTTATAAACACAGACAAAACAGGAGCGGCTGAAGGAGTTCGAAATGCGAAGACATCTGAGAGAGCATGGAGATAGGGTTGACGCGGCAAAATTGACCAATTGTGTCACAAGAAACGCAGCTCAGTTCTATTGTAAGAAGGGTCTAGATGAGGTAGATGTCATCCACAGAGGCAAACCATAGTAACACAAGATCTTAACATAGGTCTTGCGGTATTGCCAATCAGAGACCTCCATAACTGTTCTATCTGTAATAATGACAGATCAATTCCGCTGTAGTACAGACGTTTCTGACTATTGGCCTATAAGAAACATCTACTACGGAAGTTCCAGTCCGATGAGTATATTCTCGAGAAGCCAACCCCTGGGCCATGCATGCCGTTCGTTCATGGAGCCTCGCGATGATTTTGCATATTGACGTCTTGGGAAAAGGGAATGCATGACGACTATATTTGGAAGATGGTATAGAGTCATGACGAGGAGACGATAATTGAGCAAAGTGGCTTACAAGGTGTCTACGCCTAGAGAATGTACCATGGATCAGTGATGTTCTCTCACATCGAGTTTCCGAAACGACGCACGAACAAGACGTATTTAAAGACAGCATCAGGCCTTCATACCAGCGGGTGCAAGTCTGGGTGCAAGTCTAGGTATAAACGGAAAGACATGGTAAAGAACATTTGATACGTAAGTGATGCAGTAGACGATACCAGCATCTCAAAGAAGAAAAGGTTATAATGCCAAGCACTGGATACATCCTATTTTAGAAGCCAAGAGAATGGCTGTTGTTCACTGCATACGAGGTTGAAAGACAAGTGAGATTTATAACGCTAGCCTCATGGAATGGCTAATATTCCAGGCTCATTGCATATACGAGCCTCGAGTGGCTGAGCCCACGAATATTATATCGTTGGACCTACCAGGTTCGAGATCTGTTGGTCGATCTGGAGCTCACGATGTCAATAGCTGAGTAATACCAACTTCCCAACTTGACTAAAACCGGCGCCTCCTAGGTTGAGTATGGAACTTCAACCTTGGCAGATGATCTTGGTATACGGCAGTCCGTCAGACTCATCACCAACTCGTCACGTATGGCCTCAGACAAGTGGACTTCAAGAGAACTCAGCTGAGATGAGAGGCTTGATGATTGGATGAAACATTGCCGGATTATCGTGACTCAAGATGCTATTACCATAGCTTACTGAAGCCACGAGAATGTCATCAGGCTCGACACTGGTACTGAGAAACCAAGACCGCAGGGCAGCAGCAGCACTGAGGCTTCGGGATCTCAAGAGTAAGCATCATGGCGACTTGCAAATCTCTCTACGAGACTATCGAGCTTGGAAACACAAAAATGCAAAGCAAGCCACGACAAAGGAACGAGAAGCTGTGAGGTCGTCTCCAACACAAACTCAAATCATCTATGAAAGAGCCTTGACCCTTCATGACTCCTCAAATCTGATCATCACTAAGCAAGCTCTTCTGTACATTCACACTCGTTAACACACTTTCGTTACAAAACCATTCGCTTCCTTTCTTCCTTCAATCAACATGAAGCTGTTCCAAGTCACTGCCATCCTGGTCTTCATCGCCACTGGTGTCATCGCAACTCCTGGCGGCTTCGACAAGGACATTGGGTCCCCTGAGAAGCATGTTGAAGACAAATACCCCGGCAAGAAGGGGGATGATGACTACCGCGGTGGCAAGGGACACGGAGGTCATGATGACGACGACGAGTACGGCCGCGGCGGCAAAGGTCGTGGCGACAAGGACAAGAAGTACGAATGGGACATCGAACGCTGTGACTGGTGCCCCTACAACCCCAAGGCCTGGGTCGGATATGGGCCCAAGGGCCGCGGGTACAAGCGCTCTTGCCCCGAGAACAAGAAGAAGTGCCAGAAATACGCCTACGACTACTCCAAGGCCACCTACTCCGGATCCTTCAGCGAATTCCAGAAGTGCTCCAAGGGCGACAGCTACAAGGTCAGCGGCAAGGTCGGTGCTTGCAGTGGCTACGGCAAGGCCCAGTGTCTGATCGTTCAGTACGAGGACTGGGAGAAATGGTCTGACAAGATCGCCTATCTCGGACTCTACTCCTACAAGAAGGAGGGCCCCAAAGACAAGAAGTACCTCAACTTCAACAAGTACTGCAAGAATGACAAGTGCGTTGTTCCCATCGAGAAGGTTCCCGGTTACCCCAAGTTCAAGGACAGTGTCTATGTTGGAATCGACGATGACCAGTGCCGCGAGGACTTCAAGAAGGGTGGCAAGGGCAACCACCACGGCAACAAGAAGGGCGGCAATGATGATGATTATGATTCCAAGAAGGGCCGCCACGGAGATGATTACGATGATGGCGAGGTCGACGAGTACAAGAAGCACGGAAAGAACTACCCTCGCGGCCAACACGACGAAGTCAAGTACCTCAAACTCGACATCGAAGCCAAGTACTCTAAGAAGTGCACCGAGTTCTGCTGTTGTGCTTAAGGGGCAATCAAGTTGTGATGCGAAGATGGGACGACGAAGGATATTGGAGGATGCACAGATGTGGCGGTCTCTGGTCACTCTTCAACTTTACTGCAGAACAGCACTTTAGCTCTTCTGCTTGGCTAGTCTGGCTCCCCGACAACCGACGGATCACCAACGACGCATATGGTGGTTCGTAAGAAAGATTTGGACTTGGTACTTGTGGCCTGTATCATGATGCCAGTCTAAAACCAAAGGGGCTATGTGCTATGCATTAGACATAAACAGCTTTCATTCATCCCAACCCCTAAACGCCATACAAAACAAAAGTTTCTATGCTTGCGTCTTTTCTTCATTCCTTGAGGTTTGCGGTGACAAATTCCTATTAGATAATTAGTAAGAGGGGATCACTTTGGATGTGAGATAAATGAAGCACTTACAGGGAACTCCTTTTGCAGCGCGTTGGTGACGTTTTCCACTTCCTCAGCCAGACTTTGGACATTGGCATCCCATGTTCGCATTTCCTTACCGACAACAACTTCAGCTCGTCCACTGCCCTTCTCTCCAGAGGCTTCGCCACCCTCAAAGTACACGATTCTGTCAAGCTGGTCCATTCGACCTACTAGGCGGCCTTGTTCGATCATACGAGCTGTAGTCTCCTCCGCCTTATCGGCATCTAGTCCCAATAGTGATCCCAAAGCCTCGAATCGAATGTTTCTGTATAGCCTTGAAGCACCGAGAAGGTTATGTTCAACAACGGCCTTGGTGAGTACTGTTGACCCGTCGGAAGTTGTCGCCAGCTGATGTGGTTGCAGGCCCTCGGCAAACTTCTCTACCTCCTCAGGAGACAATAGCCGATCAAGGAACATCTTCTCCAACATACCAAACTCTTCCAACTGAGACGAGCGCTCGTCCTTGTACAGACGACCCAATGTACGTTTTCTCATGGGGCCTGCGGGGGCTAGGACAGCACACTTGATAGCCATGCTAAGGGTATGCACACGATCGTCCTCATCGATGGCGGGGAAGAAGCTGATTTCGTGATATCGTTGAGATGCCGACAAGAAGTCACGCTGAGCATCAAGAATACGGGCCTGGGACAACTTGAAGTGAAGGTTCAGTTCTTGATCGGAGACTGAGTGCATTATGTTCTTGAGCTTATTGATATACATCTCGGCGGCAGTAGAGTCGTCCACCTCGAGGTAGTTTCGTACGATTCGGACCCATGTTCGTGCCTTCTCCTCGTCGGTGATCTTGCGCTGGGAGCTATCCAGTGGGATATCGGCGAGGGTTTTGGCAGCATCGAGGAAGTCTTCATTCTTCTCGTGGGCAGTCGCAATGAGCTCTCGAAGCGTGGCACCGGCGTCGACGAAGGATGATGATGAGGGCTGAGCGGCAATGGTGTTGAGCGTGCGGTCTCCGACCTCGATGCAAAGGTCCTCCTCATCCGGTAGATCTCGAAGTGTCGCGATGAAAGATGCGAGAAGTGTTCGTGTGGCCACAACGCCAAGCGCCTGGCCGAAGAAAGAGTCGACGATAGCATTAAGATCTTCGGCGGTGGGTGGAGGCGAGAGATTCTTGAGGTTTGGTAGAAACTGCTCGTAGACCGGGGCCTTCTCGCCGGAAGCAGATTCTGCTTTCGATATAGCATCTGCGACTTGAGGGTTTGGCGCCATTGTTGTTATTCTATCTGAATATAAGAATAAGTTGAGAATCAAGAAGTGGAGGTTAAGGTAGCGGTAGCAGCCTAGAGTTAATGGATGGTAAAGTTGAGGCTCGCTGCAGGCGTCAGTGTGGAGGGGCGGAGGGGCAAGCAGGGGTCAGCTCTAGTGGGGTATCGTTCATAGCTTTCCCGATTAGCGCCATCATGGCTGAGGAAGCTATTAATCTTTATCCATTATTTGTTTGTTTCAATCTCAACTCTCATCATTATAATTATTGTGAAGCTGATACCTTGAGCTTTGTCACTGTTCTTACCAAGCTTGAGGGTAAAACAGCCAAGTGTGAAAAGAACTAAATAATATTCAGGTAGTGGCAATGGCAATATTAGACCACTTTGATACTGATACATCCAGTAATTAGCACATCTGCCTTTCAAGTAGTACGATTCGCATCTATCATATTGGTTGTCATATCCAAGTCTACTAATGCTGCCTATAAACGCAAAGGCTCAGCCTGTATACCGACTGCCATGCTCAAAGCCATGAATGCTGTTATGCAAAAAAGCCTTACACGCCTCAACGCCAAATTCAATTCAACCACCAACTTGCTGGTGAGTCATACACCCATCTCCTGTCTATTTGTTCTGCCAGAGCAAAGTTCGAAGCGAGTCAAACTCGTTACAATCCTTATAAATATACGTCATGCTGCTTCTCAAGCTCGACTGCAGGTCCTCGGGGTGATAGCGGAAGATCAACATAACCATAGCCCACGACAGCGAAGCGAAGGCTGGCCAAGCGTAATGGTTAATAGTGCTGTGAAGAGGCTCGGACGATACGACAGGGAAGCCGGCGCCGGGTTTGACGGCGATGCGTGCGAGGGCGAGCATGACGCGCGCAAAAACGTAGATGACGATCTGCTGGTTGACCGATGATATCTTTCCCGTGCGTTTCGATCGACCGCCAAAGACGAAGTAACCGCCGACAAGACCGCCTACGAAAGAATCGTATGTACCTGCGTAGAGTTAGGATCTGAGTTTCATCCGGGACAACGGCAATGACGTACCCTCCTTTCCAGGCTCTGCGCCAAAGTACTTGAGCGCCAACATCGTCAGCTTGTAAATGGTAGCGAAGCGCGCCAAATTGGTCGCATGGTGTCTGGTCGCTCGAAGGACTAGTTTGACCTTTTCTCGGAATCTGGATTCGTCACACGTTAGCTCGAAGTCGATAGGTTGCACGGGAGAGGTCGAGCGTACGTTCCGGAGCGGAAGAGGAATACCATCCTGTTGGACGTGAGATTAGCGATTATTCAGCTATAGCGAGGCTATAGGTAACTTACACCAGTGCGTGTGGAAACCGCACCTTGGTTCCGTAAATAATACCATTGCGCGCCGTCTTGACCAGTGATAATAGATCATGGTATTGCGGGTTCTTGACAATCTCCTCAAGCGAGGCCTATCCAAAACCAGTCAGCGCAAACTCGATCGCGTGTCGCAAGATAGAAAGTTCGTACCTTCAACACCTCTAACGAAGATGACATGGTCATTTTGTCGGTAGAAGAAACGTAGTCGGAGTGGTCGTCGCAGGGTCAGAAGTCGGTGGGTGTCGCAAAGAGCTACTCTCTCAAGGCATCGAACGTCGTTGTTTTGTTCCGTAGGTTAGATCTGAGGTGTGGAAAAGTCGGATAGGAGCATGGATTAAGTCGGATAAAGTTGGTAGATTCATAGGTTTTGAAGACGAGTCGAGGCGTCCCCAGACTTGATCGCATGGAGCAATGTCACCTGGGCATGAGCCTCGGATGTTTGGGCTTGCGCTCGGCTTGTGTTGCGGAGAACGGCAATATGTCCCCACTGGGGAAAGCACTACAGGGCCTAGTCACCTATGACGCAGGGGGATTTATCATTTCGTCCGCTGAAGTTGGTCTGTATTTGGGGAGAGTCAGTCTAAAGGCATTTCACATGCAAATCGATGGTTTAGCCAAGATCTGGGGAAGATCTCACGTAAGTTACATTCACATGGGACGAGATAGTACGTATATATTCATCTCTCTTTCTAGAATCTATAGCAATGCTAATGCTTCAGCAACTCTTATGCAAATAAATCCATTCTCCAAGGATCCCTGATAGTCAATTCCAAACTCCACGCTATCCATGTCCCTTGATCTATTCCCGAGAGACCCTCCCTCCACTTTGACCTCGGTAGACCAAAACTGTAACCGTGAGGCTCTGCTATGCATAACCACCAATACCATCACCACCATACTAAGCTGTGGTAATATATAATAGCGTTTGATAAATCCATCAACACCACCGTTCATGAGGTTCTCTCCATTTAACCTTGAGAATCTCAAATATCCTCCGCTCATCTCTTCCCTCAACCAACTCACCCTCGGTGACCTTGACTCGTTGCGGGCCTCGCATAACGTCCTTGTATAGACCACGTTGGTTCAATCTCATTCCTTTCTTGGAAGCCAACAATCGCATACTGCGATTGAAGATATCGTTGCCGGTGAAGTATAGCAGGGCAGCACCTCTCTCGGACTCAGGCACGAGCAGGAAATCGATGCGCCTCCAGACAGGCTTGTAATCATGGTCGTTAAAGTCGCTGATCTTGGGCAGCACACAACAGCCATGCCACTTACTCCCGTCGCTGGCAGACCGAGATGATGCTAGTCGTGCCACGAGAAATCCATCGGCTTCGAGGCGTTGGACTAAACTGTCGAGGAACGGCCGTAGTTCAGCTGAAGCTTCAGTATTCGATTTCGTGATGATAAAATCAATGTCGCCGGATGATTCCGCTCCTCTTCGGTAGCTGCCTCCAATAATGAGCTCTACTTCTGGATCAATACGCTGAGCGGTTTCCTTCACAACCGTGCTCAGAGCTTCAACTTCGCGACGAGGAATCCTGGTGTTCAGATCATCATAGTGCTCGATGCCCAACAACTGGTTCGGCGTGAGTTTAGCCTTCGCCGTCAGGTCGTCCAGTGTCCTGAAACCCTGCGCCAGCCAGTGTTGAGCCTGACTATTTCCAACACCATAGATTCCAAGAAAAAGCTGGAGTGCTTCGTCCATTGGCTCTTTCTGTGCGTACTCAAGCCTCTGCAATCGATCCGTTATAACAATTTCCTCGATCTTTTGCGCCAGACGGGTTCCCACGCTGGGTAATCGGTGTGCCTCTTCAGCAGTCGTGATCTTTGTCTCTTGGCGCTTCAAAGTGCTAATGACTTTTCTGTATGCGGTTGTTCGCCAGTGGTCGTTGATTCGGTTGTAATAGTCAGCCATCTTTTGTAGGACCTCTATCGTGCGGGCATTTGGATTCCCCACTTTAGCGTCCTTTACCCCAGAAGAGTTGCATGAAAATCGATCCTCGAAAGAGATGTCTTTGCGACTTGATCTCGTCTTTCTTCTTGACTTGCGCATATTGACTCTTTCGTCTTCCGAGCCTGACACGGACTGTCCTTCTGGTCCCATGTCTGCGACAGTCTGAGCATCGTCGTCATCTGCGTCTAATGGGAGGTCTTTATACTCCTCCATTATCTTGATGTACTCGGACAACTCGTCTTTATGATTATCTTCCTTTTGGGGTTGTTTAGCATTGCCAGCTTCTTGTGCAACTGAAGTAGTGGAAGCATTTCGGGAATGGGCCGCTTTACTACTGACGCTTGCAGGATGAGATGAGATCATATCCTCGAGGTTAAGTATTACCGGCTGTGAAGCCATAAGACCAGGTGTCTCGGCGGTTTGATTCCGATGAGGTGATTCTTCAATCCTTTCTGGAGTACCTTGAAGAGGGACATGATCCCATTGTTTTGAGTTTCTCTGAGGCGGCTTAAGCGGCAACGATCGAACAGACTCTAGAGAACTGCGCGGAACGACTGAGGACTTGTCATCTGGGACCGCCGGCTGGCCTGTAAGTTGGTACTTTTTCTGATTGTATTGAAGCAGTGCCTTGAACTGGATACAGTCGATAGGATATTCTTCGTTCACCACTTTAGGTGGGAGGTTCTTATTGGTTTGCTTCAACACGCCCTTCAGATCCTTGAACTGGATATGTTTCTCCACGACGATATGAGTCGCAATGCGCGGCGTTCGCACCCACGTCGCACCGAACTCGCGTGCCTTTGTAATGCGCAACCTCCTAGCCGGCGCGATATCGTCATCGGGAACGTAGTAGAAAGTAAGATCCTTAAATACCTGCTCGCTCTCTGGCCGCAATTTGATCGAAGACTCGCGCTTCCGCTTCTTCGTAACCAAACTTGGTGAAGGAGACTCGCCGACCATTTGGCCAAGAGTTCTTCCAGGGGCAAATATGGGCGTGGAGCCACTTCTAGGAAGCAGCCTTTGCGTCTGACGAGTAGAGTCGGGGATAGGGGTATCATCAACCAGAATAGCCTCATCACTTCGCTGATTCAAAAGCGTGCCGGTTCTGCTCTTCTGGCCCATGGCTGTCATCGGTGTGCCCTTGATAATCTTTGCGCCTTGAGCGGGTGCTGGTGTCGGGATCGAGGCGACCCTTCTAGGCGTCACTCTCGACTCTTGCGACTCATCGTTGGTGAGATCCAGCACCAGAGGCTTTTTCTCTTGAGGTTTAGGGGTTGGCTGTGGTTGGGGCTTCGGTTTAGGCGCAAAGAAGCTGCGGCTTCGTAACCTTTCTTGTTTCTCTCTTTCATCAAACTCATCATCGCTGTAAAGGGTCTGAATCCGGTTGAAACTCGCCGTCTTTTCTTCTAGTGCCCTTTCCTCTTGTGAGTCCATCATGATGTGCTTATGTTGTTTGTTGTTGCATGATGAACGCGACTATGAGCGCAGGGTCACCTTCATAACCAAGAAGATAACGATGGATGCCTTTAACCAAGATCGAAAGTCATGTGAGGAATAAACCAAGTGCAACGGAATAGCGTAAGCTGTTCAGGTTATTGTTCCGGGTAAAAAGAAGATGTTCGATGTTCACGTTACGACCAAGACTTCCCCATTGCTGATTGAAGATTCAAGGTTGTTTCTGATTGGCTCACGTCATGCATGAACCACTGAAGTTACCAGGCTTCAGCACTAGGTAAATTGGGTAAAGACCCGCTAATTCATCAACGACCATGAACGTGATTATTTCTAATGTACCTAGGATGATAAGTCTTGTATTATGCTAATTTATTGGTATTTTTTGTGCCCAATATACACCACAAAGAAACTCCTTACTATACAGCCAAACAATCTTGCTAAAGCGGTTTGAAAACCGGGGTATCTATAACTCAACAATCCCAAATCATGGCGCCGTTAGATGCGTATAAATCGACTCGACACACGGCTCTTTGACGCTGTTATGTCATGAAATAAAGCCTTATTCTTCTTATGTAATGTCCTCAAAGTTGTGACCTTAATGGGGAAATGCTACTGGAGCATGCGCCGGTTGGCCACCAAACATGCGAGCGTCGATCATGGGGATATGGTTCTTCTCGTAGTGATGAAATGCCGCAGGATCAGCAGAGTATCGGCTTCCGGATTCGTTATCCATGTCGCTGACGACCTCTCGGGTGAGCTCAACATAGTCGTAGGCGAACTCTCCAATCTCGGCATCGTCAATGCCCTGAAGCTCAGCCTCGGAATCGACGCGTAGACGCAGCCCAGGGATGAGATTCATGAGGAACAGAATGAGACATGTGACGGTGAAAGAGTAAAGGCCTCCGCAGACCGAGTCAGCAAGCTGGTATCCCATCTGAGCCCAGTGATGCTCAACCCATCCACCCTTGATGTGAGAGTAACCGTCGAGAGCAGCGATATTTGGGCTGGCGAAGAAGGCGGTGCAAATATTGCCGATGAGACCGCCAACACCGTGAACGGCGAAGATATCGAGGGCATCGTCGATTCCGAGAAGGAACTTGACCTTGGTGGCGTAATTCGAACCGGCAGCGCCAACAGCACCAAAGATAACAGCAGCCCAAGGAGGGACATAGCCTAAGCTTTTGTTAGTGCACTGAATATGTGAGACGAGGTTATGGAGAACATACCGGAACCAGGGGTAATGCAAACTAGGCCGGCAACAACACCAGAGCAAAATCCAACAGTGGAGAACTTTCTCTCAAGGCGATAGTCCAAGAGACACCAAGTCATTCCGCCGACACAAGCAGCTAGGTTAGTAACAACAGCTGCCATAACACCACGAAGGTTAGCTGAAAGGGCAGAGCCAGCATTGAAGCCGAACCATCCAACCCAAAGGAAAACGGTTCCAGTCACGATATGAGTAGCATTGTGAGGGCGATAGTTTAGCTCATGTGTTCCATGGCCACTACGTTTGCCTAGCATCATGGAGTAGGCCAGGGCAGCACTTCCAGAAGCGATGTGAACAGGGGTACCTCCAGCAAAGTCCAAGCCGCCCATCTTGTTAGACCAACCATTGGGGTTCCAGGTCCAGCAGGCGATGGGGTCATAGACGACAGTGGCCCACACGAAGATGAAGATGATGCAGGGGAGCATTCGGCCTCTTTCGGCGACGGCGCCAGTAGCGAGAGCGACTGTCAAGGCTGAGAACATGCCCTGATAAACAGCGAACATCATATCGGGCAGATGCGCCGAGCCTACCGAAGGACGGGCCAAGACATCGCGGAAACCAAAATTGGCCAAGTCACCGATGAAGGGACCGGCTGTATGTGAGAATGTAAGTGAGAAACCCCAGAAGAACCATTGAAAGGTTGTTACTGCGGCACTCATTACAGAAAGCCATATAAGCGATAGGGCTGATTTGCGACGAGCGAGACCTGAATAGAAGAAGCTATAGAGAAATGTTAGTGTGTGTTAAGGATTTTACCGATAAGAGAGGAAAAAGACTTACCCAACGCCTGGAATCATTAACAATACTAAAGCAGTGGCTGAGAGCATCCACGCGATATCTCCGGCCTGCGTTGCGGGCGCAAAAGGTCAGCTTGCGGGCGTTCAAAGATACTGGGGACCCACTGGCAGTCTGTCTCTCGTCTCGTCTTACTGTGAAGGTTCTCATGGTGAGAGAAAAATGTGAACAGAGGAGAGAGAAGAGCAGAGCCATGAGGATAGGGATGAATAGAGTCATGGGTAGACTGATTGTAGAGTAGAAGAAAGTAAGGAGGGAGACTCACCTTGTACCAGATATTGACATCCATGGTGAGCGGGTCTGCACCTATTGCTCCTGTACCGTTATACTTGAGGTTGGTTGCTCCTCTGGCGTCACCATCGCCTCCCATGGCGGCGACGTGATTTCTGGCTTGGGAGGAGTGATATAGAAATAGAAATGCCAGAGTCGAAGGATTGAAGAGCGACAGGGAGGTCAAGGTCGAGACTGCTGAGGTTGCACGACGTGAGAGTGACATGCTGGGCAGAGGCGGAGGAGGTAGGTAGTAGAAAAGGGAGAGACAGGTCAAATAGAGGAAGCCCAGAGATAAGAGATTCGCAGGGGGGGCAATCCGATGCGATTGGGTCCTGTGGGCGGTTTTGTGGTGTTGAGAGGTTCCGAATCGAATGTGAGAGGAGAGACTGTCACTGTCACTTGAGATTTTGGGCGAAACTGGAAAGGGCGCGATTCCGGTTCAGGCGGCCGAAGGCAGTGAGACTGGGGGTTGCAGAGATAAGAGATCCCTGGAAAGGATGTGCGCTCCAGGTTTTAGCCAGTAATAGTCTAGAGGTTATGGCTGGGAATCGAATGAGCTGAACTTGGCTGATGTCGCCTTTTGTCCCTGTGAAACCCCTGGAGGCTGGCTGTTTTAGAGAGGGTAGGTGTGTGAAGGAGTGAGGGTGAGTTCTGAAGATAAGACAAGACAGACAAGTCAAGTCAAGTCAAGTCAAGTCAAGTCAAGTCAGGTCAGGTCAGGTCAGGTCAAGTCAAGACGCGAAGAAAAGGGTCCAGTCCAGTCCAATTCAGTTTAAGATCCTGGTAGAGGCGTGACGTTTTTTTGGGGCGAGGCAATTCTACCAGGTAGAGTTGGACGTGGTGACAGAATAGTCTCCACTGAGCCCTGGAGGCCTACCGTAGATGTATTCTGTCATGTCTCAGTGGGGGTCCCCCAGACTTAACCCAGCACAGTGGGCGGGCGCTTGCCGATTCGTGGTGCAGTACTGACGTCCCGTCTTCAAGTCTCGCCACTCCTAATTCGCTCTTACCATAAACTTCATCTACACAAAAAGCAAAACACAAGGAATTGTCTTTACGCGCGTTATCCCAACAGGGCCAACATTCTAAAACTCTACCTTGTTAATCTTTACCCAAGATCCAGACTTGATTCAATATCACAACGCCATCTCAATCCGTCAGGAATTCAATCACAAACCTATTCCAGTTCTAGCCCTGGATAGAGACCCAGTTTCCCGTCATGCAGGTCCAGGAACATCTCCTGCAGCATCAAGTCTTGACTATCTCGCTTCACTATCCCAAAAAGCTTCAGGTAAAAGTAAAGACAAATGGCCACAAAGCTTTCTTGTAACATAGCCCTGCCCACTATCATGACCCCAGATCTGTACTGATAAGGCCTCTCTCCCTATACCCCAGATACTTCATTTATCATTATGCTTCCTTTGGGCCGAGTGCCCCTGAATGCTTACAGGACACTAATGTAGATCTCATGGCGTTTGATCTTGTTCCAGTCATTCAAGAATCGCATCTTCGAAAAGGAGTTACCCGATACAATAGTATATATGATACTCTACAGCTCACGTCTTTGTTCGCATACAATGAGATAGATATTCTATCACTCTTCCTTTTAGTTTCACCACTTGGAAAACTCTCAGCCTCTCATCCATCCACCTTCCCATAGAAAAAGAAAAGAAACGCCAACTCGAGTCAGATATGACGAAACCACCTACGACCAGCCTCACTCAGGGTTTCTCTGGTTTCTGATAAGAATTTTCACCTTGATTGGCCATGCCAAGTGTGGGGGGACATCCATGATCCAGCCTCAGCTTCAATAGACCAACGGTGACTCGTCTCTCAGTGACCACAAACATCAATGCGTTTCTCATCTGCACCTTGGGCTTTATTTCCTTCCTATCTGGTATTGGTAACCCTAACAGTATGTTTCTGAACTCGTGCTATTGGGCTCAAAATTGCTTTTCCTATAAGAACATGATGTGATATTCGACATGTCCCGTCTCATCACCCTTCTGATTCTCCCTTCGCATAAGATCGCAGACGCCGTCAGGCTTTTGCCTCCGTCAAAGGGGTTCACGATAGAAGCCTGAAGGATATCTCGCATCTCCACGGAAATGATAACGGTATCATGCACCAGCTTTGACTAGAGATGTAACCCACGGCTGTGATAGTTCATCGATGCACTGCCTCGGTGCATCCTTTGATGAACTCGAGTTGACGTATCATTGCCTAACGGCAGATGAAGCTTCAAGGATCAAACGAAACTCAATGAGATGATACTGATAAAGGCAATGAAATTAGTAAAGAGGAAGCATTGTGATGCATTATCTTATCTGAGAAGATGCATGGACAGATGCCCCTTTTCATGCAGCAGGTTGAGCACGGCAGTTACTTTACAGTATAACAACTATCATTAATAGGTTTCCCTTCACGCACGATCACAGGTAACTCAGAGTTCTTCGACAAGCTTATTGTCCGAGACTTCTTTCTATTTTCAATGCTCATGGCTATGTTTTCGAAGCTTTGTTTCACTTAAAGGTGGTTCATTGTCGCAGTTTGTACACTCAGTCAGCGATAGCAAGTATGGCTGAATGCTTCGCTTGTGATTTATGCAAATGTAAAGCAATCTGATCACGCTTCCTAAGGATACGAGACTCTTGGTTAATGTCATCATGCCAACAATAATTTATACCCCTGACTTAGTTTCACAAGAAGCCTAGGTACCTAGGCTGAACATCCTGTGAAGATGAAACTTAGTTTCGCCTCTCGCTGTGTAGTGTCTGAACCAATTTATTTATATCGGGAGGCTAACTGTGCTGGAATATTGCCTGTCCCAGGGCCACGGCAGCCGAGAGAACAACGGTGCAGAAAAGATAGAATGCCGCGACTCCAAGCTTATGGAAATACCGCACGCCCTAAAGAGGTTTCTCCACAAGCTCCCGTCTTCTCTGGTACCACGCGGGTACAAAGTAAGGTGTAATGGCGTAAATGGCCTATTTCCAAATTAGCCCATGGTTCTCCTTGTCGTTTTCAGAACTTACAGTCTCGGCGATGTCAATGAGTGGTGAAAGAGCCGAGATGCGAACGAGGGTATCGAATTGGCCGATATCACTCGCCAGCCACAATGAAGGCCAGCAAATCCAGCGACCGGTTTTGAAGCAAATCAAAAGTTCTATGATCGATCCCACAATAGAAAGACTGATAGCGCCCATCGTTATCGAAGCCCATGGGCCTGGGCCTTGACCACAAAACGCGCAGCAGTAGGTTAGCATTCCAAGACCACACATTTCAATATCCCATCGCTAGAGTGTATCAGCGGAGGTATAATTTGTTGGAGCCTACAACTTACAGTACGTCTTAGTGGCTCTATAGTTCCCAGGATTGTGAAGGTTATTAGGACTCGTGCTGCCATCTGACAGTAACTGGACTCGGAATTCACCCCAAGTCCAGGCAATTCGTCACTGGTAAACAAAAGTACCAAATTGATGGGGTAGAGTACACCTATGTGCTGTTCGACGAGGTGAATGGCACTTTGTTTTATAGACTCTATCCGTCCGATAGATGTATTTCGAAGTCTTCGAGCAGCAATGGCGTTCAGCTGCGCTGTTGTATTCGAAAGTGTTGTATCTTGAGGGGGCATTTTATTCCTTGGAGGTATTCTATTTCCGTTGGATTGTTGCGCATTTCCATTGTGGCTCGAGTTGTTCCTATTTTGCTTTCCGTTGGCGTTGCCTTTGTTTCTCCTTTTCCTCCCTTTCTTCAACTTGCCGTTGCCATTACAGTTTCCGTTGGTGTTTGTGGTGATCGGGACCGCTGCCTCCAGCTCATAGACGTTAGATGGAGCAATGTTCTCTAGCTCAGCCGGAGCAACATTGCCGCTGAATGCTCCTTGGTCCGATCGGTCTTCTTGTTTGGCCATTTCTCGTGCTTTCAGTAGCCACAGCGTAAGGAAATAGATAGTCAGACCGATGATGGGACAATGAATATCATCGATGAATTCGTGCATGAGTCCACCGTCAACAAGGCTCCTTCGGATCATGGCTAGAGGGATTGTCATAAGCGACAGCGCCCAGTTGAGAACATGGTACTGGAGAGACAGCATCGTGGTCAGCCAAACTTGTTACATGAGTCAAATGGTTGCAATGATAATCACAAAAGATCGTGAAGATACTGGTAGAGAAATGAAAAGTTAACGACTGAGCCTATATTACAAGAAGAGAGACGTTGGTTCTTTTTAATAAAATTGAAGAATGCAAACATGTTGACCAACGGTGAATAGTGACTTCCTAAAACATGCCTGGTGATAACCTCAATGGCAAGTGCACAGGTCAAACAGAAAGCAGGAGTAACCGTCCCCCATTACACTTAACATCACACGGACAAACGCCAGCAATTATTGATAAGAATTATTGATAAGAATTATTATGGATGCATATTGGAGTTCAAACTCGATTAATATACAAAAGTTGACTTGTTCATTTGGCCATTCTTCCCTCTATTATACAAACCAGCGGATTGCAAACACCACAAATGGTTTACGCAACCGCTCACCAATAGCCAAACAAGGATACAAAACATTATATACTTAGCAAACGACGTCCCTTTTGTGAATCGTGTTCAGTGTAAACCAAGTATCAACTGATCAACAGACTCGTCCCAAATGCTCCATTTTCCAATGCCCGCGTATGTATGTGAGATGCGGTGATGTTATGGCAAGAATAGGTTCCCAACAGAGTACTCCAAGACTCGTCAAAAAGCCATGTAAAAATGCGCAACCGTTCTGGCTGCTAAGAATCATTACCAAATAATGATAGGGGTGAAAACAGACAACTCCGGGTCGCTATATGCAGTACGGGCACCAGCTGTAAAAAGGGTGCTCCCATCATTATAATCCAATCGATGTGGTCTTAAAGTATTTTCGCGATCCTTCTCTTTCAGACACTGCCACTAAGCGTCTTGAATCTATCCTCAAAAGACTTCATTTGCTCCTGCTCGAGGAGTTTTTGTAGGCGTCGTGTTTCACGAACAGCAACCTCTCGCTCATCTTGGAGAGTCAGGACTTCGATCTGAGCTGTGCTCATTCTGGCGACGACATCCTGCATCTCCTTATCGGCGTCCTCAAGAGCCGTTTCTAGCTCAGTCACGCGCTTGCGGAGCATATCCATCTGCGCGGCTTCCTCGAAAGACTTCTCAGTGAGTTGAGGGGATCGTAGCGAGCCAGGGAATCGAGGGGATAGAGGGCTGAGCAGCGATGGCTTGCGATTGGCTTGGAAACTGGGAGATCGAGGACCAAAGCTGGCGTTGCTGCTCATGCGCTGAAGCTGGGCATTGTGAGCATCGCGAATAGCGGCGATCTCCTCCTCATGACGGTTAACCCTTTCCTCGGATGCTGTCTGAGCAGCGACAAGTTGGTCCTCCATGGACTTAAGGCGAACTTGGAGGCCAGCAATGCGATCCGAGTTACTCTTGCGAGCGGAGTCGCCCCGGGCAACAGCATTAGAAAGGCGCTCTCGGAGTTGTGCGTTGGCAGCGAGCTGCTGCTGGACTTGAGATGCAAGCTCTCCAACCCGACGAGCGGAGTCGTTAAGTTCGTCTGCGAGAGCGCGTTCACTCTCAATGGTTTTGCTCTCGTGCTCGCTCATGGTGTCGTACTGGCTTCTGAGACTGTCAACTTCATGCTTGGCGGCATCGCGTTCAGAGACTGCAATAGAGAGGGTGCGCTCGAGTCGCTCGACAGCAAGCTGAGTCTTCTCGTCAGCTCCAGTCTCATGCTCGAGTTCCTTGATGCGCTCAAGCGATTCAGCATAAGCGGCTTGCAGTTGTTCATATGCCTTTGAAAGCGACTCAGATGTTACTGGGGTGCTTCCGAACGAGTTGCTACCAGTGCTAGAGCCACTTGAGCGAGCGAAAGAGGGAGGAATGAGGATATCCTTCTCCTCCAACAACTCCCGAAGCATAGAGATCTCCTGCTCGGCCTTGTCGAGATCCATCTTGAGACTACCAAGACCGTCCTCTACTTGCCATTTTTGCATGAGAGCATCCTCGGCTCGGCGTCGCAAAACGTTGATTTCGGTGCGAAGGTTTGAAATCTCTCGCTCGAAACCTGCTTTTCGTGGGTTTGCTCCAAGAAGCCTCTCCCGCTCGGCCTGAAGTAATCTGATCTTCTTCTCGTTTTCACGATTTTGGAACTCTTGACGATCGAGAAGGTTCTTCAAGGCGCTGTGGAGGGCATCTCGTTGAGCTTCAACATCCTTCAATCTCTCAGAAAGAGTTTCCCTAGACTCAGTCTGAACATTCTTAACGCTGTTGGACCTAGAGAGGCCTGAAGGACGCTGAGCACGGAACGAGCCAGTCGCAACCGAATTGGAACGAGCAAGACCGCCGCCGAAACCACCAGACATGGCGCGAGACATGCGGTTGATCGACGGTGTAGGAGAACCAGATCTGGATCCGCCCCGCATAACATCATATTCTTTCCTGAGCATCGAGAGTTCCTGCTGCATCTTTGAAGATTCATAGGTCAAGTTTGCGTATTCAGCAGCCTCGATCTCGAGACCCTCAACACGAGCCCTGAGTTGAGGGACAACCTCGTCGCGAAGGTTGTCTCTCTCGCTGGTGGCCTCGTGGAGCTCCCCTCGAATAGCGTTGATGAGGTCCTCAAAGTTGTTCTTAACAACGCGCTCCTCGGACAATCGCCTCCTGAGGTCGCCGCAGGTGGTCTCGAGGTCCTTTAGTCGGCCGCTGGCATCCTGGTTATTCATTTGGGCGAGGTCGACCTGCGACGCCTTCTCAGCAAGCTCTTTAATCTGCTGATCCAGCTCTTTTCGTCGTCCCCTCTCATCTTGTAGTTTGTTTGTGAGTTCTAATCTTATCGAAGCTTTCTCTTGTTCCGACCTCCTTTGAACCTTTTCAAGTTCCTCTCGACTAGGCTCGGCCTCGCTCATCTTAGCCGAGCTATAACCTGAATCGGAGTAATAATCGCTAGACCTCTTGCCGGGAGCTTGAGGGTTGCCAATTTGTTCTTGGAGACGGTCAACTAGATCTTCTAGATCCATCTCGCGCCGAATTGAGCTTGCCAGCTCGGCGCTGATGGCTTTTAGCTCGTCTTCCATTTCGTCGATTTGCGCGTAGGCTGGGGACTGTAAAACCGATGAGTATGAGTTACGATAGGTCAAGATTTCCGTTAAGCTGGCGGTATCTTCTTGAATGGTGGATTGAGGGTTGCTAACCGTATCATTGGCTGCGCCGTATTTTGATGGTGATATCGGCGAATACGCAGACGAAAATTCCGTCGCAGAGGGTGAGGGTGAGGGGGCTGCCCAGTTGAACAAAGAAGCAAATGGGGAGTTCTGGCCTGGCGATCTAGGCAAGGGCTTATTGAGCTGAGGTGATGTGTTTTGGCCCGATGGTGTATTGGGATCATCCGGGGATTCGTCGTAGTTCGCAACGTCAATTGTGACCTTGTCGAGCTGGAGATGTGGTGGAGTTGGCTTTGGAACAAACATGGGAGCGGGAGCCAGTGTCGGTTTGGATATAGTATGGTCGGATGAAGGGGATTGGGCTCTTTGAGCGTCTTGTTCGGCCTGGTCCTTCGATTCTGTTCTCTCGGCGTCTTTTTGAACGATGATGGTTTCTTTGTCGCTCGAATCAATCTTTTGGGTCTCTTTGTCTTTCTTGTTGTATTGGTCGTCTTCTGTGTCACTCTCATCAAGGATAGTTTCGCGGGTGACGTCTGGTCCAGATTCTGATTTCGAATCGGATATCAAATCGTCATAGCCATCCAGGACGTCTGAAAAGTCGGAGCTAGATACAGTAGGGCTGTGTCCTGGAATGTTCTGTGTTCCAGGGGTTGTCGCAGCGAGGGACGCCAGGTTGGCGTTAGGAGCTCTGTTCAGGAATTCGGGTCAGCAACAAATTCTGCAAGGGAAGCGAGGGGCAGTAAGTTGGTCGTCTAAGACACCAAGACAAAGAGACAAAGAATTGAGTTAAACGGCACAACTTACTGGGCAGTTGGCGGCCCGTCGCGAGAAGCGGAAGAGAACTCGTAAAAGGTAGGACTGTCGATGGAACAAGGTCTAGCGAACCTCTGACTCGGCAATGGCAGGTCAATCGGTGACGGCAGTGGTGATTCTGATGACGAGAAACGCAGAGCAAGTGCCGATGCCGACGAAGAGAGAGGTTTGCGCTTGATAGTCCCAAACGAATGAACAGAAGCGGAAGGTGACGAAACAGAGTCGGGGCCAGAGTCGGAGGACGAGCCGGGCAGGGCGTCGACCGTTTGAGATCGAGCGTGAGCGGCAGAAGATCGCGGAGCAGGCGAGCGAGAATCCTCCTTTCCTTCTTCAATAACTTGTCGAAGTTGAGACGACGAACGGACCGAAGCTGAAGAAGACGGACGAGAGTCGGCGTTATTATCGACAGGGTAATAGTAAGAATCTGAGGTTGCAGCAGAAGTTGCGGATGCGGATGGGACGGTGACAGGAGGTGTCTTGGTATCAGAACGAGTATCAGAAGATGCAGAAGGCTCCGTTGCTCCAGACCCCGGAGCAGCAGCCAGGGCGGGTTCCATATTTGGAAGATATACCGACCGTCCTCGCTACACCAAGAGCACACGCTTCGTGACAAGTCTTGGGGCTTGGGCTAAGGCTTGAGCGGCGGCAAAAGAGCGAAGCTGGTGTGTACAGAAGGTGAGCAGCCAGTGTGTGAGGTGTGGGGGTGAAGTTGTAACAGAAGAGGGCGTGTGCAACGACACGACACAAGCGCAGACACCAGATAAGTTGTGTATGTACTTTGTACAGGTGGTATAATCTGTACAATAGAGGATGTCTTATCACCGGAACAAGGCGTGCGCGTGTCGGTCAATCATCAACAGAACGGGTGAGGGAAGGAGAAGAAGAGAAATTTGGCCCCTGGGAGACAAACGAAGCGAAGGGAACAGGAGCATGGAAAGAATGGAAAGCTACTGGAGCGATGGCTGGGCACCATGCACGATAGTGGTTTAGGTAGTCCAGGCGGTTGATGTTCAGGTCAGGGGTTTGATAATGAATAGACGGCTTTGGCTTTCTTTTTTTCATTTGATCTAGGCTTAGTCTGGGAAAAGGGGCATGGATGATGACGAGCCCCTGCACCACAAGCGTGAAATCCCCGCAAGGTCGAGGTCCCGTCAGCGTCTCTTCAACTGGAAGGGTAGTCGATCATTACAGTAATTATGTGAGGGGCGACTTGCAGGTCAAGTGAGGGTTTTGGGTGGAATGGTGAGGCTTAATAGTACAGCTGATATTTCAAGCCTTTGACGTCTGATGCATACGTGAATGGTATTGGATCGCGGCAACACAAAGAAGCAACCAGTAAAATTCAACAGTCGATAGCCGCGCGATGAACCAGTAGAAGCAATTCTGTACCTGAAAGGTTAATCAACCAATTGCAATTAAACAACAAGGGTACTTCTGGTGAAGGTGGTGACCAACGGAAAAGGATGGGGGGATTTACCGTAAAGTACCTGCACTAGCGCCTTAACATGGGCGCTACCATAACAAGGTCTTCAGGGGTAGTAACCTCTAACCTCCACTGGGTTATCTCATTGATTAGAGATGATACCAGACCAGATCCAGTCGTCCAATCCAATCCAATCCGATTGTATGCGCCGCGCAAAGAGCGGTACGGCAGTCAATCCATTTCAGGCTCTTGATCCTTCCAAATGGATGACTGCATTACTACCTTCCAAGTCTTGTAAGTTGAGACAATCGCTTGTTGGTCGCTAATATGCATAAGTAATAAAAATCCCCTATATCTTCATCTCGTCTCGTTGGCCAGACTGGACCAGAGAAACGATCTGATCTGACATGAACCAACCAATCTGCGATCAATGCCTCAGGTAGCTCATATGCTCAATATCGTTCAATGGCCGAAGATGTGATTAGCATTCAATTCAACGGACTAAGCTTAGAGCAAGGGTCAATGCCCAACTTTAGAAGCTTCAAGGATGACCTTGTTCGAGCCGCCCTCTTTTTAGAAGACGAAGAAAGCACTGACTTGTTGTTGCACCAAGGCGCGTAACTGTATCCATTTATACCTACGGAAAATTGTGTTACCGTTATATTAAAAGGCGGCGGCTATCGAACGTTTCCATGATTCTGTGCATATGCAAGTAGCCATACGTCACCCGGTAGAAATCCTTTTTCTTATTTCTTTCGTTTCTTTTTTTTCTATGCAGAGGCTTTAGAATTTTCCGAGTCCGGAAGAAAGGGTTACTTACTGCATATGATAATACTCCGTCTTGTATATCTGTCTAATACCAGGACTACCTTGATTTCTCCAGCAACACATTCAGCTCAACCGCCTTATGATCCAGGGGATATAGCGCCCCTTGCTTAGCGTCTCACGTGCTAGACCAGGGGGTCTAATGAGTTGTGGAATAAACCACGAATGGTTTGCATTTAGCGCCTAGCAAATATGGACATTTATGAAGCATTGTCAACTCTGGACTCACTCCTTTCACTACAGGACAGTACAGTAATTGTGCTCTTCATTAAGCGCTCTCCAAGTAGCACCATCTTTAGCTCTGTATTGACGTGTTCGATACCAAGTAAAGATCGTGGATCGAGTATCTATTGCGCCATGTAAACCGCACATGTTTCAACGAGTTTTGATCACAGGGTGCCCCCTTGTTGTGCACCACATGATGGACACAACTATTCATTTTCAGGGTCCTACCTCTAAATCCCGATCACCACTGGGTTGAACTCTATTGCACTTCTACAGGCAAGGGCATCGGCAGTCAAGTTAAGGGTACAGTAGTATGACGCACTATGTGGACGCTCTATCTATGGATAATCCTGTCTTGTCACAATCGTGACCATTGATAAGGCCTACTGTGCTGTGTTTCACGAACCACAAATAATTCAACACCAGCTAAACATCGTAGTCATTTGACATGAACAAGACGCACATCATCAGCCTAACAAGGGTACAGGGTACCTGAACTCAACTGCACTTGGGCCTGGCAAATCAACTTCAGGTTTCCTGAAACACTCGCATCCAGTTCAAGTGGCACGATAAACTGCCGATCTTTCCAACTCTCCTACATCACTGTAACTCTTCAGCTTCATCACAACGGGAACGTCCAAGAAGAGAAAAATACCCTAATCGCCCAGCTGTCATCATTCTTTGACCCCCCACTAACTCGAAATTAGGTGGCGTTTGGAGCATCAGTGTTCGTGCTGAAGATCGATCTTTTTTTTTACATTCACTCCTTTTCTGATTGTAATGGCGCTATCGTTGCTGTTTCGACTACCCAAGTCTGGCGCCATCACATCGTAATTTCCCATGGGGTATGGGGATAGGCTGCCTCTTTTTGCGGGAGATTTAGTCGAATTGTTGTAGGGTATTCATTCACAGCCTTTGAATCACGAATCATGATATGCTCCCAATGCACAACATAGGAGACGATGAGCTACAAGCTTGATAAGCGAATCGTAGCTTCATGCTAGTCGAGAACTTCTCGTATTGATGGTTGGGTTCAGCTGGAGGCGCGTGCCTTTGATTCCTACTGTAGTACGGGTTTGGCCATGTGTCGTCCTTGTTAGTGAGACGTGAAGTCATAGTTATCGAAAACACTAGCCGAGACCTTTGACGAAGCATACGCATCTGTGACTGAATAATGATGAGCACCACCAGTTCGGAAAACGGGGAAGAATGTGTACTGAAGAGTTTTGTTGGTGTAAGTCAAACTGAAAGCTTCTGGCCAACTGGTTGAGACAAGCCAACGCGAACTCACCGCTGTTAAAGAACGACCAAGCAGAATGGTTGCCAAAAGATGAAAGACAGTTTTTGTTCTTTTCCTGTCCTATGACACTATATCGTGATATAAAACCTATTCAGCAAAACCGGGCAAAACGTCCGACAACCAATATTAACGCCGTCTCTGCTCATCAAAGACTCACGCAACATGCCCCTTGGGAAGCAACGTCCACTGTCCTCCACAAGAGCACTTGCGCTGCTGCGCCAGGACAAACGAAAACCCAGGCCTGGTCCCAAAAATGTCTTCCATCACAGCAGTACACCTCGAACATCGTCTCCAGTGCTTCTCGGAGGAGGGTCTGATCTGCATCCGTTTGAATACATCCACGTACACCATACCCCGCGCTTTCTTAGCCGCTAAGCTGCGCTCGTCATCCTGAACCTCAAGAAGATCGTAATCTGCAAAGAATAGTCGGCCCGGGTCTATAGCATTTCGAAACGCCGGAAGGTCTGTGGTGAAGAACTTTTTGATGATCTGGAGGAACGCTGGAGGGGGCGTCGACGATAGAAGCATGGCAAGTTCTATTTGCACACGGGCCGACCTTATTGCCACATCAATTGCCTTTCCCTGTGGCGGGTTTGCTTGACTCTTGACAAAACTAGGGAGGAAGACCTGATAGGCTTGTCGGATCTCCTTGCTAAGCTCGGTGAGAAGACTTTCGACTTCCGACACTTTGACAAGCGCCGAAGAAGTTACCTGCTGCATTGCCTGGTAAGCTTGTTGTAGTTGAGGGGCTGCTCTACCACCACCAGTTCCCTCAACGACAGCTGATTGTCTTCTGTAAAATTCGATGGCCCGGCCACTCAAGCCTTCCAAATGTGCCAGTCTACGGCACACTGCTGAAAGGAATCCTCGGCTGGATGAGCTCATAATGAAATGAAGAGCAACGTTGTTTTTCTTGTGAAGATAAGGAGCAACTTCTGCAAAGCGCTCCCGAGTCAATAGTTCTTGGAAATGGCTATCGTTCATGAGCTCAAAGAGAGAGTCCATGAGCCAGGCGATCAGATCAAGTGCCCACTTTGCACATCCAACAAGTGTGCCCATAACCTCTGTATTCATATAAGCAACTGCCAGTAGAGATAAGATCATACCGGTCATAACTTACCAGGTTCATCCAAAGGACTAAGCTTTTCCCTGACTGTAACAGGTGTGTTGCTAGCTATAGTAATAAGGACGACCACGTTTCGGGCATTCAAAAAGAGCATCGAGAACTTGCCCTGGAAGGATCTAGGACTGAAATCTCCACGGAAACCGAGCGCGTTCATTATACTTAGGCAATACTGCAAAGAGCCATTTCGTACAAGCGCATCGTGATGAGTATCTTCTGAGTAGTCGACTTGGATTTTAAGTATTCTTATCAACTCGGTGACCCAGTCTTGGACGAATCCTACTTCGCGTGAGTGGCATGGAGAGTGAGTACTGGGGGAAGCACGCACTCTTCTTTGATGTATAAGGCCTAACAATGGCAAGCACATCATCGTAGTTGTTCTGGTAGAACATCGCTGGCGCAGCAGTGACGGATAACGCAGCAATGCTTCCAACATAGTGAGCTGTAGTTGATTAGAGATGTTGTCAATCAGTAACATGAACAGAACCTACCGTCTTGCATCGAGTTTCCTATATCGCCGTGAGGGTAATGTAACTTGTTCCATTTCATTTTGCCATCTTCGCCCATTTGCACCATTGAGCAATGAGTGGGTGAGAAAGCGATCTGTTGGCCTGCAACCAGAGTTAGTCATGGCTATAAAGATTGATGGCGCTTGCTTACATGGGCCCTCATCTGCAAATGTCCAGCCAACTTGTCGAAGGTTCATAATTTTGCCTAATTCTTGAGTTGTGTACATCTCGTCGAACGTCAGCCGATCGCGGTACTCTACTGTACCATCTGCGAAAGCGAGGACCAGCGTTTTTCCAAAATTGAGGGTATGGAACTCAATGACAACTTTGTTGGATGTGATGTTGGAAATTTTGCGCATTTGCGTCACGGGAGGCAGTTCTGAGGAAATGCTATTTCGTCTGCTCCCAAGCTGCTCCCAAGCTGACGACAAGCTTTGCCGTTGCTCAACAACCTCCCATCGATCGAAAACAGTTTGTGCAACCTGATATGACCCTTCATTGGGAGTACGCGACCTTACTGTGACAACCATGGGTGCCGAGGGATTCTTTCCAGTATTATCCAGGACAGAGGGAAGTACCTCGAGGTGAGAGAGTTCGATCATGGATGTGTCGAGACTAGAGTCACCGGGACCACCTTGAAGCCAGTTTGCGGTAGCTAAGTGTTTCTCAACTAGAGACGGACTCAGGGTTCCTGGGACCCTCCCAGGGGCTTTGTCCGGTTGAGCTGCTTGACCCCATTGAATCTCAATCTTAACGAGCCTCAGCTGTTTTGCAGTCGTGGCAAGGGCAAGAAGCAAGTATTCTGGTGATTGTTAATAATAACACTCAAGTTGGGTTGGTAATGAGAGGAACTGACTCTTTTCAGATGCAAAAGCTGCATGTGTGATAAGCTCATCGGACGCGCTAATACTTTCAAGCTCTATAGTCGTTTCTTCAATTCGACCGTTTGCCTGTGACCAAAACATCCTCAGAACACCATGCGTGGTGATAGTCAGTAGAGCACTCTTGGCCGCGGTAGGATGAGATGGCCCCCCATGGTGAACGAAGGAATTTTCATATGTGTATCCATTTCCCTGTTTATTGGCCGGCCCGTACATGACATGATACGGCTGTTCGTGGTCAGTAAACGGTATTGACGGTGTTGAGCGGGAAACTGTCGGGCAGCTCGTACCTGCTGATTGTTAGGCGCAACAGTGAGCCAGTATGAACCGACGACGGTATGGACATCATCAGTTGGATCAGCATCCCATTTCCTTTGGGGAAAAGGATGGTTAAGTGAAATCGAAAAGCTAACGATAGTAACGCGACCAGCAGCATCAATCACAGCCAGGTCCGGGCTACTCGTACCGGCCCATAGCAAATGAACTATGGGAACTGTTGGGGTGCCCTTGACAAAAGGACAAGTGGTAGGCTCGCTCAGATCCCACGAGCCATCTTCTGGAGACCTTCGTAAATAGCGAAGCTCGACATTCTGGCCATCGGTGGTGATGTTGGCAATTGAGCCTGTCCTTGACCATGCCACTGCTCTATTTAGTGTTAGCGGTTTGATCCATAAACGTTGATGAGTGTATGGTCTCGTACTGGCAACAGCCTCGAATTCTGACATCGTCCATCCGTTGCTGAAGCTGCTTGCTCTGGGCCCGGCCTGACAGAGAAAGACCAACGCCATCGCCAAACAGATCATCAACGTCATTGATGTCGACTGGCATGGGGTTGTCCAGCATGAGCGGCATCTTTTCCGATGTCATGGGGGGAGTACTAGGGTATCAAGAACACTGAAAGTTTAAGGTGAGGGAGCAAAACAAAACAAAACAAAGACTAGAACAAAAAGTTACATGAGAGGAGGTAAGATTTAGTATCACGAATTGAAACTCCCACTCAGCATGATTCAGCCCTGCAAATTACAGTGTGATAAAGTATAACGCGGGAAGTGGATGAATAAAGCTTGAACCCATCGATGTTGAATGAGTTTCTATGGGTGAGATGGAAAGGCTGAAGGTTCCTCGAGGCTGAAGCATGAGGTGTTGAGATTCAGCCTTTCTTATTGGTTAGAACGACTCCTAAAGTGGACTCGAGCTTGGATCCAATCAACGATATGTCGCGTCGTCCAATTCACGTGTCTTGTCTCGTCTGATTCAACGACAACCAAAACAATCAACTCTATCAATTATTGCTTCTTTGTATGACATTGTTCAAATAAATGATAACAGTGCCCCCTCAATACATTTTGAAACCGGATCTCATTGCCGAGTGCAACCTTTGTCCGCTGGCAGTCGCTTCGGCTTAGACGTCAACCTACCCAATACAGCCCTCACCGTCTGCAAGTTTGCCATTCTTGAACGAGAAATCTTGTTGCAAAACTATTGTGCTTCCTCCTCTGCATTTGAGTCTATGAACGACAATTGGTTACACAGGAGAACCCATAGATCAATGCTGAGCCAGAACTCTCTAGCCAGAACTGCATCTTGAACTGCCTATCATGGTGTTTCTTGCATGGCTCAATTTATCGGACGGACTTATTCCTTCTACCGCACATGATCATGCTAGAAGTTGGCTCTTGTTCTCAGCTTGACATACCGGGAGTTCCCTGCTCAGGCCACGAGATGTTGGCTCTTGGCTTTTTGAGCACTTGTGGTTGGGAGCCATAGTTGGCCCTCGCACAGGAATATGGAGCCATTCTTCCACCACAGACCTCTGAAAGCACGTGTACGATGGATCTAGTATATCTGTATCATCTCATATGCACGGCAGCATGCTGTGGCGTCGAGAAGCGAAGTCTGAAGCCTGTATCCGCATCCTATCGTCTGTGCTTTCTCCCCTCATGTTGTGGTCCCTACTCCGCCAAACAGTTTCAGGTGTATGTATCTGTACAACTAGACTACACTCGATAATCAATCGGTGACGGTTAGTGCTATCTCCATATTTTCTACACCGCACTATCTATCTAGCACATATCTGGTCATTGACCCGTCCAGCTGAGAGTGCGTTGTCTAGCTGTGCCGTCTTGTAGGAAGGAATTATAACTAGGCCGCGCAATCCGCATTTGGATAGGCCGGACTAGACCGAGCATTGGAAGGTAATCATTCTGTTTGAGAGGGGCGACATAAAGTTCCCACAAGTGAAAACTGGCCAGCCATATTGGTCGAACAATTGTTGGTTAGTTACTTCTTCCATGTTAAGTACAATGGCATACCATCGACCGAGACCGGGCACTTGTAGGGATAACTAGTTGCACCGACTTATACGGATTCTTGGCTTGCCGTCCCTGCTTACTGCGCGTACCAATGAGTGTTAGCCTCGAACTGGGTGATTAGCAAACGTACTGATCTCGATATCTGTACTAAACTACCAACTACAACGTCTCAGAACAGACTGTAAAGGGTCTAAGTAAGAACACAGTAAAAGAATGCCTACTAGTCTAGCAGAGTAATGGAAGTTGGAAATACGACGGTTCTACATATCATATGGCACTCGCTGTACTTCGTACAAGTGTCCTGGAACAGTCACACTAGGGCACATGAGTTGGAACTGCATGCTATCTATTTGAACAACGCTGTGCAACATATGGCAGCATGAACTCCGAAATCCTGCACAACCAGCTGCATTTGTCTGCTTTCGTCACTTTGTGGAATTACCAAGTTTCTGTGTCTTCCATCTCCGGGTTGTCGAATCTCTTGAGCGGATCTAACAATATCGCTTCGTGGGGCTTCCATGTTCCAAGGTATTGGCCAAGACGATGATAGAGAAGACACAACACCGTTGATACTTGATGTTGCCCAGAACAAGGTACGTCTGCGGCACGGCAGATGTGCGTCCCAGGGGTTCAATCACTTAAAGTTGAAGACGTTGACGTTGGGCTGAACGATGCTGTTCTTGTAAGCCTGTCAGCCTGTAGTTGTCCACTTAACTCGGCGGCCTCGCCGAGGATCTTCAAACCCGATACGACGTGTACTCGGGTCAGATCCCCCAAAGAGATATTACACCGACGGGATAACTTGCAGTCAATATTTAGGTGATTCAAGGGTCTTGACCGTCCAGTGGTGGCAGCATATCGCTTAAACAGATTTGAACGGCCAGGAACCCTGCTTGCCAGATTGTATCAGCCCTGACCCCCTGCATCATGACAACGACAGCGTTGCATGCGAATCTGGCAACTGTAACTGAAAGGGACAAGCTAGTTGAAGTCTGGCAATGATGAGCATCAGCAACATCACAAGATCTTGCCAATTTGGTCCCTTGTGGAGGTGATGAAGTTGACAGCCTGACTGACAGGGAGAGGCAAGCTGGAAATAGACTACGGCCAGAAGCTATGATAATCGAGGTCGGTAAGACGGAGTTCGGCCAAGTGAGCGGGCATGAATATTAATTAACTGGAGGGTATCATTGACTGATTTCTTATCACCGTTGATGTTGATCGACTGCGGTGGGTAATAAGTACAACCTTGTTTCCAGAAAAAGAAAGGCACTCTATTGTGTCCCCGTGGGAGAAAGATGTTCGTGATAACTTAACTCAAATGATATGATCCATTGCCAGCTGGTGTTGCGTTGTGCCGTGTTAATACAGTACACGTTGTTCATCTTGCAATGGAACCTAGAAACGTGGATCTGCAGATGTTTGCTTATTAGGGCGCTTCAGGTGTAATCCTCCCACTGTACTCTGCATGCATGCCTCTGTGCTGTTCGTTCATGGAGGATAACTAGGTAGGTACTAAGGTACTCAAGTCCGATGAATTACGGGTTTTTGTTTTAAGCCTTCCATCGAAGCCGCGCATTGGTCCCCGTAGCGCTGCAGTAGCCAAACTAACACGAACTAACCCGACCCAAGTTAGGGCTTGTTACAGTGAACAAGATTCCCAGACTATGGCCATGGTGATACCTAGCTCGACTTCGCACAGGCTGTAAAGATACCTCAGTTTAGTTAGATCGGTCAGCATCTTCACACCCAGTCAGGTACATGTATCGTTGTAGTGCAGTAGTCTTGAGCCTAACGAACGACTGCCCGGAAACTTGGGACTCCGGGTTGCATTGCTAGCCTCCAGACTAGACAGGTTGGCGTTGCTTTTTTGTTTTGTATATACCTGCAACAAGTCAATTGGTGACTGCAATTGCGAGTGGGTTGCAGGAACGGTGAATCCACCGCAGTTCTTTTTTCCTGTGTTTATTATCACCGTCGAGTTGCAGTAGAGCTGGAGCCACTGCAGAGCTCGTAGGTACTGTACTGTATTATACTTCGATGCGGCACTTAAAGTGAAGCTTACAGGGATCGAGGGTCGAAAGCTGATGGGACGGACATCGACATATTCTGAAGCACCACAAGGCACCGCACCGCCGTGATTCTGAGCAGAGGGCAAAAAATGGATGGATCCTTGACTGGAGTCTTGCCCACAATGAGTACGTAGGCCACAAGAACAGCTCAGCTCAGCACAGGACACGGCACGGCGCGGCGTGAGTGACACCTGGACTGAGCTTCTTTGGATGGATGGGTTCATCATTTGAACCGTTATATTATGTATGGGGTAACGCAGGACGTTAAGTTAATTACCTACCTTAAGTTATCTACGGCCTGACCTTGCCAACTCCTGTCCCATGCCTTACCGATAGTAGGTATCTGTCTACTCAATTATAGGCAGGTACTAGACGTGGACAATTGACCGCGTCTCATTCTCGTCTCCTTTCTCTCGTCGGTTTCTCGGCTTCTCTCTTCTTTCTTCTCTCTTGTTTTCTTTTTTTTTCCTCCCTTCGTCGTATTATATGCGAACTTCAGGTACTAGCTTGAAATTTTCGACGCCATCCAAACGCCATAAACTATCCGTACCATCGTCGATTATCGATTTGTCTCTCGGCCTTTTTTCTTTGCTTTCGCTCTCCAACGCTCGACCCGTTGCCCGGAAGCTAATTCTTCTGACCGAGTAATTCTCGAGTGATTGGTACCGCCAAAGAGGTACCTGACGTGTAGGATTGGATTTGGCGCCGCGATCTCGCTTCCATCCCATTGTTACCTTACTTTCTATTAGCTGGGCTTGGCCTCTGTCTAGTAGAAGCGCTGTATCATTTAGTCTGCCTCTACTGTTCAGTACCAGTACCTGCCTCGGCCGAATTACCGTATCGTACTTGCCGTCTATTTACGGCACGGCACTTCTTTACGAAGGCTTTTGGAACTAAAGTCGTCCATGACGATGGTTTATACAGGAAAGCACGAGAAACAGTAATATCTTCCTCCCAACCATCGACCGTTGTACCTCCCGACTCGACTCCTCCCAAACCAACACTTGACTCACCACAAGCACTCTTACAAATCTCCCTTGCCTACCATCAACTACAACCCGATCGAATCAACCGAGTATCGAACTACCACCCAAGACAAGGGCATCCCAAGGGACGGTGCCTGCGGGGGCCAACTTGACAGTAGTGGACCTTGCATCGCCGTTCCTTTCCAGTTCTTCCCATGATCAGCGCTGATTAGTTATCGTTGGTCTCATCACCACTCCCTGTCAACGTCTTGACAACCCTGCATTGTGCTGCGCTGCTTACTGCAACGATATCCTCGACTTGGACTTGACTTTCGTCATGGGCCAGGGGGATGGACTCGCAGCGTTGGATTTGAGGCTTCGGTCAAGCGTGGATCAATGGCCAAATCGAGGTGTAGAGGCGGAGTCTATTGACAGTAATAGCATGAACCCGAGAGATAGCAGCAGTGTCTTCAGCCAGGGTCCAGATGCCTTGGATGATATTATGAGCTTCCTCGACAGCGAGACCCTCGACTCTCGTCCTGACAGTCTATCTCAGTCTTATCGTCTCTGCCCCAGGCCTCTGCACCATTATACAAGCCAGCCAAATCACACAAACCGTCGCATACCTGCAGAATCCTCGCACGCACATGCATACGGCTCCCAAAACATGCATTTTCTACTAGAGCGCCCAAAGCCACCACTGCAGCCGCAACGCCAACGCTGTGTTCCCACAAAGCTCGACACTAGCGATCCCACGGATACCGTTGATCAGAACCACGGCCTCGGTGATCTCAGTTTCTTGCTGCCTTCTCGCCCTATGAGTATTGCGACCACCGCTATGACGACAACCACTATGAACGATGGTTTCGAGCCTCACACACCATCTGGACTGGGTTTGCATCGCCGATGGCCGGAAAAGGAACAAGTAGAGTTGCGGATCCAGTCAAATACTCGGCCTGTTCGTGACAGCACACGATATAATTCGCAGCAGTATCATGACCTACTCAGTGAAATCGATACTGAATGTCTTTTTCCTGACGACGCCTTCTCTACATCAGATCGTCGACCGTCCTCTTCCCGCAGTCATCTTCTCCATTGGCGACGCAATCCAAGTGCCAGTTCAGATCCCAAACAACCAAGGGTCTCTTCTGATGATCAACCTCCAACTTCTGATAGTCGACCTTCAGCAACGATTACAAGGGAAGAATTCGAATCTCTTCCACCAACGATTCAGCGCAAAGTAAGTTCGTTCCTGTCACTGTTATGTGGATTTTATGCTTTGCGTTCCATATTTTGTTTCTGCTCGCCTGTCTCGATACGACTGTAAGGGAGTAGCAGGCGAAAGTCTAAACCGCTAAATATGCGGTCAACGGATTGTTGTTGTCATTGCCATGCCAATCCGTCACTATTCGATCACTTCCTTTTCCAAGTGATGAACAGAGTTTTGCACTTCGACAAGCGTCCTTCCCCTTCTCCTGTGGGTTAAGTTATCGAGTCCGGCTCAGGTAGAGCGGTCCCGAACCATCATGAGTTTGCAAGGTTAATTCGACCTGCATCTTGGGATCCTCTTTTTGGACCTGCCGGGGCTAGTCGCCCGCCTAGCCATAAAAAATGAGAGAAACCAGGGACCTTGAGGAGCCGGGGAACCGTCAGGAATCGCCAACAGAAGCCTCCGGTCCACCGTACGATTTACTGGCCTTGCCCTGTCTGTTTAGCCTGGCGAGCGGTGGCCGTTCTGGCGGCTCCACGCACTCGGTGGGCTCAGTGCCTAGCCATTGGTCAATTCCCCCATGTTCTGTCTTCGAGCCCCCCCCAGCATCTTGCACGAGGCCCAGCATTAAGCTGAGCTCCTTTTCACTCAGCAATCACATCGCCCAACCCAAAAGGCGTTGTGATGGCGCCCTGGACTTGCAGTTCCTGGACGATCCATGCACCAACATGCTTGTGCGCCCGACAATTACCAGGCGTCATACTACCAAGACATGCGACTCCCGCCCCACGAGCCCTTTAGTCGACGGCTCACTGCCCTAGCTCTACCGCTTCGTTCCTGAATTGAGACATATCCATTCCGATTCCAGTTTTGCCCCTCTCGTACCTTGAGAACTAAGGAGTCCCTTTTATGACTTATGTGTTTTATGTTGTTCTGTTTACTTAAACTTTCTTTTCTTCACTTCGCTGTGTTGCTTCGTACTAATAAACATCTTTCCCTTCCAGTACTTCTCAACTATCGAGCGATCCCAATTAGCCCACTCTCCCGACTTAGGACGTCATCAACGATCCGGGAGCATCGGACAAGATCAACTTCTCACCCCCTGGTCATCACTCCCAAAGCCTAGAAGGAGCTACGAGCACCAAGAAAGACCCGTTACTTCGGATGATTCTTTGCTACACTCAGATCGTCCGCGGGTTGCTTCTACAGACCAACGATTCTACGCCAATCTTCCTGAAAAGATAAAACGCCGGCATCTCACTGACGAGGAGCTTTTATTTGCCTACCAATCGCAGAATTCGCCCTGTGAAGTGAAAGAAGTGCTGTCAGAGAAGATTGACAGCGAACATCAGTCACCAGACATCATGATGCAGTCTCCTCTCCCCAGTCCCAGGCTATCTGGTGGCCGACCGCGGTACTCTAGCATGCTGCCACGACAAAGCGACAAGTCAACATCAAGCTCAGAGACTAAAAGACCAGATTCTTTTTACGATAGCTTTCGGTGGTTGGATGACGAAGAAGGATTGGATCTGCGTTTGTATCTGGATGATTATCACATCGGCCTGCGCGAAGAGGTACCGGTTCCAAACAAGAGCCGAAGGCCGTCGTTTCGTCGTCACATTTCCATTAACAAGCTACCCTTTGGGAGGCCTTCTATGAGTGGCGACAGATCTGGCCAAGCAGTTCCACAGTCTCCGACTGCTATTGCCCCGTCTGTTTCACACAGCTCAGGTGTTGGATCGCTTGGCCACGGCCGAAAGAAGTCAAGATCCCGAGCGTTGTCATTGATATCCGCCAACAGACAAACACCTATGGCCTCTCCCTTAGCGTCTCCGATTGACCCTGCTGCAACTTACTATCAAGACCCCGAGGCTCGCAAGAAGCTACGAGAATGCCTGGCATCACCACAGAAGTTCGATGAGGCCATCGAGTTCGGATTCTTTTCCAAGGATGGAGGGTCAAGGCCTCAAACAGGAGTTTTCACTAAGAATGCTGCTCATCAAGACAAACTACGCAGCTTCTTGGAGGATGACCGTTCATCAAAGTACAGCGATGATGCTTCAGCAGCCGAGCCTGATTCTCCCAAGACACCCCAGCTATTTGACAGGGCGCCTCGCATTCCATCCTCGAGAAATAGCGTCGAACACTCTTCTCGCTCAAAGATGGATAAATATACGCCAGACACAGCAGCGAGCCGAGAAATGACGCTCCGCATGACTTTGACGAGACCGGATCTTCGCCAAAGCGAGGATCAAATCTATGGCTGGAAGCAGGGCAGCAGTCGCGGGGGTCCAAGCCGTGACGAACCTGCCTTGAATCCAGCCATGCATTCTCGCGATGGAAACCCTAAACAGAGCATAGAAAAACAACTCGCTGCTCTAGATCAGTGGGAAGATCACCAAGAACAGGACACTGGCGCCGTGAAAAGACTCTGGAATCGAGTTAGGCGATCGTGATCAGCCATACAAAAAGTCATTTATTCAATCTCTGAGCGACATTGATTCATTCCTTCCTTTTGTCATATTTGATTATCACGAAATACCCCAAAATGTTTAATTGCCACTATAGACCTATCGTTATTTCACATTTGCTGTTGCTCGGTTTATACACAGGCATTACACTCGAGAACAACAGTCTCGTTTACTCATTGGATGGAGTTGAGGAGTTTGCATCCTGTCATTGGCTACTTGATTCTACATGTTGAGCTATTGCATTAGCACTTAGGTTTTGTTTATAGTTGCAACCTGCCAGCTGGCAAGCATGGTGGAAATTGGATGCATATATTAGTCATATAGTTGAAGCTGAATAGAATGTGAATATGTGGCTATCACAAAGCCACACGAATCTATCTGGACTTTCATCCGTTTTCCCTCCAACAACTACTCATTGCATTTTGTGACCAGTCAAGTTAGCCAAGAGACGACTGCGCTTCCCAGACTGCTTTCCATATAATACCACATGTTATGCCCAAGCACTTGCATGCATCATCCTTTGTCGTGCAGATAACAAGGATATCGCACGGGAAGTGTGATTGCGATGCGCCCGGCATATGTCACTAAGCTACGGACACTACATACGGAGTGCCCTGCATACATTTCGGAAGAGAACAACAGTTTGGAACAAGCGTCCATATGCAGTCATCTGCCCCTGTCCTCGTCTGTGTCTAGAACAGTTCATGCAAGTCTTAGTCGACACCTTGGACTAAACTGATAAAAAGCAACAAAGATCTTCATCAAATCAAAGCATTTGGGCGCGTCACCTGTGCGTTGCACACAAGTTGGATAGGGGAGCGGAATAAACATACATGGTATAGGTATACGGGAAAAGCAAAAGATCAATGACAACAAGAGCCAGTAGACAACGAACGGCAAACATGTAGTAAAAAGAAAAGAGAAAAAGGAAACTCCGGTACAGGGAATCGAACCCTGGGCTCCGCGGTACTGATCTCTCAGATTATGAGAGCGCGAAATGTTAGCCACTACACCATACCGGACGTTGCTTGTTGAGAGAGCTTGCCACTGGTGTCTAGAAGCGATCTCAGTAACTGGACCAGTCCTCACTCCAGAAGTGAAAGAGTAGATAACCAAAAAGAAAAATAGATATAGTTTAATTATATCGTGCTGTCTGCCTCCCCTTCTTCTCTATATCCCCAATATACAAGCACTCGACTTGTCAAAAAAGACCCCTCATTCCATCGCTTCATCTTTTAGGAAATAAAAGAAAATGTGTCCCAGTAAGACACCATATCATCCATCGTACAGTTCAGTTCTGATCCTCAGTTACCCATCATAGCTCGTACAGTCGCACGCCCTTAAACCTCCTCATCACTCTCCTCGCCAAGCAGCTCACCCTCGTCATCGTCGACCATGGAATAGTCACCTCTTCCTCGGGCGAAGCTATCCCGTGTAGTGTATCGTCTCGACCAGTTGCCACCTCTGCTTCGGTTTGAGATACGCTCGTAAGCTCCAGTGGTAGTGCGCCATAAAGAAGTGAGGACAAGTGGTAGAGAAGCAACAACGGCTGCCAATGCCGAGACCGCAATAACAGGATACTTAATCCAAGGCTGCTCACTGTCGAAGGTTGCGCTGTTATCACCTAGGCGGATCTGACCAAACTTTCCACTCCAGTTGCGATAAGCATACCAACCAAACGCGCCTGCAACTCCGATAGGAACAACGATAGCAAAGAAGATGCCCCAGCCTGAAGCGCGATGCTTGCGCTCGTATTCTTCCTCGTGCCCCTGGCAAGGCCATTCTTCGCTTGTCTGGTCCAACTCTTGGCCGCCCACGCAGGTCGTCAACGGAATGCGTCGATAGGCTGAGGACCCGTACCAAGTGGTTTCGTTAGGATGTTGGCTACACCATTCCTGGCGTGAGAGAGCTTCATGACCTGGAACCAATTTGCACTGTCCATGGTTGTCAGGCTCAAAATTGTATGCACTGCATCATATTAGCTTCTGTTGTTATTGTTTGTGGGCAATGAGGTCACTTACCATTCGAAGTCTCTTCGGGTACACTCGCAATTCTCATACTCTCGCAGGCGCGACATACTCGCTTGGTTGTAACACTTGCGACCTGGCTTCTTTCGTAGATACTTGGCCTTGTGCCCGAAAAGACAGTCGTCCTTCTGAAGAGGATGTCTGGGGGACCAGAGGTCATAGTCCGAAGAGTCACCATCTGAGTATTTACAGGGCTGGTTCGCAAGCCCTGAAAAGTCTAAGTTGGCTGCGAACATCTTCTTATCGTCCGTTCGGTACCAGACCAGAAAGTTTCGGGAAGTTCCACTGTGAACAGATGTCAAGTCTTGGACAGTAACTTCTTTCTTGCTGAACTCGTAATCAGTCCAAGTCTTGCCTTCGTCGATTGAGTACGAGACAGCCTTTGACTTGACAGCGTTTCCACGAGTAGCGCGTTGTGCGAGAACGATGATGGAGCCCTGATCACCGTACTGCCAGGTCCAGACACCCTTCTTAACGTTTTTCCATGTGATGCCGCCGTCAGCCGACATGAAAGTGTCAGCATCCTTGATATTCCCAAGGCTTGAACCAATATTTCCATAGGCGAAGATCAGACCAACGGCCGTGCTTGCAGAAAAGGTTCTGCCCTTATCCTCGCGTTCAGTATAGTGGTGTAGGTGAAGGGCACAGTTGCCGTCGCCCAAAGAATTGCATGAGTATGACTTTCCGTTGACATCCTTTGTTGGGGGTGATAGGAATGTCCACTCAGCGCCATCGTTGTGGGAAATCTTGGTCTGGATCGTCTTGGCGGCCTTCTTGTCGCCAGGGTTTGCAACAGTATTGATTAGAGTGACGCCCTCAAGACCAGCAACCTTCTCAAAATCTACATATCCCAATTCGTCGGCGTTGACATTGGAAGCACTGAGGACATATGTGGTGCCGTTGGAATTACTCTTGATGATTGAACCGCGACGGTGGCCTTCGGAAAGATCGGTGGCGACAAACAAGTTGACGGCATGGTTAGAGCTGTCAAGAACGGTGTACAACGATGAGTGAGAGTCGTGGAAGTTATCAGGGAAGCGGGCTGATTCGAATTTCTGTCCATCCATACTGGCAATAGCTTGCAGTCCAGCCTTTTCTTTGCCACCTGCGGAAACCTCATCCGTAGCGAGAATGAACTCATTCATGGTAGCAAAAGCTGCCACGGTGCCGTTATGGATGAGTTTGTCGTCTGGGGAGAAGTCCTCAATAGTGATGATGGTCTTGTCCTTGTCAGGATCCTCGTCTTTATGGGCGAGGCAAACAATCTGCTTCTGGGGGCGGAAATTGAAGGCGGAATTTCCTGTAAACTCGCACTTGGTTGCATATCGCAACAGGGTTTTCCAGTTGTCACCACGATCAGTGGAGAGCGAGGCTTCTGGGTAGCAGTCCTTACTTCCTGAAATATCATCGCAACGCTTGCCAATCCAGATCATCCAATCCTTCTTGTCTGGGTGAAAACTCATATGAGCAGAGGGATCGGCGAATGGTGCTTCAAAACTGTGGAAGCTATGGCCACGATCAATGGTATAGATGACCTTCTTGGTCTTTGTATGGAAGAAAGCAACCTCCCTGAAATGAGTGTGGGGATTGATGTTGAGAATATCCTCCTTTTCGAGGATGAGCTTCCAGTTCTTGCCATGATCAGAGGTGATCCACAGCTTGTTCTCGACCTCCACAGTGCCGTCCGGCAATCTCTCGCCCATCGGTCGAGCAATGACAACCTCATCTGCTGAGCTGCCAGAATCGACACCCATGAGATAAAATTTCTGCATGTCCTGTCCCTTGGTGCCTGAGAACTCGTTCTCCTTAAGCGAAACTTCACCGCTGGCTGGAGTACCAGGTGTTTGTCCATCACCCGAGCTGGCACCATCAGAACATTTGCGTTCAACTGGGTCATCCTTCTGAGCGCCACTCTTGCGTGTACAAGTGTTTCCGGGGATAAGTCGCCAACCAGAGGATCCTTTGAACGACTCCTCCTTGCCCTTGCAGGAACCGTCAGGAATGGGAATAGGACCGACCTTCTTGCAGACCTTGTTATCTTCAGGGTCTCGCTGGAAGTTGTAGTCACATTCAAAATCGGCATCGGTACACTCGCAGTTCTCGATAACAGGCTCGGGGTCGCGGAAATCTGCTTTCAGGAAGCAGTCTGCTGACTTCTTGCGACGGTTGTATGTCTGTTTGTGGCCCATGATGCAAGTAGCCTCTCCCTTGTCGTCAACACGAGCATACCACGACTCCATGTCCTTGCTTTCGCATTGGCGTTTATCCATACCCTCGAAGTTGATGGCAATCATATGGAATGCCCTGTCCTTCTCACCAACAAGCAGGAATTTGAGACTTGTAGAGTCTTGGGTAGTTGTAAGAATGACAGGGCGGACCTTGAGGCCATCGGGTAGCGGGGCAGACTCCCAGTTCTCTCCATAATCCAAAGAGTATGAGACTTTGTCGACATCCTCCTTAAGAGAATCCCTAACAGCAACAAGAATGCTACCTGTGTCACCGAACTCGTATTTGTGAGGACCTTCTAGCGCTTTTTTCCATGTTACGCCAGCATTGTCGGAAATGTAAAGGTTGGAACTGGCAAATTCGCCAAGAGCTGCGCCAGTGTTTCCATTGCCCATCACAAGACCCGGGGCTGGGCTTGAGAAAATACGACCAATGTTGTCGATGTCGGTCATCGAGTGCAGATGGATGCGGTCCTCACCCGCCTTGACCGGTGAAAAAGTCCTACCATCATCAAATGTGATTTGAGTCACCACAAGCTTTTTTACACCCTTTTCGTCGACATCCTTGCCATTTTCGACAGTGTTGACCAGGAAGACACCCTGTATCCCGCTGATCTTCTCGAAATCGACGTTGCCCTTAACATTGCGATTGGTATAAGGGACGTTCTCTGTAAAGTATGTACCGTTTGAGTTACTGGTGAAGATAACACCCATAGGAGAAGATGGGTGGGAGGTCATGACATCGACCTGAATGCTGTAGTTGGTGCTTTCAAGAACAGTGTATGCTTCTTGGTTAATCTTATGGGAATGGTCATGACTGTCGTCCGTTGGGAAAACGGCCCGATGCCATTGCTGAGCATTCCTTGTGACGAAGAGTGTCATCTCATCGCTTCCAACGGATGACGAGGCAAGGAGAATAAAGCTTTTGACTGCTGCAACACTAACGACGCCGGTTACATCGCGGTGACCATCTAAGCTGGGCTCAAACTCATCGTATTTTCCACCACTGCCCTTGGCGAAGAATTTATCAGACACAAGCAGTCTCTGGCTTGTCTTGAATAGACTGAGGGGGTCGGTGACAATGCATAGGATCCTGGTCTTGTCCAATTCGGCATCACCGGTGGTGAATTCACGGTTCGCTTTAGCCCACCAGCAGCCTGAGGTGCTAGGACGCAACTTATTGACAGACTTAAACCCATCGGTAGTGTATGTTGTTTCTTCGTCGCAAAAGATTCCATCACAGTTCATGCCATTGAAGATAATGCGCTTCGGATCGCCGGCATGGAAGACTAGGGTATCTGGCTGGAATGCACTAGGCATCGAACCACTGTTGAACTCGTTCCAGGTTTTACCACGGTCTTCGGTCTTGTAGTGCTTTCGATCTTTGGTGAGAACGAACGCGGTTTGGGATTCGAAGGGATGGAGGTATAGGAAGACTGCGCTTCGGTCGGGGATTGTGGAAACTTGCGCCCATGTTTTGCCTGCATCGTCGGACTTCCAGATATTTCTCTCTTCGATATCTTGGAAGATCACAACATCACTATCTTCAAAGTAGTTGAGGTTTAGAGGAGGGTGTTTGGCAACAAAGGCGTCGACCGTCGGCTTGTCCTGTTTCGCTATCACCGCTGTCCAGAGCAGTGTGAAGACGAGGGCGCGCCATGAGAATGCGGCCCATGCTGAGGACCTCATCATTGCGGCGGAGCTTAAAGTAAAGGTATCATGAAGAAGTCAAACGAGTCAAGGGGTGCGAGGATCTCGCAAATTCGGAGAGTTTCGTGTAGCAGTGGGATCGTAGGTGCTACAATTTCGCTTTCGAGGTCGTGTTCAGGTAAGATGTTGATGCAGAGCTACTTGCAGGCAGGACACTTTGCTCCTTACGAGTTACGAGGCACGTCAGCAACTCAGTGAGGCGACAGCTGTTTCGAGTACCTTGGTGTGGCGTAGCTCCGCCACACTGGCTGTTACACGTCATTGGTCGTCACTCCCATCTTCGAGGTCAAGGTTAGTGATCGATCCTCGTGATAAGTTGCACAGAATCACTAATGTATACCGAAAAGGTGGGATAATAAGGTTTAGGATGTTATTTATATGTTACTTGGATCAGAAGAGTTGCCTTTCATTAATACCATAGACTGCATCGCGTAGCTTCAGTAAACAAAATGACTTTGTGGTGTCTGTTTTGGGTAAATCAGATAGTCGGCATTGATAAAAAGACGTAGTGCACTTTCGTGCAATGATAGGGTGAATGGATGTCGGAATTTCGCATGCGTACCTTTACACAGCTGAGGTAGCTCACCTGATTGAAGTGAAGGGAGAGAATACTCTACTTTGAGCTGAGAAACACATACGTATATTAGCCTCTTATACCCTAGAGTTCTACGCCAAGGTGAAACTTGAACCCTGCAAGCCAACAGAGATTCAGTAAACCCAGAGGATACGTGTCATAAGGGGAAAAAAGAACTGACATATCTTCAATGGCGATCATCATCTTCTAAAATGATTGAGAGCAACGTGACCCCACGAGAAGAAGCCATCTTCAACGTCCAAAAGGCTTCTGTTGGTTGCAATAACGAGAAACTGATTGCCAGAAGCTCTCTAAAAGGAAAAGCGCTAAGAAGCTGAAACGCTGTGGAGTAGTGTTGCGATGTGCCTGTCCCCCTGGCCCTGTTCCGGGAATCAGGCTAGGTCCGTATTTTCCAGGTACAATACATTAGTTTTAGAAGCTGCAGAGGCTATCTAAGAGGTCGCATTGGCTTGGCCATGACATAGGCAACCAGCCTCTAATCATGACACGGGCGGAACGAAGCACAATATATAGACAATGCATTGACAAAGATCCGACTACAAGATACTATTCGCCAGTACATACCCGGAGAGCAACCCCAGATGAGGGGCATCGTTAATGACATGCCTGCAAAAGCTCGATCTTGGACGTTGGAGTTGCTTAGCATTCTCGAAAAGGTAACCCCTGCTATTCATTCCTCTGAGCAAAGCCGACGATAACGAGATCAGCCAAGGCGGCATCAATGAACTCTTGTACATATGGATCTCGTTATGTGTAGTATCTAATCTATTGTGGGAGAGAGACGTTGGGATGATTAGAGGTGATGCTCTGATCAAGGGTTATGAGAGCGGCCGTGCTGGTTAACCAAACCCCGCGGCGGGTCTCCTGGGTTTCATGGTTGACTTGAGGGCCGTGTTAGATTCTAGTGCCAATACGACATCACCTAGACAAACAAACTAAACAAAGAAAGCAAACAACAGTCATGGTGCAGTAGATGAAGAGGCTGTAGCTAGACGAAATCTGATATCGGGAGACCCTAAAGCATGATCAATGCGCCATAGTACATCCGGAACCTATGAGTCCTATCGCGAGATCATATGGAGCGTTCCTGAGCCACAGCGCAACTCAATTCCTTTTAGGTTTGCCCTTGATAACGACTCCAAAAGACTTCGTCATAAGGGATCGTGTGCATGAATGTTCATGACCTGTAAATGGCAGGTATCGTAAATGCATCGCTTCAGACCAGGGCACTTATCCCTTTCATTTCCCCAGCTTGTCCTCAGATCTAGCCAAGACCAGCAACGTTTGGTTCTTGACTGCGCCATCGACAAGCATCCTAGATTCCTCGTGCTAAATTAGGGAGACGAGGCCCCTTGTACAAGACGTAAAGCGTAAAGCAAGGGGGCCATCGCATCCAATTCTATCGAGCTAACGTCAACTAACAAGCAGGTACCCCCGCTAAGATCCTGCCCGTCTTCACTGCAAGGTACCTACCTACCTGTATTGTGTTGTCTGTATTGTAGGTAGGTACAGTACCTTACTCCACGTGCTTGTTTTGAATCCATCCGTGTTTTCTTTCTTCCCTTCATCTGTCGGCCATCTCCCCAACTTGTTTCTCTCATTATCATCTTCTCTTCTTCTTCTACTTTGGTCGCATCGAGTTACGGCTTTTGTGTTCACTCCTTCCATCATCAACTACTTAATACACCAACAACGATCCTTGCTATCCACAGCCCGCATTCCCCTCGTGATCGTCATGGCGGCCACTTATAAGCAGTTCCTAGCTGCGCCCAGCTCGTCGCTGCTGGCTGACACCGCGGCGCTGCACTACGTTACCACGACTACAACCTTCTCTGGTCCTACCCAGATCATTAAGCATCTCAACGGACTTCAGAAGCAGGTGTCCAAGAAGAAAGAGGAAGTCTTCAACATTGTCGATGGCGGAAACGTCATTGTCTTGGAAATTGATACAGGTCTCGGCTTCCAAACAAGCGGGGGCCCATATCTTCCTGGTCTTGACGACAACTTCTTGTCTGCTCGTGACGTTTATCTCCCTATTGTATGTTGTCTGTCTGCGGATCCACTTCAAACATATGCTGATTATTGTCTTCTTAGACTCACTTTGTTACCTTCGACGAAGCCGGCAAGATTGTCCAGATCCGACTCCAGTGGGACCAGGGTTCGCTTCTGAAGCAAGTTGAAGTGATTGGAAAATCTGGTCGCAACTGGCCCATTAGAGATAGCCGAGAGCAGATCGTATTCATTCAATCATGCATCAAGAATGCGGGCACTGCCGCCCCTGCTGCCCCAAGTCATAACGAGGCTGTTGCGCGAAACCGAACTAACTCTAACAACGCCTTCCGCGACCCCCACGCATCCTTGAGGCTGTTCGGGCCACGGGACGAGCTTGAGGATGCTGAACCTGCCGCTGTTGTCTCCCCCTATGCGGGTAGCCGGCCTCGCCAGCGATCATTCACCGAGATTCTAGGAGACGAGCCCACGTCACCAAGCGCGGGCCGTCGAACCATGTCGCCGTCGAAGGGCGGTCAGGGTAAGAACTTTCAGCCCTCACGTATTTTCGACGGCAAGGAGGATGTCGAAATACCTGAGGTGCCTCAGCAACCTAAGAACAAGCGCTACATCAAGCCCCATCCTAAGAAGTACTCGCATTTCGATTTCGCAGATGGTAGTGATCCTCAGGACAGCCCCCAAAAGGGCATGAATTTTGATGACCTGCCCAAGACAAAACGTGACAGTCAATGGTCTTTCGACGATTTCACAACACCCCAAAAAGTGAAGCCATCTAAGACAATGCGTACTCAGGATGTTCGCCATTGGGATACTGACAGGGACGCTATGGATGAGACCCCTGTCCACCAGGCACCTAAGTCTAGACATGGTGCCGACCCACACTTTGAGCTTCTTGACGACGGTGAGAGAGTACCCCAGCCGCCACGTCCCGGTGCCCACCCCCCTGGCTACGCTCATAACGAGGGCCTCGGACTATATAAGAACCAGTTGTTTAACATAGAAGAAGCAGGAAACAACGAGCGCGCTTTGGGCAACATCACCAACGTGAAGGACCGTGGCAAGGATTTCGACCACCACTTCGATATCGCCGACAACTCGCCAGCTCACTCACAACAGCGCGTACCTGAAGGTCACAAGAAGGCTGTTCAAATGATGGACCACCAATGGGATACGTACGATAAGTCGCCGGCGACTCAAAAGGAGAACCGCCCGGTCGAGAACACCGACAATCACAAGATCACCATCGCTGGTGATGGCATGGGAGGCCGGAAGGGTACCAACAGGGATTGGCTATATGGAGAGACTCAAGAAGTCGCCCAGTCCATTCCTACTCGCAAGCAGCCCAGCGTGGCCGCTGCTGACGTTCCCTCGACCCAACGCCCCAAGATCAGCATTGCTGGCGACGGTATGGGTGGTCGAAGGGGTGCCGATCGAGACTGGCTCTACAACGAAACGAACGAGGCGGCCAGCAACGAACCAACAAACCCCAAGCCTGTTCCTGGCCGAGCACCAGCTTCGAACACTGCGCCTACCAACGAGGTCAAGGAAAATACCGATAAGCACAAGATCAACATTGCTGGTGATGGCATGGGCGGCCGAAGGGGCACTGATCGAGACTGGCTCTATAATGAGACAGATGAAACAACAAGCAGTGTATCCGCGAACACCAAGCCCGTCCCTGGGCGAACACCGGTGTCAAACGCTGCACCCACAAACGAGATAAAGGAAAACACCGACAAGCACAAGATCAACATTGCTGGTGACGGTATGGGTGGCCGCAAGGGAACCAACCGGGACTGGCTTTATGGAGACGTGAGCGAGCAGCAGCCCCTTCCTTCTCGGCGGCAAAACCCAACCACCAAGAAGGACGACTTCTGGGATTTTTAGAGACGAGTGTTTTGTTAGGGAGTGCACTCGGGCTTGAAATAGGCCCCGCAGTATAACGCTACATACCACTTTATACAGCTGCGATCTTCAATCTTTCACGAGCGCGTACATACATACGACTCGCGAATCATGAGGGTTTGCCAACATTCTTTTACCCTAGAAAACTCGTTCGAAAACACAGCGCGTCCCCTTAAATACCAACTTTTCTTATCCCAATTGCTTACGTTTGCCCTTGCCTATTCCGCCGTCTCGTGTACAAAGGGTGTTTGAGTCAGAATACAAAGGCTTGACAGATTATTAGCTTGGTTGGCATTGAGGAAAGACTTCTATAACAAACATGTATTGATACCACCAGGGGCCCCCTAGCCGGACACCACTATTAGCGCTTTTCATCAAGAAATTAAGTTGCAAAATGAATCTCTAAAAGTGAAACCTTGTGGCAATCGTCTGTTCTGTTGATCACATGGCGAAGCTTTTCCTAGCAGTCTATTTTCAACATCGATGAGCCAACTCCTGCCATTATGACCACATCAATAGATGTAGCCCATCAATACCGACAAGCCATATGCGGAGTCTGGTTTCTCGATTTTTTATGATATTCAAATATATATAGTAAATAGTTGAAGCAAATCCAGTTCCTTCGCTATATACCCAACTCCATGCTAATCAATATCTCCAGTCATTATATATATACCCAACGCCAATTACTATATCTGAAGAAAATCGATTCAACACATAAATTTATAGTACCTCTTCCACCGTGGCCAGCTTTCGCGCTCCTCCTTTTCTTGAGCGACAAGTATAGGAACGTTGAAGTCCCGTCGTCCAGTGTCAACGTCCATATCTCGAGTTCTCACAAATGTGGTACGGAAATAGAGTTTGTGAAAGATGTAGAAAGCAAGAACGCAAGGTGCACCAACCCATTTATGAAAGAAGTTGCGTGCGATCTCGGAGCTTGATAAGTTCTGCCAGCCGATAGGAAAGGCTCCTACCCAGAACTGAGCGATGATGACAAGAACGTTCAGGGTGATTCCAACCCATGAACCGATGACACCGACTTGCGATTGGAAGGGTAATTCTGAGACAGACCGACCACGGGCGGCCCAGGCTCGGCGGAAGCGGATGTGGCATACACATATAGAACCCCATGTGATGATCGTTGATAGACCCGAAATAGACATAAGCCAGTCGAGTACAGCGCCTTGTTCAGGAAGGTCGGCGAGGAAGGCGATGAGACCGAAAGCACTGGCAATAGCGATGGCGACGAGCGGGCGTCCTTTGCGATCTACATAGCCAAAGATCTTTGGAGCTTGGCGAAGATTTGCCAAGGCGGCGAGAGTACGGGAAGATCCAAAGACAGCCGAATTTCCGACAGACAGAACAGCAGTGAGGATAACCGCGTTCATGACTGATGGCAGAACTTGGATGCCTGCTTCTTCGATGGCAATGACAAAAGGTGACGCAGCTGCATCTGCGTCACTGGTACCCGTAGTAAGTCGAGGGTCAGTGTAAGGAACGAGGAGCCCTACTAACGTAAGGGCAACTATATAGAAAAGAGTGATTCGCCAAAACACTTGCTTTAGAGCCGTTGGCAGAGACTTTCGTGGATTAGCAGTTTCAGCAGCAGCGAGACCAATGAGTTCAGTGCCAGCAAAGGAGAATGCGGCTGTAACAAAGACGTTGCACATTCCTTTGAAACCGTTGTTGAAAGCACCGGGGTCCTGCCAGAAACGTCCTCCAATATAGCCACTGTCTGGCGTTCCGCCACAGTTGAGAACAATGCCGAGAAGGCTGAACGAGGAATGTTAGCTTCGACATAACGGCGTATGCGTATTAGTGTTTGCACAACGACTTACATAAAACCGATAACGGCGACGACCTTGACTGAGGAAAAGATGAACTCGGCTTCACCGTAGCCTTTGACGCCGAACATGTTGATAACAATGATGAGTACTAGGAACGCCGAGACGAAGATAGCTCGAGTAAGACTATCGTCCCAGTATGAAAGTGTTAGAGATGCGGCAATAATCTCGAGTGGTAACACGATCAACCATTGCATTGCGTAACTATAGCAAGTCAGTTCCTGCTTCGATACTTACGGACAGAGAAACTTACTTCCAACCCATTGCGAAACCCCAGGAAGGATCAAGAAATCGAGTCGCCCACGATGAAAACGACCCAGCAATTGGGAAGATTACTGCCAGTTCACCCAGTGCCTGGCATGTACAAAAGAGCATGGCTCCCACAATGGTAAAAGCCAGCAATATCGATGCTGGCCCTCCATCTGCTAGAGCTCTTCCTGATGCGACAAAGAGTCCAGTTCCTGCGTTGAAATGTCTTAGATTCGTTCTCAATCATGTCGCAGCCGCTACCGAAACTTACCTATAGAGCCCCCAATTGCAATCATTTGTAAATGCCGCCCCTTCAATTCTCTCGCTAGACCTGAGTTGGCGGTCTCTAACATGGCACTCTGTAAGTCATAGTAATGCGACCCGTCGTGCACTCTACTCGATCCCTCATGCTGGCTAAGAGGGTCATTTGTGAACAAGCTTGACCGTTGGTCACGCCTGAAGCCGTCAACAAAGCGACCCCAGTAGGATGGCGGCAGAATATCGTTGTATTCGGGCTCGCGCATACTAAAAGAACTCCCTGGCGCAAGTGACTCCTCCTTCATCTTGCTAATGCTACCGCGCTCGACATCGTGGGGTGCCATTCTTGCGTTTATGCTTGTGCTTCCGCGCTGCACCTGGGCCGAGCTCACACTTGGTCGATCCCGAGCAACGGGATGACTGGAGCTGGCCCTTCGCTGAGGATTTTCGTTGTTGTAAGCACTGGGGTAAATTGGAGGCGACTGTGAGGTATATGTAGTGAGTAGGCGATTAGTCGGCGAAGGTCGCTGGTTCGTCGGGTTCGTCAGGGTCACAGCGTTTTGGTGATTACTGCTCTAAGGCGCACGAGAGTGTGGTTGCATTTGGCGTCGAATATTGGGTTGCTGGTATCGTGATCGTCTGTGCAAGTATGATGAGCTGGTTGGCATATCGCCACCGAGATTAGAATAGTGGAGTGATGGATTGTTGAAGCTGGGTGATGCAGATCAAGTGATCGTGTGAGTGGACAGAGTATAAGTGAAAAGTACGTGGGATGTTTAGTTTCGGAGCCGAAAGACGTCGTAGTCGAGATTAACGATTTGCATGTAGATTAATTAAACAGCGCAACGTGAAAGAGCAACAAAGCAAGGTAACGTCGAGGGAGCGCAGGAAGGGGCTGGAAGTAGGTAAGGGAAGTGCCCAGGCTTATCATCCGGACCAAGCAGCACTGTAAGTAATACGGGCTGGATTAGAGTCGGTGACAATATGGTGCTTGGCGTTGAACAAGCCCCGAAAGGATCTCGGATATCGAATCAAAATCAGAATCTGGCCAGTAACACGACGATCTAGAAATTCAAATTGAAACTCGAGAAGCCTGAAATGAGTGAGCGAAAATAGCTCGGGCTTAGACGCCACTGAGATCGAGCTGTCAAACGCTCAAAGCGTTGACGAAGCTCGGAGCGTATTGGTGGGGGGAGTGACGCTATTCTAGGTGGGGGCCATACACTGTAACGCCTTCCAGCTGGGGGCCCCGCACGCTGAAGGTACCGCCTGGACCATGACCAGACTGCTGGGTTCAATTCTGGAGAAGACCGGGAGTGTGCATCAATTCTTGGTATGGGGGACGGGACTGAATACCTCCACTGAACTGCATAAATACAGTCGAGACTTAAGCCGTTGCTGTTGAGCGTTTTGAGCAATACAAATTACAAGTTCTTAACGGTCCAATAGTATCCATAATTCTCATGATCTGAACACAATCCCCAAGGATTCATCGCGACAGCCAACAGTATCAATGACCCCTGCTCCTCTAAGCCATCTCCAGCAGGTGCTTTTAACCACTAACTTTAGTCGACCACACTCCAACTCAGCCCAGTCCTGCATCGGCCAACGGCGTCTGGTGTCTTCCCTGCAATGCCTGCATAGGTGGTCTCGGTTCCGACAAAAGCAAATCCGCTCTGTGACCAGTTAGCCACCCGTTATCATTCACTGTATCAGCTTCGAATCCTTCCCGTCCCTGTTATGGAGTGGACGTCTTATCCTCGTGTCATAATCGCAATCACATGCTCCTTTGAACCGACATGATAACGCGGGGAAACGGAACCGTCGATATCAGACTCCTTGTCTACCACGAAAAAGACCAGACCCTCGTAAGCTACCTATCGAACCATATTGTAAAAGCGTGACGGTCCTGCTACACGTTAAGCTTGTACCAGAAAGGCAGCTGCAAAGCCACGAAAATGGTCTCCTCTAACACTCGTAAAAGGACACTAGACACAAGACAACTTGTATTAATAAAATAAAGCAGACGCTGTTTGGGCTTTTATTCTACTGCTTGCTCCTCAAGTCAGAGCGTGATGATACAACCAATTAATACCACCGTAGTACGAACAAAAAGTTTGTTCCGATCCACGCATAAACTACAATCAAGAATGCTCGGATCCACTAATTCGCCTTTTTGGCATCCTGCATGATAGCCTCCTTCTCACTACTATCGAGTTTGATGGTCTTGCGAGCGATCTTCCCGTTGACATCTCTTGGCTGTCTTTGCCATCCGGTGGTAAACAGCTGCCCCATATCGAAACGAGGCAATGGGTGGCCTTCGGTATTGATAACGACCTTGTCAAGAGGAAGAAGATCCGAAGGTGAGAACAAGAGGTAGAAATACTTTAGTGTTTCAGCCTGTTGATGCTTGTGTTAGTATTCCAACTCCAGACGATTAGTCAATTCAGGACTTACCAGCCAGAAGCTTTCCATGTTGTCGCGGACCTTGGGTGGCACAACATTGGCATTGCGCAGACTCGTAAAGCCCCCTCCGTTTCTCACAGCGGTGTGATTCATGAAGGATTTGAACATTTCCCAGCCCCATTCACGGTATCGGTTATCGTTGGTGATTCTCCACATGTAGAACAGACTTTCGACTGTTTCTGGTCGCTGGAGATTGTGAACGTCCCCTGACTTAACGGTGAAATCCTTGCGCCATTGTGCGTCTGGGCTTGGGTCAAAGTTGGCTGGCCCCTGGCGAGGGTTCCCGTAAGCCGGTGGTTCATTGTCGATTTCGAAATAGGTAATTTCGGCTGCCAAACCCGTTGCCATGTATTTATACATGCCCCAGCATGTTTCCGTCAACTCACGTGCCAGTTTCATGTCTTCGTCATTCTTTTTGGACCAAGTAGGAAGCTTGCGCGCCTCAGCCTCTGTGAGACCCTCGGTGGCTGCCAATGCTATCGTCCCGGGCATGAAGCACACAAGATGGTCCATCTTGGGACTGAGGGCATTGTCTAACCCATTAGGTCGCTCTCCGATGATGGTAAACTTCTCCTTGGACGTGTATGTGACGAGGTGTTTGCGGACACCCTCAAGAGCTTCATACCACATATCTTGGTAGATAGGTTCTTTCTTGTTCGTTTGAAGATATTGTTTAATCAGATATTCGTAGTATGAATCGCCACGGCTCCCGAGTCGGATGTTTTCGTCTTTGAACTTTCCTGTGCCTGCATAGATGAAGATGGGGACCAAGCCGTCTTGGGCTCCCTGATCGTCGACAACTTTCATGACTTTTTCAACTCTATCCCAAAAGTCCTTCTCTCCAGTGAGTTTTGCAAGGTACTTGAACTCAAGTTGTAGGGTTGTCGCTTCAGCAGTCGACGAGGCCCCGTTATCGGCATGCGATTCGATACCCTGGAACTTTTGAAGGTTGACACTTGCATATGGGATACCGGATGGAGAGTCGAAAGCACTCATGAGACGATCAGCCAGGTCTTTGGCCTTCTCCAAATACAAATCTTCCCCAGCGGGTCCTAGTTTGTTCTCTGGCACTGGTGCGAGCTCTGGAAATTCGGTAGATAAGTAGTGTGCACTGAGAAGACCGCCCATCATGCGAATGGTGGTCTCAAAGGTATTCACATCTTGGTCTTGATCCCATGTCAATGACTCCCAAATCCATTCGCGAGCGTCTTGTAGACGGGAGGTCAGGTTCATCAAGATCATGGTGTCCAGGGAGTCGACAATGATCCAGCCAAGCCCCTTAGGCGCCATGTTCTCACCCGTCTTGCTTATAGGGTGAAATTCGTCGAATCCTGCATTGAGTTCATCGGTCAGCCAACATGAGTCGTCCATGAAATGGAGCCAAACGTACCCCAAGCATGACGACTGTAGGCATCCCAGCTCAGTTCAAATGCCTCTACCACACGATCTCTCCTGTGGTCCCAGTCCACCTTCTTATCGTGTTTGGACAAGCCTGCAAAGCTCCAGTCGGTCGTTACGGTCCTCTTTTTGGGAGCCTTGGAGGCAAATCCAAACCAGTATATCAACGTAAAGATGAGGCCAATGATACCCAGCACCTTCTTGCGTTTCCACCATGGTCTGTCCTCGTCGTCGTAAGGCATCGCGAAAGGTTTGTCCTTGTACATCGGTAATCGATCTGACTTCTTGGATCTTTGTCCAGAACCCCAAAATTGATCTTCGAGAGCTCGTTGACGACTATTGAAGTCTGGAGCAGTTCGGGGCATAGAGAAGGCCATAGCTACTTCATCTGCCTCGACCCTCGATGGCGCAGGAATGTTTCGAGATTGCGGGCGATTAAAAGTGCTTGTGTTTCGGTGGAGGTTGAACGGATCTCGAATCATTGGCCTGGTGTTTGCATTTCAAGGTGGGACTAGTAGGCTAAGAAAGTTAGGAGCGAAGGAGGTATGGAGAGCTGCAGCTGCAGGAGACACGCTGTAGGAAGGTGTTAATGACTCGGGAGGGTTATAGAAAGAAGGCACAATGCACTGAAACACAAGTTTTGTACAGATTGCAAAAAAGAACTTGGCAAGAATGATCCAGATTAAATCTCAAACGAATTTCAGAGGCGAAACAATACAAAGGCGCAAAAGAACAGCAAACAGCATGAGGTGTCAGGAATAGGAGCTTGGGGTAGCTCTGTGTCCACGACACGAGACCAGGGTGTACAAGGATCGATATATTTGCCGACGCTCGGGGAAAGGCACTCACCGAGTAATGGTAATGTTAAGCGTCCTGGCCCGAGCACTTGGATCCAGCATCTCGCTAACATACATTTTGGTCGTACAACAGTCAAGATGTTTGTTGTAGGCAAGTGTTTATCAGATGTCATTTGTGTTCATGTAAGAATAAAAGGTGCAATTCAATAGGGAATATGCATGCAGTTCCCCAATGTAGACATGCAGATTACCTTTATCTGGGAAGTCCAGACGATACCTTTCTTGAAGGAGTTGCTGTTTCTTTAATGTCAGATACCTAAGTACCATTCTGATTCCTTAGTTCTGCAGGAGTAAACGATGAGAAGTGCCTGCATCTTACATCGTCACACTGCTTTCGTCAAACAGTCATGGTGTCCGAGGTCGTATCAGTTTTTTATAACGACCCAAGCACCAGTGGGCATCTGTGAGAGAGACCAACGTGGGCCCGACGCACCTAAAATACTGTAGTTGCACGTGGGGAGGTACCCAACTCAACCACACCCTACGACAGGCTTGATCTTTGAACCGATAAGGGCATCCAACAAAATGAGTATAGAGAATTTCCCTTCACTAAACTCAGAAGAATTCACTGAGGCATGCCATCATCTCGACAGGCAGTACTGCCAAGCCTCCCTAGGTCCTGAACGAGCACGTTGGAAACTCAGGCTCTGTAATGCTCTCTGCACCGACTTTGCTTCTGGTGGTGGTTTCACAACGTATATTCAAATTAGACGACCCCTCGAGTTCGACTTGGATCATGGAGATTTATCACTAGACTTGGATGGATTCTCCTTCTCAGACGAGAAAAGCCATCATGTATCAATAGTAGGGGACAAGGATATGCTAGACGCAGAAGAAGCAGACGAGGTAACTTATCCTCAATACATGCTACTGTTTATCGAATTCAAGTTGATCTTACGAAATCTCAGGCTGCTCTTATAAGACAGCGAGCTCGCCCGGAGATTGCTATGGTGGAATACGAAATTCATCTTCACCCCACGTATCGTGTTCCTTGTCTATGGTTCACTCTACGTAACCTACCCGCAGATGAGCCCGCATTCGACGTTGATACCGTCTTTCGCCGTCTTGTCCCTGACGAGTACAAGGCTGGCCTCCGGGCACTCGGCAATGTAGGCGGAATATCGGCCGATGTAAGTCTGGAGAGGAGAGCTGTTCGCACAAGTCAATTCATGATTCTGGGTATCGTCAAGATCGGTTGGCCTAACTAACACCTTGCTCACAGCATCACCCTATCACGGGTGTCCCATCCTTCTTTGTCCACCCATGCTTGCTAGGAGACGCTATCTCCAAATTCGAGTGCGACAGGACGAACTATCTTATGATATGGCTCGGGCTTGTGGGAGGCTGTGTAGGCCTATGGGTACCCAAAGAAATGGCAATGCAGTAGACGGATATGGATTGCGTCTCCTAGAGATGTAGCCGACCTTCCGTTGGTTCATCAATCATCATCACTGTCCTCCTCCATGGCCACATCCGAATCACTATCTTCTTCGTCGCGAGTTCGCTTCTGTCCCCGATCACCCGGTGCGGCGGCGTCTTCCATAACTTGGTCGGTGTTGGCGGTAGGTTTCGGGGGAAGGCCAGAGCCAGGGGCAGGTGCTGCTCCAGGAGGAGGCGCGTTGAAGATGCTCTGTTGCAGTTCGGTCTGTTCGACATTGGTGGCACCGGCGTTCATAGAAGGAATCTTAAACGTGCCATCGAGCTTGGCCACAAAGTTGGACTTTGACTTGGCATATTGTATTTTCTGTAACAAAGTTAGACAAGAAGCAATTGCAACGAGAGGGGTTACTAACCAGGTCACGACCAAGGAATGATTGACCTTCAAGAGATCTCATGGCCTGTGTGGCAGACTGCACGTCTCGGAACGTGATGTGAGCTTGACCACGCATCTTCATGGTCTTAAGAGCGACAACGTCCAGCACGGGTCCGTATGTCGAGAAGAGCAAGTACAGAGCGGTTCGAAGATCGGCCTTTTGGATTTTCGAGGAAGGAAGATTTGTGACATAGAGACTATTGGAGTCAGCATAATTCATAGGTGTCGGGACAGAGAAGTACTGACGTCTGATTAGGCGGAATGGGTTGCACCTTGGCCGGCAAGGACGAGTTTGGTTGAAGACCGCGAGGCGCGGTGGCTGCAGCGGCCATTGTGGTAGTTGTATGGGAAAAGGTGGCTCCAAGTCGATGTCCTATATGTTGCGATCGGTGTTCCAGGATGCTAAATATGCTACCTGGTCGAATGATCTGGTGATGCGAGTAGGCGCAGTCTGGTCGACGATATTGATGTGCAGCGGTGTTAATATGGAATGGAGATTTTTCCGAACTTAGGTCGACGGATTTACCAGCCTCACCATGAGCACAGCCGCTCCATGCCCACCTCATGGCCCACCCAAGCTCCATTGGATGTTGTCTGTCCACTGGAGCTTCAGTGCTACCAGGTACCTACGTAACCCCCACCCCCACCGCCAACTCAACCCATATGTACATCAACGTTGGAACCTTACGAAGCCATTCTTACACCTCCATACTCTCAATCGACTCAAAGCGATAGTAGAGAGCTCCTCCTATCGTAAATATAACCACCATGAGCGCCCCCGAAGTTCACCACCTCTTCCACAACCCCATCGCCGACCACTCCTTTTCGGCCGATCAATCTGTCCTTGCTGTCGCTCGCGATACTAGTGTCGAGCTCTACGGCAAGGTTAGCAATGCCTTCAAGCTAAAGGACTCACTCAAGGGTCACGATAAGACAGTCACTGGTGTTGACATTGCCCCCAATAGTGGGCGCATTGTCACATGCTCCCAGGGTTAGTCTATATAGAACTACCTTCTAAACCAATATCTTGGTACATTGGCTTATCTTTTACTCTTTCATAGACCGTAACGCTATCGTCTGGGAACCCTCCCCTGAGGGCTATAAGCCAACTCTTGTCCTTCTACGAATCAGCCGAGCCGCTACTTTCGTGCGCTGGTCTCCCTCTGAGAACAAGTTCGCCGTCGGATCCGGTGACAGGGTCATTGCTGTCTGCTACTTCGAGGAGGAGAACGACTGGTGGGTTTCTAAGCACCTGAAGAAGCCTATCCGTAGTACCATCACCAGTGTTGCCTGGCACCCCAACTCGGTTCTTCTGGCTGCTGGATCCACCGATGCTCACGCCCGCGTCTTTTCCGCCTTTATTAAGGGTATGGACTCTCGTCCCCCCCCTGGAGTTTGGGGCGAGCGACTCCCTTTCAACACCGTTTGTGGAGAGTACCTGAACAACTCGGCCGGATGGGTACACTCTGTTTCTTTCTCTCCCAGCGGAGATAGCCTTGCGTTTGCTGCTCACGACAGCAGCATTACTGTCGTTTACCCTTCTGGTCCTGAGCAACCTCCCCGTGCTGTTGTCACCGTCTCTACTCAGCAGCTTCCCTTCAAGAGTCTGATCTGGACCAGTGAGGATGAGATAATCGCTGCTGGCTACGACTGCGAGGCTTTCCGCTTCAAGGGCGGTGAGGGTGGCTGGCAGCTGGCTGGTCCCATTGAGCAAAAGGGCCGTCCTGGCCTGGGAGAGCACCGTGAGGAGTCTGCTTTGAACATGTTCAGGCAGATGGATCTCAAGGGCAAGACCAAAGATGACACTCAGCTTCAAACTACTCACCAAAACACCATCAGTACCGTCCGACCTTTTGAGATTTCCGGTGACCGCGTCACAAAGTTTACCAGTAAGTCTCAATGCCGCACATGTTACACTTTGCAAACTGACAAGGATTGCAGCAAGCGGCGTCGATGGCAGAGTTGTTGTGTGGAATGCTTAGATAGTCCGTGTAGCCCAATAAAGGTGCAGAATAGAGCTGGGCCATTTCGTGAGCCTGAATATATTCACAGTTCATAAGAGGAAGTACAATCACCACCAAATTCTGCATATCCATGTTTGTCGTATGTATTTCTCCTTCATACATGAGCAAGCGCTGCCTAGTTTCACCTGAAGCAAATGTGTGGTACCAGGCGTCGGATTCTGGAGATGCACGAGACGATCAAAGCCTCCGACGCTCTCCTAGACAACGCTCAAACCGTAGATGCGATACAGAAAGCTACAGGTACCGCTTGCACTCTGCATCCTAAAGCGTTGCCTCCAGGTCTTTCAGAGTTTCCCGTCGACCTGGTTAACACAGCTTCTACCATCAGGGAAGCATATGAGAGCCCCTGTAGTCAACAATACAAAGTTTTGTATGGCCTGTATCATACAGGTTGTATACGTTGTGTCCTTTTAGGCTTGCCGAAAAAGGCCAAGGAGATACCTCAAACCGCTCAGCATACCTACGCGATCGACGTTGATTTATTGAGGGATACGGTTGATAAGGTGGTCGAGCAAGGGGAATGGGGCAGTTCAGCCAGGCGATTCCTTGATTGAATTTAAACTATTTTTGTCACCACACGCAGCCCCTTTGCACCTGATTGCACTACAAAGATTGGTCTGGTCTGGTCTGCTCTCTCTTCAACTTATTCATTCTGGTTAAGTAATCAAGGAAGAGCGATGACCTCAATCTCGACATCGACGTTCTTGGGGAGAGTCTTGACAGCGACGCAGCTACGGGCTGGCTTGTGAGAGAACCACTTTTCATACTCGGTGTTGATCTCCTGCGAAGAGTAAGTAGGATGACGACTAGCGATTCTGGTAGAACTAACAGCAAAGTAGGACATGTCAGAGATGAAGACTGTGGTCTTGACAACCTTGGAAAGCGATGAACCGGCTTCCTCAACGACAGCTTGGACATTCTTGCAAGCCTGGCGGGTCTGTCCAGTGATGCCCTCAACAAGCTCACCCTCAGGAGTGAGAGGGATCTGACCAGAGCAGTAGATCATGTTGGGGGTCTTGATAGCTTGAGACTGTTTTGAAACTTGATGAGTATATGTCTTGACTCTGTCAGTGAGGGGTAGCTTCAACATACGTAGGGACCAAGCGCTAGGGTATTATCAGTATAAGTGTTGTAGTAATGAAGAGTGCCATCAACTTACCCGCGGGGGCGTTCTTGGTGAAGATGATCTGCTGGTCGGAAGACATTGTGGATTGTTGTCTGCTTGAACGTGTGAACTTTGCTGCTGCTGTGACGATGGCTTGCTGACGAGGAGCTGTCTGGAGACACGAGGTGATGAGGCGGGGAGCTGCTCTACGTGCAACCAGAGAGAAAGACATTGTGGATAAAAACGGGTGTCGATAATGACAGCTGCTGACGTACCTGTATATGTGAAGAGGATTTCAAGTCAGATCTGAAGAGGAGCTGAATTGCGTTTAAAGAGTTAATTAAGAGCAAGGGTTGAAAGGTACGGTCCTCAAGGTTTGGATGCCGCGTTTTGAACGAGAGCGCCCGGAGGTTCGGTGACCATTCGGAGCGGACCACCGAAGCTGACCAATGAAGATACGCACCTTGAGAGAATCAATTGGAATTAATTATTGGTTTGAAGCGCCCGAAATCCTACAAAAGGTACACTGAATCAGTTAATCGCTGCTGCTGAGCTCCGTTGATCGGCTAGCTGATGAGGTAACCGCCGGTACGTTTCCGATCATGCCCCGCACTACGACATCCGGAGACGGCGTCCGAGAATTGAATCTCAGGGTCCAAAACACGGGATAGAATATTCTCACTTTGAGATAAGTAGTTTTGAGTGATGCCTCAGCTACAGTTCTTATTGAGGGTTGCGTCAAATCGTAAATTTTGTAAGTTGTAAGTCATGGCTCTCATGTCAAGCCAGTGATGGACGTACTATGATGATATCACGGAGCTGAACTGATGGTATTTGTATGTTTTGTTATCGTAAAACCGATACAACAAAGAACACAAAGGAAATCCATGAACTTCTTGGCCTTGTTTCATGACGGTTGGTGGTTTTTCTGCCTTAGGAAAGACTGACTGAACATCATGAATTCTTTGTTTGAGGATTCAATTGATCAACCTAAGCAAACAACGCTTAGGGACTGATATTCAGTTACAGTCTTAAAGATGAACCCGAGATGTCTCTATTGAAGCTTTATTCAACCCCAGATCAAGGATAACTTTCTGATCTGTGTTGAGACTGGATCGTGCTTGAGAGCCATTCAAGTTGCAACCCCACCAACAATCGAGGTATGTATGAAGAAGCATTTCTCAAAGTCAGCGACTGTCATTATTTCGATTGACCATTGTTACTTGTTATGTTGTCCAATTGCTTCACTACAGATATTTATGGATGTTCTCAATCTTTCTCAGCCCTGTACAGACGGGAGTTTCCAGACGGGATCTAAGAAGCATCACAAGCAAGTTCCAGGCTGGGAATCAACAACAGTGGGGTTCAATCAAGCTCAAACGCCGCGTAATTGGGCACACAGCTCCTATTGAATCCCCTAAGAAGACATGGAATTTGTTAGCAGCAACAGCTGTCAAGTGGCTGAAAGCTAACAAGAGTGGGGTCAGACCATCGATTTACCCCTGCGTCCATCCCGGAATGACAGGGGGGCCTCCACTAGAAAACCTAAGAGAAGAGGCAAGCTGGCCAGGTTGTCCTCGACGGTAATTAGTTCACTTCACTGGATTGGATCTTACGTCTTCAATAACTTAACTTCTTCGAAAGGGAGGTTTCTCTTTTTTTCTTCTATTTTATCAAAACTGCCCCCTTTTTTCTTTTTCCTTTCTCTTGTTCTTGTAGGTGCGCAATTCTTATTTGTGCACACTCTTCCTCCTATTCTATCGTTCCTTTGTTTCCCTATTCCCGTTTCTTTTATCTCTTGGTGTAACTCAGGGCACCTCTATTAAACCCCTGAGGTAAGTTTTGAGACCTGTCATTCCTCTGGGCCTTTTGTGAGACGTGTTTGCTTCATTGCATACAGTACTGTACAGTACTTGATATATGCCGTGGCTTTCACCTTTCTTGCTTCAGCGTCGATTTTCAAAACCATCCGTCCTTGACTAACCGTCGCATCGTATAGCCAACCGAGACCCATCATGGCTCGAAGCTCCTCGCCGCCGCAGGGCAGCCTGCGACAGAGAGGCGCTCCATCGAAGAAGCTCTCCGACGACAGTTTCAACCCCAGCCCTGAGCTTGACAAGCTTGCCAAGGCTGGTGCTCAACGGGCCGCTATCCAGAGCGAGACCGAGTACAAGATCGGTCTCGTAATCATCACTGTCTTGTCCTTCGTGACTCGATTCTGGGGTATCAGTCACCCTAACGAGGTCGTTTTTGACGAGGTTCATTTTGGAAAGGTAAGCTTGAGACCGAATACCCCAATTGCGGAATGCAATCGCTGACTTTGATGCTACAGTTCGCGTCCTACTACCTCGAGCGAACCTACTTCTTCGACGTCCACCCTCCTTTCGGCAAGCTTCTTTTCGCCTTTGTTGGCTGGCTCGTCGGTTACGATGGTCACTTCCACTTCGATAACATTGGAGACTCCTACATTGCGAACAAGGTCCCTTACGTGGCTTTCCGAGCTCTGCCCGCTACCCTCGGCGCCTTGACCGTCGCCGTTACATACCTCATCATGTGGGAGTCTGGTTACAGCCTCCCCGCCTGTATTCTTGCCGCTGGCCTTCTGCTCCTCGACAACGCCCACATTGGACAGACCCGACTTATCCTCCTGGATGCTACCCTCGTCCTTGCCATGGCCTGCAGTCTCCTCTTCTACATCAAGTGGTACAAGCTTCGACATGAGCCCTTCTCCCGCAAGTGGTGGAAGTGGCTTATCCTTACCGGATTCGCTCTTTCTTGTGATATCTCGGTCAAGTACGTCGGTGTCTTTGCTTTCGTTACCATTGGCTCTGCCGTTGTCATCGATCTTTGGGACCTCCTCAACATCAACCGACCCGGTGGTGCTATCAGCCTGCAAGAGTTCGGCAAGCACTTTGCTGCTCGCGCCTTCGGTCTGATCATCATGCCTTTCTTATTCTACCTGTTCTGGTTCCAGGTTCACTTCGCTGTTCTCTACCGATCCGGTCCCGGTGACGACTTTATGACTCCCGAGTTCCAGGAAACCCTGAGCGACAACGTCATGTTGGCCAACGCGATCGATATCCAGTACTACGACAGCATCACCATCCGCCACAAGGAGACCAAGACCTACCTCCACAGTCACGAGGACCGTTACCCTCTCCGATACGACGATGGCCGTGTTTCTAGCCAGGGCCAGCAGATTACGGGTTACCCTTACAACGACACCAACAACTACTGGGAGATCTGGCCCGCCGACAACAACAAGCAGCTTGGTCGCATCGTCAAGAACCACGACCTGGTCCGTCTTCGCCATGTTGGCACCGACAAAATCCTCCTCTCTCATGATGTTGCCTCTCCTTACTACCCCACCAACCAGGAGTTCACCGCTGTCACACCCGAGGAGGCCCTCGGTAAGCGTGAGAAGGATACCCTCTTCGAGGTTCGCCTTGAGCACGGCAAGAAGAACCAGAACTTCAAGTCTGTCGCCGGTCACTTCAAGCTCATTCACAACCCAAGCAAGGTCGCCATGTGGACTCACACCAAGCCTCTGCCTGAGTGGGCTTACAAGCAGCAGGAGATCAACGGTAACAAGCAGATTGCACCCAGCTCCAACGTCTGGATCGCCGAGGACATTCCTTCGATCCCCGCCGACAGCCCTCGTCGCCAGAAGCCTGAGCGCAAGGTCAAGTCTGTTCCATTCCTTAAGAAGTGGTTCGAGCTTCAGCGCGCTATGTTCTACCACAACAGCAAGCTTACCAGCAGCCACCCCTATGCCAGCCACCCTTACCAGTGGCCTTTCCTGCTCCGTGGTGTCAGCTTCTGGACTCAGAACGAGACTCGCCAGCAGATCTACTTCCTCGGTAACCCTGTTGGTTGGTGGCTTGCCAGCAGTCTTCTCGCTGTGTACGCCGGTATCCTTCTTGCTGACCAAGTCTCCCTGCGCCGTGGAGTTGACGCGCTTGACCGCCGTAAGTCATATCATGATTCTTTTTTGAGATACACACTAACAAGTTGAAAGGTACCCGCTCCCGCCTGTATAACTCTACCGGTTTCTTCTTCCTTGCCTGGGCTACTCACTACTTCCCTTTCTTCCTCATGGGACGACAACTTTTCTTGCATCATTACCTTCCAGCTCACCTTGCTTCTTGTCTTGTCGCTGGTGCTCTTCTCGAGTTCATCTTTAACTCGGAGCCTGCTGAGGAGGTCACTATCAAGGATAAGAAGGGTTCTGTCAGCCCCAAGCATCACGTTACCGCCGGTGAGCGATTTGCTGGTCAGAGCATGCTCAGCGCCTGGATTGCCTGTGGTGTTATTCTGGCTCTGATCATCGCCGGCTGGTACTTCTTCCTGCCTCTTACCTACGGTTACCCTGGTCTCTCTGTTGATGCTATTCTCCGAAGAAAGTGGCTCGGATACGACCTGCACTTTGCCAAATAAATGACGGCGCAGGCCGTTTAGTGGATCTTTGAATTTTGATAAGATTCAAGAGGATGAGGAGGATTTGTATGCATCATGTGGTGGAGTATGATGGACTTCAACTTGGCTTGTACGACATCATGTCAACGATCAATGGGAGAAATATCAGGGTTCAATGGAGAAAAATGAACCCTTAGTTACCTGGCGAAGCTAATCTCAATTTTATTTTGACGAATGTAAAGACTTGTAGCTACTGAGAGCATAAGACGTTGGTCCGATATTTCTTTGTGTATTTGAACAAATCGATCACGGAAGAATTGCAATTATGCCCAGTGAAGTACCTGTTTGACGGTGTCTTGGCAGGGGGAGCTTAAGCCCCTGTAAACTGCTAAAATATGTACCCCGGATCATCATCAGTCAAGGCCACTCTGAGGTCCAGAAGCAAACCTACCTATGTTGCAGTAGATCTTTTATGTGTCTTCGGAAAATTCCACTATATGTGTGCTCTTATATGTTGAGATCTGGTTGATAGGGGCAATCACTGCTAAAAAGGAACCCTCGTATTGTAGTGCCATCCCTGTTATGACGATATATTAGAGGGCTGTACTCCGTGTTGTAGGTACGCTGGGTCAGCCAAGGAAAGGCTGGACCCAAATGGAGACTGCACTCCAATAGTTGACATGATCAAGCAAGGGATGCATACAATTTTACATAAATCCAATGCAATCCTTCCAAAATCAGTAAGATTGATCAACAATGATTTTTCTTCTTAGATGATACTTTGTGTTTTCAACTGCTAAACCTGCCACACGGTAGATCTACATCCGCTTCAAAACTCTCCGAATCCTTTACGATGCTGCTTCGCTGTCCTCATCACTGCGCATAAGCAATCATGGTCTCGCATACAAACCGCCTCTACCTCCGACGTCTCCTCCGCTCCCGCTTCCCCAAGATCGTCTTCGTTCTTCTCATCATCATAAATATCCTCGACGTTCTCCGCATCCACAAGAACCTCATCGATGCCGACCGCACGCCCGCTCCTAAGCTCTCGCAGCCGCCAGAGCGTATCTATATCGCTAGCATGCACTTCAATAACGAGCGCGTGATACGAGACCATTGGGGACCTGCAGTTGTACAACTGTCTAAGCTTCTTGGGAAAGAGAATGTCTTTGTTAGCGTGTACGAGAGTGGGAGCTGGGATAAAACGAAACGGGAGCTGAACAAGATGGCGATGGAGCTGGAGAACATGGGTGTGCCTCATCGCGTGGAGATGTCGGAGTCGACACACAAAGATGAGATTGAGAATCCGAACAAAGGCGAGGGCTGGGTTGATACGCCGAGGGGGAAGCGCGAATTGCGAAGAATACCGTTCCTGGCCAAGTTGAGGAATAGGACGTTGCAGGACCTGATTGATTTGCAAAAGAAGGGCCAACGTTTCGACAAGGTTTTGTTTCTCAACGATGTCGTTTTTACGGTACGTTATATACCATCTGTACTGTGGCGCATAACTTCTGACATATTGCAGACCGACGATGTTCTCAAGCTATTGGGCACAAACGGCGGCGATTATGCTGCGGCCTGTTCGCTTGACTTCTCGAGACCGCCGGAGTATTATGATACATTTGCGCTGAGAGATACCTCTGGATATGCGCATGCAATGCATACATGGCCATACTTCAAGTCAAGTGTTTCGAGGAATGCGCTCGTTAACCATGTAGATGCTGTGCCTGTTGCTAGTTGCTGGAACGGAATTGGTTTGTCTACTTTTTGAGCTGATGATTGCAGTAACTGACCTGATCTTAGTCGCAATGCCTACTGAGCCTTTCACTTCATCCTCCAAACTCCGCTTCCGTGGTATCCCAGACTCCTTAGCAGAACATCATTTAGAAGGCTGCGAGTGCTGCCTCATTCACGCAGACAACCCTCTCTCCAAGACCCGAGGTGTATATCTCAACCCTCATGTCCGCGTGGGCTATAACTCCGCCGCATACAAGGCCGTGCACCCTGAACAAGGTGCATGGGTGTCTACATGGCAGATCTTCTCTGGCCTTTGGATCAACCGCATTATGCGATGGGTCTCGGCACCTTTTGATTCGTTGGTGGTGAGAAAGCGTGTAGCAGCGTGGGAGAAGGAGGGTGTGGGGAGAAGAGAGCCTGGTGAGTTTTGTCTGATTAACGAGATGCAAGTTCTTGTTGAGCGAGGCTGGGCACATGTTTAGATACGCTTAAGATCACGTTATAAAAAGGGAGAAAGCCGAGATACCCATAGAGTTAAAATTGAAAGAGATGTTTAGCCTGGATATCAAGAACTAACCATATGTCTATGAATAAAGATTTGACCCAGAATCTAGCAGACTCCAAGCACGACGGCACTTGCCGGCCATGGACCGGCCATGACTGTATTGGACAGGCGCCAATGCCCCTACATCTTGACACTCAGGGGTCCGGCCCTTCGCATTGACGTCTTACTTTATCCTCTAGCACAATCTCCTCGGACGTTCGTTGAATAGAACAGTCGTCTCTTCCATATCTACAACCTTGTTCGGGTTCCATTTATCTGAATTGATCAAAGTAGTCCAACGATCTCTGGCCATTAGCACTGACCGCAAAGGGGCATCATCCTCCGTCTTTTGGTCCGACTCCTTTGGCTGCTTTACAAAGACTTCTTTGTAGGAACCAGCCGTGGCAGAAGTATGAGATGAAGCAGTAAGAGCCTCCGAGTCCGATGAAAACTCTTCCATGGAAGGATCGACAATAGTCGCAACCTGCGGCTGCACAGCTTGCCGTACATCGCCGCGGATGATGCGAACAGATTTGAAAGCAACTTTTAGAATCTTTACTTTTTCCTCCACCTCTTCTTCCACCTCTTCTTCCACCTCTTCTTCCAAATCATCCTCAGGCTCGTTGGTTAGTCTACTGCAAGGTTCAGTGTTGTTAGTACGAGGCTGGTGAACCAAGTGTGTGGTACGGGCAGGAGGTACTTGACTTTGGGGAAGATTGGGAATGTCCCAGTAGGACTGAGTTCGGGAATCTTCGCGCCAAGTAGCCCTTTCATGTCGATCTTCAGGGTGTAGGGATGACTGTGGTGCTGGTAACTTACTCTGATTTATAGTGACGTTCAAAGAAATGTTAGTTAAACCATCAACGACTTTGTCGGGAATTGACTTAAGGTTGGGGTTTGAAGGCACAATGGATGGTTTACCAGTGAACAAGCCCTGATCCTGCTTCGAGGAGGAGGAGGCTGGGCGTGAATGAGACTTGTAGGTCTCACGCAGAGCAGCATCTCGAGCCCGTTTCACAAGGTCATCCCTTCCACTAGCCATGAACTCCAGCGCTTCGATTTTTCCTTTTGGCCTAGGGCACTTCCTGGGTTTGGACGGGACATTCTGTCGTCGTCTAGGGACGGTTGGGGGTTTATTGCCTATGAGCAGATACATGATGGTTCGATGGAAACAGAAATGGAGACTTGATAATGGTAATATGCTGAACAGACCGTGAGGGCAAAGGTTCATTTTAAAGGAATTTCACGTCTCCTGATTAACTTGAAACAGATAGGCCAGGGCAGTTTGTTCTAAAGCACGCGGTAAAACATCCATTGTACTCATAATGCAGGTTTGTGCGTTTTCATTACGGGCGAACAAAGAGGCTTGTACATGACTTTGTCAGTAGGTTCTGTAACAAACTTCAGACTGTTCTTTAACATTTCAGAACAAGAACTTTAACAAGTACTTTGTCCAAACTCTCATAACTCTTTGATATTCGCTCATTAACATAAAAGGGCAAAGTTTCGTGTATATAAATACCATCCTTCACTTCCATGAGGTTCTGCCGATACTCCGACCAACACTTCTTCACAATCTTCAGTCTAGACTGTTTCAACAGTTCGATCAAGAACTCAACTTCAAACAGCCAAAGACGCACATCAAGCGCCTCTTTACATCGACCAGAAACTTCTCTATACTGGATAACACCACATCTTTCGCCCACCATGTGTCAACACTACATCAACGAGTACGAGTCTTGTCACCACAACAAACTCGACAGAAAAAACCAGTGCTGGCAGAATCTGATTGAGACTCACTTCTCGTTCCTAGCATCTTGTTTCTATCCTCCAGGCTCTCATAAAGATGTCAAGCTTTTCAGTCCTGTCCATGGAATGTGTGATAGCTGCAATAAGCGTAACCAGCAGAGCACCCGTCGAGACTATGGCAACTTCACTGCACAGGCAACTCATGGTGTTGGAAACTCCCGGGGTATGGGGCAGATACAGCCATCTGATTACTCCTGTGGTGGTCTGAATGAGCCTCCTATAAGATCCCCTGACAGATCTTATCAGCCTCAGGCTTATCCGACTCAGGGCCATCAACCCCAAGCTCAGACGAATAACCATTCTCAGCCAAATGTAGCTCTTGGTTCCAGAGCCCTTGGTTCCGGAGAGGCCCCCAGATCTGGTTGTGGATATGCCAGAGCACTTCACTATCAACGTTTTGTTAGTCAGCCCTCCAGACAGGTAAGTCATGGCCCAGATGGTATCGAGCTGACGAACCTGCAGCCATCTAACCTTCGACATAGCAGGAATGCGTTTGCCAACAGTAACGGCTTTATCAACAGCTCGGAGCCTACTCCTTACGAGATACAGGCTACTGCTGGTAGCAGGGATAGCATTTTGTCAGAGAATGGACGTTCACCGGCTCAACGACCTCTCACGCCCATACCTAGCCCCCTCGAACTTGAGCATTCTCTTAACAACAGTGACAGCGTCGATTCACTGAGCGCAGCGGCAAAGAAGACCACCCGTGTCCGTACAAGACGCCGTCCCAGAAAATTTGCTACCCGCGGAAACCTAGACATCATGGATCGGCTTCCTCGTCCCGCTCCACGACCAGGGAACTGTGAGCGTATTCCTGTCCCTAGTAGGGTCTCGGCGCTGCGAAGGGAGCATGGTCTTTCAATTGACCGCTCTCAGACGGTATCTCCTCTGACTCAGAGCGATCTTAGAGCTCCTTTCGTTCCGATCCCTTTGTACGATGAGTATCCTGAGTACAATCAAGACAACGAATACCCCGCGCGTATCTAAATCGTAAGAAGAGTTGGGGGAATGAGGAGCGTAGATTGATTATGAGCGATATGTAAGGATTATGTTAGGACGAAGATGATATTTCATGCATAGAAGGCCTCAGAGTTTGATGACATTTTTATGCATCGCAACAAGTCAGCATGTAGAAAGAGAATTGAGTATTTTACTGATATCTTCATATTTTTAATTTCCAAACATGTGAAAACTTGCACCCATATTGTACCGTGCTTTAGTGGGATGTAGAACATTGCACGATGTTCTGATATCAGCCATCGATTGGAACGGAACACATGATTATCTGTCCTCTTACGAAAGTTTATTATATCGGCAAGTAAGCGACAACATAATTTATGTTACATGAGAGACCTCTCAATGCCTCAAGGCCAGTCAGTGATTGATGGTGTGGTATTATCAGTCAGATGTTGAACATCACCAAATATAGATAGACTTACACAAATCGCCGGTCAAATATAGTCAGCCAGGGATGAACTGGGAGGAGCCAGCAGATCGTCACTGGGATTGAGAATTTGCGGACAAACATGGACCACCAAACTTACGTCATTGTTGAATAAGGAACCTCGACTCGTAGATGGTTTGATCATGGGTTGTACTGATTAAGCTTGTTGGGAGGCGATATTCTTGGTCATTTGCTGCATCTCGAATCTCGGGACAGCAGCCGTGTCATCAATCGGGATTGAAGGGGCCAGTTGCACAGGGATGAGCGAGAGAAAACAATCCGTTTCAAAGCGGGTAATGTCAGTGGTTCGTTCTTAGAATAACCAAAACTGCATACGTATCCCTTGCGAACCAGAATGCGGGTGCCTTGAGAACGGGGTTCATCACTTGAGGCATCCAAATTTGTCCCCGGTCAAGCATAGGCTGCTCGATAAAACAAGATCTTATTGGCTTATGGCAGGGACCTTGTTCAAGTTGACGACAACTAGAATAGGACTTTTGTGTTTCATACCATACAACGCGTTCCCTTCAAAAAGTCCTGAAATATAAACGAATGAATGCAGGGGCCGAATAAAACGTCGAGCTTGCGTGGAGACGTACGTGGGATGTGGTTGTTTTGGTAGGAAGTGCACATCTACGATTGCGTACGTGGGTCTGGTCTTCTGGTTTAGTTGCGACTGGGAAGTGGATGACAGACAGACTTCCAATTCCTAAGCTTGGCAACGGTCTAGATGACATTGCGACGGCTTCATACAAAGTCACCCCTCTGCAAGAAGACCATGAAATATTTCTGCAGATTACAAGCCAAGACTTGTAATCCACAGACGCATGACAAATCTATGCATGTTTCAAGAGGCCGGCGGCAATGGTGACTCCTCCTGATCAAGAGAAGAGCCTCTCGATAACAACGTTTGGCTGTGGCGGATACTGACCGATAAAATCTGGGACACTTGCTTCAGGGCAACATCTCTGGAGGGTTAGCAGTGCGATGAGATGCAAATGCAATGCAACGGTTGGGGGATGGGGTCCACGGTCCACAACCAGAAAGGGAAATCGCCGACCATTGAGTCAACGGTGACATGACAATCGTTTCCACCAACCCCTGCACCGAGAAGCAGCCCTATGCGTGGAGCAAATGCGCGGTCGAACCTGGTCAATTGGACGTGGATCCACGCCACGGGGACTGAGAGAAGGAGGAGGCATTGGCGGTGGCCAGTACTGTATGAATGGTTACGGAATACAGGAACCAGACTGCCAGACTAAGGTAGTCAAGGAGATGTCTCTGATGGGGGCGTGAGACTGTGAGAGCTTTGGTCTGGTGTTCGTTCTCGATCTGAGAACAAGCAGCGATGCATCATGTTGCGTACGACATTATGAGTCGCTGTCGTGTTTTCTTCCATGAAGTGATCTATCTCTATGACGATCATGCCTTGAATAGGTGTTTATCTGCTGCTCAAAGGGTCTGAAGTCGATAATGCATGTCTTGATGGGTTTTGTTTGTTGCCGAGTCCCCTAAACATTAAATCTTAAATTTCTCACACAGCTAAAAGCCCAATGCAGTTCGAGATCCCTTCAATCTAAACTCAAGAAATCAAGAAATCGATGCTAAGAGGGTTGCAAAGAGGCAGAGCAACGCCATTGCAGGCACAGCCGTCAAAGAGGGCTGAGGTGGAGGGCCGATATGCAATGCATCAACTCCAGTAAAGTGCTAGGAATGCCCTGTACAGTACAGTGTAATTTAACACCATCCGTCTCATCGCTTGCAAAAGGAGCGAATGGGATAACACCCAATGGCCAGTTTTATGTTGGTCAAGACCAATCAATGGGCGAAGTGAAATGACCGAGAACTAACAACGGGAGATGGCCGCACGAGGATCAAACGGAACAGAGGCTAGAGCACTGAACAGAACCAGACCAGACCGCAGCAGCCGTACTGTATTGCTGACGATCTAACCAAGTCACGGACCATCAGAAAGATGCGAGTTGAGCCGGCGGGGCGTCGATCCCTGCAGACTCTCCGCAAGGCGTTTTCGATAGGTTCATTGCAGTGGTAACTGGTTGTACTTGTGCCATTTCCGCGACACTAGGAACGACCAAACGCCATCCGTATCTCGGTAATACAATCAACAACACCATTTTCTCTTTCCCCCTTACGTTTCGGTCCATGATCGTGACAGTCGGGTCGTGTCTAAAACAGGACGTTTGTTGAGACTCGGAATGAGGAAACACCCATTATGTGTCGGGTACGCAAAGGGCCACGACAGTCGGTACGCAATGAAAGCATTTTTGGACCCCAAATTGTTCAACTTGTTCTTGGCTTTTCAATGAGATCAATGAGAGATCTGGAAATTCTTCTGCCTCGTGGAAGCAGAAACTGGACTGTAACCGTCAGTAACTACAAAGGTTCTGGTCTGGAATTTGGGGTGCGAGAGGAGAGAGCAAGTCGGAAATGGCGGAGTTTGTGGGGATACACGAATGTTGTTTGTCATAGTTGAGGTACCCGAAGCCGTAAGCCCGAACTCGAATCCGTTGCGGCTCTGCTGAGGAATTGGGGGGAATTCTGGTGAGAAATGTAGAGAAATTGGTGAGCAACGAGAGTTTGCGGTCTCTCATCTCTGTTAGCGACATTGGTACTCCCCTCAGACCTGTCCTATCGTGTTCAACTTAGTACAGGGGTGCCCCTCCTCCGCACAGACAACGCCCCAGCCCGTCCGCCCTGCGCTAAGCCACTTCGGGAGGAGTCTCTAGGCAGCAGTCAGGATGGGCTGAGTTTAGCCCCCGGTTGGTTTCTAAGCATAACCTCGTCCAAAGACACCGAATTTCGCCCTCTTCCTTCTTTACCTCTCCCAGTTCATCAATCCGACTCTCTCGTCACTCCCACTCTCACTCTCACTCTCATATTTCTTCCTTCTTGATCCTGAGGCCACAGCGATTCAATCCAATCCACTCGGAATTTCACACGCCCTGCGGATCTCGGAATCGTACACCCTCTATCAACCCTCATATACCCTTTTCCGCCCCGTCCTGCTCTTTCCTCCAGTTCCACCCGCCTTTTCCATCGCAACGCATCGCAGCGCACCGCAACGTCTATTTTCAACGCGTATCTATCTCAATTGTCGATACTCGCCATTTTATCTCGTCGAACACATATCTTGTCGAGGTTTCCTGAGTCGATTTTACTGCCTGAGGAACACATAATCAGTTCGATCTACTCGCCGCTCGTCTGCGCCACCTCCACCGCATTGGTTCGCCGACATTCAAGCTGATCAATCAATCCCTCTTCCATCTCTGACCTGGTACGGTTACTATTTTATCTCGTCTTAACATTGGAGTCCTCGTCTCTTCACGTCGTCTTATCTTGTTTTCGGTTTTCTTTCGTCACTTCCAATTGTCGTTGGTATTCGTCCATCACCCGGTATCCCAATCTGGCCTTGATCAACGTCTAGGCCTTTGCTCCTGGGTGTGGGAATTAGGAATATCGACTGTGACTCATCTCCCCGTTCCTTACTACCAAGCACTTGCTTGCATCCAAGGTCGAGCTCTTGAACTAACGGGACTCCCCGACTTAGCTTCAGGACACCTCTGGCCATCAGTCAACTGTCCTTTTACTTCATACCCACCTTGCATCTAAGCCATGTCCTTCACCCACCCTCGTCGAAGGACTCCGGTGACTCGCCCGGACAGCGATACCGAGAATGTCTTGTCACTTAAGAACAGCTCTATCCTCCGCAAGGGCGCGACCTTTCACTCTCCTACTTCACCATCTCTGACTTCGGACGTCACTTTCGTCCCTCCTACTCTGCCTCGAGCTCAGTCCCATCTGGATGATGTTGTCGATGCCAACCGTCGACGTGTGGCCTTGACTCTAAACGACATCGACGAGGCTCTAGCTAAGACCCAAGAGCTCTCTCTGTCACCCAAGTCAAAGCCCATGACTCTTCGCGACACCAGTCTGCCCATCCCTCGTGGCTTCCTCGAGGGACCCATCGTCGATCCCAAGATGACAAAAGAAGAAGATAGGCGCACTTTGCGCCCCAGGATTCGCTCTTCGCGAGGCCATGCACACCTGTCTGACAGCGGTTTGGGTACATCGGTGGCTTCCACAAATGAGAAGCGGGATGCAGTCACTGCATCAAAGAAGGAGACAAAAGTGCAACAAACACGATGCATCACAAGGTCTGCTGCTTCCACAGCGGAAAAGCTTCCTTCACTGGGATCTAAAGCTGTTAACCGCATTCACGAACACACTCTGCGCCCTTTGTTGGCCAAGCCGACTCTCAAGGAGTTTGAGCCTATTGTTCTTGATATCCCAAGAAGAATTCGATCAAAGGAAATTATTTGCTTGCGAGATCTTGAGAAGACCTTGATCTTTATGGCACCGGTAAGTCAGCTTCTGACTGGTAATGGCGTTTGGGAAAATACTTATCGGAGTTTGTCTTTAAAGGAGAAAGCCAAATCAGCAACCTTGTACCTGGATTTCTGCCTTACGTCCGTTCGATGCATTCAAGCGACCGTCGAATATCTTAGCGACCGCGAGCAAATTCGACCTGCTGATCGACCTTACACTAACGGATACTTCCTCGACCTCAAGGATCAAATTCTGGAATACGGAAAACAACTTGCCGCCAAGAACAGCGGTGACGAAATGGATATCGACGCGTATGTACCCAGCTTCGTCCCCTTGGATCATCCAACTAACCTTCTACCAAGATCTGATGAGATCAAGCTCATCGGTGGCCTATCTGAGAACGGTCGTCCTGCCGAACTCGTCCGTGTTCGCAAGGACGGCACTTACATCTCCCTCGAGACTGGCAAGCCTGTCGAGACAGACGGCGATATGCCAGTCCACATGAAACGCTCCTTGAGCCAGCAGCTGGAGGACGAGGAGGAGATCCAGCGATCTATGGCTCGTCGTAAGAAGAACGCCTCCCCTGAGGAGCTGGCCCCCAAGAAGTGCCGTGAGCCCGGTTGCAACAAGGAATTTAAGCGACCCTGTGACCTCACAAAGCATGAAAAGACGCATTCTCGTCCTTGGAAGTGCCCTGTCCCGACTTGCAAGTACCACAGCTATGGTTGGCCTACCGAGAAGGAAATGGACCGACACCATAACGACAAGCACTCCGATGCCCCTGCCATGTATGAGTGCGCGTTCAAGCCTTGCCCGTACAAGTCAAAGCGTGAATCGAACTGCAAACAGCACATGGAGAAAGCTCACGGCTGGACCTATGTTCGAACCAAGACCAACGGCAAGAAGCTGCCTTCAATCGCTGGCAGTGTTCAACAGCAGACACCTCCTCTGGGCAACATGTCGACACCATCTTCGATCGAGTACAACAGTGTACCCACACCCCCTCAAAACGACGTGACCCAGTTCATGGGCAACGACTTTCCTCTCTACCCTACTGACTCCGACTGGATGTCACACAACAACATCCCTCCTGAAGCGATGAATGTGGATTTGACTCTTGACTCAACTTCACCTGCTTCTGCCAGTTCTTACGAGCAGTACGCGCCATACCAGAACGGTTCAGCTTTCATTCTCGATAATGAGGATCTATACGCTGCCCACATGCAGCTTCCGACCCAACTCCCCACACCCGAGCAGCTCATGTACAGCAACCCTAAGATGATGCAACAACAGCTGCCTATGTATCAGCAAGTTCCTCAACAGGTTCCTGTTCAGGCTGCTCCATCCCAATTCTCGCCAACTGGTCAGGAGACTGCCATGCTCTTTACTCCCAACTCACTGAGAGATGTTGATGAGGGATTCGATGACTCCTTTGGCGGAGACGGAATGGATTTTCCACTCTTCCCTAGCGGCGACAATATGGTTAAGACCAATGATTACCCGTCGCTATTTGGCGAGATTCCCAGTGCCAATCTGAGCTTCTCCCAAAATTCCCAAGACCTTTTCCAAATGGATTGGTCTAGCATGCAACCTGACATGAATTTCTCGCCAAACAACTTCGATTAGGGGATCGATGGCTTGCCGAGATATTTTCCTCCATACCACAATGAACACAATGAGTAAAGGGGAACTTGCTCAAAATTGTATAATGTTCCCCAGCAAAATTGCCAAACAGATTTTGGTTTGATGAGACACGAAACACTAGTTTATAGGCCACCCAGCGCGGGATAGGGTCTTTTCATGTACTGCAGACGTTTGCTTGACTTTTGGAGCTTGCTTCGCTCTCCTTGAGATTAGGAGGAGAAGGAATTGGCCTTCCAGCGGATTTTTCACGAGGAGGAGATGTTTATTAACCTTCGAGTTGGGTATTAGGATGCGCAACACTATTTCACTCCACTACTTCAGAGTGCAGTTCGGTTCAGCAAGAAATAGGTTTTGTTTAGCTAGTATAGAGTTCGCCTCTCCTCTTATGGGATAGAAATACACCCACATCATGTATAATAACTTGTCTCATGTGACCTTTAAAGTTTGTCGTAGACTGTAGGTGCACAAGTAATGTTTGGTGTATCTCCACGTGTATCTTCACATATGAATTTGGTCACTATGAAGGGTTGCAGATGGTCTTCTCTTTCTTAACTGCTTTACCACATGGGAACAACTAAAAAAGACCAAGCTGAGGGTTCAGGAGAATGAATAGCTTGGGTCATTGTGTCCTCGTGCATTGATTATCTGGGTTGGATTCAACAAATGTCAATACTCAACTCTTGAGATATAGGGTAACCTTATACCGAAGTGGGCCTCGATATCTCGCTTCCTGGGATGAACGAAACTGCACAAGGCAACTCCTCCAACCGCGTCCCTCCCTCTACCTACAACGCGCAAGATGTGCGGGATTCATACTTCCATCACCACAAGCTCCGATCAGGCCCTGTCATCAGAACTAGAACGATGTCTCTGCAACAGAGGACCCGATCACACAGGAACTGTGAAGACACAGCTCGACAACGGCCAAGATGAACTCTTTCTCTCCTTCACGTCGACTGTTTTGTCGCTACGAGGAGATCATGTAGCAAAACAGCCGCTTGTCGACCCTGTCACCGGATCTGTCCTCTGCTGGAACGGAGAGGCTTGGGCTATTCGAGGAGAGCCTGTGCGGGGCAATGATGGCGAAGCTATTCTAACTCTGCTGGCCGAGACCAGTCAGGGCTCGAGGGATGTTATGGATGTTCTACGAGCTATCGAAGGACCTTTTGCATTCATCTTCCTGGACAAACCTGCCAAGCGGCTTTATTATGGACGCGATCGACTTGGTCGTCGGTCTTTGCTTGTCAAAGAAGGACTCCCTTTTACTCTTTCAAGTATCGCCGAGACACCGGTTGAGGGATGGACCGAGGTTGAAGCTGATGGATACTATACTTTGGACTTATCTGTTGATATATCTGGTGGGCTGCTGCCAGAGCGACATGTATGGACTGCTGACACTTCCTTGGTGAGTTGTGCGTGAGTATTTACCCCGAAAAGCCTGCTACTTACGTCCTCAGGTGTCAAATATTGGCGTGTTCAACGATGAGATCCCGCAACAGAGTTTTTCTTTAGAGCCAAACTCAAGATCTGTGCAGGAGCTGCATACTCGTCTAGTAGACTCTCTTCGACTACGAGTTTTAGACGTTCCACTGCCTCCAAAGGCTATATCTACGGATGCACGAGTCGCCGTACTATTCTCAGGTGGTCTCGACTGCACCGTACTAGCCCGCTTATCCCATGATATGATTCCGCTAGATCAGAGCATTGACTTGATCAACGTCGCGTTTGAGAATCCCAGGATAGCAGGACAATTTCCAGATCTGTCACGGGAGGATCTTTACGAGAAGTGCCCGGATCGAATGACGGGCAGAAATGCATTTGCAGAGCTCAGCCACGTTTGCCCCGGTAGGACATGGCGGTTTGTAACTGTGGGTGGACAAGGGACGCACAGAGATGAAGACGCACTGACTGGTCGCAGGTAAACGTGCCTTATGCCGAAAATATTGAGCACCGACCTGAGGTTATTCGCCTAATCTACCCCCACAATACAGAGATGGACTTGTCGATCGCGTGTGCCTTATACTTTGCCGCGAGAGGACGAGGACTAGGCGAGACAAACATTGAATCGACACCGCAGCCATACAGCACGACGGCACGAGTGTTGCTGTCCGGATTGGGAGCTGATGAGTTGTTTGGTGGATACGGTCGACATGGTGTAGCTTATACACGGGGCGGCTATGCTGGAGTCGTGAAGGAGCTGAAGCTTGACGTGAGCCGGCTCGGAAAGAGAAATCTCGGCCGAGATGATAGGGCCATGTCTCACTGGGGTCGAGAAGTAAGATTCCCGTACCTCGATGAGCGGTTTGTCAAGTGGGCGATCGAGTCTCCGGTATGGGAGAAGTGTGATTTTGAGAATCCAGGTGGTGAGGACAGTTTGGATGCAGAGAAGAGAGTGCTACGACTGGTTGCGCAGTCTCTTGGCATGAAGACTGTTTCACGGGAGAAGAAGCGCGCTGTAAGTGATTTCGGTTTTGAAGCAAAAGGTCCTACCGCTAACAAGTTTTGATAGATACAATTCGGTGCGAGAACGGCCAAGATGGAGAGTGGAAAGACCAAAGGGACGACGCCTCTTTCTTGATACAATCCTGAAGTGAAGTCTGTCTAAGACAGTCAAGTGACTGTGGGTGGTTGGATTGTTGACTCTGCTATGATGATTCTTCAGATACTTCCGAGGCATTTGAAACATGGGCATAAAACATTGATTGAATGACTGTGCGTTTGCGGAGATGGCTTTAATGTTATCTACTGTTAACCCTTCGTTCTGATTTGTTTATGGCATTGACAATGTTGATGAGGTCGTAAAGGCAAGTCTGAGCTTGAGTTTGATGATGACCGATTTGAAGGGATGGATGATGGCATTGATAGATAGATAAATGGATAAAATGCCATGGAGAAACTCTGACCCGACATTGATCGACCCACCTAGGTACGATACGATACGACATAATGCCCCCTGTAACATGCCTAGCCCGGGCTGGGTGCTAGACTAGGTGCCCAAATGCTGTAATCGCCTAGACTTTTGTTGCATGTGGTAGCATCTATGGCAGGGAGACAGCCGAATTATCCGCGCCAGCATGTCATTGCGACTGAATATCTCAATGAAACAAGCGCAGATCCAATCAGTACCGCATCATAATGGTCTTTCCTACTCAACGCCAAGCAGCCGCCAAGCGAAAAATGCCATCATTCGATACCCGTTCAAAACCGGTGGAAACTACCAAGAATAGAAGGGCGTCCACTGTTTTGCATGGGCGGGCGGTTGGACTGGGCGGTGGCCAACTGAAAGCAGTGGTTGTGGTGCGACGAGCCCCTGCATCCATCGAATCGACGCGATGGTTTAGGCACTTTAACCCCTTGTAAGGGAACCCTAAGCATCCCTGGCCCCTGTAACTTTCAGGTGTCTTTCAGGTCCCGTCCCCCTCCAAGCCTCAAGGCTGCCTCCATCGGCGCGCTACCGAATGGAGTTGCCTCTGGCGCGCGCCAAAACTTCAAAGGGAGGAAGGAACAAAAGGGAAGCTCTTCGCTCTTTCTATTTATTCATTATTCTGATTATTCCTCATTCATTTTTTTTTATTGATTTGTTTGATTCTATACTTTCTCTCTTTTTTTGTCGTCTCAATTCAACGTTTCATTCTGTCTTTTTTTCTCGTTTCAGTATTTCCTTCTTTATTTCCTTTTACTGTCATTAACAAAATCAATACGAATCGAGGCCTCCAAAGGAGCATCAAAATCAACACTTTCTCAATCGCATCATCACGACTATCTCTTATCCCCCAATTCTCTATACCGGTTTCTTAATGCTTGGAAACTTTCTCGGGGTCAGGGACCAGGATTCCTACTCAAACTCGACAACTTCATCATCATCTTTATCTCCCACGTCTGCGACGGGCTATAGCAGTTTTATCAATCAAGAAGAAGACGAAAACATGCGTAAAGGAAACCGGCCTCCTCCGCTGAACCTCAGCATCGTCCCTAGGCCGAGATCTCTTCCCCGACTCTCTACGACCCCTCAGCCCATCGCTAAGGAGCTCACTCCTTTACTGACTCCTCTGCCTGAAGAGGCTGAGGAACCCACCGGACCTGTGGTTCGTGCTGTCAGAATTGCGGTGGATTTCATGCAGATAGTTTCATGTCTGCTTGTGATTCTGATGCTGGCCGTCTTTCTTGTTTCATATACCGGAGCTGTCAACTCCTGTCACGGGTATGTCTCCATCCGTTCATCCCTTCACCCATGCATATATAAGCGCATTATATATCTTGAGCCTCAACCAAGCGAAGCTAACTCTAGTCTTAGTCTCAAAGCACTTGTGCTCATTGCGACCCTCGCTTGCGATGTTGGCCTTGGCATGTGGTCTATCGTCAACAATGATAAGCCATGGTCTGGCTCCGCTGTCTTGCTAAGGACGCTCACAGCTTCAGTGCTCGTTGGCAGTCTGGTCTCCTTCCTTGCAGTGGATGGAGTCTTCCCAGCAGACTACACATACTGGGGTCTTCCCCTATCACAATCCGGTGCTCCGGTACTGTGTCTCGTCTCTGCTATTCTGTACGTTTATTCCTCTCTCATTCTTTAAAATGCAACACACTAATCCAATCTCAGAGGATGGAATATCGTTCACGTTGTGCTGTCTCAGCGAACAACAGAGTGCTGGGCTCGACTCTGCTCCTGGTGGCAGCGACAGAAGATTAGACGACGATTCGTGTCCAGCAGAGGACATAGACGAGGACGCAGCGGACCCTGGTGGTTCAACTCTCGACAGTCAACCTTGGAAAAGGGAGGCTGGGCCTGTGTCTCATCATCATGAGTTATGACTTTTTCTTACTGTTGATCGGGGAAGAGCGGCTTTGGATATAAGGGAGTATGAAGATCGGGAAATTTGTACCCGGTCTCATTCGTCTATTGTTCCATGATGTATGGGATGGAGCATATAGCAGGGGGGATAAAGTGGATGTAATAAGTCCTTGTCCTTGTCGTTTAGTACGATATAGGCGAGAAGAGGGACACCGACTGAGTGGCAAAGACCACAACTCATGAATACAATCTCTTGTTTCAATTTGGTTTATAACAGTGACGTCACGAAAGAACATATGGTGGATGAACTGAAGGATGTAAGTGTAAACGTTTAGTAATCTCGTTGTGTATATTGTTACATTACTTATTGGACATGACACCACATCGTGAACATTTTTCACTTACAACAATGCAACGTGAAGACTTCAAATAGTGTCTGGTGATTATCTGTATCCTATCAGAGTGCTCTTAATATATTCGTATCCGTTTACCGGGGTCGAGCTATGGCATGCCCGTCTTGAGGTCAGAAGTGGTACAGGGTCAGCATTGAAAAGCCCAATGTTTATTCTACAACTGACTCGCACAATAAACAATAAGATGGAATCCATGAAAAGGCAAAACATGCCTTGGGCTCATGATTGCCCAAAGTGGTGATATCACACTAAGGAATTGCTTTGTTACGGCTTCGTGTCTCCATTGCGGGAAATTGATCCTTGACTTTATCGTGATTTCTCTCCGCATGTGCTTCCACCTAGGCAAGTTCCGAAGATACTGAACTATTGATTTTAGACGATATTGCAAAAGACTGAGGCTAAGGAGGGGAAGTAAACATGAATGGACTAAATAATTCTGCTGTGGAGGTTGTCTCGGCACAGACGATGCAGAGAGTCAGGAGACTCATTTCGGAGTCATGACTAACATCTCAACCTCAAGCCTTTCAGGTAGAAAGAGAGCCAAAGAGTATGTCCACTGTAACTGCGTGCCAAGCTTTTAGATTAAATGTCATGTCAGTGATTGAATACGGACGTGCTGGAGAAGCTTAAAGGTATTGATTGATTGAAGAGAGAGGTCATTGATCAAGGATGGTCCATGCTGATAAAGACTAGAACAAGCCATTCCTGGATCAGAAACAGGTGATGGCATAGCATGAGGTAGAAGAAGCCATCACCGTCACCACCAAAAGACGACGAACCGTGCGCAGGCCACTATTGGATTGTACTACCAGAGCCTGAAACCTTCAAATGCAAGCCACGAGAGACTTTGCACTAAAAACAATATTCTCCGCAGAGGTTCAAGAAAAAAAAAGAAGAAAAGAGTCTAGACTTGAGGTGTTGGTTATGAAGCTCCACTGCTCAGCTGTGCCTGAAATACGCGCCACTCAGGGGAAGTTATCTCAATATGATATCTCAAGATGATGCATTTGCTAGAGATATTATTAGGCATCAACTATGATAATATCTGTAGAGTCGATAACTACAGTACAGATCATTGGAGATCTTGTACTTGGGTCTATCTCATCTTACTGACAGATCGCGTCAGACCAGGGACGACAATAGAGAATGTCGATCTGCCGAAGCTCGAAACAAAGACAATCCCCGCCTCCACAGTGAGGATTTCCTCCCTTGCAAGTCTCTCTAATCTAGATAGGTAGACTTTGCTACTGTAAACTCCGATCTCTGCAGCAAGTAGATGAAATCCACCAACTTTAAAAATAAACATCGACAACAGCCACACGTTTCAGAGGCAGGTAGACCTTAACTTAGTCTACTGCACACTTGACCTCGTGTAAAAGGTATCACCTACTAGACTAGACCTAGTTATCGTTCAAGGTCATTCCCAGGAGAATCAAGACTCAACTGAAGTTGCCCAGAATTCTCAGGCCTGAAACATTACTCTCTCTTACTTCTCTTCTCTCGAGTGTAATTTACCTAAATACTAGGTACGCCTAAAGACTAACGTCCAAGCCGTCAACTAACCCATTTCAGGTTAAAGCTGCGAATTGATTTGCTGAATTGACCACTGCGGCCCGAGAAATGAAACATTTATCCCAGTCTTGTCTTTGCTGAAGACGGTACGGAACCTGATAATGGGGACTTGGCTTCTTCTTTTTGCTGAATAGGAGTTATGAGATTCTACTCTGGGCTGATATACGACGAAAGGCAAAGATACTCCATTGAGCTGTCAAGTGCCAAGTCATTGAGAAACACTATTAGTTAAGAGATGAATAGAGTGCATTCATAATGCATTGTAATGCCTGCTCTACGCCATCAGGATCTCCTATACAAATCAAGACTAACAAACCACTCAAACGACAGCCCGTAGCCAAGACTATCAAAGTCAATAGTAAACTAGAAGCCCTGATCAACGATCCAGGTACCAAGTCACGACCAAGCTCATCAGTCTGTGCTCTCCAAACCATCCTCGTCCTGGCTAGCAGCGCGTAGGCAATGTCTGGTCTACAGTCTACCCAGACTCTCTTGTCACTCGTGCTTGGGCCTCCTCCAGACCATCACCGTTGGACCCTGCACCGAAGGCTATCGGATAACTTGCCATAACGCTAGCAGGGTGACAATTTGAAAGGTACGGCGATGCTGAGTTGTAGTACAGAGGCCTGCTTCGATAGATAAAAATATCCTTAGCTTCAGAGAGACTGTTGTGGGCTATATAAGATGACCGGATGACCCGTATCATAAACAGTTTCTCATCAGCATCAGCATCTTCTTTCTTTCTACTCATTCACTTTCATTCACTTCACAGCCTCAACGGCATATCTTGACACTCACTTTCACTTTTACTACTACCTGTACACTCTCGCTTTCCTACGAAACAAACAGCAAAAATGTACTTCTCCAACGTCCTCGTTACTCTGGCCTCGATGGCCACCATGGCTTCTGCCATTCCTGCCCCTGATGCCCTCCTCGATACCACCGTGTCTAGCATCTCTCCTGCCGACTTCACCATTAACCTCGATGCTTCCGCTTCCGCTCTCGAGACCCGCACCAGCTTCTCCTGCCCCGGTGCCATGTCCTACTGCCCTTGGACTAAGGCCTGCTCTTGCCCTGTTGGCCAGACCTGGGATGCCAAGTACAAGCGATGTGCCGGCCAGAAGACCAGCGGCTGCTACACTAAGCCCTCCACCAGCGCCTATGTCAAGGCCGGTGTTGATGTCAAGCTCGGCTCTTACTGCGCTGCTTCCCCTTACAAGATCGTCAAGTACAACACCAAGCACTCTTACTGCCAGGCCAGCCTTAAGAACACTGTCTTCCTTGCTCCCCTTGCCATTGGTGCTGAGATCGATCTCTATGGTGGCAAGGCCATAGATGTCTCCGTCAAGGCTAGTGCTAGCCTCAAGGCCGTCTGCTCTGGTCTTGCCGGTCTCTACCTCGAGAGCTCTGTCGATGCCGTCGCCCTCTTCAACACCAACAAGTACGGATACTCTGTCCGCCCTGGTGCCGTTACTGGTGGTCTCTCCTTCGCCATTGGTGACTCCCTCAAGGGCCTGACCTGCCGTCTCGGCCTCGGAAACTGCGCTGCCTACGACTGTGTCTCCTACTGCTCCAAGGGCTGCAAGAACTACATTGACGTCCGCGGCCAAGTTGGTGGCTACGTCAACGGTCTTGCTGGTTTCTGTGTTGTCAAGGACACCGTTCTCTTTGTCAACAAGGTCGGCGCCTGCGCTTCCCTCAAGATCACTGGTCTCCTCAAGATTGTTGGCAGCATCCACGCCAGCATCAAGGGCCTTTTCAAGTGCAACTGCTAAGCGGTTAGCAACTGATCTATTAAGAATCGACACGAATAGTTAGCCGAGCTAACCAAGGCTCTAATGGTATAATTTTTAATGGGTGAAGGAATGTTTGGAGCCGGGACTTGGACATGTCTTCGGATTACCGGATGATCTGATGCCGTCACGCCTGCTGGCGCTTGTTCTAATGTTTTGTTTTATAAATGCCTGATCAATCAATCAATTTTCATTATGATACGTCAAACCACCCCAAACTCGTGCCAGTGACAACCCATAATGTGATCGTGATAATGACTTGATTAAGTCTATTCTGGTCCCAATGCATTCTTCCAGCGCCTCTCATAACTCCTGGGTATGTATGCATTGCTAACAAACCTCTGAACAGCCGAAAAAAGAACTTTCTACCAAAAACATGCCCATAGTATGCGCCTGTAACTCTTCCCATCAAGCGCCCACCGGGTCCATAATCTGACGCCCAGCCCTATCTACAAAAAAATGACTGAACGATTCCTCGTCGTTCTCATCTTTGAGAAGGGACCTGTCTTCTGTCTCGGGGGGTAGTTTGGAGTATAATCCCTCGCCAGCCTTTGTCCAAGTTGCTGGCAGGACGTTGACGTTATCTTCCTCCGGTGCACTCGTTATGACCTCAATGACACGGGTGCGCTTGAGGATCTTCTTCGTAGTCTTCTGCTTAGGCTTGCTAGCTTTACTAGTGAGCACATGGCCGTGTCGCGGCTTCTCATCGTGTTTCGACGTCTTAGCAGGTCGAGGACCATTCAATAACTGACTCTCCCAATCAGGCGAGTCGAAAATTGGTAGGTCAGGATGTCGCTTTGACACCGAAACAAGGATATCGAGCAGAAGGTTTGGTTTCATCTGATCGCAGAACGACAAAACGTTAAGCATGTCCATCTTTGGCAATGTTTCAAAATATTTAGCTCGCTATCGTGGCATTAGCTGTCATATCCTGCCAGAATTTCATAGTATGACACTTACTGAATCATGAGGTGCCTGGCCAGCACCGAAACCCACAAGATGAGGTTTTGCAGGAAAGATACCTCGGGGGAGGTTAGATAGCCGTCTTTGACGAACACGGTCGATTTCCTGTTGCCGCTGCTGAGTAACCTTGCCCCTCATGCTGGCTGTCTCTTTTTGGCCTGCAGTGCATGATATGCATATGAAATTTGCAGGAGTCATAGAACCATTGTTGGTGAAGTGTGGATGACACTTTTGATGCCAATGCAGGAGACAATTGGTACAGGTGAGCAAAGGACTGACATGGGCTGCCCCGTCACACTTTGAACATCGAGCCTCTTGTACTGTGGGTTGACCCTGAAGGACGATTTGACGAGTAGGCGAAGGACCCTTCCAGGAAAAGGGAATGGTATTTTGAGTAAAATCGACCATGATAGATGATTCATCTCGCTTTCGTTTTACTCCAGCGTTGAGTGAGTCCACTGTTATCGATTGGCCCTGTTTGGTTGGTGTAGGTATTGACAGTGTGTCTTTCAGGTTTGTAGCCACTGCATCTTCAGTATTCTGTCCGCCTACTGGCTGTGAATTTCCATTGAGACGTCTCAAGATGGCTGAACCTTCCGACGTGAACTGAGGCGTGTATGAAGACTTCTTCGGAGCCGGTGGTGAAGGGTTGACATTTATGACCGCTTCTTCCACCGTGAAAGATACACCCAGCATCGGATCCAAGAGCTTAACGGGGATTTCCGGGAGTTGGTCCATTGTTCTGGGATTTCCTCGTGAGGCTCGTCTATTAGTCGTCTCACATGAATGGATCGATGTCAGGCCAAGAGTCTACAACGAGAGTCGTCTTCCAAAATTGCAAGGATAAACGTGAATAACCCTCAAGATAGGTAGGTTGACATGTAGAATAAAGAGGTTTGGGAAGATTATGCCAAAGTTGGCTATTTTTGAGGGTTGAATCGGGGGTTTACATGGTTCAAAGTAAGATGTTCTGTTAGATTCAGTGACACGTGGTCACGTGGACGTCAGTCAATTGTCATGCAAGGCAGGTACGACACAAGGTGTCACTGCCCTTTGTTTTCCGTGGAATAAAGATTTCTATAATTCAACAAAATCTATGGATTGTTTTCCTGCATCTACGCGCAAGGTACGGCTCTTCATTAATGATCTATCCAATAGCACCCTTTTCTCTTAATGTTGTGACGTCGGCTTCACTTAGCCCCAAGTGCTGTTGCAGTATTTCATTGGTATGCTGTCCCAACATTGGCGGCACGCTGCGGATAGAAGGAGATGTTTCCGAGAACTTGACGGGCGTATTAACCATCTTTATAGGACCGCATTCTTCGTGTTCCATTTCGACAACCATATTACGTGCTTTTGTATGTTCGTGGTTGAGCGTTCCTCGAACATCGTTGATGGCAGCGTAAGGCAGGCCCTTGCCCTCGAAAACCTCAAGCCACTCTTGTGTTGTCTTGAGTTTGGTGATTGCCTCGATCTTGGCTTCTAGATCGTTACGGTGTGTGACTCTATCGGCGTTGGTCTTATAGCGCACATCATCCTTCCATTGGGGTTGACCTAGGCCATCGCAGAGAACGCCGAAAAGACGGTCGTTACCTCCGCCAAAGAGAATGCCTCCGTCTTTGGTTTCAAATGATTTGTACGGCACGATAGAGGCTTTCATTCCATGTTAGCAGTGAAGATTTCCTGGTTGCGAATGCCACCTACGATGAGCTGTTCCCCAGCGTCCGGAATCCTTCTTCCCACTGATCAAACAGCTACTGGCGATGTTTGCTAGTGTTGCTGTTTGGCAATCGCTCAACGCAACATCAATATGCTGTCCCTTTCCAGACTTGGCCCTACCGAGAAGAGCCGCCATAACGCTGTTGCTGGTATACAAACCAGTCGTCAAATCGGTCACTGCGACACCAACCTTTACTGGAGGACCGTCTCTCTCACCAGTGATATGCATCAGTCCAAATTCTGCTTCCACCATGACATCGTAGCCTGCACGGGTAGAGTATGGCCCTGTCTGGCCGTACCCGGTGATGGAGGCATATATCAGACCCGGGTTGATCTTTCGGAGGGTCTCATAGTTCATATTATACTTCTCGAGTGTCCCTGGGAGGTAGTTTTCTACCAAGACATCGCATTTTGCCGCAAGCTTGTGAAGAATATCGACACCTTCCTTGTGCTGGAAAGAAAGACCAAGTGACTTTTTGTTTCGGTTTGCCTATAGATGATATGAGATAAGTGCTCATGACTGTGAGCACGCGACCTACTCCTATGAAGTACGCCGACTCTCCGGGCCCTTGAGCTGACGATCCTTCCTTGTACTTTGCATACGGAGGTCCCCATGCTCGTGTATCATCACCTCGAGTAGGATGCTCGATCTTGATCACCTCAGCGCTGTTCATTGGCCATGTTAACGGCCTGGGTACGTAATCTGACATGAGCAGACTTACCCAAGATCGCCCAAAATCTGAGTACAATACGGCTGCGGGGGGTCAGCAATTGTTTATGGCGCAAATTTGGGTGGGAGAGACTCACTCCTGCTAAGACTCTGGTCATATCCAGCACGCGAATGCCCTCAAGCGGAAGTCCGGTTCCTACGGCGCTGGAATACCGACGCAGGCCGCGGGCATAGCCATTGATAGAGGTAGGCCTGGACCTGAGAGTCCGTAAAGCAAAGGACAGACTCATGCTTAGTAGTGATATTGGTAGGATCAAAGCTGAGTTATGATAGGATATGAAGATAACGATCAATTGATATATACGGATACATATATTGTACACCGGTTATCGGAACCGGAGCTGCTCTGGAGCTTTGAGAGCTTCCAGGTTTCCTTCTCTAGTGGATGCGGGGATCATCACCTCGGCTTGTGCAGGCAATGGCCCAATTATTACGGCTTCGGTACCGAGTGACATGTTGCCGTTTCTAGAGGTTTTCGGCTCCGAATGTTGGAGTAGAGCTTCCCAGATTCTGGCTTGGTCTATTATCGGCGATGTTGAAGTTTTGCCGTGTAGATACCAAGACTATTGCAAAAGGAGCAGTTCATTTGATCATTCAAGAAGCTGTATCTTTACAGTAGGTATCTAAGTAGAAATAGTCATAATGAGAGGTCAACCCAACTCAAGTTTATAAATGAAACCGGCAGTTCTAAGATTATTCAGCAAAACATCCTATTAACAGATGATTAAACTCACGATATTCACAAGCCGCGTAACATTTTCTATCAAATTTCTTTTCAGAAGAGCTGAGCCTGTGAGCTTGCGCCAGTGTCATGCGTAGCATTTTGGCGCAGCATATGTCGATCTTTGAATGAACTGCCTCAGCCACTGTTGTTGGTTACCAGTACTACCAAACCATGGCTTGAAGCTTCGCAAGAGACGCCAAAACAACTTGATCTCTCATTTGATGATTGAACTAATTTGATCTTCTCAGCTCGTCATGATATCGTCCATCTCTCATTAGCGGAAGACAAAAAAACTAACGCATCCCACTCAATGCCGTTCATATCCATGTCTCATATTCAGCTCGATTATAGGTTTGACAGGGCCATAGCCACCACCAGCTCGTATTTAGTGCTTGGTAGCTCCCAATGGGAATAATAGTCTCCTGCTCTCTACTTGACTTGGCTGCTGAGTCTGGCACTCTATAGACTCTGAAGGATCTCGATCCTTGTTCACGGCCGTCTCACGTTTCTTCTTGGCGATCTATTTTCTACTTTACCTTTATCGTTAACCCATGTGCATGCATCAGATGAAGAGTCTAGAAGAGAGAAGATGCAGTTTGCTCCCAAAGATAGACCTCAACGAGCCTAGGGTATGTGTTTCAGATAATCGTATTGACCAGTTCGTTCTCTCGGCATTTATCAATTAAGACTGTTGGCTAATACTATGTCTTCTCGTTTTCCTGGACCCTGAATGACATCCCTGACTTTGCGACCCATTTATAGAACCGCGCCTCAAGAGTGCGAGCCGTTGTGCGCCCATACAAGACCGCTGATCAGCCCAAGAACTTTAAGCTCAAGACAGATAGAGTAAAGTAGAGTAGCATAACCGTACGTGGCATTGCGACGTATAACCGTTTCCCCGTTGCTAGGATCATCCCATTTAGAATTATGGCTTGCTTCTTTTGCTTTGTTGTGGGTGTTTCCCCGGCATTTCCACACACCACTTCAGGCTTGGAATGTCTTGAAAAGTTATTATAAAGCACATTAACTCCCGACATGCCAAATCCTTCTCGTCCATCATTTCATTTGTTTTCTTCTTACTCTCGTTTCTATTCCTTCGTTATCATGCCTATCTTCAGCTACCTCTGCTCGTGGGTGAAGCCACGCCAGAATCGCCATGATGAACCATCTACTTCATTTTCCCTTGGCAAGAAGAAAAGAACAAAGTCAGGCCTAAGCAAGTCAGACAACGAAGACCACCAAAGATCAATCATGATTCGAAAATCATTGCAGAGTCGTGCTTCTTCGAGAGCGACCGGGAGGCCTGAGGATGATAACTACGACACCGAGGAGGAAGACAGCAATACAAGTTTAAGGACAGACTGGAAGGCATACGAAGCAGACATTCAGCGAAACAAATCAACCTTGATGCGATCTCATCCTGGAGTCGATCGTACGAGAATACAGACTCACGGAGGCTCTTCTTCAACTCGACCCCAACCACAGTCTTTTGGATCCAGCTCGACGAACCCTTATTCTCCAACCTCAACAATCTCAACATCAAGCCCAGCTTCACCTGGAATTGAAAGAGCATTCTCATAGCCCGGATGCCAAATCATGAAGAAGGCACCATGACGAGACCGCAACTACAACGACATATATACCACCCTATTTATTTGACGCGAACGAACATCCACGAAGGAGATGTATATAATATATCACGAGCCCGACGACGTTTAAAACTCTGAGGTCATGTTTCAGCATGTAAGGCGTATCTTGTAATTTAAGCTTCGATTCTGTAAACACCATTTCACCTATAATATGATAAAATCTACAACTCTTAAACAGATTGACCTTGGATCTCGTTTGTGACGTTGACAAACTTCTCCCACTGTCGCCAAGCCTCTCCGCTCTTGAGAGCCCAGCGAGCTCTTCGTACACCCTCCTTCCAGCGCATGCCACCAGGGCCGCGTTCAGTGATGACCTTGCCGTCGTCTCCCTCGCCCATGTTGCTGGTGTCAGCCTCGCAGATGCCAGATGTAACAAGGAGAGCGGCAGTGTTGAGAAGAACAAACTCGAGAATGGGATCGTTGTCAGGGAGCCCGTTGTGCAAAATCCGAGACAAAATCTCTGCATTCTCCTCGGGTTCCTTGCCAGAAGATACTGTGTTTAGGGGATGAGTGCTCAGGCCAAAGTCACTGGGGTGCACGGTGAAGTGCTCAACCTCAAGCTTTCCGGGACTGGTCTCGGCCACCTTCCAGCACAGGGTGTTTCCAGCGCAGCTGACTTCGTCAAGGTCCTCTTCTCCACAAATGATGAGAGCCTTCTTGAAGCCAGCCATGCAAAGCGCCTCAGCGAAAGCAGGGCCGAGATCCCTTCTACCAACACCAATGACACGGGCCTCAAGAACGTCCTCGACAGGGTTGGCCAAGGGGCCTAGGTTGTTGAAGACTGTCCTCCAAGGAAGTTGCTTACGGATAGGTGCAACGTAGCGCATACCGGTGTGGAACACAGGGGCGAACAAGAAAGTGTAGTTGGTCTCTGAGTACGCCTTGACCAATGTGTCTGGGCGGACAGCGCTGATGACGGGAGCCCGAGGCTTCATGCAGGCGACCAAATCAGCACTTCCAGACTTTGAGGTGCTGGCTTTGTTGCCGTGCTTAGAGACCATGAGAAGGGCTGAGGCCAGGATAGATGATGTGGTGCTGATGTTAAATGTATCATGACCGTCACCACCAGTTCCAACAATATCACACTAACAGGTTAGCAATCACCCAACAAACAGACATGGAAAATAAACTCACTAGTCCACCTCCGTAGTTTCCCTCTTTTCGTCCTCTCTGCTCAATGACTTTCCTGAGCTCCTCTACAGGGATGGGTGCAGCGGCTTCTCGCATAACACGGGCACACTCAGCGAGGACATCTGCTCTGAAATCAAGCTTGGTGAAATGTAGAGCCATAAGCAGAGAGGCTGTTTGAGCCTCTGTGACTTGGTTTGTGAAGAAGTGAGAGATGGCCTCGGCAATCTCCTGGGGAGAGACAGCAGACTCGGTAGGCCAGAGCTTGGTGAGGAGAGGTTTGATATTGACAGGTGGGAGGTCATTTTGCCCACTGTCCTGAGATTGAGGTGCCATTTTTTGGTAGTTTTGATGAGGAGTATTTCGAGGTGAGAATAGAGACTTGATAGTATATACTGAACAAGTACGACTGAGGCAAGAATTGATCGGGGTCTGTCTCGTCTTTGTGCAACTTTTTGAATGTTTGTTCCATTGACTCAAACTGTTGAATGAGTCGAGAGTACGTACTTACTGCGGAGTATTGGAGCTGCATGATTGGCCGACCTCGGACAATGCAAACTCTAGCGTCAGGTTGGACAAAGGGAGACGAAAATAAAGAGGCATTTCATGATGCGTCACTTATTAAAACATGACAGATTATGTCTTGGAGGGTTGAGTTTTTATGTCAATTGCTACTGGCTGAAGCTGAAGGTATTGTTCCTACAGCAAACTGGCAAACTACAATATAGAAACAACAAGCCCTGAGCAATATTGAAAAGATCTTTGGTGAAAGAAATGACGTCGAAAGAGGAGCTCTACTAGAATTGCTAAAGTCTTGGCAACAATGAGGTCTCCGCTGTGGCTGTAACAATACACACGATTTCAGGGTCCTACGCAGGCTACGGCGGACTAACAAGAGTTTCCAGCCGCTTCTTAGAAACCACGACATAAGAGATGAGCAGGTGGCATTATACAGCGACTTAACTCGTCCGACATGAAAATATTCTTTGCTCATCTTGTCTTCTTTCATGTTCTATTGAATTCAAACAGACGCTGATCTTCTACTCGATTTCATTACTAATCCACCCCATCTCTCCCAGGTAGTCCACTTAGACCAGTATTACAAAATTTATCTACAGCAAACGACGAGAATAAACACACATAGTGCAACTCATTTAACGGCTGGATCGCCTGTTCAAAACCTTTAGAAAACATTAAAAAATTGTGGTGGACATAGATCACATTGGATAGATATTCTATGAGGCGTCACCAACGCCCCAGCACAGAGAAGTGTATCTTGATTGAGACAAAGTTAGCTCTATAAGACCTTCACCGTTCTTGAGATATATAAAGACCCCCTCCCCCCTCTTGGAGAGAGCTCTGTCCAGAAGGCAAGGTCTCCTCCAAGATCCCGAGATTGGGAAGCAGAAGAATTTTCTTTAAGGTATAGGGGGTCAGAAATAATTAGCCTAAGGGCAGGTCTAAGCTTGCATAAAGTGACCAAATTATTTCGTCCCCTATGCTCTTTGCACCGTATTTTCTGGTACCCTCAAGCCTTCAGAAGATGAGAATCACGTGAACGTCATGTGTGTTCTCTGAAACAACCTTCAGCTTTTAGGCATCCACTGGAAGCTTTCAACTGTGCAGTGATTCAGTGTAAGAGTTCAGACAAGAGCCCCCAAACAGAAGGCAAGCAGAATCACAGGAACTCGTGTATATCAAGACAGCGACTTCTTCCTCCCAAGCCTTTTCAACCTGTTCCTTACAACAACATTGGTTTTCTCTCTCTCTAGACAGGCAGGAACTCGAGCTTTACAACATTCATTTCCTTCTCTTGGCGGACAGGTAGGCTAAAAATCAGCTTAGTCAGCCATAATCCACTCATTAATCTAAGGCTTTGTGATCTAAGCTACCTACCTCTAGTATAAGCTTTACATTATCTTGTCTTTCTTCCGACCTATCTCTACCTCAACAACACACAACCTTCGCAACCATGCCCGAAGGCCCCGCGTTCCAGGAGGATCTCAGCAACATCCTCGTATGCCCCGAGTGCAGGATCGATCCGCCTCACCTTGTTGAGGAGTTCTCCAATGGCGACACCGTGTGCGGCGACTGCGGTATGGTGGTTGGCAGTCGCATTATCGATACGCGATCCGAATGGCGTACCTTCGCCAACGACGACCAAGGAGGCGACGACCCCAGCCGTGTCGGTGGACCCCAAGATGAATTCATCGAGGGCCAACAGCTCGCTACATCTGTAGCCTTTTCCGAATCCAAAGCTCACAAAGCACTGTCGCGAACCCAAAACAACACCAACCAGGACAAGTCGCAGAAGGATCTCATGGCCGCGTACAAGGAGATTGTGTCGCTTTGCGACGCTATCAATATGGGCCAGAACGTCGCAAACGCTGCTAAGCATATCTTCAAACTCGTCGACAAGCACAAATTCCTCAAGGGAAAGCCCCAAGAAGCCGTCATCGCAGGCTGCATCTTCATCGCTTGCCGACAAAACAACGTACCTCGAACCTTCCGAGAAATCTTCAACCTGACTAGCGTGAGCAAAAAGGTGGTCGGAAGGGTTTTCAAGCAGCTCCAGTCTTTCTTGCAAAAGTTGCAAGAGCAAGATGGTGAAGCAACAGGTCTTAACACGGTCACGAATTACGAAACCAACACAGTCGGTGGTGAGAAGTTGGTCCGTCGCTACGTTTCAGAGCTCGGATTTAAGAATCAACAGAAGATTACCAAGATCTCCGAAAGGCTGGTCGAGCAGGCCAACGACATCTCGGCAGTCGCGGGTCGATCACCTTTGTCCGTTGCAGCAGCATGCATTTACATGGCATGCCACATTGCCGGAGAAGATCGCCCATCTTCTAGAATCGCTACGCAAGTTGGGGTCAGTGATGGCACCGTTAAGACGGCCTATAAATTGCTTTGGGCTGCGCGTAAGCAGTTGGTTCAGAACGAATGGCTCGAGGAGGCGGGCACGACTATGGAGTCGTTGCCAAAAGTGAACGCTGCGGCATAGAGAGGGAATTCCATCAGGGCCAAAGAATGCAAAGCACAATATAGATTGAGACTGGAAAGGGAGTCGTCGTTGTTGCTATTACTATATTATACCTTGGGATTATGTTTTTAGGCGGCGTTGGGAGTCGCTACAGCGATAAATATTCAAATTGAACGATGGATCATAAGCAAATATCCATTAAAGTAATCACATCATTCCCCCTGTATACTTGAGATCAGTCGCAAATATTGTGCTTCGTCCGCTAAGGCTTAGGATACCAAAATAAGGCAACCTAAGAGCTAGTCTAAGCTTGCAGAAGGCTCCCAACCTATTTCGTCTCTTATGCTTGAGTCGGCTAATTCTTCTGATACTGCGACAGCCCTGTTTGGAAACAAACGTGCAGATGGGAGGGAAAAGTGACTTGCATATACCGTAGTACAAGACGCAGGAGGGTGGCGCCTAACGTCATGAAGAATGGGATGTTCTGATCCCCGATTATTTCCTCGAAGGGTTCAAGGGTCGCTCGCATGCATGCATGGCTGTGTCAAGAGAGGGAGAAGCAGAAAAGTGTGTGTGTTGCTAGGAGATCGTGATCGTACAGTAATAGTAATAGTAATAGTAATAGTAATAGTAATCACCATGATGGGTGTTGTGCATCTCCAAGGTTGCAGATTCCTCATCACATCACATCACCTTGAGGCATCGTTTCGTTTATGCAGAGGCACAACATATAGAGCTGAGATTAGATACACGCGTACAGTACAGTGCAGTACAGTATATAACAACGATACAGTATAGTATAACTCTGTCGGCAAACTTTGTCGATGTTATTGTTGTTTCATGCATGTAGCTCAGTTTGACAGGTCTCGGCCCTAGCTCCATAGTGATGCGGATACTAGCTGCAGCCTCTGAAGTGTAGACAGGTTCTGTATGTACTGTCGTCAGGCTGTACATGGCTGGTGACTTATCCGTATTCCTTGTCATCCACAACATATGCAGTTGGATTCTTTGAGAAGGTGAAGATGGGGCGTTGCTGCATGTCTCAGAAGATGCTTGGCCTGTCATCCTCCATCCATCCATCCATCCATCTTTGCAGTGCAATGTCGATTATGCAGGCTGCGATGACCTGAAGACTTTTGCTGACGAGGTGTCTCAGCTCGGGCCCGGTCTTTTGTGATAACGATGGAGTTGAAGCATCCAACTCTATCACTATTACTATTCACCATACATTATCACTTCAGGTCACAGTGTGAGTGAGTATACAGGTGCGGAATAGAACCTGCGGATCGTACCGCAGTGGATATATCTTCAAGAGAAGAAGGGCCGGCCCTTAATTCCGGACATAGTAATCAATGTGGATTCAACTCTCGACAACCTGGGCTCTGCCCTGAGTTATCGACAGGCCCCTTGTCTGCAATATCGATGCAGCACTCTTGTTCAAAGTGCCGGCATGAGTTGTCGTCAGAAGTGGGAATACGATGGGGCGGGAATGCCGTGAAACAGCGGGAAGCACCTTGACTCGCCGGCTGTCAGTTTTATATTTGGAAGGAAAAAGCAAAGAAAAATTCTTCTTTTCCCCCCTTCTTCTTACAAAGGACATGATGCATGGGAAAAAAATACCCGCTGTCGGTTGATGGCAGACACAAGCTGCATAGACTAGGTTATGGCTAGGACAACAGGCTCAAGGAATTTGATACCCGGGTGGGTTTCTTCAACAGCTGTGCACTGACAGCAATCAATCAATGCATTGTCTCAGTGGGGGTTTTGTCTCTGAGCTGTTGAAAGTTGAACATGATCTGAGGACCCTTTTTATGATGTCGTCCGTCGAGCTGTCTTGGCTATTTATGGGATGGCGATGCAAGCTTCTTCCCTGCATCACATACCTTCACCTTGATACCTAATTTGGCAGAGCTGAAGCTGAAGGTTGATTGTTGTTTCCGTAGCTTATGTGACGTGAGGACTCTTTACGAGATCACAATTGCTCGTTTCCTTACGAAGAAGGTCAAGGTCAGTCCGGGGTGAAAAACGAGGATTAATTAGGCTGAGGATCAAGATGAGGTGCGTGTCAGCGACATCATGTGAATTTAGAGATGGGTGCTGCACCATCGGTAATCAAGTGGTGTGAGCAGCACAGCTTTGAAGCAACCAACAGACAAACACTGCCTCGGAACCCACGAGATAAAAAGCCGAGCCGAATTAAGCAGGTTACTGAATGTAAGCAAAAAGACCGGATGAATTGGAAAGATTTGATTGCTATTAATTTGACAAGGTACGGACTGTAAGTGAGATACTGTATGTGCTGTACAGGCTAAGGCAAGGCATGACGGATGTTGGAATTGCCTCAAGTTACTGTGACTTTTACTGTGACTTTTACTGTGACTTTTACTGTTACTGTTACTGTTGAGACGGAACGGGGGCTTCGGCTGAGTGACCCAGGATAGGAAGCCCCACAGATCCATCCATTAGAAGGAGAAAAGCTCCATTCTACCCCCTGTAAAGCAGACTAATCATGTATGTACGTCTTGCGTGCGTAGTGCACCTTGGCGTAGTGGTGGTAGTGGCACTGTGACATTGACATTGTGGTTGTCTGTCTAAATCTTTTTGATGATAAACGAGTATTCATGCCCAGCTTTAGTTACAGTACTAGACTGATAAGTAATCTTGATTCTACTAGTTCTGAGTCATGGTTGTAAGTTCCATACATACTGGACACTAGATACTCTAGGCATACTACATAACTAAAGCAATAGTATGGATCCATGATATATTGTGCTCGGAGTATATATCAGAGGCTTGACGTATCTGTACTGATTTGCTCGATGCATGTCATGCCACGAGTCAATGTACTATTACAGTTGCATCTGTCTAACAGTGTCATTAATACTCCGCTGAAATGGAGACCAACCAAGTAGAACAACGGGGTTGCAGTAACTGTACTGTAGGCAGTGGGGGATCGGATAATCGTCAAATTGTCAAAAAAAGGCTTTCATTATCAATATCCTAGAACACCCCCCAAGTGGCTGTGATTACCATATCTATCCTGGTCTATGTCCGCCTCTTGGCTGTATCCCAGATGAATCATTCATAAACGGCTATTCAAGGTATTCGTACTTTACATGTGCACCTCGTAATAGGCAGAATGTGCACATATTTCTCACAGCTTCGTCATTAACATGATCCATCCATCCGTTGTTTTTCAACACCACCACTAGTATCACTGCCACCCTACTGACATCTTGTACTGTACTTTCACTCAAGTGTACCACCCTTGAGAGATTCATCATATTTTCACGTCCTTTGCCTGCCCCCATGCAGTAATGCAGACCTGCTTGCTTGATGCTTGCTGCTTGCGTGCATTCTGCATGCTGCAGGCCAGGGTCATCAACTAGTCTAGGCTAGGCTGGCAAGCAAACAAGCATCCATGCCGTGCCATGGCTATAACCGTTTTGCCCCATATGTCCATGTCCACTACCTACATCCATGAAGAGTATCCATCCAACTCCTCCGCTCCCCCATGTTCAGTGGCTTGCAAATGAGAGAAAAAAGGACCCTGGACTGGTAACCATTGACTGGCGTAAAAGGATTCCAGGGGGGGCTTTCTTTGCCGAACGATACAGTAGAGACTGACTCTCTAGAACAACCATGTCAGACCAGAACAGACCATGTGTCCAGGGTCGTAAGATATAATATCCATAAGTACAATACATGCTAGACTGCTATTCGTCTGACGGGCCGATGCACCGTGCTCAGGCTCAGCAGTAACGACAGTATGTACATTACAGTAACCAAGAGTAGGAGCTGTGGATGGATACATACATGGATGGGATGGATACAGTAGTAACTAGAGATTGGAGAATTGACTAATGTAATACCTGTTGCACAATAAACAGACAGATGCAAATGGAATGGAATGGGTTAGCCATAGCCTACGTACTCCCAGTACAAGAATGGGGAGCATCGCATCTCTTCTCTTCTCATCATATTGCAGTCATTCTCTTTCTTTCATTACTTGTTTAATATCACAATACCCTCACTGCTAGACATCTTCAGGAAACAGGCTGGACCTTGTTGGCAAGAGATAAGGGCAAGCGTCCATGACAAGATCACAGTACACTCACTGCAAGTTGATCTATAGATTTTAGTCTACATCATGATGCCCAGCTTTAAAAGGGTTCACGGCCGAACTCTGGCCGCCGCTGCTCCCGTCCTTTGCTCTGGACCTGCAGCCTCATCTACCATCAAGATGGCTTCATCGTCAGCTTCGTGGGCGACTTACCTGTGGCGACTTATCTTGGCGATACTGGCTCCTTCAACGGCGCTGCTTCCTTTTGGTGCATGGGTCGCTTCAGTCTGGGGCTCTCCTGTCCTGGAGCTACATGTTCAACCTCACTTCTCCATTCAACAAAAAGCACCAATACAAACGGGCATCCCTTCCGAGATTTTTACGACCTCCGAGTTCAACTGTTTCAACTCAAATCTGCCAAATATCACCATCTATGCTACTGGAGGAACCATCGCCGGCTCTGCAAGCTCAGCGGGCCAAACTACGGGATACCGATCAGCTGCATTAGGAGTTGAGTCTCTTATTGATGCGGTGCCGCAGCTTTGCAATGTTGCCAACGTGAGAGGCGTTCAGTTCGCCAACACAGACAGTATAGACATGAATTCGGCCATGTTGAAGGATTTGGCGAGGCAGATTCAGAATGACCTCGATAGTCCTTTTACTCAGGGCGCTGTTGTAACGCATGGAACCGATACTCTAGACGAATCTGCCTTCTTTCTGGATCTGACTATTCAGAGCGAAAAGCCCGTGGTTGTGACAGGTTCTATGCGTCCAGCAACTGCCATCAGCGCTGATGGACCTATGAATCTTCTTACATCGGTGACATTAGCAGCAACAGCAAATGCCCGAGGAAGAGGAGTCATGGTCGCCATCAACGACCGTATTGGATCTGCTCGTTTCATGACAAAAGTCAACGCCAACCACCTCGACGCTTTCCAGGCCCCTGATAGCGGTTTACTGGGGACATTTGTCAACGTCCAGCCAGTCTTCTTTTACCCACCATCACGACCTCTAGGCCACCACCATTTCGATCTGCAGCCCATCAATGGCCGTCGGCCCGGACGCTCAACAGCCCCTGGAGCGCTACCTCAGGTGGATGTGCTCTACGCTTACCAGGAGCTCAGCGTGGGCATGTTTCAAGCAGCAATCGACCTCGGAGCTCAGGGCATTGTTCTTGCGGGACTGGGCGCTGGATTCTGGACATCTAAAGGCACCGAAGAGATCCGACGTATAGTCCGGGAGACCGATATTCCCGTGGTAGTGAGCCGGCGACCAGAGGGTGGTTTCGTCGGACCTTGTGAGGCAGGAATCGGAGCGGGTTTCTTGAACCCGCAAAAAGCGAGGATTCAACTCCAACTGGCTCTTGAAGCCAAGATGGATAATGATGCCATCAGGGCCCTCTTTGAGCATTCTGGAGTGCACTAAAGGGGCAAAAGATCGAGACTACAACATCCATCATATTCCCGTACCAGGCGGGTAATTTTCAACAGCAACAAGATTTCCAAATCAAGAAGAGGAGATCATTTCGGAGGCAACCTCGGTGCATCAGAAAACGGGAGGGATATTCAGGGCGCATTTCTTCATTATTATCATCGTCATCATTTTTTTTTTCTTTTTCTCTTATTATTCCCAGCGGAACGTTTTCAAAATTTGGGTATGGCTATCTGCTTTTTTTTTATTGTTATTTTTCCAGCAAAGGTGCCTTGGGATGGGCAAAATGGGCTTTGAAACCACAAAATGGGAGGGAGGCTTTTTGTCATTTTTATTGTTCATGATATCGTGCATCTTTACAAAAATTGGTGAGAAGAGAAGAGAAGAGAAGAGGGGAAAAGAAGAAGAAGAACAAGAAGCTGTTTTGCTTTTACAAGCAGGAGCATAATCATCATAGTTAATTGTATTCAACATATTACACATTACAATGCAACAACCCCTCAATATTGTGCAAAGTGAAGCGATCTCAGTGACCAAAAGGGTACAATTCATACTGTGGGCATAGATCACCAATGACTCCTCACGGAACAGCTGTCACTAACCTAGGGTTACTTTTGCGTGGAGTCTCTCTGTTTAACCATTCAGCCAGAGTCGTGCGCTTGATACCTTTTGCAGTTTGCCGAGGGTAGTCACTGCAGCTGCACAATTGACAGCGGAAGAAGCAAAAAAATATCACAAGCGAACATGTACGCAATCGCGGACCGGTGCCGGCAAAAAAGACCAGGGGATGAGCTTTAAGTCTACAGCAGGGGGTTAAGAACAGGCCGCCTTCTTGACTTGGCTTGGGTTGACTCTTGAGATCCTTGATGACAGGGACTGAGCAGACGGACCGATGGGGTCTTCAATTGCTTCTGAAAGTCGAGGGTGATATGATAAAAGTATACTGTACAGTACAGCACATGCAAGACGTACGTATCTCGGTTGATCATCTCCAGGTTTTGTACGGATAGAGGTCCACTAAGGTAACGGCGGATGTACAGTACAATGCGGTTCAAGGGCCGAGCTTTTAATGAGACGGAAATGGATGAATTACTCCGGGCAAGGGACTCTTAGATTATATTATTACCGTCCAACACGGAAGGTACCCAAAAGGGAAGTCTGTACTTTTGTTTATAGATCTTCAATTTAGCGGTGGAAGGATGCTGATGCTCGTCTCCAAAGCTTGTTCTTGGGAGTCTCCCACTTGAAGTTGATCTGATCTCTAGTCTACCTAGTAGTTGAAGATTGGCTTTGAGATAGAGGACACCTACCTGGAGTAATAGCAGTCACTCCACGCTCCACGCGTACTCCCCATAATGACCTACCTGCCTAGGTAGGTACGTACCTATCCTTCCACTGATAGCATTGAAGCTTGTCTGTCTTAACAGCAAACCACCCAAAATAGTTCTCTATACTATTGCAAATAACATTGATTCCCATAGTATAGCAATCCTATCATGGTTTATTCCCGTTGGAACGCGTCAGCCACAAACCTTCTTGACTCAAATCTGTACCGGGATATCGGACTAAACAAATCCGACACAGCAAAGCACAGGCGCAGGCGCGGACACGCCACTACCGAATCAAGGCAGTCAGGGCGAAATTGAAATTCCTACCACAGATCGAGATCAAAGCAACTTTCTCACATCCCATCCCTTCACTTTGCTCGAATGATCTGCCCAATTGTCCTTCTTACCAGGGCAAAGACCATGGTTTAAACAATCAGGTCAAGGGCATCAGCATCTTTATACAGTAATATTTGTCACTCGTTTCAAACCCATCCCCCCCGGTTCCCTCCGATCGATTGAATACGTCACCTCACACAACACTATCCATCATACTCTCGCATGTTATCGCCCAAGATAACCTCATCACGCTCGCTTACCGTTATCCTGTCGCCAAGCCATCATGGCTGAAGAGCGCCCCAATGTTGAAGCGCCATTGGGACGTGAACCTTCGAAAACCGACAGCAAAACCAACACTCGTCGTAGGAGTGACGCTACTCATACTCGTTCCGCGCCGTTGGTCAATCGCATAAAGGGCGCCGCTGCCGACCTATACCAAAAAACTGTTCTCGAGCTTATCCTACGTCGCAAACATATTGTTGCGTCAACCGATGGACGCCACGTACCCCTCCAACTCGAACACGAATCGCCCTTGATCGATGACCGCCGTGGTCTTCCCTATGTTTCAAACAGCATCCGAACATCTCGTTATACAATATGGGACTTTATACCGAAACAGCTATTCTTCCAATTCTCCCGCGTCGGAAACTTTTACTTCCTGTGCGTTGGTGTGCCGCAGATGGTACGTACAAATCTGTGACTGGTGAGCATTGTCTTATCTCTAACGTCCCACAGGTCCCAGGCCTCTCAACGACCGGTTCTTACACGACGATTCTGCCACTGTTATTCTTCGTGCTCTTGACGATAGTGAAGGAAGGATACGATGATTACCGAAGATATCGCCTTGATAAGATTGAGAATGCCGGTTTCGCGACAGTGTTGGGACGGGAAGACAAATATACTGGAAAGATCAAGCCAGTCACCAAATGGAGAAAATGGAACCCCTTCCTGACCAATTCTATGGCCGAACCTCATCCTGCCCCCAACGAAGAATTCAATGGCTTACGATGGGTCCCTGTGAGATGGAGCGAGATAAAGGTTGGAGATATCATCAGACTCTGCCGAGACGAGCCCATACCTGCCGACCTTATTCTACTAGACAGCGACGGAGAGAACAAATTGGCCTATATTGAAACCATGGCACTCGATGGCGAAACAAATCTCAAGAGTAAACAAGTTACGCACGCCCTGGAGGGTTGCGACACGATCAAGGGCATCTCAAACTGCAGAGCCGAGTTTGTCGTCGAAGATCCCAATCCAGACCTCTACAACTTCGATGGACGCGTCACGGTCAACGAGAAAACAGTTCCTTTGACTTCGAGCGAGGTTATCTATCGTGGAAGCATTGTTCGAAACACCAATGCTGCAATTGGCCTTGTCATCAATACTGGAGAGGATTGCAAGATTCGCATGAATGCCAACAAACACCCAAAGGCAAAGAAGCCGGCTTTGGAGGGCGTGGTTAACAAGATCGTCGTCACCCTTGCCACTTATGTTGTTGTTCTGTCTGTTGGTGTGTCGATGGGCTATGTCAACTGGCAGAAGAGCACCGAGAGGCATTCATGGTATTTGGAACAGGCCAAGGTGCCATTCTATCAAATTATCATCGCCTTCATCATTATGTTCAACAATGTTGTCCCCCTCGCACTCTACATTAGTCTGGAGATTGTGAAAATTGGTCAGCTGCTGAATGTGAATGGGGATGTGGAGATGTATGACGAGGAAACGGATACGCCTGCGCGATGCAACACGAATACTATTTTGGAAAATCTTGGTCAAGTAGGATACATTTTCTCGGATAAGACAGGCACATTGACGGACAACGTTATGAAATTTCGAAAGATCAGCGTTGCTGGAACGGTGTGGCTGCATGAGATGGATCTGGAACCAAAGGTCGATGAGATTGATGCCCTCAAGCTTGATGAAGAGACAGAACCCAGTGAGCCTTCGGTCTATAAGGCGGAGCCTGTCACGGTGGTCATTAGGGAAGAGCAAGCTGAAGGATCGCACGAACCATCGACACCTCTGGCTCTTCCATCGCCATCTCATATGTCGCCTCGCCCCTCTATGTCTCGCCGGCCGTCCATGGCACCGTCCAGGCCTTCAATGGCACCTTCACGAACATCATTTGGAAGCCGTAGGTCATCGTCCCAATGGCGTTCTACTGGACGTCCGGACCATATCCAACCAGATGTGACGACCAATGATCTTATCGAATATCTCCGTCTTCGACCAAACTCTGGATTCGCAAGGAAGGCAAAACAATACATTTTGGCCGTGGCTCTATGTCATACTTGCTTGCCTGAACACAAGGAGAATGGAGAGCTAGAGTTTCAAGCAGCATCCCCTGACGAGCTTGCTCTTGTCAAAGCCGCCCAGGAGCTAGGTTACCTCGTTATCAACAGAACAACTCAGACCATCACCTTGCGAATAACTCAGCCCGAAGGTCAGGAGGAAGAGTTTAAATATGAAGTCCTTGATGTTATCGAGTTTACCAGTGCGCGAAAGAAGATGTCGATTCTTGTTCGTTTCCCCGACGGCCGAGTGTCTGTGATCTGCAAGGGCGCAGATTCTGCTATTCTGCCACGCCTGAAAATGTCGCAGATCGCTAAACAAAAGGCAACTGAAGTGCGTAAGAGCGCTGATATTGAACACGAGATGCGTCGACGCAGTGAACAGCAAGAGCCACGCAATAGTTTTGGTGGAAGGCCCAGTCTTACAATTCGACGAAACCCTGGCGTGTCGAGGGATCGAAGCACAAGCAGACGGCCCAATACGGACAGGAGCAAGTCATTTGAGTTTGGCCGGCTTGCTAGACGGTCTGAAGATAAGCCTCGTCTGTCTATCGCAACTCGCGGCGTGTCAATCGATATGCCTCGTGGTCAATATCTGAACACTCCTGTCCACTACCAGCAACCCATCCCTGATCACCTTGCTTTCCTTGAGGATCCCTCTCTTCTCGACGACTCCGAAACTTTTACCAAGTGTTTTAAGCATCTCGATGACTTTGCGACAGAAGGTCTCCGCACCTTGCTCTTTGCGCAAAGGTTCATCACAGAACAGGAGTACCAGGCTTGGAAGAAGGTCTGGGATGAAGCCACGACTAGCCTCAACAATCGGCAACAGCGTATTGAAGAGGCGGGTGATATGATCGAACAGTCATTCGACCTGGTTGGCGCAACTGCTATAGAGGACAAGTTGCAGAAGGGAGTGCCTGAAACGATTGAAAGGCTGCGAAAGGCTAACATCAAGATCTGGATGCTTACAGGCGACAAGCGAGAGACTGCTATCAACATTGCTCATTCCGCTCGAATTTGTCGGCCAGGATCCGATCTATACATTCTCGATGTCTCTAAGGGTGGCTTAGACTCACAACTGATCGCTCTGCAAGAAGACCTTCAAGCGGGTTCTATCCACAGTGTGGTCGTCATTGATGGCCAGACTCTTGCGACTGTTGAAAAGTCGCCAGAATTATCTGCTCAATTCTTCAAGGTGATGCTGCAGGTCGACTCAGTTATTTGCTGCCGAGCCTCTCCAGCCCAAAAAGCACTGCTTGTCAGCACCGTCAGGTCTCGCCTGAGTAAGTACCGGGGTAAGAATCGACGAGGACTCACCTTGGCCATTGGTGACGGTGCAAATGATTTGGCTATGATCTCAGCTAGTCATGTCGGCATTGGTATCTCTGGAAAAGAAGGTCTACAAGCTGCTCGTGTAGCGGATTACGCAATCGCCCAGTTCAGATTCCTGCAACGAATGCTGCTTGTCCACGGACGATGGAACTACGTCCGGACGGCCAAATTTATTCTGTATACGTTCTGGAAGGAGATGTTTTTCTATCTGCCAACAGCGCAGTACCAGAGATATACAGGTTATAGTGGTACATCACTGTACGAAGCTACCAGCTTGACTGTGTTCAACACTTTGTTTACCAGTCTCTGTGTTATTTGCATGGGTATTTGGGAGCAAGATCTCAGTGCTGAAACATTGCTGGCCGTTCCCGAGCTTTACGTCTATGGACAACGGAACCAAGGTCTTAATATCTGGAAATTTGGTCGATGGATGCTCCTTGGCGCCATTGAGGGTGTGATCTGTTGGTACGCTGTTTGGGCTGGCCATGGCTGGATAACACCCGCAGCTCGTGACCAAGGATTGTATGCTCTTGGTACGCTCACATTTACAGTTGGAGTGCTCTGGATCAACTGGAAGCTTTTGTAAGTAAACTTGAGACACAATTTGAGAACGATGACTGACAGAAGCAGCATATTTGAAACGCACTACAAAACCATGATTGTCATGATATCTTTCTTTGTTACAACAGTCGGCTGGTTTGCCTGGCTGTCTTTCTTAGACGCGGCATTTGCTGCTAAGCCGTCCGGGCCATATGCCATCAGTGATAGTTTCACAACCCTATTCGGCAACGATGCAGTATGGTGGGCAACACTTTTCATCGCCCTCGGCCTCATAGGACTATTCGAGATAGTGCTGAAGTGCGTCAAACGCCTTCTTCTCATGTATGGACTCTGGGAGTGGCCACCCTGGGGAAAGAGTCGACGTGGCGAAAATATTGAAGAGTGGGATGTTGAATTGTGGCAGGAGTTGGAACAGGATCCTGCCTTGCGTCAAAGACTTAAACGCATGGCTCGTGATGAGTCTGTGGAAGAGGAGGAGGATGTTGATTTGGCACAGATCCGCATCGAGGAAGAGATTCGGGGGAGATGAGATGAAGCAGTTTTGGAGTTTTGATACCCATCAGACACGAGCGCGTTTTCTGCATATTCGGCGCCAATGTCACTTATACTATAGACTTTGACTTTTATACGATACACGATATAATTATACTACATCATCAACTAATCTCGTCGCGTACTGTCACTGTTGAGGCATCAATGATTTTTACGATGCTTGTTTTTTGTTAGATTGATATGATACCACAACGTCCCCGTGCCTACCAACCAGAATTTTATTTGTCTCTAGATACTTAATGCAGCTTTTTGTGTCCATGATTCGTTATGTTGCTATGCCATTCTTAGATGCAATTCTTCCCCGGACTAACCACGTCGCTCAACATCCGTATCCTGCTGATTTACTACGCCCTCGGGCCTTTGAGGACGGTCAGGTACTTTACCGATGATCTCCATGCCCCTAAAGGTATATACAACCAGCGCAAGAGCTACGAAAAGAATACCAAAATTTGTCCAAGCTCCTGCTCGAAGACCTTTGAGTGACGGATCATCCCATTCCTCGACCGAGCCGACATTCTGCACATTAACACCTCTTTCTTTCGCCATGACCGAGGATTGAATAGCTGTGGCAACAGCCAGAGAGATAGCACGGCCAATCATGCCGGATGAGTTGATGAGAGCGCCGCCAACAGCTTGGTCTTCTCTAGGAAGTGCATGGGAAGTGAAGAGTGTAAGACAAGGCCAGGCTGTATCGGCACCAACAACTGAGAGAATCATAGCCCACATACCCCAGGCGAAGTATGATGTCGTTGGGGGAATAGGCACGGCGTAGAGAACTGCCGCAATACATACAGCGACATGACCGAAGGCGAGGATGAAGAAAGTTGGGATCCGCGAAAGAAGATGGGCAGTGCAAAAGGCGACGATGAAACCACTGACACCAGTAGGGATGAATCGCAGCATCGTCTGGAGTGGTGACAAGCCCTGATAGTCCTGGAAGTAGTAGGTAGCATAGATAAGGTAGTTGTTAAAACCACCAAAGAAGAAACCCATGATGATCATGACAGCCGTAAAGCGCCAGTTGTGAAAGATGGATACCTTTACAAGCGGAGGCCGATTTGTCTTTTGTTCAAGATACCGCTGCCAGAAGAAGAAAGCGACGATGATACCTATCGAAACAACAATAAGGACTGGAATCCAAGGGGCAGTCCAGCCGACGACGTTACCCTCGGTAAGAGCGAAGGTAAGGGCCAAAAGACCGCAAGTGATCATAGTAGCACCGATCCAGTCGATGGCCGCCGTCTTGGCCCGGAGGTTGTTATGCTCGGGCTGAAGCTCTTGAGGTGGAGGAGGGATGCAGAAGACACCGGCTACAGCGATCATGCCGGCCATTATGGCGAGGGCACCGAATACCCATTTCCAACTGGCCCATTCGGCGATGAGACCTGAGACTAGATTACCGCAGACACTGCCTAGGGGAGCACCAGCAGCTATATGTGTTAGTTTATGTTTATGATAAGGTGAATATGTACTTACCATATGCACTGAAGGCATAGTTCTTTGCTTTTCCGGGAGGAAATGTAGTGCCCAGAATACCAATAGCAGTCGGGACATTAGCAGCAGCGCCCTATCCCGTCAGTACAGATACTCGTATATCAAAAGTGTATCGGCTTACCAGTCCGTGAAGTCCACGAAACAAGTCAAATGCAATCTCAGTAGGAATAAAAGCATTAACAACACAGCAAATCGTAACCCAGAAAGAACCCAGGATAAAGATAAGTCTCTTGCCGTAAATATCTGCTATTCGTCCCCAGAGTAGCAGAAAGCAACCGAATGTCAAGACATAAGACGAAACAACCCATTGAAGCCTTGTATCGGGAACATCTAGGGCTCGGCCAATTTGAGGGAGAATGATGACTACACTTTGACTGGAAAGGGTCTATCCACTGTTAGTGATATTGACTTACAGAGAGACTGAAGTACTCACGTTGAGGAAAGAAGCTCCGGTAACGGTACAGACAAGAGCTATACAACGAGCTTTGGATAACCTCAATTCATCCTTTGAAGCTACTGATTCGGCTTCGGCTTCACCTTCTCCCTCGTCACGGTCATTGTTGTTATCAGCAGGCCGATTTTCGGCTCCGAAATCGGTATGTTCCTTCTCATTCCTGTCCGAGATGTTCTTGTGCTGATCTTGGATAGGTGCATGTGAACCAGAGTCGACAGTCAAGTCTGGTCTCTTTTCATTCCCGTTATCAGCCATGACCGAACAAGATTAGTGATTCGAGAGATCGAGAATCAAAAAACATGATGCTGATTGACAGGAACAATGGGGGAATGTCCTGGTTAATATATTTACCATACCTGGCTGGGTACTGTACGTCCCTGCTGGCAGGTCTAACCATCCATAGTCAAGCTCGGCTTAAACCCCCAACCCAATGAGAATTATCAATCAAATCGACTGGGGTAAAGAAAGGATGAAGAGAGATGTGGGGGAGAGAAGATGGGGAAGAGGATGGCTGCATTAATTTGATGTAAGGCGTCTGACCAGAATCGAATGACGAATTCCATTTCTGCAATTATCCTCGGGTTTACCTGCATTATAGAATCCTTTGTTCTCACAAGAGAACAAAGGATCAACCGAAAATATACGAGTATTCACGAAAGGATGGATTGCATTAGCAGCGTTGCATGGTAGATCTTTCCCCCACCCATCCATCAAATATGATACGCAAAAGCCGGGTTTCATTGCCGGAGCAAGCCATCCGAAAATAGTCAATTCATACACAACACGATACGTATTGCCTAATTCTATTTTAAAGGGCTATTTATTCCGTCACTGTCTTTTGATTCTCCTCTTTCTAATCTGTAGCTTCTCTACTACCAACAATTGACTGTCTTGTATCTAGTCATGCAATGGGGCTGTTAGGTATACTTGACAGCATGCAGAGTAACATGGCCAAGACATGTCCTTCAAAACATGGATATCCGCCTTCATCATCGGTCAAGTTACAGCCAGCCAGTCTTATTTCCATTCGGGGATGACTGCATATTATACCCCCAAAGCTTACAAATTCCATCATGAACCTGCTACCAACATGTCCATCTTTATATCATCATCCATAACTAGGTAGATTCTCATCACTTGTAACAACAGACAATCATTCCTCTCCAATAAGATTTTCTCATTTTAATTGATATCATTGGATCAAAGCCCGTATAAATGGACTTCTCAATCTCATGCCTAAGCCGAACCAATCCCATGTCCTAACCTTTGCCTTGCCTTCTCCCGTGCACGCCTTGCATTGCCTTTTTCCCCTTTGTCCTTGGAAAGAATACACATCGATCGTCAAACGAAACACGTCCATCCCAGTCTCCCCAAAAAAGAAAAGCCTGTGAGTGAACAAAAAACAATCCAGCCGTTGCAGTTCAGTTGAGCCCTCTCCCCTCGAATAACAACCCAATAAAAAGAACCATGTTTCATCAAAGCAAGCAAGCAAGCAATTCCTAACGGCAGGAAGAAAGAAAATAACACGCACGCAGTCTCGTTTGTTGGTTTCGACCTGAACAAGAAAAGAGCACCAGGCCAGGCAGAATGAGAATGACAGTGAGAGTGAAACTTGAAAGTTGAAAATGAAAAGAAAAAAGACCATGGCGAAACGCCCTGCCCTTCCGTTCCGTCCTATTCCGTTTTTCTTTTCTCTTCTTTGTTTGGTTTGGTGTTGCCATATGCCACCCTGATCTTCTCTTAAGGCGATTCTCGAAAAAAAAAGAAACAATCGTACACGTAGACACATTGAGGTGTGAGAGAGAATATTCGTTTGGCTCCACGGATGAGCCATATGCATCATGCTGATTATAACCCCTGACTCCTAATCATCGTTCATCAACCCTTTCTCATCACCTTCTTTCTCCTTAAATCTTACATCCTTCTCAAGAGCCAACGGATTGAACACTGCTATTCTAGTGGTAGTTGCCTCCCCAACCGCCGCGCTGCTGTTGCTGCTGACCGCCATAGTAGCCGCTACCACCGAAGCCCTGGGCATAAGAACCGTAGGGGCTGTTTCCGTGCTGGCTGGCACCGGCGTTACCACCCATGCCATAGGCGTTGCTGCCATGCTGCAGGTTATGGCCCTGGAGGTGGCTAGGGTAAGCGCCATAGTTCTGAGGGGGTGGGAGACCAGTCTGGGCAGCGGGAGCATTGGTGGCCGACCCGGGGCGGGCGCCTCCGAGAGAAGGCGAGGGACCAGATCCAGCCTTCGAATCACCGAATGGGGGCTTCAGATCATCAGCGACAGCGTTGCCAGGCTGTCCAGGGCTGTTGAATGACTGGCCCTGTGTCTGGAAAGGAGCGCCTCCGCGAGCGAAGCTATCGTGGACACTGCCGAAAGAGCTGGCGCCAAGACCAGGCTGGCTGGCAGCTTGGCTAGTGGCAACACGGCCGTAATCGCCCAGACCAGAACCCAGACCACTGTCCCGATGAAGGGAAGACTGGCCGAAACCAGCGGGGGATGAGCTGTGGTCATAGGGGGCGTTAGGTGAGATCCCATAAGGCTGGCCGTACATGCCTCCCTTGCCGTAAGGACCAAATCCTCCCTGGCCATATCCAGAGTAGTATTGATGATAGTAGGGGTTGCTGTAGTAAGGATGATTGTATCCAGAATACTGGCCATGTGACTGGGGTTGAGAGCCTTGGCCAGGCTGCTGTTGCTGAGCAGGCTGTTGGGCCTGTTGCTGTTGAGCCTGAGTAGTAGGGTTGGGAGTGCTGTTGCCGCTGTTCTGGGCATCCGCGGCACTTCCACCAAATCGCGGCTGGTTGTGAAGACCACTCTGGGGGTATTGGCTAAGGTTGTCTGCTTGAGAAGCTCCATAGCCACCAAAGGGTCGCTGAGAGGCAGTGGCATCTGGGCCCTGTCCTCCCTGCTGGCCATATTGCTGGCCGTAGTAGTTGTAGGGGTTTCGGTCGGATTGGTTCGCGGTGTAGTAAGAAGCGTAGTCGGTGGGCGCAGAGCTGAAAGCGCCGCCAGGTTGTTGTGCCTGGGATGTTTGGGAGGAGAAGTTATCGAAGGGAGGTTGAGAAGAGGGTGTGCTCTGTTGGTTGAAAGGGTCCAATGGCTTCTGAGCGGCCATGGGGTCCTGAGCACCAGCTTGACCAAAGCGGCCGTATTGCTGGGCGCTTGAAGCAGGAACTTGGCCAGGCATCTGAGCCTGAGCCTGAGCCTGGGATTGAGCAGAAGGAACTGTAACCTGGTCAGCAAACAAACGGAACGGCGAACTTGAAAATAAGGTCGTACCAGTGGGGGCTGCAATCGGGGCAACCGCAGGAGCGGGCTTCTGAGCAAATGAGTCGGGCGCGCCAGCTTGAGTGGCAGGAGGAAGTGATGTGCGAGGATGAGTGACAGGTGAGTCGGCTGGAGGCTGAGCTCTGGTCTCTGGCTCCTCTCGGTCGCCATCAATGTCTTCATCCCCGTTAAGGCTGAAAGCTCCAAACTGAACGGCGGCACGGTCAACCTCACGGTTGCCGGGCATACGCACGGCTTCCTCCTGGTCGAGGACACGTCGCTGGTGATGGTGGCTAGGAACGCGGGTAGTTCGCTCAGCAGTAGCCTTGGCGGCAGTTGCGGCGAATCCGCTGGGAGGGGCGTGATGCTGCTGCTGGGCAGCCGAGATAGGTGTAGCATTAACACTGGCAGGGTTCTGTCGAGGATCCCAAGAGTCAGCCGTGGTGCTTGCGACAGTACCTTCCGGAGGCGGTTTGGATTCGTCAACAACCTGTTCAAGATTTGATTCGGTAAGCTCATCCTTGGAGGGGGGAAGAGCAACCTCGGGCTCTACGGTAACTTGAGGAGCATCGGCGGGAGTAGCGGTATCGGCAACGGGCGTAGTCTCATCATTTTCGTCGGCGGGGGCAGGGGCGGTTTCGGGCTCGGGCTCGGGCACAGCCTCGGGCTCGGGTTCGAGAGGTTCGGGGGCAGACTCAGGCTCGGCAGGTTCAGCAGCTGGCTGAGGAGCGGCGGGAGCTTCCTTAGGCTTAGGCGGGGCCTTGGGAGCAGCCGACTGTCGCAGCATGCTTGCCCAGGTCTTTACTGCGGGAGCAGCAGGCTTAGGTGCCTCAACAGTCGCAGAGAGGGAAGGTTGCTCAGGAAGGTTCTCCTTATCCTCTGAGGTGCCCACCTTGGGATCCTTAGTGCCCCAGACAGACGACTCCTCTGTAGGAATAGACAAGGCAGCGTTTTCCTTGGGTCCAGCTCCATTGGTAGGAGCAGCAGCAGGGCGGCCACGTGTGCTACGACCTCCTCGATCCGTAGCTCGGCCTCGACCGCGACCTCCCTCAGATGCACCTCGACCACCACGAGCGGCTCGGGGTCCAGTAGATGTCGCGTCGTTCGAAGGAGTAGGAGCTTGGTCCTTAGCCTTAGCTCGAGAAGCCTTCTTAGGCTTTGAAACTTCACCCCATTGCGAAACGGTACCTAGAGAACAGCATGTGTTAGCAGCACAATTAGAGAGCATGAGGTCACGAAGGGGGCAATGGACGCGCAGCTATCTCAGCAGCATGTGGGTGTATGTGTAGCCTGAGCGCGAGGGGTGGACTGAGGTCGATTGTGGATAAAAAGCCTGACATACCCTCAGCGATACGAGTGACGGCTTCGTTCTCGTCGCCGTCGGTTTCCTGAAGGGCAAAAAGGACATCGGCCTCAGACCAGTCGGGGAACATCTCCCGGATCACTGAAGTCTTCTCGCCATATTGCTTTCGAAGCTCGCCAAAATCGCCTTCGTCTTCGAATGCACCCTGAGAATCAGCGGTGCTATGGTCGGGCTTGTCGCCATTGGTTCGTCGGCCGCCGCGACCGGCGAAACCTCCTCTACCACCGCGGCCAGAGCCTCTGCCGCGCGAGGCGGACGTCCGTGAAGTCGCTTCGGACATTAGATGGGTTGTGGTTGATTATGTTGTGTGTGCGTGTGCGTGAAGTCAACGTTGTGCGGGAGGAGAGCTATGGAGGCTCAAAGTGTGGAGAGGGAAACAATGGAAGAAAAAAGGTAGTGACCTGTCAGCTGTCCTCTGAAGGAGCAACAGGCAGGTTGAGTATCCGTAGTCGACAGATGAGGGCGTCGATGGGAAGGAGAGGTCAAATGATGGAGAAAGAGTAAAAGGTTAGGAAGGTTAGGTTTGGTGCTAGGTCAAAGGGAGAGAGAAGGAGGAGACGACAGGATAAGACGAGGTTTTCCCCAGAAGCAAAGAACCTTGAGGTGGACTTTAGCTCGACCTTCAGGGCATCCGATCAGTGGCAGTGGAGGAGGTTACGAAGGCTTTGCCTCTAGCGCCTTGCCCGCATCCCAGTTCAGCCTTTGGTGTTCCTCCTTCAGGCTTGTCAACCCCTGAAAGACACTCTGACTGCACTATTTCGCAGCTCTCTTACAGTGGGTGGCTCACGATGCACTGACTGGACTGACTCAAATTGGTTCATCCAATTGCAAACGTCCGACGTCGACACTTTGCCCTGGCCGGAAGCAGATCGCCCTAAAGATTGGAGACTGTTTGCCAGGTGGCGTCCAGTCCTCCAACGGCATGGCCGTAAGTACAGCTACATGATTCACGTCTTCTGTCCTTAGCCGTTCTCGTGTCACTCGGTACCTCGAACTTTAGAGAAACAGATGCCTTCCCTTGGTCGCTTAGCCCCAAATCCAACCAAGGATCATGAAGCTCGCCGTGTTCGGACCCCTGCGAGTAGCCCACACGAGCACGTAACAAAGAATCGCACTTGGATATGGATGCTGGAGAAGGACGTCACATTCGCTCTCCAGGGATAGGGACGTGCCTATCAAGTGCTTCATGCGGAGAGCCAAACATGCCCTCGACAATAGTCTATGCAATCCAATGCATGCCTAGATGGACGCTCCCATCACCGCTCTTTTCTCTTCTGTGCTCAAACCTCATTAAAACGCAATTGGCGGTTACACAGGCCACCTCTCCAGTGCCTTCAGGTCAATACAGCACCTTTGCTTGTTTGAGGCTGCGGCACCTGAAAGTTCGCCTGTCAGCGTTCACGCTCATGGTTCCATGTGTGAGGCTGCTGTCAGGTACCCTTTTAGAGATCTATGTACCGGTACTTTTGCAACCAACCATCAAGCCTGTGAAAAGAAGAGGCTAGATCTCAATCGAAGTCTTGATACACCAGCGGACAGGCCATTAATTCAAGCCAGGGGGCTGCTGCAACCCTGAGCACGCTTAGCGCAGCTGGATCCACCCAAGCTCCCTCCTTGGTTTGGATAACATCGATTGATATTCAAGTTCAATCCATTCAAACCTATTCAAGGGGATCGGGATCGAGACTTTGGCAATAACATTTAATAGGATTGCTCTCCAGTTTGGTGTATCTAATTAATTGAGCCACTTAGAAAGTGAGTTCGAACTGATGGATAACATCTGAGTCGTCGGTTGTCTACCTACCTAGGTAGGCTCAGCCACCCAAGGCTCAACCCCTCACGTCACATGACCCTTGAAAGAGTCCCGCTTTGTGGCTGTCTCGTTCGACGATGGCATCATGCCAGGTCCAATTCGAGGACGCATGACCAAAGCACATCAACCATAACCCCGCCCTTTGCGACGTACGTGACGATCTGCTGAACCGCCATCGTACCGGTTTCTCCAAGGGCAGGGCTTGCCATCGATATCTCTACCTACTCACCTCAATTGTCCTCTTGCCCGTCATGTTTACTACCAAGTCGGTTCAGTCCCTGAAGAATCTATTCGCATCATATCACGAACCCCTACCCTTGTCGAAACAACAGTCTCAGAAGCTTCTTGACGGTCTCAAGACATCCTTTCGAAAGCAACTTGATCGTGAATATGGAGAGAGCTCCAATGGTCCAGCCCAGCCTGCTGCGAAATCCGTTGATCCAACAAATCCTGCCCGGCTATCTGCTGCGAACCTTCATTTGAAAGATATTCTGGCCAACCCGCTATTCAGCTACAATAAAGATGTCAAATCAACATTCCCTACGAGTCTAGCACCGCCCGCTCTAGCAACACCAACACGTGATCCCATAGAAGTTTTCGACCATGCTGTAGCTCGAGGATTGATGACACCCAAGGCTGCAATCGGTTGCATGCACGCCAAGGCGAAGCAGCTTCAAGCACAAGAAGCCGGTCTGGCAGGTCTCGCTACATCAGGTGTATCGGGACGTGTTATAAGATGGCTTCGGTCATGTGGCGCCGAGCAGGACTTGCGCTTTATGGACAACCAGACTTTTATCCGTACACTGGCCCCGTTCCTAGTGGCAGAGGGTATGGAGGAGGTTGCATGGGAATGGCTTGTGCGGACAGTCAACGACACATCTGGAAACTTGCCAAAAGAAAAGCGGCTTAAGAGAGCATCCTATCTACTCGGTGAACTTGTCAAGACAAAGTGTCAGCCCCAGTATGGCAACCTTGATTCAGGCATCTCCACTATGTTGCAAGCGCAGCAATTGTTTAAGACCAGCCCCTTACTCTCGGATCTTTTGGTTTCCTCATGGCGTTCTGTATCATGGTTCTCCACCGTCGAGTCTTACAGTCGACCCGCACCATCCGAAGAGCTCTTCGATGCTCATATTGCTACAGCTGATCGCCTACCTCAGCCCTTCCTCTTGGAACGTGCTCACCTTCACCTCTACCACCCAACACATCCTGACCATCTTCCTGCGCTCAACTTTTTTAAAGATAAGGAAAGACTTCGAAAATTGGTCACTACTATTGGGCCCAAGAAGGCAAAGCCTGCAAAATTGAGCACTGTATCGTGGCTTGCTTTTCTGGGACACGATACGGTCAACCATTTGTCTCAGTCTGGCAGAACTCAGGAAGCCCAAGGTGTCACAGAGTTACTGCAGGCAGAAGTGGCCAGCCTCTTCAATAACAACAAACTGGAACCAGCTCTGGAATAACGGAGGACTCAGGGCTACACACCCAGGCGCCTCAATTTACTCTCAACATGACTGTGTTTCTACCGGTCTATGGAAAGGATGAATATGAGGCAGGGGTATTCGATCGCCAATTTGGCATCAGACCTTCACAAATTGGATCATGTATATACGATATTGGAATTATGGCGATACATATGGAGTTGGATATAGCGATACCACGATCGAGTTCAAACGGACTTTGAAGCATTATTTTGGGAAATAATACAATGGGAATTTATCATTATTGAAATAGACTTAAATCATTGCCGTGCTTTTGTGTCATGGTATCCATCGTTGCAAGATTGCAAATCAATCTATATATATCTTTACTCAGTCAGATCCGCTCTCTGTGCCCTTGGGTGAAAAGCCTTGGAACTCCTCCTCGTCATCGTCATCCTCGGCAGCATCGTCGTCATCCTCATCATCATCATCCTCCTCCTCTTCGACCTCAAAAGCACCAGAGATATCCCATCTATCACCCTTGGCACTCTTGCTGATATACTTGACGAACTTGAGAGCGCCACTGTCACGCATGACAATGGTCATCTTGTTCCAAGTGGGAGCCTGGAAGAAGAGGATGTTGTCATCATCGTCACCGCCTGTTTTGTACACGGCTGCGTCCTCGTCGGCATCATCATCGCCTGACATGAAGATTTCTTGTCCACCGACTTCTGGAACCTCCTCTTCCTCCTCTTTCTTCTTCTCGATAGCTTTGGCTTTACCCTTGCCCTTACCCTTAACGTCCTTGCCATTCTGCTCCTCGGCTTCGTCTTCGGGGTCCTCTTCCTCATCCTCGCCCCAACCATTTGTGGGTGTGAAACCAAGGTTGATTTCGACGCGTGCTTTGCCTTCGTGGCCAGTAGCAAGAGTGTAGTCTAGGCCACGACGGAAACGACGGGCAAGAAGGTCTGCGCTCTCAATAGTAGTCTTGGTGGCCATCTGGAGCCACTGGCGGAACTGCCGACTTGGCAGGAAAATGTCGAGAAGCTCAGTAATAGGCGACTCCTCCTGAGATGTGCGCAGCTGATCAGGCCCGCTAGGCTGTTGGTACATGTATCGAGCCTTGTGGGGAGGCTTGGCCACCCGCCATGGGGAGGTCTTTTCTATCGTAGGTGTGTCTTCCGGCACAGGCTTCTTCTCCTCGGCTTCAACATAGTCCCTGAGGCGCTTGGCGAATTTCTTACCCAGAATGTCTGGTAGAGTAATCTCAAACATCTCGTTGAAAGTTTCTGAGATCTCTTCCAGAGCATCTGGGACCAGGTATGCGGGAGAGATGTACTTGAGCAGAAATTCTAGGTCCGCCTCATCAAAGCTTTGGCTGGCTTGTGACTTATCGACTTTCATAACCTGGGGCTGGGGCATATCGTATTGGGCTGGGTTGCCCTGGAGCTGCATCAAACCGCTATTTTTGGCATTTCTCTCCTCCTCACCCTTGATGTAGCCATCCTCTCCAATTTGGGGAATATGGAACCATCCGCTGATAGCCATACGAATACGGCCGCCTTCCTTCTCAAGCTGTTTCTTGGTCTCGGCACGGTAAACCTCTTCCACGTCATGGAAACTCTCGCCAGGCTGAACAGCGAAGAAGCTCAGCTGGTTCCATGCTGGTGGAATAACCTTTGAAACATCAGGAAGCGGTGTCTTTGCGACCTCACCATCCTTATCCTTAATTTCTTGAACAGGAAACAGACGGAGTGCGCCACCCCATTCAGGCTTCCAAGGCGTGTCGGGGTCGACAAGGTAGAGGATGTAGCTGACGCGACGACTGCCAATGACATCGTCATGACAGAGCAGGTAACAGCCAGGAGTATAGATGTTGATGGCCATGTCTGTCTTGCGACCGCTCAATGGGCCACAATCGGTGATGTGGGAAACATAGTTGCGGAAGGACTCAGAGTAGATGGCGTCGCGAAGCTTGAGGAGCGAAGGCAGCTTAGCCAGAGACTCGTCATCCAGTCCATCGAGGTTAGCAAGATCTCCAGACTGGTGAATCTTGTAGATATCGGTCTCCTTGGGTGTGAATTCGACGTTGGCCTTGATCTCACTGCGTACCGATCGAAGGAGGGAATCGTCGACGAGGCCATTGATGACAGCGTGCTTGTAGGGTTCCGATTGAGCATACTGCTCCGTGTACGAGTCAAGGACCTTTTGGTCGAAGAGGCCAGCGCGGAATCGCTTCTGAGCTTCCTCAGCGCCGAGAGCTAAGACAATTCGTTAGTAGAAGCTTGCGAAACGGTGCCATTGACAATGCTCACAAGGCTTTGACTTTTTCTTGTTAGCCTTGGAGGCACCAGCAGCAGCTCCCGCTTTTCTCTTCATGATGGCTCACGCAATTGATTTGGGTCTGAGAAATTATGCGAGAGGAAGAGGGTTGCTGCTGGAAAGAAATTCAGGATGCAAGAAAAAGTATGGGTGGTTGTGCAAGCGAAGTCGCAAAGAATGGGCTGACGTCGCCAATCTTTTGAAATTTTTGGTTCCGAAAATCGACCCATCCTCAACTTTAGGACCACCATGAACCCTGCCAATGATCAACGGTCAGAGGCTAATGCCACAAAGTTTTGTTCACTTCTTAGAGACTTTCACATATAATCCGTGCTTCTGTTACTCAATTGATATCTATCATGTCTCAAATTGCACCCATTTCTCCTGTTCCTCGACCAGCTCCTCATGAACAGCTATGGGCGCTAAACATGAGCAGCCATGATGATGGGGGCCGATAGTGGACCTCGTTCGATCGTTAGCTCACTAGCTGAAGCAGCACGATATTGAGCATAAAGCCATTCAGTGTGCGCAGCATATATGCACGTAAGTGCTGCTGAAAACTTGACCAAATAGCAGTCGTCTAAAATACCAAAACGAGACACACAGTTAGACTCTACGGGACGAAGCACAAGATTCATTGTAGCGTCGTTCGTAATTATGCGCCCAGCTTCGCGCTCATGATATCACTGCAACCCCATCATTTCAGAGCAACGACGTAGGACGACGAGAAGCACTGGGCCAAGACGTTAGAAACCGGGATATATGATTATCTCGAGGGAGAACCTCCAAGAACGGCTTTTCACATGTTCATTCATCTCTCATCACATCATTGCTAAACTCCTGTCTACATACTTTCGCAATATGTCATCGTACGAACTTACTTCGCATTTCGAGCATCAACCGACTGACGCAGCTGGGCGATAACCTCGGAGGGGTCATTGGCTCCGAAAACAGCGCTTCCTGCCACAATGACATTGGCGCCAGCGTCGGCAGCTTCGTCAATTGTCTTGGGCCCGATGCCACCGTCGACTTCTATGTTGAGCTCGGGGTACTTTTCGCGCAAGGCTTGAACCTTGGGCAACTCGGATGCCATAAACTTTTGGCCACCGAAGCCGGGGTAAACAGTCATAACAAGAACCATCTAGCTTCTGTATCAGCATGATATGGTCTATGATAACACCAACCAGACTTACATCGGGTCTCTCCTTCTCCTCACTGTTCTCCAGGATCTCCCACAACACGTCGACAGAAGTATCGGGCTTGATAGCAATACCAGCCAGTAGGCCTTGGTCGTGGATATATCGGATAAGGGCCTTGGGGTTGGTCTTTTCGTCAGTCTGGTCTTCGGGATTCTCGGCAGCGCTGGAGAAGGCGGCCTCGTAGTGGAAGCAGTAAAGGTTGCAGCCAGCCTTCTTGAACTCCTTGACCCATTTCTTAGGCTACATCCCCAGTGTAAGCTTCTATTGCTTCTCGTGTCCATATTCGTGAAGGAATGCCTACCTCTGCAATCATCATATGACAATCAAAGGTGCCCCGGCCGTGGGCCTCAGTGGGCTGATCGACGTGGCCTCGGATAGCCGCAACGACGGGAGGGCCGAAGGTGATGTTGGGAACAAAGTGACCGTCCCTGTCGAGTCAGTACGGCGCCAATTGCTTTGCCGTTGAGTTATAACTCACATAATGTCGACATGGAGCCAGTCTGCGCCCTGCTTCATGGTGCGGGCACAGTCATGGCCGAGCTGAGCAAAGTCAGCCGACAGGATAGAGGGAGCGATGATTGTCTTTGGAGCCATTGTTGAAGGTATGCGCGGTCAACAAAAGTGTAGAAGATTCACGTATGATGATGGAGAGAGATTTGGACCATTCTTCTACAGAGCTCTTACATGGTGGGGTTGTTCTCTCTGCTCACCGTTTTCCAGTGACGTTGTTAGTGGGGTCATTGGTCAGGGCGCGTTCGTTTATCAAAGAGCAAGCACCTCATCCATCTTCAATGGAACCCGCTTTGTATTCAGGGGCTCCGGATCAACATTCAGAAAAGCCATTGCTCCGCTCTTCTAACTAATAGTGAGAAATCGACCAACCTCAAATGGTGGTGACGGTATGAACACTTCGAATCTTTGCTGTCGATATCAGAAGATGGGAGACTTGACGCATTTCAATTGAAGAAAGTAAATCGAATAGCCGGTAGGTAGATAGCTAGACAACCCTCCAAATTAAGGTCGCCCAACTGTAAATCATCGCCAACAATGACGGCCTTGCGGCAACCGCGTAGTAACAATAGTGCATGGTTTCAAACTCCATAACTCTCCATGTCTTGGAATGAATAAAAAACAGTCAGTGGCTGTACTGGAAGCCCATCACCATTACACGCCTCCACTTAACAAAACGGCAGATACTCAGATGCGAACCAATCCTTGACACCTTTTTACAGAGCAAAGAGCATAGCCATCGCGACACCGAAGATACCGGCGGCGCCCTCGCGAGCACCAGCGTTGGTGTCAGCGCTGCCAGAGTCGCCAGTGGAAGAGGCGCTGGCAGCGCTTGAAGTAGGTGTAGTAGCACCAGTTGCGCTAGAGGCGCTGCCAGAAGCGGCGCTCTTGTCGCACTTCACATCGTCGGGGAGGTCTTTCACGCCGGCAGTCGAGCAGATCTGCTTGGCGTACTTGACAGCGGCATCCTTGCCCTCGGTGTCGCACTTCTCCTCGAGACAGCAGGCGATTCCGGAAAGGAAGTTCTGGTTGCTGCAGATGCACTTGATGTCGAGCTGACCGCATCCAGCGACGCCGCCGCCAGTGGTGTACTGGTCAACACAGGGTTGCTAAGAGACAAAACGCATATTAGCATCACTTTGCATGTGGCAAGATCCGATGTGGTGGTCACCAGCAGACGGAGGAGAGTTTGCGACGTACAGCGCACTTGGGGAGCTTCTCTTGCTGAGCGGCAACAAGGCCAGCGAGGACAACGGAGGTGAAAACGGACAGCTTCATGTTGATTGTTTGGTAGTAAATGGATTAATGGTTAGAAAGAAGAAAAGATGCAAGAGATTGAAAGAGAGTTAATAATGTAAATGATTCAGAACGCGCGTCTGGGGTTTAAAAGATTCCTATCCCCCTCTCCCTTTTTAAGACAGTTCCTTCTCAAACTAAATAAGCTTACGGGCTGTGCCAGGGCCTAGTTACATTAAATCTAGCTGCGTGGAACAGCCCAGCGGGCGGACTAACCAGCGCCAGCCCAGCGGGCCCTTCGGAAACAGTCTTGCGGCAAAATAGAATGCCCCCGATTGATATGCAGATCGCCCGACAACCAATTGCCGTCTCTCAGTTCCCCATATTCTAGACACCATCTCGGAGGATTCGCTGCGCATGAGGGTCTCGGAACTTCAGCTAAAGACCCTAAGAAGGCTAGGTTACTCAGCTATTGACTCGTTAGGCGGCTCGAGCGGCGCCCTATGGAGCAGATGTTCCATACCGAGACAGCTACGGATACAGAACAATGATCATTAAATTGGATGAGAAACGACGCACGGTATCGTTCCCTCAAGGTGATATAAATGTAACATGGTAGGATCAGTTACATCCAGTACATGCATGGCGCAATAGAAAGCCACTAGAAGAACTAGCCGCTTTCGATAGTCGTGGCGCTATTGAGCATATCTGCCAAGGTTTAAGTACGCCGAAATAGGGAAAACACGATCAGGCACATCTGGTGGTAAATATGAAGGCTTGAAGCATAAACCATCTCGAACTTCTGGGGATGTTTATTTGTCTTCCAAGTTGGCTGCTCTAACGCGTCAACCCTTATTTCTATTTGAAGGTCTGAGGGTCCAGCCCGGTCGTTGAGTAAATACTACCTTCTAGTATCTGCTCGATAGACGCCGCCGCCACCTTTTGTGTATGTCACTATGCTTTCGACAGCCATCGGGAGTTATGTGTATCAAATCTAATCCCAGACAGTTGACCCCAGAGATGTGGCAACATGCCGGCATCGTTTCATCGCTCACAAAGTTCTGTGTTGTCCTGCCCATTTTGGTATACAGATGATACCATGACCCGGTTCTTGGGGTATCACTTGTTGGTCCGTCCGCAAAAAGAGTTTAATGAAGCCAACGTCTTGAACGAAACGTTGAAGCTTGCCAGTCCACCAGTATGCCTTTATACTCTTTTCCCCTGCTTGATAAGATCGGACACCTTGGGAGGGAGAACAAGAGCACTGCGGTCGTTTCTGCGGAAGAAATCGACCAGCGACACTGCCGTTTTTTCCGGTAAATCTTCATGGATAAAGTGTCCAGCCTCGGGGAACACCTGCAGAGCGTATTTTCCTATCACCACGATTAGGATCTGCTGTTAGAAAGCAATACATACGAACGCACCTTGCATTTGCCCAATGGTCAACTCAGTGTCCAGTCTATCGGTTCCGGCGAGTAAGAGCATCTTTCCTCCCCTGGCCTCCAGGAACTTCTTGCTAAGGCCTACGAACCAGTCTTCCCAGTATGGCTGAGTCGCGCCCAGGTTGGTCCTCCATCTCCATGGCCGCGTGGGATCGTCGTTCTCGTTGAATACAAGCAGCGCAGGAACAGACGTTCGAGCAGATATCGAGTTGCGTATAGTCCGCGAGCGAATGTGCCATTCGATGCCTGCCTGCAGCGTCGCAAAGCCCATCGGTCTCGTAGATAAGTAGGTATGCATGCTCTGTAGGGCATCAATAGCAGAGCCCTCGACAACATCGAGCACTGCATAGCCCAGTACGGATGTCCCCAATTTGCCTGACTTGGCCAGATCAGTCACAACGGCTCCGCCTAAGGAGTGTCCCACGAGCACTATCGGGGGCATCTCCGACCATGCCATTTTGGTTTTCGTAAGCTGAACGACATTGAAAAGATCCGATGAGAGTGTTTCTAGTCTCATATCCAGGGCCTTTTCGCCGGGGGCAGATGTCGAGCCGTGGCCCCTGCAGTCTATGGCCAGGATACCGGCTGTAGAGAGACGCTTTCTTATCTCTGAAGCCACAACTGCAAACGACAGTCCTGATGACCCAGCTCCATGGTGCACCACAAATAATGGCCCCTTGCCCACTGGCGATGTCAGGTAGACATGATGGATGACTTCCGGATCCTGCTCTGACTTCAGAGACAATTCGCGCTCAAAATAAGTCGTCCAGGGGATCTGTTCCAGGGTCCTGCCACGGGCGACTCTATAGCCTGTCAGTCCCGTGATGTTTTACTTGGTGTCAAATTTTATTGTCAACTACCCTTGAGGTCGAGCGAACAGCTTCTGGTTTGGCGAGGGGATGATTGTTCCAGTTGATGAGACTGAGGAGGCTGACGAGGCTGACGAGGAGTCATCGTCTACAGGCTCCGGCAGCTCAGGGAGTACGTCTTGATCCTGCTCCTCTTGGAGCTCATCGAATGAATCGTTGGATATACCGTATTTGGCTTTGGCCCATGCCCGCTGCAGGTCGCTCATGATAGATACCTCGGTACTGTGGACTAGGACTGTGCAGACGCAGATGATGTATGTTCCATTCGCACTGCCAGTGTAAATATAAAATAAAATAAAAAGATACGGCAGTGGCTTCTTCGATACTGGCGCTTGTTGTGCTGTATTGGAGGTGTCCTAAAGTTCTCAGTGAAGCGGCTTATCGATATCAAGCAATAGCAGTCCGTCTTGTTTTTTTGCGTGCAACTGGTGATGACAGTCGTGCGATACAATGCGTCAGCCTCCACCACCATCCAACCAACTCAGTTTATGGTTGCATTTACTGGGTCACAGTGCATATGGTTGACGATGATGATAAGCACTGTATTGTAGTCGCTTTATCGCATACTATCTCACAGTGTATCTTGTGTACTCTGTTTTGGTTTTCTTCAACCAAGATATTGATAGGTAACGTATTGTAAGATGAATGAATATTCTCTCTAGTAGATCATCTCGCTGAAGCCTCGTTAGCTACTAAGGTAGGTGCAGTAGTTAACATTGGGCTACATTTCAACTAGCGTCGCCTCCAATTGCTCTGTATACAGACACAATACTCGCTCAAATATGCATTAAACTTGACTCTAACAGTCGACATGTCAACCTTTATTTAGCCAATGCAAACCTCCCGCGGAGCTCTCGAATACAGTAGCATTTAGCCTTTTTATTCGCCCGTGCATGAGAATCAAGTGACTGTCGAATCGAATTTGCTTTTGACCAGTGAGCTAAGGTTCCGGCCACAATGACATCTGATAGGGCTGTGAAGTTCTCGCAACGCCGTCCACAAAGCGTAGGTTTGGATGGGCTTCAAGATTCATCATAGATTTCTCGGTTAAGATTTGGGATCCACCGAATTCAATCCCTACCGTCTTATGCAGGTGGTCACTCGCTTAATTGAAAAATCTGTCGATGTCAGGGTCCCATTACTGTTGAACATTAGTAGTAGTAATGTACCCTACTTCAACATCTTAGGCAACTGCGCCCAAAATATAGCTGATGAACGTTCTTCCACGGTAAAGTGGGTTACCTTAAACCTTGAAGGTATGTATCGATCAATCGTAACCGGGCCATTGCTTATGTATATGACATCCATCCAACCATTGACCTGAAAAGTACGTGCTGACTACCCTAGACATGCATCGTGAAAGTTGAGTTGTCGATGAATTATCGCCAACCCGCCACGGCTTGCCATTTTTCTTAGTTCCGGGACTCGGCCGAACCATTCAACCTTGCCCCTGTAATCAATCCCAGGAAAAAAGAAACCTTGTCCAACACCAACTTATCCAAGCGAGTGGGCTGCATCTCTCCCCGTTTGCCCTCTACTGCGCTTGACCTAATCCCGTCCAAGGTACAGAGGCGTGTTGCCTGGCGCTTTGATTTACAGACTTTGAGGCTGCTAGCGGCTCAAGAATTCCTTGTTCCTGCATCCCTGGTCCGATTTCACGGTGCTGGAAAACAGATAAAAACTCAATCTCACATCCGTGGTCTTAGCTGCAATGAGGAATGGGTATAAAGCTAGCTAAAGCAGTGAGGTGGCACAGGTAGTCAAAGAGTACGTCACGCTGTAGTCATTGCATTAGTGATCGGCAGCTCTGTCAGCCCTCATTGGCTCTAGAGCGAGTGCACTTGGCATCAGATATCGCGACCAGTGGTGATATTACAGTAGTTGGTCAGGAAATAGATGCAAGCCCTCACTTTCTGAGCATATGTAGGTATGTACTCAAGAGACACTTACAGGATAATCTATGACAGTTGTACAAGCTGTAGCGGTACGCTCGATACTGTCCATCCTGGTCTGGAATGGCAGACAAACAGTAGGTGCAGCATGTCTGAGGTGTGGAAGAAGCCGTTGTTTGCAACCCCGAGGGTATCTCCCAATAAATCCCCATGCGGACGTAGTGCATTCTAAACTGTTGCTCCTACGTAGGTAGTGGCTTGAGTGTACGGATACTGAAGTCTGGAATAAGAAATGTTTCATGGGAATGGAAACAAAAAGATACCGACCGTGAACGCACCGTATATCGTATACGGAGGAATAGAGAAACAGACCAGGAGGCAGTCATCTCCTAAACCTGTCTCGGTGATCAAAGAATAGACCGTAGGTATTCTAGACTCGCTCCCACCAAGATTCCGCAGGTCTCAAGTTTGGCTCCTCTGTTTGGCCCAGGGGGTCTGTGCAATTTGCCTTAACTGGAGAGTGAAGCGGACAATTTCCTTTTTATGATTGGGGGTCTTGAGCTTGGCAACAATGAACTGACTCAACTGAGGACACGGATCAACAGCTTCCGTTACTTGGTTCTTCTTCACCAAGGAAGTTGAAACAGATGACTTGGACTTTGCTGTGACTGCATGGGATTCTGGTCACAAGTTTTAGTTCTGTCTTTAATTCTTGTTGGCGCTAAAATGGGCAAGGTGTCGGACATTTTTTTTTACAAAGGTTTCATGGCCGAGATCTAAGACCAAGGGTGCTTCTGGCAGTGTATCCGGCTTTAATGTTATCCTTGAGCATCGTTCAACCAATCACGAAAAGACTACTCATCTCTAATTGGTAGTCTGAGGTAGCCATGGACCAAGGTGCTTCCGATGTCATCGATAACTTGGTAGACACCTATGCACCTACACTACGCGTTGGCAGCGATGACAGGTTGCCAACCTTGAGCCTCATAGTAGAATCATCGGTATCTCTTCGCTTGAAGGTGAGCTTTAAAGTTTGCGTAACTCAAGACCTTTCATCCCTGGAGCTCAACGTTGTGTAACATCTGTCTGTCGGGACGGGGCACGGAAAATATAATCCAATGACCGCCGCGGGTTTTAACCAGTTACTGCAAGGGCCCTCGTTCCGACACGCAGGGAACTCGCAACCTAGTCTCAGTTTGATAGCAAATTCCTCCCCATCAGTCCACGATCAATCGACTGATAATCGCAGACAGAAAAGCGCATGGTCTGATAAGTGACGTGCCTGTTACCGGATGCGAAGAAATAATGATTATTGCTTCTTAGGATATTGCTTTATATGGTCTGTGCCTGTATCACCCGCGAATCGACACGTCGACGTTATTTCTCGCCTCCATAAGCTTTCTGGGACGCACTCTCAAGACACCCGAGCTTGGCGTATCCTGCACGAGGTCTCGATTGCAAATGAGGGCTTGCTGTCTCTCAAATATCTCTCAGCTGATTGGCTCATAGAAGAAAGTTGGGATGCATTGTGTGTCGTGGAGATCTGAGACGATTCGTGAGGCGTAAGCGTCTCCTGCCAGATCCGCTGTCCTGACATAGCCAAACCTCGAGAACTACTCCTCAGGTATTGGGGAAAATGACGAGGTGGATTGATTCCAATTGCATATGTATATTTTTTGTCTTTAGGTGAAAGGTCGACACCACCTTATCGTCGCATCGAAAAGCCATTGGGGCTGCCGACCAATGACCTTTCCCGGCGCCTCCCTCCGGTGAGATTGATTGGAATCCATACCGAGGAGACAATCTGGTATCGCTTAGGTATTTGACCCAGTTTATGTGAGTTTCGACATATGTAGTTCGCCTAGAATCAAATGGTTGGTTGTGACGCCACAGACAGGAACAGAATGGGCAGATTGGGGATGAGAATACGCATGAGGGCTGTTTCAGGTGGCGAAAGAGATGGAATTCTATTGCACATCAGACGACTGCGCTTAGCAGTTGAACTGTGTCGACGAATTGGCTTCCTAAATTGGTAAATTTGATGATCGTGAGTCCATCACAAATTATCGAAGTCGGACAGTTGAGCAAATCAGGTGGTTATTGGAGATCCGGCACTTGACAAGACTAGTGGGGCTAGAGTAGCTGAAGTAGAGAGGCTAAACGGGGATAGCGCAGGTAGGACGGGCTCTTAGAGAGATCTGTGCGTCCCCGAATAGGAAGTTCAGTGCACGTCAGGGCACGTGCACCTGCGGGACCATAGATTCCCGTCAATCAATGAGTGGGTGGGTAGTCCCTGCCAAGCAAGCAGGCTCATCATTTGCCTACTGAATTGCTCCTGCTCTTGTGTTACCTACCTGCTCTGTCAGAGGTCCAGACCATTACTGTAAGGTAGGCTATTGGGAAAGTCCACCTTAACCAGCCTCCTGTCTGCGTTAGGGGGGCTCCCGCTTAAGACAGTCAAGCTCCTCTTCTGCTGTCTTTGTTTTGCTGGCTAGGTAATACCTCCTGCATCTGCACCAGCCACGACTGAAGTTCCGATGTCCGTAGTCAACAAATTTTGTCCCTATCGAAATGTCTTTGATCCACATTAATCAATAAAACTTCCTCTAGCAACTGGCATTGCTGCCGCTTTTAGCTCCTTCCACAACACAAGCAATTATCGCAGGCTTCGCCCAGACCAGTCCCATTTTAGCGCCGGGAGTATCCTCTGATCGACTTGGAGTACGGGATATGTCCCCGGGAGATCTGAACTTTTTGGCCACCCCGTGTAATTCCCATAGTCCAGCATCAATCAACGCTTTCTTTTCATTCTTCAAAGGATTGGATGTTACTGTATGCTCCTTAAGGTGACTTGGCCCAGCTATGCCTGGGTACAGATACATATGCACATATGCTGGCACCTAGCCCTTTTGCGCCTAGCAAATGCAGCGCAGGGCAGCATGGATGGATGGTTGGATGAATGGATAAGATCTGCTTGTTTCTCAACCAAGACACCACCGGCATGGAGCTTACCATGGATTCTTTTGGACACCACTCAAGAGACTAGTCTAGGTGGTGCTGACGAACCTCGCTCGCTGCATGTCTCTGACAGCAGGTGATACGGTGTCTTTTCAAGTTCATGCTGAAGCAGCGGCCAGTCGGGCAGATCGTATTGAGACTTTGATTGATATTTTGACAGGCAGCTACGCTACCTGCCTGCCGGAGGATCCTGCGCAAGGACTCTGCAATCAATGCGAGCCCAGATCCACGCTGAGCGCGGATCATTCGTTAGAACTGAGTAGCCGGACAGTAAGGTCCTTGCTCCTGTGTCATTATTTCGGGAGGTTTTTGAGTCGCTACCACGGTACTTAATTATGTCTTCAAGGTGGTTCCCACAAATCTGGAGAGATCTGCAATATCGATAGGCCCGGGACCCCGGCAAACGATATTTGCCAAGCGAATTCCCTTCACAATAATCTCTCGTCTTTCTCTGAAGCTGTCAGAATAGACAGGGAGGCATTATCGACGCACAGATACAACCTCAAATTCAAAGTCCGACCGAGGAGGGTACCACTTAGCAAAGGTAATATACATATGCCTCCAAATTGAGAACTGACCTTTTTCACCCACAACGTCCATGAGTGGTTTGCGTTCTGACTGAACCTTGTTTTTCGAGCCCGTTACCGCATTAGGATGACCTTGCGGATATCAACCACTTTGCTTACCCACAACTTGGTTGATGCCAGGCTCGGCTGGGAAGTCATGTACCTGTGCCACTAATTTCAGACTCTGCATGCAATGAGGCAGAAAGATCTCAGGGGAAGGGACCTTCACACACAAATTGACCCCATCCTACGGAGTGTCCAACGGCTGAGAATGTGACAAGGAAATACGAAGAGGAAGAAGAAATTATTTGGTTATCGGTATCTGACAACACACTAACCTTGGAAACGCCGAGGCCATTTCCTCCTAAATCATACTGAAGTACACAAAACGACTTTGTCGTTTTTGGCACAGCCTGAACGTTGCTTTTTCCCTTACTTTTCCTAAATCGGATCGGCGGGTTCTAGGATCCAACATCCGGTGTCGAAATACTAGTACGTGCACATAACAACAAGTGGAGAGAAGAGGTAACAGTACCTGAGCTGAGACGTAATATACTGTATTCGTAACGACCCAATTCAGTATCACTATGGCACGAATCGGATTAATGAAGCACCTCAGGGACCAAGGACCAACTCTCCGACGGCAATGCTCTGCCTTAAGATATTAAGTGGGATAGGGCATGTTATTTGTTTCCTGGGATTTTGACCTCGGGGCCTTATTATCAAAAGTGCCCCTAGTCATTTGAGGTCTTGGCTGGGCAAGCATGACTTCTCATGTCCCTATTCTTCTCAGCCTACTGAATCAGACTTTGAGCAAGTTCCGCACTGTCAATGGTTCACACTAATAAAGCTAGAACTTGACGTCTGCTGTGACTGATGCAGGAGGGGGAGCATCACTCACGTCAACGCTGATACCCCCATGCCCATCAACTCTTGGGAAGGCATCGGGGCCCCGGCTTTGCTGCCCTTGTGCCCCGGTCCTGGTCCCGGCATTCGTATACACACAGGGGCCATGGCCTCCTCGTACAGTAAGCCTTACAAGCAAGAACAATTGAACTGTTGGCCAGGTTCCTCCGCAACCACCATCACTGAACGCAGCACGGTGGAGGTTAGAGCCACTGCATTCTGGGACGATATCCTAAACTTCAGACACCACAGTCTCTAGAACTACTAGTTTCAACCTGGCTCCTGCCGATGGGTATAGCACCTGGGTAGCTCATCCACGTTTAAAATACTAGCTGTACTTGATGGAAAGTATCGAGTGATCTACACTACTGTACTGTGTCCCCCTGCCTGTTGAAGAATCATCCGAAAAGCACATGCGATTTGCTCTCTTATTCCCCCTGTTGATTCACAGGGTCTTAACCTTTGGCTTTGATCACGGATCCCCAGTTGGTACTCTCGCTGGCCCATCACCGTCCACGACCCTAGAACAGGAATGTCTTGGCCGCTTTACATCAACAGACTAACGGTGCTCCTACAGTATGTACTTCTGCAGGATTGTTAGCCACCACCACCCATGATGGATCAGAGAAGAAAAGAAGGACAATTAGTTGAGGACGATTCTTGGGCATCATCGATCTCTGACCTGTCGATAACCGCTCAGGTTGCTCATGTTGCACCCAACTAGCTCTGGGCCAATATAACATCCCGGTGGCGCCCCAACTACTCAGTTGCCACCATCCATCTATTATCCACCATTTTAGTCGTCGGTACTCAACAGTAGTAAACCCACAAGGACAGATGCTGTATGTAAGCTAGACCACCTTGGTTGGTATACCCTCCGAATCGATATGTATCCTTCACGCCCCCCAGACGCCCCCCCCTTTCCTGGTTCATGGTTTAGCTGCCGCTAGATACATTATCTTTAAGAGTGCAGACCCTTGTCTGTGTCAACCCTAGAAGTCGATCCTCTTGGGACCAAAGTCAGTCAAAAACATACCAGGGACCACATTTTGAACTGGACAAAAACTTGATCTTATTATCGCTACCACTCGGCAGCACGATTTTCCTCCCCATCGTGTGCCTCGGTCCGTATAGCAGGACTATAGGCGGCTCGATACATTTCTTAGACCTCTGAGAAACCATCGATAGATGCCCGTCTTCACCTCATCACTTTTCATGGCTACCCTCACTGGCCTACAAAACCCCCGGAGCTAGATATACTCTGCAATTTCGTCTTTTTCCAGTCAGACTTCGTTGTTTCATACTTGCGGAAGGGCGAGACTATACAGCCACATCTACCATCAGCACACACATCAGCAACATATCGTCCATGGCTGTCGCGATTTCACCGTCCGATTGTTCGAATCCGTACTCGTTTGGTGTTGCTAATCCGTGGGAGACTTTGCCTTCTGAGCCACTGTCTATGGTTGGCGTTATGTCTTACCACTACCCAGCATTCCCCTCTGAGGGCGATGAGATGGGTATGCCGCCGCCTCCGAACTTCATGCCTTCATATACGATTCCTTCACAGCAGCTTACATCCTTGCCGACAGTTAATCAGCAAGCTCCTCCACTCCTGAGCCAACAGCATGGTATGGAGATGAAGGGGACATACCCAGCACCAAGCGCTGGTTCTATACATTCTGCAGAAACCGATGAGCAACAGCAACAAAGCGGAAGCGCAGGGGAGAAGAAAAGAAATAAATTGGGCTACCATCGTACTTCGGTTGCTTGTGGTAAGTTAGAACCCATCATCGTCAGGTATCTGCATATTAACCCGTCTTCCAAGGTCACTGCCGGCGTCGAAAGATTAGATGCATCACTTCGCCCAACGACACTCAAGGCCGCTGTATCAACTGTATTCGGCTGAAGAAAGACTGCAGTTTTTTCCCTGTAGACCAGGCATCCATCGACGATTCACGGGGTAAACAGGGGTCAAGGGCATCCGCAGGACCAAAAGGGAACTCGGCAACCTCCTCCCCAGCAACACCGATCAGTAAGCCCGTGGAGCAGTCAAAGAAAGCCAAAGCATCACTTGTCCCTTCGACGAAAAAGCCAGTTCCCATCACTGTTTCAACGACAGGGGAGACGGCTGAAGCTGCAGTGTTTCAGCCCCAAGCGAGAGGTTTGTTACCTGCCTGTGGTTTGCTCAATGACCGTATTAACACAAAGCAGCAGTTACAGCTTCAGTGCCATCTCCTACAAGCAAAACTTCTGTCGAAACTTCCAACCAAACTACCGCCAACTGGATGATGACGGCACCCGACCAGAGCCCAAGTGCATCGTCAGAATTGAGTGCACCTTGGCAAACATATGCCTCCGGATCGCCAATGAGCCAGCAGTTCTCGCCATTTACATCTGTGGCACAATCTCCATCTGGTTGGCCACCCGGAAACTCGGAACCAGTACCTCAGGGGAATGTTGATATGGGTGTATGGGGTCAGTTTGCGCCGCCGGCACGGTCCATGTCGTATGGGGGAGAACCTCTGGGCAGCAATCATCCTTCCCAGTACTCGATGATGGCACCAGGACGGCAGTTCGAGCGAAGACCGTCTGCATTATCCGACGCATATACCACTTCCATGGACGGTGTGATGCCTGGATACGACGGCTCGAATATAAATACACCTGTCTCCTTCCCTGCTGGGGCAGTACCTGCGAGCTACACAACATGGGATCAGACGAATGCATATACCGACTATACATATATGAAAGGCCAAGAAGCCTATGGCGATGGCTGGTCACATGCGAATAGGGGCCAGGAACACCGGCTCCAAATAGCCAACAACGGACAGCAAGTGATGAATAACGCACCACCCATGAATTTATATCAAACTCAATAACGACAGCATACAGTATAGCAGAGATTGTATACATATATGGACAGGAGGCGAAAGCTGGTGTTTGGTTTTACTATCTTACAGAGGAGGATATATGCATTGAGTAATACATTAATAATAACGCATTTTGCATTGGCCTAGAATTGCCTTTGCATCTAATACATGGTTCCAAATAAGAACATATATATTTCACTTCGAATCAAGTATGCAATGTATCTGGTATTGCCCATAAAACCACTCTTCGAGCACGGTGAACCACTGAGTAACCATGGAAGGAGGGAACGAGATGCTCCTTCAGTGTCTGCATCACTCACCATTGTGGGCCTCAATAGCAAGAGGCTCTTAGTAAACATAATTACCTATGTAATATTACTATATTATGTGTTCCACGACTTCTCCTAGCTCCTGCACCACATGTGATATGACACTCAATAGGACTGGCTCTAGATGTTGTCTATGCTTAAAGATGGTGCCTCTGGAGGATCGCTTCAACTATTTTGATGCAGGATCGAAGAGTAACTAGAACAGAGACCACATACACAGCCAGAGTTAACGGAAAGGGTACCATTGTTTTCGATTAAATACCTGTATTCGTGTGCGTTATAAGTACCTTGCAACTTAAAACACGACGGATTACAATACTGCCAACCTCAATAAGCAGTCCGACTCAAACATGATTAAACTCCAATCTAACATACTATCATTATGAAACCAGACGCCAGGTCAAGACCATCAAAGTAACATAAGCACTCAGACTCAGCATCGTTAGCAACAGCACACTATTCCCGCTTGTCCTAAACTTCCTCTTCAAAGAGCCATCGGCATTTTCTGATGTGAAGAACTGGTTCTGACCCTCGTACCGACGGTAAATGGCGACTAGCATAACAGCGACTCCATACACAGCGAATAGAGCGCCTATGGCGTAGAACTCCTCGGTGAAGACCTTGAGAATGATGAGGGCGAATGAGAATTGGCCGAGGGCTGTGCGAACATATGCACCTTCGAAAGTACGCTGAGCAGCTCTGATTTCAACGAGTCTATGTGTGTCAGTTACATGTGACTAGATACTCTTTGTAGTTGTTGACCGGACTTGGGCCGCTCGACGCGGTAATGCCGGTCAGCAAGGTAAGCTGATTGACTTACTCTTGAGTTGTCAGAACGACGGATCGCGCCCTATGGAGACGCAAATGAAATGTCTCGTCCGGATGAGGCTATATCCAAAGCATGCTCAGTATACTAGACGATTCTAGGGCGTATAGTTTGGTTATGGCGACAAACCTGGAACATGGCGGGCCAGTCGAAGTAGCGCCTCAGCGCCGTGACAAGTGCGTGTTGCGGTGACGGTAGAGCAGGAGTAGGAGGTTTTGTAGTCGTATATAGTGAATGATAGAGTCGGCTCTTGAGTGAGGATGAGAGGATGTTATGAAGCTTGATTCAGTTTAGTGGCTGAAGGCGTCATGGGCCACCGTTTGACATCCATGTCACGCTCACGGGTAAGCAAGCAACCACAGGCACTTGACCAATGTCAACTCTTTGCTTCATTGTGCGATGATCATTAATAGACGCTTAATTGTTTGGGATTTTATTCCTTCTTCCTGTTGGTTTTCTTAGTGTTGCCAACGATGCTGTTTGTGCAGTACCCACCTGCTAGATACAGGTAGGTAGGTATGCTGCACAGCGCCTGCCTGGAGTCGGGACACCCTCATCATCAGTTGGATGTTGGACAGGCAGGAATGAACTTCTAACGGAAGTCAACTGTCACGCGCCCACGTTTTATCCATCCTACAGCTCTCCCTGATGATTTCTGGTTCAATGCCATAAAAGGAGACAACAGACCATTTCATACCAATAAACGAAACAATCGACAATAAGCCGAAATCTACATGGTTCGACATCATGATGCACAGCCACGACCTGAATCCAACTCATATCCTCCATACAACGTCAAACAAGCTTCTGGAGCTTTTCACCCTTCAATAAGACATGCACAGCCTCAAGCCTAAGCTCGGCCATAAAATTCGTCTTGGACAAACGAGCTGTTAAGCTTAGACCAGTATAGACCAGCACAGCTCATCTCATCGCGATTCTGATTTCGGCCTCCACAAGTCGCGCAATGGTTGCCCAATCAAGAACCCAATCATAGCATATGACAGGGCAGCACCTGGAAAACTGGAGAATGGGTGCTGCAGAGTTGCATACACACATACAGTAGCATGTTGCCCTGCAGTACTGTTTGTACATGCTCTCCTACAACGTCACATTTGGATCATCTTATCAACAACGGGATTGGCTCAGCATCTCGTTTTCAGCTGCTGTTGCTCACATTCCGATACGATCCCATAAAGGGTACAGTACAGCGGTGACTGGACAAGACGACTGCATTGCCAAAGGAAGCTAAAAGACCTGATCTAATAACGCCCTCACGTGTCGTCTCATCGGACCAAAGAAACAGCACCTGCTTCGACCCAACACAACCAGCATATGGGAATATCAAGCTCGAATATCATTAGGTGCCAGAAGCTTGTTAATACTACGGAGATTTATGTTCCCAGAAGTTATTGCATGAAAGATGACGGTTTGTGATCGACAGTTGTCAGTTCCTGACACACTGATGCATCCACTGGTACCCGGTAGGCTGTGCATGTCGCGACTCCAGTCTCAGCCTCAAGACGAAGTGGAAAAACCTACCAGCTTCTAATGAAGCTATCTCTGTTTCTGCCTGAAGCCTGCAGCTCAATGTTTCAATCAAAGGGTTGAGAAACTTAGATGGTTCAGCAACGACCACTGTTGAGGCAGAACTGTCTTGTTCAAATGTGCATTGTGCCTTGCTATGTGAGACCAGTCTCAGATCGGCAGTGACATCAGATCAGAACAGAAAACCCTACAAGGCTGACCAAGTATGGCCTAGTACCACATAACAAGACAATCAGTGACTGTCCGCAAAAAGGCGACTGACGTCCTACCTCGAGGTCGAGCGAAGACCGGCAGTGCTGCAACGCTTACACACACTAGTTTAGATGCTCAAGGTCGGAAATAGGAAAAAGCCTAGGGACGTCTCCAGAATTCTGAGTGGTCAAATGATGGAGAGCTGGAACAAGGGTCTTTCTGTTGTGTGGGGCTTGGGTGAAATGCGCCTCGGTACCAGAGCCCCCCATTGAGAACGCCTCGTGGAGATGGTCCTGGCACGATAAACGAATACCAGTGCCTTTGGCTGGTTATTGGTGTCTGGATTGAGTACTGCAACATCTGGTAATTCCATCTTCATAGACGTCAAACACCCGTTTCCCCAGCGGCCCGCCCAAGTCCATTTACAACCCTGCCCTGCAGCGAGGCGGTCCTCCACCCTCCAACAAGTTGCATCACACAAGCGCCTGGACTGGGGGGACCAGAGATTGGAGATTCGGAAAACAGGCTGTACCACCATCGAGGTATGTACAGCACAGTATGGTATGTATGTCACGCCTGCGCCTATAACGCCCCTCGTTTTGTTCTCGACCCGACCAACTACCGCACGATCTTGCCGCCTTCGTCTGGATTTCTCTTAGGCAAAACGCTGGCTCTCACTGATCAAGTCAAGCTTCATCTCTATTTGGTTCTGTCATAGTCCCTTTTCTCAAGTCTGCCCTTCAGTCTGCCTCTGCCTCTGTCCTGCCCTTGCACTTACACTTCACTTCACATTGTTCTCGTAGGCCGCCAACGTTCACTGCATTCATTGTCTTCATTTCAATCACAGGCCGCCCTGTGAGCCATATCGCAACCGTCGACTTACAGTGACATCCCCACCCCATAATCCGTTCTGACAAGCAAACGCCGCCCTGCCCGAGACTTGACCCGGGTTGCCCCCAACCTCGAATCCATCAGAACATACCTACGTGCTACAGTCTGCGCTGTCATCATATCTTGTGCCTTCTATATCTGTCTCTGTGGGTTCCCAACCTTTATTGCTTGCCGGGTTGATACCCTGGGCTAACTAAGCACATGGGATAGGCAAGCAGTACTGTACTGTACCTTTTTTAGCAGGGGCCTCTAAGCGCTCTTTGATCCGCTTTCGCGCGCAACGCCGCGTTCCAACTTCAGCCCTTTTCCCCTCCTCTCTTTTCCCTTTTACAACTCTTCGATCAAGAAATACTACACTGCAATCCTGTCGCTTGACCTTTTCATATCATATCATATCTGCTAGCGGACTCTGCTTTGTACCCCCGTTTATGAGCCGCCACGAAACGTTGGACTTCAACGGCATTTTTCTCTACAGTTCCGAATAGTTTCTACTGCGCCGGAGCTGATCCACTCCACCTCACATCCTCCACATTATCACTTTGAAGGCTATGTTCTCCAGCCTGTGATCGGACATTGGGAACTCACCCAGTCGGGGCTCACTCATTGCATATATACTTCCGCTCCTCCCACTTCTCCTAATCGCAATCATGGCTTCAACTATTGATGTAACCCTCGCCAGTCTTCATGACAAAGACAACCGCTCTACTCAGCCCTACTCTACCTCGGACCAGCAAGTATCAACGTCGTCTTTCGGTTCGAACCAACTGCTGCCCACGTTGTCGCATAACGACAACGACTCGCTTTCTCCGATCAATTACCTTGAGACGCCAGACTCAACTTCTAGCCTGGGTCAATACCAACCTAGTGACTTCAGTGACCTTGACGACGACCCGTTCTTTGGTGCCGACTTCAATGCCAATGGAGGCACCCCCAACTTTCTAGAACAGGGCATTACTGGACTGGATCAACCTCTGTGCCAAGGCCTTATGCTAGATGAGGACAAGGACGTCGATTCTGGCACATATCCGTTGACGCCTGAACAAACAGCATCGGTGCATGCTACACCACCACAGAGTGACCTTACCTACGCTATCAGGGGATCTCAACCATCTGGGCTACCCAACTGTATCTCACCACAAGAGATCCAGAAACGCTTCAACCCCCCTCCAATTGATACCCGCACTTCTGAATTGACACCCAGTCAGAGTAGCAGCTGTCTGTCTAGCGAAGACGGCGCAGCACCTGGTGTTTCTACCATGACCAGTCCTCGCGTTACCGTCTCCATGTGGGGTGTCCATACTGAGACTCCGGTCCACTCCGCCGTTGAGCGCAACTTTGATGATAGCCCTACTACTGTGCGTGGTGGGTTTGAATCGGCGGGTGATCTGATATCTCCTGGGGGCAACACTTCAACCCGTGATTCTTCCGGCAAATGGCAGCAAAATCCGTCGACAGGCCAAGCTGGTCTCGATCCCAACAACCGCTCCTCCGACGAAGTGCCAAGCATTAATGAGCTTGCCAGGAATCGAAAGGAAGATGAACGTAAAGAGCTTGTGGATGACTGGTTGACCGATAAGCTCAATGACCTCTCGGTCAAACCAGATGATAACTCACGCGACCAAATCAACGAATTGAACTCACAGCGACATGATCCGAATAATCATGAAATTCCCTATGATCGCGAAACAGAAAACAGATTCATTCCTGGCCAGACTTATTATCGTGATCATGGCGAGATGAATCAGCAGGATCGCGACATTATCGCTGCTGACCGCAACTGGGCCGATGCCCCTATGTTCCCTTCGATCACTCGTGCGGAACCTGGAAGGAATCAACCAGAGACATCAGCAGCTGCCATGGAAAGGTTCGAGCGAATGTATCGTGACACTGATTCTATCTTATCAAGAGCCGCAACTTGGGGAACTCGTCGCCGAAGTCTTCCCAGTATTGCTGACCTCGACATGGCACAAGGCACGAGCGGCGGTCTTTTGAAAAAGCTCTCGACTAGCCGAGAGAGCAGATCCAACAAGCCAGGAAGCCTTCTCGAAAACCTCCGGGGCCTGGTACGCCGCCCGAGCGCATCCCAGCTTCTAAAACGCACGCGCAGCAGTGGTAATGACGACGACAGTCTGCCGAGTAGCGAAGACAGAGGAAGCCAGGACTCGAAGCGTGATAGTCTTTCCAAGCGAGGGGATAGTGTCACTCACCTTGCACCTCCGAACCGCATGGGTAGCTGGGGTAAGAAGCCCACGCCTTCCATCAACACCGCTATCGCATCTATGGGCAGTAATATTGCATCCATCGGTGCCACGCATACTCGAAGTGGATCAGTTAGTGCCAGTGGCACTCCTGGCGGGTCTATCACATCCCCAAAGAGCCCATTTGGCGGTCTCTCGGTTAAGAATACCTTCCGTCGCGCCCGAAGCAAGTCTGAGCTCCCTAAGCCTTCACCGAACGGTTTGCAATCGGAAAGCCACTCGACCCTCGTGTCGATGTGGAAGCGGGAGACGGGCGGACCGCCTGTGGCGGCTCTAGCTAAGTCTAAGCAGCTCGATTTGGACGATGATGAGGACGACGAAGACGATTTTGGCGACGAAGCTGATATGAGAACAAACCCCAATGTTATCGATAACATCACCCCGAACCTTGAAGGCTTCCAGCAACATATCATTGACTTGAACCCAAGTCTGGCTACGACCAACACCTTCCTTGTTGATCGAATCGCCTACCACCAGGTCCAGAGATATAAATACCTGCTCAAGAACAAGGTTACCCACATGGGCCTGGGAGCAGCATGCGACTCTGGTATTATGTGTGCGGCCCGAGACGGCTCAGCTGTTCTTCTGGACCAGAACAAGAACATCCGAGAGTTGGACCCCCTTTCATCTCCAAACGATGAGGACGACGGATCGCTAGGTGAAGGTGCTATAAATACCGAGAGCTTCCCCCAGGATATCCCAATGCCCCCAACAACCCACCTTCCAGCGGAGTTTGAGTGCCGCCTCTGTTATGCCAAAAAGAGGTTTATGAAGCCATCCGACTGGACTAAGCATGTTCATGAGGATGTGCAACCTTTTACGTGCACTTGGGATAAATGCCCAGGACCAAAAATGTTCAAGCGCAAAGCTGATTGGGTTCGTCATGAAAATGAAGGCCATCGGCAACTGGAGTGGTGGACATGTGATGTAGAAGCTTGCCACCACCAGTGTTATCGCCGGGACAATTTCCTTCAGCACCTCGTACGAGAACACAAGTACCCTGAGCCCAAGGTCAAGAGCAAAGCCGCCATAAAGAAGGCGGGTGGCTCTGAACCCACATGGCAGAAAGTCGAGCAATGTCACCACGAGACTACAAAGAAGCCTCATGATGAGCCTTGCCGCTTCTGCGGAAAGACATTCCCTACCTGGAAGAAGCTGACGGTGCACTTGGCCAAGCACATGGAGCAGGTGTCGTTACCTGTGCTCCGGCTTGTAGAGGCTAGAGCCAGTGAGCTCAGTGCAGACACTATCATCAGCCCGGTGCAAGACCCTCCGCCACGCAATCCCCTAACTACGCCTACGCCTATCGAGCAGGCCGGCCCACCTATTCACTTCCCAGTGGGAGGTCAACATATACCACAGCAGAGCCAGCATATGTATCAGAACCAAAATCAGGTTCCATACCCTGTTATGTCAACTGATCCTTATCAGCAACAGCAGCAGCCGGGTTTCTACACCGAGCAGTTTAGCAACGTCGGTAACGTCGGCCACGCCTTCCCATCAGCTCATGCAGAGATGGGAATGCATCCCATGAACCATCAGAATTATAATGCTCCAATGCAAGGCATGAATATGACGAATGCAGGTTACCAGCAAAACACCAACGCCTTCATGATGCCCAGCAATGGACTGGACTCATACAATCAGCTGAACGCTCTGGGCCTTCAGAGCCATGGCATGTCCGCCGGATCGATGCCAATGGTGTACGAAGGGATCACAGACCCGTCAAGCGGAAATGGAAGCCCTTTCAGCGGTCAAGGATCCATCTCTCCCTACTCTCACTCACCAAATATTAATGCCAATACCGGCAATGGTATGTGGAGCGACAGACGCATGGCTGGATTTCAGTGAGGATATTCTCTATCGCATATTATGTTGGAGTTCAAAGTGGATGAACAGGACCTGTTACCAATCTGGAACGCAAAAATGGAGGAGGAGACTATGTTTGGATACCATGATGATTCTTACGACAACGAATTCGTTTTTTTGGGGGGGAGTTCTCACAGGCGATAGCCTTGTTCTTGTTTCTGATATTGTTGTTGCTCGGTTGAATAGACTAACCTTGCGGTTTCGTTGGACGGGCCACTACGGAGGAGAGTGGACGATGCGATATTCGGTGTGGAGCGTTTGATATTGAAGGATTCTAGGGTGAAGACCTTGGAGAAGGGATCCGGAAAGGCAGGATATGGCGCTTCGGGTAGTTTTATGAAGGAATAATGTCTTCTAGACTCTTTGATCTGCACCTTGGCATTTCTAAATATACCAAAGACACAATTGCAAACCGGTTCTTTTGGACAGTATTTTAGAGGCTCAACGGAGGCCGCCTAACGCGCGTGCAAAGTGATTACGAGTCCCTGGGTCAAGTAGTCTGCTGTTAGCAGGGTATACATGACTATGGATGGGACCATCCAAGGATGGGTTAAGCTAAGCTTTTGGCAGCAAAAGGGGCTTGGAGGAAGATGGATCCAGAACAGCGAGGCAGTGGGGAATAATACCGCGGCAATTAGACATGATATTGTATACAATGCAGTGCGGGTTTTGTATTAATTGCTCTGAAAGTGCAACGATAATTGATTCAACGGTCTCGTGGGATGCAAAATTGTCAGATTTGCGAGATGAAGTTTATGTGCTTTTAGTGTTGGTTAATGAGCATGAACCCTCTATCTAGGCTGATCTGTGTAATTTCCTGTTAATGGAACTGTGCCAGGCCAAGGTAAGCAAGCAACTACAATCGACCAGGGATTCTCTGTTGGTGGCTAGGATAGATTGGATTACCGAGATTTGCAATTGACTGGTCTCGTGGTCAATTGATAGGCGGTATTGAACGATCGGGACTTTTGCTTCTATGTATGGAATATTAGAGCAGAACAAGTATAGATATGGTATAGAGTACTTGAGTATCTACGCATGGTACGGAATATAAGTTAATAATAATATGTAAGATCTGAGATAATTAAATGCTGGCGGCCAAGACGGTGGCGGCGCTGGGGTCTTGGTTCAGCGAGATCATCTCCAGTCAGTGCTTCCATGCTAAAGTGAAGCCGTCTGTGGACTTGAGATTTTAGTGGTGAAGATCCAATTGAGTCAGTAACAAGACTTTATGACACGGCCAAGTTTTGGATCTTGTGACGCTGAGTTGCAGAGTGGGAGTTAGTCGACACATGACATAAAACAGGACAGATGCAGACCTGGGACATGATATGTATTAGACTATGATACCGGGTACTATGTACTCTGTAGGCTGGGCAAAGTACCACCTGCAGATTTGAGCATACGAATAATAAAGTAAGCGATGGATCGCTAATTTATTGACTCGATACGGGTTTGCTCCTTGTGAAGAGTGAAGACGAGAATGGAAACTTGGATATGGGACCTGGCTGGGGGTAATTATGGTAGTTCCACTGTGTATCCATTCAGTGCAGAGTTGTTGACAAGATCGATCTTCATCTTGTTAGCAAGCGTTTGGAAAAGGTTTATAGATCGAAAGTAGTATTTTGTGTAGTGTATAAGTTGGATATTACTATGAACGGCATATGGATCTGTAAATCTCTTTAGAAAGGAGGCTTACAACGGTGGAGCAAGACTAAGTTTATTATTAGTAGTATTGTCTCAGTCAAGATAGACATTCGATGTATAACCAAGCTGATGCCCAAAAGTAAAATGTTTCTTTCCAGAACAATCAGATGATATCTTCATACTTGATGCAAACACGTCGACACGCATTCTTCACTCAATCAAGTCGTGCTTCCGTCCTGTCCTTGACCTTTGGACTGGAACTGGCCTGGTTGGTTGGTTTCAGAAGAAGCTGGGGTTGATTTTAGCTTGGCCTGCCTTGGCTTGACTGGTCAGCCTCCCGCGAGGGAAACCCCTGCAGGAACAAGCCAGGTCTTAGTCTAGTGCCCGTGATTGGCAGAGACGACACCACTGGAAATGCTTGGCCCACTAAAAGCTGCCCCTGCATCCTCCAGCGAACCACTGACATGTCTCGACCCCCTGAAGACGCGTCAAGGATCGGGGTTTGGCGTCTCAGGGGTTCAAGTTCAAGACCCAAGACCAAGACTTTTTTTGGTGGATGGTTCGATGGTTCATCCATTCAGAATTGTCATTCGGGTTCTTGGAAGGGGTACCCTGCAGACCTTGTAGTTGGAGAGACTCCAGGCGTGAGGCTCTAGCTGAGTACCTGACTTGCTCCTTCTCCCGCAAAACCCGTCCCGGAGGGTGGTCTCGGGTGTCTCTACAACCTCTTCACCCCCTTCTCATCCACTGCAAACCTTGCATCTCCTTGGCTTCCTTGCTCGTCTCGTCCATCCTTTCTCCTCTCGGGCAATTTCTCCTCTTTTCTCGAACCTGGGTATTGCTATTGCTTATCTTATTCCTATTCTGCGCTTTCTCTTTTCTCCCTCCCTCCTCCTCTCTTCCATCGTCTCTATTTGTTACATTTGTCTCGAATAAAACATCATAAGCGTTTTCGATTTTGATTCTTTCCAACTCACGCACACTCTCTCATCGACTTATCATTTGATTTTGTTGTCCAAGAAAGGACAGGACATGCTGCTTCCTTTGCGGCATTGTCGACTACTAGCCTCTCATTTCAGCGTCACATAGACAAACCACTCTAACATAGACTGAGCTCAGCTCAAACGACGACTTCTTCCGTCCTCGAAAACAAGAGACTCTTGTCTCACGAAACGACACCCACGAACGACTTTGACGCCGGCACGTTGGACATTCACGGGCTCCAAGGCAATTCGTTGCCCTTCATCTTCTATTCTTTCCAGGTTGATCCTCGGCCATCTTTTGTGCGCGTGCTTGCACTGCTTGCCGACCACCTTTGAGATATCTTCTTGATCTCAGACACTCCCTGTTTTTCTTTCTAAATCAGCTTCCATATCTTTTTTTTCTCTCCATACATCGTCTCTTTGATACCATTCCTTAAGGTCCTTCTCTTATAAACGACTTTCCAACTATTCCTTGATCTTTCCTACTTGATATCCCATCTTTCTTTGGATATATCAGCAATCTATCACGATATCAACTTCCCGAAGCCGAATCCTCCATCAATACCGAACGAGCCACGAATTTCCCGTATTTCTGTAGTATTATCTTGCACGACATACATTCAAAATGACTCGACTTCACTCCAACTGGAGCGCCTGGAAGGTGGCTATGACGGCCGCAACTCTCGTCACTGGAGTTCTGAGCGACAGCATTCTCAGGACATCTGGCGTCACCGACTGTGGCTCGGATCCTGGTATCAGGATCGAAAAGCTTGACATCAGCTACGACAACGACAAGCAGGTCGTAACCTTTGACGTCTCTGGTACCAGCGAGAAGGAGCAGAACGTTTCTGCTATTCTTGAGGTAAACGCATACGGCCGCAAGGTTTACGAGAACTCTATCAACCCTTGCAGCTCCGATACTCCCATTCCTCAGCTTTGTCCACTTCCCAACACACACTTCGCCGCCCAAGGTAGTCAGGATATTAAGCCGGAATGGGCCAACCAAGTTCCTGCCATCGCATTCCAAGTTCCCGATATCTCGGCTCAAGCAACCCTCAGGCTAGTGACGGTCGATGACCCTGACAAACAGGTCGCATGTTTCCAAACTCGGGTTAACAATGGCAAGACTGCTTCGGTCCCCGCTGTCACTTACGTCTCTGTCGGTGTGGTTGGTGCTGCTCTCCTCGTCTCAGGTGCTTCTGCTGCTTCATCTACCCTGAGTGGAACTGCAGGCGCCGGAAATGCTGGCGGTGCTCCCAGTCCAAGCTTTGCCCAAACTCTTGGTTGGTTCCAGGGCATGGCCATGAACGGTATGCTTTCTGTGGACTACCCTCCCGTGTATCGCAGCTTTGTCAAGAACTTCGGTTTCTCTGCGGGTATGGTTCCCTGGGGATCTCTCCAACGGTCGATTGACAGCATGCGTAACTCGACTGGAGGTGATCTCACCAACGATAGCTTCGACCTCCTCAGGAATGCTACTCTGGTCTTCTCTGATAACTCTACCAGCACTCCCGAGGATCACTCCTACAAGGTCAAGCGTGCCTTCAATGCTTTCGAATCACTGGCCAACCTCGCCATCCGCGGTGTTGAAACGTCAATGGATAATGCAACAGAATCCGATGCCTCATCTGCTGCCCAGGGTCAGACCCTATCTGTTTCTGGTATCTCGGCCTTTGTTCAACAGTACAGTGTTCCCAAATCCAACACGTTCATGATGGTTCTTCTGATTGTCGCCATTATCATCGCCGTTATCATCGTCGGCATTCTCCTCGTCAAGGCCATCCTCGAGTTCTGGGCTCTTTTCGGTAACTTTCCTCAGTCTTTGGCCGGTTTCCGAGAGCATTACTGGGGATCAATTGCTCGAACTATCACTCACCTGATTCTTGTCCTTTACGGTATCTGGGTCTTGTATTGTGTCTTCCAGTTCACAGTCGGTGATTCATGGCTTGCGCAGACTTTGGCTGGTGTCACCCTTTTCCTGTTTACTGCTATTCTGGGCTGGTTTACTTGGCAGATCTTTTCCACGGTCAAGAGGCTGAGAAGCACTGAGGGTAACGCTGACGCATTGTACAACGACAAGCAGTACTGGGTTAAGTACTCTCTGTTCTACGAATCCTACAAGAAGGAATACTGGTGGATCTTCATCCCCACCATTGTCTACCTTTTTGCAAAGGGTTGCACTCTTGCTGTTGGTGATGGCCACGGCTTTTCCCAAACCATTGCCCAGCTGGTGGTGGAGTCCATCATGCTCGCTCTGCTTATCTTCACTCGACCCTTTGAACGAAAATCGAGTAACGTCATCGGCATTTCCATCCAAACCGTTCGAGTCCTGTCAGTGGCTTGCATCTTGATCTTTGTCCACGAGCTCAAGATCCCACAAGACAGCAAGACAATTGCCGGAGTGGTTCTCATCGCTATCCAGTCAGCCCTGACTGGTCTCCTGGTTATTCTTATCATCTGGAACGCCATCAATGTTCTCGTCAAGGAGAACCCACACCGCAAGCGAAGAAAGGAGATGGGTAAGTCTTTCTGGAATCAACCGCCCTATACAAACCACTTACTGACCCAACCTACAGAGAAAGCCAAGCGTGAAATGGACACCCTCACCCCTCTGGATGCTCGCAACTCTCTCCTTCTTGATCGCAAGGACAACAACAACATCTCCATGTTCTCTATGCCTGCACCCCAAGAAAAGGGCCCACAACAATCCATGTCTCCTGATCAGTATCACGATGCCGAAGCAGGTTACCGCCAACCCAACTACCTGTCTTCAAGCCCTCCCACAAATCGCAACCTGACCAACATGGACCATGACTCTCAGAACTTGATGGGCAATGCTGCGCCTCCAGGTTGGAGTCAACGAGATCCTAGCCCCGTAGGACTAGGGCGCCACGACTCTGGGGACATGAACTACTATCAGCAGCAACCCCAGCAGCCATACGGATATGGAAACGGAGGCGGGTATAGAGGCTTCTGAGCAACTGGCAGCAGTTGATACTCAGATCCATGACGCATTTCATTATCTGTCTAAAAGGCTTGTACAAATAACGCCTACGCTTGTCCGCTTATATGGGACCTACAGCTGGTTGTACAAAACAAAACAAAAAGATACTCTACCTCTGGGCTGGATATCTTTTCTTTATATTTTCGGGGACGAGTGGGGAATTACTCAAGGTTTACAGCGAAAGACTTTGTTTACCACGGAAGCGCATCACATCATTCATTTTTGTCAATAGAATCTTTTAACTCTGCAAACAAACATTCAATATGGTATCCTTCGTAATTTTGATGCAAGCTGTGGTTAATCACTATCTTTATGTCGCCTTTTAGTCTAGTCTACTCCCCATGTTTTAGCAGATATGAGTTCGATATCGCTTTGAAGCTGAATAACCCATCGACGCGCTTGAACACGATGCCCTCCCTCTTTCGTCCGTTGACACCCTTTCCTTCAGCACGGGCTACGAGATCCGCCACTGTAGACCCAACTTCATTTAGTGCTTTATATCCACGAACAGGTACATGCTGAACACCAAGCAATGGTGCCCACGTTTCATGCACTTCCTTCGGTGGTAGGTATCGTCGCTCGTCAATACTATATACTGCAAAGAGGAAGAAAGAATGCGCCCCTTTCGCAAAACCTTCAAAGTTGCTTTGGATGCTTGATCCGCATAGCTCGCCCTGGATAGCTACGTTGCGACCAATTTTGGCCAATGTTTCGTGAAGTCCCAGCGCTCGCGCAGTGGCGTAGAAAAGAGTCTGGCTTCGGGGATGGTTCTCTATCTGGATGCGATTTCGTGAACATACTCCTACGCCAACGTCTCTTATTTCCTGAGGCAGTGTTCGAGATAGAGGGCTGGATTTGGTGAGGTAGAATACTGTCATAGACGATCCGTCCATCTTGGTAGATTCTTGAAAGACTTCTGACCCATGAGTGGTGAAGACATCTGGGAGGTTCTGTACACGCTCCTGCTCTGTCCGTGGGATAAACTCTGGGAAGTCGGGTAGAGGCGTGCTGGTGTTTGAATCTTGTGGTGTCGCTGGTCCCTCATACTTTCGTACGTTGAGAATATCTTCGAACCCAACATCTCGTAGTTTATCGGCTGAAACACCGTCCAATCGAGAAGCGATCTCAGGAAAATTATCCAATGACATGAGAAGACCCTGAGATAGCACACCCCGAATCTTGACAGTCCGGACTCGGACGTCCGGTGTATGAGTGGGGCCGTTGACACCGACGATCTTCGGAGCCAAGGAGGCGAATCGCGGATCTGAGGCCGGAAGAAGAGAATCGATCTCAAAATAGACGCCGCAATCGCCTGGCTTGAAGATACCGGTAGAGACGACACATGTCCAGCCATCGACGGTGGCTGTTTCGATACGGTCGGCGCCTGGGATGGGAGTTATGGCCGAGACGTGGCGGACTGTGACCAGTTTTCGAGGCATGGTGACTCTAGAGTGTGACTTGATGGCGACTTGATTGTTTGCCCTTTAAGACAACCCTTTCGGGGAAAACAAGATATAAGTAGTTTCTGGTCTATTAGTACGCATGGACTAATTAACTGGTGCAATGACTCAGCGGCAAGGATCATACAAGTCGAAAGTGAACGGCCTGAGTCAAAGTTGCTAGATAGAGACCGTGCTTCTGACATGACTGAGATCAATGGCCGACTTAGCATATAACAGCAGATGATTCCTCAGAAGAAAGGAAAGCATGCAGAATGGCACTTCAAAATATAATGGCATATGACTTTGGAAATATCATTTTGCAAGCGAATGAATTGCCTTTCAATATAAAAGCTGGAGGGTATTTTACGGATGGAACAAGAAACTCTGATGATGTAGTTCACAACCGCAAAAAGTGATTATATCATCTGACACATGGGAGACTGATTCTACCGATGTCGGAAGCATGTAAGACTTCTGCCACCAAATCTGATCGACCGTGATCGACAGGGTCAAGGCATTGGAGCTACAGCGTAGTATGCATATCGAGATCGGGGCTATTCCTGGACAGTTCGCGAGATTGCCGGATAAAACCTTGTTATACGTTATGATATTCAGCAGCTCAAATATAAGAAATATTGGTATTTCTATCTTCCCTAGCTCACGAGGAGCGTCTTGGGGTTATGTATGTTAAACCTAAAATCGCACTGCGATGCATCAAGACCCTATAGTATCAATAAGAACAATAGTGGCCGAAAACGAATTGGTTGTTATGTTGCTATTTGGCTCATGTTGAAAGAGCGAGGCAAGCATCAACAGCCAGACCGACTCTGCAAAGAACTGTTAGCACAGAATTAAACCACAGGCTCTCATATCACTCACCTGCCCTCCTTCTCGTAAACCACATCACTAATGACCTCCTTGTCTAGATCAGGGAACATGCCAGCCAATGTTTCAACGACATTTGCATGCTCCGCGCGCGAGAGCCTTTGAGCTTCCGCTGCTTCGGCACTAGCTTGTCGCGCGGCAGCCTCTTCTGCAGAGAGCACCTGCCTGGAGGGCAGCTGCTGGGGCTCGAGAGGCCCCTCAAGATTCTGGCGCTCCTGTGGTGCTGGAGTCCGAGGTGCGCTGCTAGGACCTCCCAGAGACGGACCGGGCTCGTCAGAGAACATTCTTCCTATACTAGATAGCGGTCTCTGTATGGTTTTGAGAAGACCAGTGATAGCAGCCTTCTCTTCACCCGAGTAGTCGTCGTTCGATGTTGAACGGCGTGGTCCATCTAGAGAGGGGCGAGCTGATGACTCCCCTGGAGGGGGTCCTGACTTCTCGTTGAAGACTGGCTGCTGCGTGACTGGCGGTGATTGAGCATGTTTTTCAGCAATTGCCGAGACGGCCTCTTCTACATGTCTTTCAAATTCCTCATCAGTGATGGTCAACGTAGTTCGATCCATGTTCTCAATGAACTGTACAGCACCCATCTAGAACGATGTTAGAGTATTCCTACTTTTCTGATTGTGAAAACATACCAATGAGGATAAGTAATAGCCTGCTTCACCCCCAAGCTTTTCTTGGTTTCTGAAGCGTAGAATATACTGCACATTAGACACAAGATGCTCTGGATTTGATTGCAGAACAACATAGATAAGAAGCGGCATGAAGGAGTCAGCTGAGGAATCGGACTTGTTATGTTTTAGTAAACCTATTGTTGTTAGTATGCAAACCATCAGATGTTGGGATCGCCTTACCAAAGATCACCTTACAACAGTTCAAGACACATATGATCTTGTCCCGTGGCGCCCTGTATGACTTGATTTTGAGAAGCTCTACAACACAGTCAGTACATGTAAGACTTGAGGATTGTGGTTTTTTCCGACCTTGTTGGGCCAGCTTCAAGAATCGACGTCCACTTTCGCCAACTGGGGGAATGTCTAGATGTTCTTCCCTCACCCAGCCATAGATATTCATCTTCTGCCTAACAATGTCATCCCTTTCAACATCTTCCTGATGCTGACCTCGTCGACCAGGACCAAGAGGAACATCACCGCCCTTTCGCTTTGGCTTGGCCCCAGGAATCGGTTTGGGAGGCTGGATTGCAGGTGAAAATGTCTGCGTATACAGTCTGTTCATGACTAACTTTTCCATCCCCTCGCGGGCATTATCAAATTCAGCATCGGAAGCATCCCTCCAGACCTCGCACAATGCCATTTTATTGGCAATGAAAGCTAGGAAATCTCCAATAATCTTAACCTGCTCATGGACCATCCATTGCCGCTTGCCAAATTCCGAAAGGAAAGACTTGAGGTACCTTGCCACGGGGTCTGCCTTCTTATTTCGCAACTGCTCCAGGAATCTGTGAAAGTCAAAAGGCTGAGTAGGTTCTGGTTCGGGCTCAGGAGGAGGGGGCCGATGAGACTGCGCTGGTGAACTGGGCGAAGCAATGCTCATGGTTCGTTCCACTTTAGGCCGTGGAGGTGTGCCATGTACACCGTCCTTGGGAGGAACAGGGGGCCCGAGATCCTCGATAGCAGAATCATTTGGTGTTTCAGCAGGAAGAGAACTTGTGGAAATACTCAGACCCTGAAGCTGATTCGATAGTGTTGGCGCAAGAGGCTCAAGGCTCGATTTACGGGGAGGATGCTGAACGGGATGTCCTAGCATAGGCGATGCAATCTCCAGCCTAGGGCTCATGACTTCTTCCTCGCCAGGGCCGCCGCCAAACTCGCTGAACTGTTCCATAATACTCTGGATCTCTGACCGAGAACCACCTTCCTGCTCATCTTCGCTTATGTATCGTCTCTCGTCATATTCGGCGTCTGATTTGGAGGGAGAGACATCTCTAGAGATGTGGGAGCGTGCAGCATTTGAAGGTGTTCGCGAAGGTGGCTGCGAGGTTGTTGGGGTCGCAGGCGTGGGGTCAACATACGTGGATGGTTCGGCGGTGAGGTATTGAGTCGTGGTATCGTTCGACGGAGGCAAGGTAATAGGCTTGATTCTGGATGCTGCTAAGGCGCGGGTGTTCGAAAGGCCGTTCGAAGCTTGCTGGTCATCAGCTGTTTGCTTTCCCTTGGCCGTCTCTGAAGGCGCTTCCTCGGCGGCATCAGCCTTGTCCTCGCGCGACTGAACGTTGGACGGCTGGTAGCCAAAATCAATCAGATTCTCCTCCTTCCCAGTATCAACGTCTATTTTCGGGCCATCCTCGTTGTCTGCGGTCTCGGACTTCCCTGTCGTAGAGTGCTGAGCTGACGCTACCTCAACATCAGGCTTGCTAGACAGCGTCTCGTCTAAGACAGGCTGGCCGGACGAAGATGTAGATTGCTCCGGTGGAGACATACAAAGGTTTCGGGGGTTTGGTGATGAAGTGGGAAGGTTTATGGAATCGAAGTTATGGCGAAGAATGTGAGACGGAGAAGAGTACCCATCCGCTGTCCTACAGGGCTGAAGGCGCAAGCTATAGGTATCGTGGCTAAGCTAGGTAGCTATCTGGTGAGGTGAGATGGGACAACAGTGGATCGTCGCAATTTAGGTTAGATGTTGGAGGAAGCTTAGGTGATTTCGGAGATATCGAACAGGGTCGCCAAATAATCCAAAGCTAGGTACCCGTAGTTTATTATTTATTTGACGAGGTTGTTGGGTCAGCGTTTTGAAATGCCTTCCGGTCTGACTTTTGGAGCTTTACCTTTACCTTTACTTTACCTCTGACGAATCTCAGATACCTAGGTATGGATGCCTCCCAACGGCACATGGCATGGCAGGACCCCTCCTTCTCCATCTTTCTACCTGCAGCTCCCGTCAGCTTTTTGGGTCAGGCGGCACTTGCGCTTGTTGGTGAAGCGGGGAAAACGGTCCTGCCAAGTTGGTCAAGTTGCACCTATTTACAAGGGGTCTCTAGTTGTGACGTCGCCATTGTTACAGTGGGTGTGCTCCCTGGGAATAGAGCTCAAAGTGCCTGAGCATCCATTACCAGATCAGTCGCAGATCCATCTCACGATAACATGGCCTGATCAAGCAATGAAACCTGGCAATCCAGAGGCATGTATCGAACTGTTACATTGTACCGGCTCCAAACGCGATCTGGCCATATTCCAGCCCTTTAGTATGGAATGATCTAGATATGGTTTTATCTCAACTATTCCTTATGCCAACGGAGCTGAGCTAGTCTGAGCCACCACTAATACTCTCGCCGAAAGACTCATTTCTCACAGGCACATGAATCTCCCCGACCTCGAGTGCATAAATACATAAGGTTCTACTACTAATTTGAAGCAGGATACCTACTGTCAAAACCAACCCATTGCTATTACTGTTTCATCTCACCATGGCAACTGCAACATCTTCTATACCTTATCGTCAAATCCGAGCTCACTACACCGACGCCACGATAACAGTCTATCAAGCCTACAAGGAATCCATCGCCAAAGCCGCCGTAGAAACACAAAAGCTCAATGCATCACCGGATTTTAGGCCAGGTCGTATGACCTGGATAAAACCCAGTTGGGCCTGGATGATGTATCGCGCAGGCTACTCATTCAAAGACCCTGGCCAATCCTGCATTCTCGCCCTTCGTATGAAGCATGAACACTTTATCAATCTTCTCGAAAGAGGCGTACTTTCCAGCCATGCACAAAAGTCCAACCCCGGGGAGAAACGTGAGAAGTCAAGCGACGTGAGGATTCAGTGGGATCCTGAGCGAACACCAAAGCTGGAAGTGCTGCCATATAGAAGTATCCAGATTGGTATCCCAGGAGCTCTGAGTGAGCAATGGGCGAACGAGTGGATTGCGGAAATTGAGGATGTCACAGACAAAGCGCGCGAGTTGAAGAGAGTGATCGACGAGCGACCTGATATTACCAGCGACGAGCTCCTGGCACTGGGGTTGGTACTCGAGGAAAGGCCTTACAATATACCAGAGTCAGTGCATACCAAGCTTGAGATGACTTAGTTATCACATGGTAGCTTCAGGTATTTCCAACTGCATTATCATTACTGAAACCAAGAGACACTCTTCCTCTTACTTTCAATCTCCAGAGTCAGACTATAAAACAAGCTTGAATATCTGCTCTCGATCCCGATCCTGGCTCTTATCAAGTCTGGCACCCTCCACTCATACCTTCTCTGTGCCTTATCTATAACTCTTGTAAAATCCTGCCTTGAAATCCACGACTGTTCTTCGAATGCATACCACGGCAGGAAGTAAAGAGGTGTTGTTCGGAAAGGATTCGGCAACAGAGGCTCTAGCCCTATCACTAAACATTGCTTAGAGTCGGCGTTACCCAAGTCGAGTTCTAACACTCCAAGAACGACAGCTTCCTGCAATGAGCCAAGCGATGGCCCGGGTGCTAGATCAAAGTTGATCTCGTAGGATTCTGGGGTTTGCGATGGCCCTTTGCGGGTATCGACAAAGTACTGCCATGTTGGTGAACGAGAACGCACCCGAACCACCATTTTACTCTCTTTCTGAAGGCCGTTTATTTCTGGGCGAAATATGACACCTTTCAAGTACCTCAGGTCAGGCGTACTATGTGGTACAAAGATTTTTCGAGGGATGGCCTCTTTCAATATGAGAGTCTGACCACCTCTCATCATATTTATGAGTTCGTCAGGAAGAATGATGCTGTTCATCATAGACAGCGCAAGTATATCCGGTCGAATGCGTACAAAATGGGAGTCTTTGTCCCATGCTGCTCTTTGTAGCAATATGGCTGGATTGATAGACGTTTGACCTCGACGAAATTCGCAGTTCAAGAAGGCTAGGAAGATGCTTCCCGACTTATCAATAGGAAAGGGTGTCAAGGAAAGCTCAAGCTCCAATCCGCGATTCGTCATTGATGTTGATACTCCTGAACGTGAGGACAAATATTTCGACTTGTTAGGCATCAAGCCATTCAAATCCTTTGAAGCATGATCAATATCAAAAGCCGAAGGACTATTCGCAAGTAGACTCCAATACGTCTTACCCTCGACTCGATATCGAGGCTGTCGCCAGGCATAGATGGATTCATCGTCGGTAGACTTGATGATCTCCTCCTGTAACCTCTTGAACGCTTTGATCTGGCCCTCACCATAAAGTAGAGGCATATTAATGTCAAATATACCAAGAAGGCAATAGGCAATATCCTCAGGCCTTGTAGTTTCTCTCCCAGAAGCCCAATACATCTTCTCAGCAACTGAATACTGGCCCAATTGTCTCTGCTTACTCTCCATCATATGATGCGTCGCATCAAGTAGCTCCTCGCTGATTCCAGTGATAAGTTTGATATCGTCTTTGAGTTCCGATCTGGTTCCCATAGGCTCCCAGTCTTGTCCGTAAAAGATGATTTTCCCAGGTGCGATCAGCTCTTGTAGTGTCCAGCCTCTTGTAAACCAGCGACTTTCCCTGAATGCCTTCTTTTTCTCTTTTTCAGATTCCGATGGCGGAACATCTTGGAGAAAAGCAATGCAGAGTGTTGATTCGGCATACCAACGAAACATGGAGTTGATAGCTTCTGACAACTCAGCGCTGCTGCTCTTGTCGATGCAGCAAGTGTCTATCCACAGGTAGTCCAGCTTCAGTGAGCGTGCCAGCTTACAGCTCTCTCGTAGCTTGCTGTATCGGTCGAGTCCAAGTGCCTCGGCAGAACCACCTGCAATCATGTCTTGAAAAGTGGCCTCATCGTTGCCCCAGACGTGAGATAAAATTGCATATCGACGCGATCCTCCGGGATAGAACTCTAGCTCTAGTGTTTCTGTATTGATGAGTCTCATTATGTGGGATGGTGTAAGATTGAGCAGTGGTCGCTTCAATTCTTTTCAATGAGGCTTGACCAAGGGCGAAGCCATGGGATTTCTCAAACCAGCAGTCGTGAGTATATTATTTCAAGTTGGTCATGATGGAAGTTTTACAACGTGTAAACACATTGGTAAGCTAAAGATGGCAAGTCAGTCTATATCGAACTAAGATACCAGATACAGTGTTAGCATGCAACACAAGCACTGTGAATTTACAACATTTCAAGTACATGGAGCAGAAGCAGATGAGAAAGTCTAGTAAGAATAATTTTAATGTCTTAATTAATATGTCATACTAATCTCGTAACTTGGTCATTGCAGCTTTTCGTCATAACTTAACCGTTGACAATGGTACCGCCATTGCAGTGGATGGTCTGTCCACTAACACACGAACTGTCGCTTGATGCAAGGAAGACCACACAGGTAGCGATCTCTGAAGGCTGAGCAGGTCGTCCCATGGGGGCTGTGAAGTTCTTTTGCGCCTCGTCGTCCATTGTGGCGGGTATGAGAGGAGTCCACACTGTGAGTTGTTAGTATTGTAATCTTCAAGAGACTCTTAAGATATAGAACATACCAGGTCCAGGAGCAACAGCGTTGACACGGATGCCCTTGCTGACATACTGGTTGCTGAGACCCCGGGTAAAGGAGATAATAGCACCCTTGGTGGAGGTATAGTCGAGGAGATCGGGACGGCCAATGTAGGCATTGATAGAGGCGTTGTTGATAATGGTGGCGCCAGTCTTCATGTGCGGCAGAGAGTACTTGGAAATGTAGAAGAAGGAGTGCATATTTATGTTGAAAGTGTGAAGCCATTGCTCCTCGGGAAGGTCCTTGATGTCCTTGACGACCATTTGATCTGTTCCTTGTTAGTTACTGCATCATGACAAATAGAGTCATGTCAACTTACAAGCAGCGTTGTTGAAGAGGATATCGATTCCGTTCATCTTCTCGATAGCAAAGTCGACTAGCTTCTGGCAGTTCTCCTGCTTGGAGAGATCGAGAGCAATGAGGTGAACCTTGGCTCCCTCACCCTCAACCTGCTTTTTGGTATCCTGAGCATCCTGCTCCTCCTCAGGCAGATAGGCAATGGTGATATCCGAAACACCTTCTCGGCCGAAGAGCAGAGCGGAAGCAGCACCAATACCGCTGTCGCCTCCAGTGATCAAAGCCTTCTTGCCCTTGAGCTTTCCGGAGCCTTGGTATGTTCGCGAGTTACCGCCGGCCTCAGGGAGCTCGTCTCGGGTGGCCTGAGGGTTAGGCATCTGCCTCTCGGTACCAGGGAAGTCCTGGTGAGAGACAGGAATGTCCTTTTCTTATTCTCAGTTAGTTATCGCGCCATTGAGCTGGGATATCATAACTGGGAAGCTCTACCGTTCTTGAAGTTCTGAGTCGTCATTTTGAGTGATGTAATGGTCAATCTACAGCAAACTTTGAAGATTGAAAAAGAAAAAACAGCTTCTTCCAGAAAATCTACAAAAGGAACATCCTCTGTTTAATACCTGCCGCGCGCGCTCGAACATGCGGAGCTTTCAATCCGAATACTGATGAAGATCGATCGATGACGACACTACAGTCAGGGTACTGTAGATAGTTCTTCGTCACATTAACGGGGCCGACGACTGTGCTGACCCAACTGCTTCTTACTTTTCAACTAGGTGGTCTCCTTCATCATGATACGAGAGCTCCTCTCTGATGCCGCGTCCAAAAATGAGCTAATGAGCCAATTATCATGACCAAAAACTATGAGCCATGACGGTTGATGCTCGCCGAGCTTCTAGTGAATTTCGATTTATCCACGCGAAGATGACGATACCTACCGTCAAAAAGAGGGGCGCGCATATGTACATGTACGTTGATGAGATATCTTTCAATGTACTTTCTGATTAGACGGCTGTGACGTATAAAGTTGCGAACAAATGGAACCGTTAAAACGGCTACCGATGGGCTTCCACCTGTTCGGCACCGTCCGGAGCGGCCCCACCTTTCCGGACCGTAGACTAAATCAGCTAAAGTCATGACGTCCGGTCAAGACTACCAGCCAGCTTCGAGCATAATTCCCGGTTGTGAGACCTCATAGGCGACCCGTAACGACTCGGCGTTTGGTCCTGTACCTGACTAAAGCTCAAATACAGCTAGTATGATGAGCATCGAGTCATTGATGATAACTACTTCTGACCTTGAAATTAACCAAGTCAAAACACATCCATTGTTAGGTCACCTGAGTTCATCTAACATAACAGAGATTGCGCATATCGCGTAGTGCAGCCGAAATTCCAGATTTAATAGCGCAAATTGAATGAACCGTCTAAGCAATCAATATCCCGTACATGGCGTGCCTTGAGTCAAGTCCACGCGTCTTGATTATCGTCGTATGTCCGCTCTCCCTTCAGCACAGGCACCAGTGATGCTCATCTTTCAAATGCAATGCCATCCCAAGTTCAAATCGATAAATAATACCCAGAACGCCCGGTTCCGTGTCGTGTCGTGCCGTGCTCTACTCGCCGTCGGATAATAGTATATGTTTGTTACAGAGCGATCGCGCCTCGGCGGCTTTCTCGGGCGTGGAGGAGTCCCTGGAGACCACAGAAGACGAAGAAAGCCTGTAGATATAGGTTAGAAACGAGTCAGAATTGGGATGACCTCGGAGATCGACTTGGGACGAAGGCACGTACAGCGTAAACAAGGACGGCAGTGAAGATGGTGCTTGCAACAGCCTTGCCGTCCTCAGGGTCATCGACACCACCGGTGAACTCCTCGTGACCACTTCGATAAAGACCAGCAATAATGCTCAAGATGATAATAGCGAAGACGGAGAGAACGGTGCTGGAAGCTTCATGTTAGCCTTGTCATGATGGATGGAGACAGTTGGATTGGATGACGAACCATCCCCACGCGTTGAAGGCGCTGACAACGGGCTTCATGATGGGCGATTGGAGGATGAGCTCGACAGATGTTGTGCGATCGAGGCTCCGTTATGTGTGTTGAGGCGATGGATCGTTGGATGCGACTTTATCGATGACTTTGAGCTGGTGATGCGTCAATGTGTCGCCGTTAAGCTCCTTTCCTGCCTCACTGGTGAGGCTGGGGTGAGCCACGACTATCTGCACAGCCACAGTTGCGTCAGCCACAATATCAGTCATCCATGCTGAGCCGTGTAAGTGGGAGTCCAATGTCGATCTCATGAGGGTTATCTAATCTAAAATGCAACTCAAATTTGACCCATGGACCTGTCATCTGCATGTTCCCATGCTTATTTCCTATTGCTTTTTGTTAATTAATTGTGATACCCGCCAAGTTTAGTGACTAAGAGGTTCTGCGTAGGACATCCACCAAGAGCCTTGATCCTTTGGTATGCTCATGGCCTGCTTGGCTTGGTATGCGAAACTGCCAAGTTTGGCCCAAGACGGGATTTTTAGACCCAGGACAGTGTAACCATATTTCTCTTGGCTTACAAGAGGCAATCGCAAAGTTGGTGCGCAGTTTGTGTATTCTGAAACTTGTGGGATATCAAAGGAACGTGATAGACAACAGTGAACAGGGATAATTCATCCGTTGAATCACCCACCACCAGCACAATGTATACGTATTCACATAGAGTAGGATACCGTTGAGTGAGAGTCTTCTGACCTGATCTGCTGTCAAATCGGACCTTTGAACTAAGAGAGAAGCTAAAGCTTAGAACTTCGTGATCGAAGGCGCTATTGAATGCTGCAGCATTGGTGCTGATGGAAAAGGTTAGCACTTTTATTTCCTATTGGTGGTGCAAGCGACCTTGGCATTTAAGGTCTGGTAGCTTCACCTCCAATAGCTCCAGGAACGGTCAGCTACACGAAACGAAACAAAACAAAACGAGACGAAACGCCAACTAAGATGCGAACGTTTATATTGAATTGATCATCCGCATGCACTGTTTGTGCCACGTTTAACCTCAACTTGTAGTGATAATTGAGAGAATAACATAATAGCCAAGACTGGAAACTAGTCATGGACTCCGACATATTTATCTCAATGGGGTAACTTCCAGGTTCGGAGGTAAATTGAAGGGAGGGTATCATGTTTAGATTTCTTTTGTGATGCCATCATTGCGCATACAGCTGGTGTAACATAACCACCATCGCAGGGTGCAATAGCGGTGATCACTATGATCCATGACTGATTGAGCGTTGTTTAGATGCTGCCTCTCCGTGCAATGTTACGCAGTCTTTCCGTCAACGATGCACTGCCCCCAGCAAACGAAAACACGGGGTCCGAAAGAGATCGCAGTTGGTGTGATTCATTTTTTGCTTGCTTTTTTTCTGTGCCATTGGCTATGGTCCTGTTTGAATCAAAGCGGGAAACAAAGGGAATGGATAGGCGCCCTGTGGCCTTTGAAACAAGCGAATACAGAGCACAACACAACAGAAAAGATATGCAGAGTGCGATGCAAAGCTAAGCCACGTTGACAGTGAATACGGGCTCTCGCGGAACAGTGAGCCGTGAGCACCAATCGTTGAGCTGACATGCCTTGCCCCAGAGACTATGCTATCGTATGGATTGCATTGCATACTGCAGGGCCCAAGGAATGGATCGTCTCTTACTCTCCCTGTGTTCCCTCCCAGCTGGACAGTAAAGTCCATTCGTTGGGAAAGATCAAGAATCTCTTGGCTATAGAGACGGGAAAACAGGGACTTGTCCATTTAGGCGGGATATTGTATGAATGGATGGAAATGGTTATTTGCCGTAACATCCATGTCTTGTCAAGCTTGTTTTTGGTAATCTATGTTGAATAATCGCCATAGAAGCTAGCCAGGTAGTAGCCTGTAGTAGCCTGTAATCCCTAGTCAACGCCGCCAAACCAATGATGACGCTCAGGCTTGGCAATCGAGAGCTTCAGCGCTTCCCGCTATATATAGACTACCTCAGCCTTCCTCTTCCCTCTGCTTTATCACTTTCACTACCCCCTCTTCTCTCATCTTAACTCATTGATTCACCTTTCTGAGCCAGTCTCAGCACCTAAATTAATTTGTCAGACCCTAGTGGTTCATTCACTAGCCTCTCTTAATATCGCCAGTTGCACCACCTAGTCGCTTACAGCTTACACCTACCTTCACATCAAAAGCTCATTCAGTATGCGCGCTCAAGCTCTCGCAACCGTTCTTCTCTCGGCATATGCTGGCCAGGCTGTTGCTCAGGATGCTCCTCGAGTCAACGACAACCCTCCTGGTGTTGGATTCAAGGCTACTTTCCCCGAGGAGCCCTTCTTCAAGGAGGCTGCCACTGAAGGAAACATCAAGGGATACGTTTACGCCCAAGCTACCGACTCTGGAGAGGGTGTGAAGTTCAAGGTCAAGTTCAGCAACCTCCCAAAAGAGGGTGGACCCTTCAGTAAGTCAACTCTACACCTCACCATGAATCATTTATGCTGACCTCAACAAAGCCTACCACATTCACGTTGACCCCGTCCCTGCCAACGGCAACTGCACTGCGACTCTCGCCCATCTTGATCCTTTTGCTCGCGGCGAGGACCCTCCCTGTGACCCCAAGGACCCTGCCTCTTGCCAGGTCGGAGACAACAGTGGCAAGCATGGAAAGATCACAAGCGACCCCTACGAGGCCGAATACATTGACTACTACGCCTCTACCAAGGAGGGCATCGGTGCTTTCTTCGGCAACCGCTCCATCGTCTTCCACTACGCCAACAAGACTCGCATCACATGCGCCAACTTTGTCTCTCAGATCAAGCCTCCTGCCACCAACGAGTCTTACTCTGCTCCAGCTTATCTGCCTACTCCCACCGAGACTGTCGCTTTAACACCTACCCCTGGCTCTGACGGACCTGTCTCTACTGCGACCGATGTTGTTGGCCCCAATGCTGGCTCTTCGCTGGTTGCTCCTATCAACCTGGCCCTGGCCGGTGTCATTGCGCTCGCTTTCGCTCTGTAATTGAAGTCAATGATGGAAATGGGTCTGAGACCAAGGCGTGATGTTTTCGATTCCTTTATTGTACATTTACACTTCTATCATGGAGGCACATTACTCTTTTCTTCTTACCTGATTTGGCTTGTCCAGTACTAGCCGCAGGGGTGTTTTAGGGCAACGGACAGACAAAGAAAATAAAATGAATTCTTTCTCACGAATGTCAACGGCTGCGGCGTATCGCTAAGTGACTGTTTATGCCAACCAACTGTTGAAATCAATGGTCTGAGGCTTGGAGCTTGGAGCATGCAAGAAAGGTCTTGATGTAGCAGGAAACTTGACTGTATAAGACTGCGAAGTTATTCACCTTATGCTTGTCTCTCAAAAGCAAATAACACGGCAATACCTTGGATGTAACTAGGCTGCTTACCACAGATTATAGTCAATGTACCTACCTGTATGCTCATAGGTGACAAGTTAAGCTTGATCCACTGCTGACAGGATTTATACAGTATTTTATCGTTTCAGGATTTTGACTTATTGTTTAAATCTTCTCATATCGGAACTCAACTTTCTCGCCAGTCAGATTGGACATTTCAGACTGTCTGCAAGACTGTAACAATAGTCAGACGTTATCATCCATATAATTGACTGACAACAGTAAAGAGAATCTCCATCTTTTTACTCTAACTGGAACTGGCCAAACGATACTTACCATCAGATGGGTCGTTATCAAGTCCGTCGGAGCTTACCATTCCGCATACTGTTGTGTTCCGTGTTGAGATATGATATGATCTTACACACGTCTTTACATACTTGGTTAATACCGAGGTCCTCTACCACATACTATCACACTCTGTTTCTTTTTAGTAAAATTTTGCATGCCAAGTTCTCATATTGCCTTCTGATTATCCCGCCCCCAGTGAATTCATCGTCCAAACCTGCACAGATCACCAGTCCGAGGCCCGGGCCTAGCGCAATGCATCAATTACTAGGGCTGACGGTCCAAGGATTTTAGACCGCATTCTTGTCTCAGCTTAGGAACTCGAATATGGCAATTCCTGGGGCTGTTCTCAGCCTCCAAGTAGCTATTAGTAGTGTCGCCAAGAGCAAATCCAGTTACCATCTCCGATGCTGCAGGCTGCCCAGCTGCATCGCCTCACTCTGATGATCGACAATTCGCTGGAGGTTTGCTTCTAATTTTTCATGATCCAGACATGGGTTCCAGATCAAGGAGAATAAGAGATGGAATCACCCCCGCAGAGAAGATGTGTGTGCGAATGTTGAGCTGAACTTAGGGGCTTGTCATAGGTTAACTCTGGTTGGATACCCAGTTTGAATAGCTGGTTACTCTCCGCTCCAGAAACGGTATGAGAAACCTATTTCTTGATTTCAGAGGCACCTGAACAATCCAGCTTTGTCATACGTGTCTCATTTCGATCAGTTGTTTATAGCCGAAGCTGTCTCAGCTCTTCTTGATCCAGTCGCGGCCATCATCTCGACTTTTGCACATTGTTACTGCTCAGTTTGCAACACCACCAACATGCCTTTCTCAACCATGGTAAGCTATATCTGCGGCTCATAAGACTTAAAACATAGGTTTCATAGCTTTGATATTCCTTGACATTACTGCCATAGCATACTCCTTGTCACTACTGATCGTCAATACATTAGATATGTCTCCGAGTCTACTATGTTACTGACATCAAGTTTAGACAAACACAGATACTACCATAGAAACCCTTTCAGGTTTACATACAACACGAAAGGTCATGGAGTATAACTCATCTGTCGACGAATTCCGAGATGATGAGTATCCGAATATGACCCAAGGTGTGCCGAATCCCACCCACCCCCGATCCTTCGGCTTTACTAATGCAGGACTTTTACAGGGGCTTATCTTGATCATGGAGGGACAACCATATATGCCAGATCTCTTATAACTGGCTTCTCTCAAGCAATGATAGGTAATCTCTGGGGTAATCCACACTCCGAAAACCTCCCTGCAAAGCTGTCGGGTGAGATGGTGGACAGCATTCGTGCAAAGACACTCGACTTTCTAGGCGCAGACCCAGAGCACTTCGATCTTGTATTCGTGGCCAACGCTACGGCGGGTATTAAGCTTGTTGCTGACGCTTTTCGTGACTTGGGTGACAAAACATCAAGTAAAGGCTTCTGGTACGGATGTCATAGAGAAGCACATACCAGCCTCATTGGTATACGAGCACTGGCACCGGGAGACTATCACTGTTTCAACGATGATGAGAGCGTCGAGGAATGGATCTCTCGACCCTTCAACTGTCCGAACCAGACCCGAAAAGGATACCCATCAAGTCTGGGCTTATTCGCATATCCAGGTCAATCGAATCTTAGTGGACGCCGCTTACCAAAGACTTGGCCAAGAAAGATTCGCAAACACCCCCAACTTCGAAATACATATACCCTTTTCGATGCTGCGGCTCTGGCCATGACAAGCTCGTTAAGCTCCCTGTTCGAGGACCCCTCAGGCGCACCTGATTTTACTTGCCTCTCATTTTACAAAATCTTTGGGTTCCCTGATTTGGGAGCTCTGGTGGTCAGACGGGCCTCTGGGCATATACTGTGTCTGAGAAGATATTTTGGCGGAGGAACAGTTGCCCAGCTGTCGCCATTGCAAGATACGCGGGTTACGAAGAAAGTGCCTGGTCTCGGGAATAAACATGTAACATGGAATATTCATGACGGACTCGAAGATGGCACACTACCTTTTCACAGCATTTTGGCGCTTGGTATTGCAATCGACACGCATCTCAGGCTATATGGATCTATGGTAAGCCATAACGAATCAAAGTAAGCGACTTGTGCTGACACTCACGCAGGATGTCATATCTCGCCATTGCAGCTACCTCGCTCGCGCTTTATACGAACGTTTAGCGGATCTCAAGCATAGGGATGGATCCCCAGTGGTTGAACTATACGCCGACGAACCTGTCATGTATGGCGACCCTTCAGCACAGGGGCCAACTTTTGCTTTCAATATTATGAGAGAGGAGGGATCTTATGTACCTTGGACGGAAGTGGAAAGACTTGCCAATGATGCTGGGGTATACATCCGAGCAGGAGGTAAGCACACTGCACTATCCTTGCTGACAACCACTGACACTGTATTTCCAAGGCGTTTGTTGCCCTGGAGGAGTGTCTCGAGCTCTGAACTACGAAGAATGGGAGTGGGATCGCATCTTCTCGAGTGGCCACGCCTGTGGTTCAAATGAAATGGCAATTATACATAATAAGCCGACTGGGTAAGCTCGACCTAGAGAAGAATGACATATCAACTGCTAATGCATATAGTATTGTCCGCGCAAGTCTAGGTGCCATGACTACCAAGCGAGATATAGAGGCTTTTGTCTCATTCCTTCAAAACGAGTTCGTCCTTAAAAAAGCCACCATGCCATTATTATTGGGAATTTCAAAGGAATTGCCACTAAGAGAACCATTTCCCTATATGATGCGAAACGTATCTGACATGGAGAGTTTGGTTAGCTAAAATGGGTGAGATTTGAGATATCTTGGTAATTAAGCCTGGGGGTTAATTCGTTCACAACCAGATTTAATTCATATCAAAGGCTAAAGTAACATAACATTCATCTTCACTAAGTACTACTCTGTCGGATCATGCCTACACTGTATATACACTTATATACATGGGTTTGTACGTGTACGTAGGGGTTGTATGTGGATATCACCTTTGAAGTCCATGTTATTGTAATTAATTATTCGCCACAGCCAATGATGAGTAGTTGACAATTCACTGCAAATCCTTTTACTTCTGTGAATGAAATACAAAGTTACAGTTAATGAGTTTCTTTGTCATGTAATGTACGTATCAAAGAACTTCCAATGTCCTTGGTTGACGCTACTAGGTAGATAGTCTACCTACCTAAGGTAGTTACACTTCGCTTATTGTCATTGACCTTCCTTATCATGGAACACCCATCTCAAGTGCCTTCACGTGATTTTCCATCATAGCAACTTCACTGAAAGAAACAGCGACAATTATCGGCAGACATTCACAACCCCAAGCACAATCAGTGCAAAAGAAAAGAAAAAAAGTGATATAATATTTTATCTTCAGCCGCGATATTCACTATATCCTGTCTTTTTCTTCGTGTCTATCAAATCTACTAGCCGCACTTCTACTTTTCTTTCATCTCATCTCGTCCCTCATGAAATCATCGCGACTAGATTCTCTACCTATACCCCACGTCGTCAATTCCAGCGCACACCCTTGATCTTTTCTACGCATGCGGCCTGCGCGCACGACAATTGAGATTCCTCTACGATTACATGCCGCATACGAATTGACCTACTTCTTTCTATAGCATTTATGCTATTGTTTTGATCGCAGCAATGGCAAAGAAAAAGAGCAAGCAAGCTACTGCTGCTGCTGCTGCTGAGGGGCAGAATGCGACTCTTGATCAAGTTTCGCAGACCCAGACACAACCTTCCAGCACCACGACCACAAATTCAAGCGCAAATGGAGGTCAGAAGAAGAAATCAAAGGCGTCTAAGGAAACGTCCTCAGCTTCTTCTTCACAGACACTCAACATTTGCCGGAACAAGTAGGTCCATTGAAATCTTGACGCTGTCAGGTCTGCTCAATAAGCTACCATTTGCGATTTGTTGGATGCACGCCGTTGACGCTCAACTTTACCTAGACATTGGCGATACATTTCCTCCTATCATGGACCCTGGCTGCAGATGCCTATCGAGATTCTCGAAACAATCGCAAACATCAACTACAACACCCCGCGACCTCGTCCTATTGACCCGGCTGTCCTGTTCGATTTGCTCAAGATCCGCCGTCTCGTTGACGAAGCCACAAATCTCGCTGTGAGAGCTGCTAGTGACATCGCCTCACCAGTGTTGACCAACTTACATGGCGGTTTGCCCGGATCAGGGTCCATGTCTGCGCTGGGTATGACAGGTCCAGGGCATGGGATGAAGTTGAGTCATAAGCGCAAGTCGCAGATGAGAGAGCAGGCAAGCCAGAAGCTTAGTCGCGCATACCATCTAGACGAAATCGCTTGCAGTGTTGCGACAATGCAGGGCGCATCAACGATAGAGGAAATTGGTGCCGTGGTATTGCAGCGCAACCCACAAGATCCCGATGCTAAATATGTACATTTTTTCCATGAGAAGATACCCTCACGCCAGTTGGCTGAGTCTACCAGCCTACAGCCCTTGACCGAGATCATATCTGAGAGGCCCAACGAAAGTGAGGCCCTGCGCACTCGCGCCATCGTCAGGACCTTCAAGGAAGACTATGAAGGTGCTGCACAAGATCTGACAACCGCCCTCGCTGTGTGTCGAATACATCAACAACCACACCGACCAACTGGGGAGATCAAGTTACAGCAGTTGCAAACAGGAAAACGTTGGCGCCAAGAAGTTATCCCAGCTGAAAAAGACCAACCAAGTAGCTTAGAAATTCAGCTGTCCTTCCTGCGTGCCACAACGTACTTGTCTCTAGCATGTCAACATATTGAGCACGGTCTCCCTCCGAACCAGGAACAGAATGGTCATGTGGATTCAGCAAAGTCGAATGGCAAAGTCGAGGCGGAATCCGACGGTCAGGAATCGCAGAGGCACGACGAAAACTTTCTCCTTAAACAGACCGAGGCGCGAAAGCTTGTCAAGAAATACGCAAAGTGGGCGCTCCGGGATTTACTCACCTACCTCTCACATTTCGAGTATGCGCCCAACCTGCCAAACTTAATCGCAAAGGACTTCAATGATCGTGTGAACCTATCCGCGCAGGGTGCGCGCAATCCTCGGCCATCGGAAGCGACATACCTCCTCGAACCACACACCACCTACAACCTCGCCGAGCTCTTCGCTGCTGTTCCCCCATCAGATCTGCCTCCTTACCCCAATGTGGAGGTCACAAGCCCCAACCGACAAACTCAGTTACCAGATCCCCCGACAACATGCGAGTTGTTGACTTACCACCCCCTGATGACCGATGCCCTTCACTCACTCCTCCTTTGTCACTGTCTCATCCAAACTTCGGCAAAGGAGGTACAGCGCCATACCTATATGGCGGCACGGTTGATTCGCCTGGCTGATGGATACCCGATATTTCAAGCGAGCCGCTCTCCAGCCCGGTCTGACTGGTTAGAAGTCCTCCGCCGCGCTGACGACAGCTGGCTACAGCTTAGTGCATCATGGGACGCTCTCTGTGCGCCCGCGCCACTCCCTCTTCACTACGATACCTTGCCACCTGGTGCAGCGAACATGCACACCGGCGCCTCTCGCAAAGAGGCCGCTGCCGCCGCCGCGTCTTTGATCAATGGGGGCTCCAACACTGGCAAATCTATGCCAAGCGCTGAGGAACAGCGCCGACTTCGTATGCGTGAACGTGATCAGCGAGTTCGGCTTGCTCTCAGCGACCAGAGAGTTTGCGACGAGGATACATTCCGCGCTGCTATCGAGGCCCAAGAGAAGCGCGCAGAGCAAGAAGATCGTGCAGCAGCAGCCGCCGCCGCTGCCAGTGAGACCTCACCTGATGGTGCATCCAATCCCGACACACACCCGAAGCGATGGGTTATTGACGACAGCAAAGAGTACCCTGTTTGTACTGCGAGGGCTACACTTATCGCGCAGTGGGTTTGCGAAGCACCTGTTGTCGCGGGTACTACAAGGCGCAAGAAGCGGACCAAGAGGCCCGAGGGCAAAGCATATACATTGGTCGCTCCTGTAGAGAAGATGAGTCTCAAAGATGATGCAGTGACGGGAACGTAACACCATTTCTGAGTGATCCGTCATTGCTTGTCAGTGTATCCATGGCAGCGCAAGTAGCTCACTAATCATCTTCCCACTGTAGTTATCGAGAGTATGCAGTATATCTGGATGATCACTGGTTGGGAATCCATATCATAGACCCAATAGTGGGGCGTATCACAACACGGAACATTATATAAATAATAGATTACGAATGAATACCAATAATTCGTTCTATCACTGTTCTTTAGCAGACAGGGTCTAATGCTCCAGGTACCCTTGAAACAAAACTCCACCCATGCTATTCAATCCACTCATACCGATCAGTGGCGCCAGTCCATTTTGTTTTATGCTAAACTCCTTAGTACCACCTGTTATTTGGCATCGCCCCTCCGCTCAGGAAAGCGTCGATGTCGCTCATGCCCTCCGTCTCCAGCACAGTCATCAGTTCGAGTTGTTGAGACTGCGTTAGACTACCGTGACGAGCAAAGCCGTAATCGAATTGAGGAACCGGGGCGTTCCCACCTGGGACATTCTGTAATCCAAGACCAGAATTTGACATGTCGCCAAAATTGCCAGGATTAGCCAAAGAATCGTTGAAAAAGCTGTTGCTCATATTGTTGAACGCGAATGGAGAGATGAATGGTGCCGGTGGTGAAAACCAGTCGTTGATACCGTTTGGTGTAGGGAGGGGCCGTTGTTGAGACGCCTGCTGGGGGTTCGGTGGTATAGCAAACGTAGGGCCTCGCTGAGATGGCTCGATCTTGATAGGAGGAGACATATTGTTCTGTACTGGCACCATTGAAACCCCATTCGGTGATGCATTTTGCATGATGGGTGTCGGATGTGCCGTTATGGTGTTTGGAGGTGACAGAGCGTTACTAGGGGTCGGTGTCGCCATATTACCAGTGGGCACAGAATCAGGAGGTGTTGGCAATTGCTCAGAAAGATGGTCTGGGGGCGAGGTCATGTGTTGCTCGGGAGTCGTAGTAGCTGGCGGTGTCGGATCGTCCATCATTGTCTCACCAGGTTGCATAAAGTCTGGAGGGAAATACGAAAATCTGCGACCTGTAGGCTCATTGCTAGCAGGGTTGAAGAAGATCGAGTTGGACCTGAAACTGGGCTGAGGCGGAGGAAAGTTGGGATCGAAGGGGTAAGCGTTCATGGCCTCTGGTGGTGAGTTGAAGATTTGGTTGAACTGGGGTGGATTCTGATACGGAGCTTGCTGGACACTGTTCTGGAAAACTTCTGGGGAGTTGGGATCCGTGAAAGACGGAGGTGTGGCAAAGAAGTTAGCTGTTTGTCCCGTCATAGGACGTTCATCATAACCTTGCAGGCATGCTTTGGAGAAGATGGAGTACAGCTGTGAGGCTGAAGCCGATCCTGGCCATCGCTCTGCACAGCGTTCCAGAACATCCAGGGAAGTGTTGATGAGGCCCTCGACCTCATTACGAGGGTGCGCTTGCCGTACCTCTGGATACGAGACAGCCCACAGAAGAGTATTAAGAGACATGTTCACTGTTAGAAGAAAGACCCATGTAATATCCGCACCACTGTCCATCTGTTTGGAATTCAACTGAATGATGTATGCCGAGCTCTCAAAACAAACTGCAGCGGCACGGGGCGACGGCTTGGGCACCTGTGGAGAAGGCCGGTACATGAATATCCTCATTTGATGATATCGGCCAGTGAACCTATTAAGCATGTTAGAATTGGGCAACGCGCATGTATGGAAATCATACCAAGGTTTGCACCATTCAGGGCTTGTGGGTGATGCATCCAGCCATTCTTTATTCATATTTTCGACTCTTGCATACCAAGGATGGGCGTCGTTCTTTGGCTCATCCTTTTTTTTCTCGTACAATACTCTTCGGATTTCTGCTTGGCACATTCTCATCTTATAGAAATGTATAGCAACAAGCTTACGCTCACTGGGCGGGCCAGGCTGAATACCCTGGTCAGTGATGTTCTCATCATCAACGGTCTCAAAGAATTCGACATCCAGCCGATCGTCTCCTGTTGCGAAATTATTGGGTCTTCCCATGCTGTGCGCTAAACCATATTCCATGGCGGCGACAGTCCATATGATTCGCCGTCGCATATCGATTGTTTTCGGATCGAGGTTGTAACCGAATATGGTTTTCTCGTTGGCTAGGCCTTCCTGCTGGCATATTCTGGCTGCCAGTCCTATTACGTAGTAGATTGGCATCCTCGTAGGGGTGAGAAGAGAGTACTGTCCAAGAAGGACAAGGCATTGTAATGTCTTGAGGTCTTTTGGGCGAACGACATCTTCGAACAATTGCATTGCCGCCAAATAATAACTATCTGCTAGACCAGCATACTGCGTGTCTAACTTTTGTAAGCTAATGGCCACGAGCATCCTGATGATAAATAGTCGGTATGGGTCGGTGTCGCCATTGTAGACTGCATCAAGATCCTGCAGAAGGTCTTTTTCATGCAGAACAGGCCAGAACAGTTGAGCTGCTATGCGTTAGCACTTGACGATAGTCGGTCATTCAATTCGTACTAGTTTACCTTTTTGGTTGAATATCTCTAACAGCTTGTCCGCCACAGGTCTTGTTGGCAGGCTTTCAGCTGGGTGCTGGCTGACCATTGGGAAGCTCTTACGCCTAGCCCCAGGTCCGGTCACCTGAATGGACTGCATGCGAGCCTGCCTGGTGCGAACACTGGGGATAAGATCCGAGATGCGCTTTGAATCTGTGTATCGCTTCGCTTGCTCCATGACAAGGCGTGTCATGGCAATTCCGCTACTGGGCCCCAGATATCGATGGGTCTCGTCACCGCCATTGAGGCGAACCAGGCCGCCTGGCCGCACCATGTCCTCATTACTCTTGGGGTAGTCACTCTCATCGTCGGTGTATTGGCTGAGCTCCGCTTCAAGTTGTCTGACTTTGTCTTGTAACCTGATGACATACTGGCGGTTGATTTTGCGACCCTTAGCCGCATCTAGATATTCGCATGTAGACCCGGATCTTTCACAAGGCAGACATCGGGGCAAGGTCGGATCGCATCGCGTTTTCCTCTGCGCAAAAATATGTTAGCATTACTCAACCTTTTCAAGTTGCCGCAAAACGGATGCGTGGGTACCTGTCGGCAACGGCAGCAAGCTGTTAGAGTGTGGGCAATGCGGTGGCCCGAACCATCTCCATCCGAAGTCTCTTCGGGCTGCTGCATCGGTTTTCTGAACGCCTGTTGTTGCATTTGCGGTTGGTACTGAACCACAGGTTGCTGATGGCCCATGTAAACTGGATTTTGGCGTGGTGCAACATGGCCGAACTGTCGAAAGATCTCCGCTGGATCCATTGGGCGCGTTGGCGAAATGCCCTACAAGACGGTTTGGATTTGATTGCGCGCAAGCATCCGATGTCCGATGTTATCAATGTCGTGAAGCCGGTGCGCAAAGAGGCACGGTCACAAACACAGGGAGCGGGAGCAGGGCACAAGGACGGGCCGGGGGTCGTTGGAAGAAGCGAAACCGATGACGATAAACTCGAATAACAGATCTGAGTGGCTAGTTGGTTTGTCGATGCAGCGTGATGGATAGATGCATGGGCGGGAGGCGAAACAATATCACCCGAATGTCGTGAGATGACTATGGTGTAAGAGTTATTGGGAACAACAGATAAAGCGGTTGGTTGGTTGTGTATACCGTAGATGGGATGGGATGGATGTACGTCAAACAGCAAGGTACAGCAGGCTCCAGTTTAGTGAGGAAAGGAGGGGCAAGCGTCAAGGCAGCCCAGGCGCAACCAGACAAGGACCTGACGGCAAAGGTCAGGCAATGGGAGCTGATGATTGGCTCACTGGCTGTCTATGAGGTGGTAGGTAGCGGGGAGACTGGGTTCTTAGTGAAAGGGGAACAGGATAATAAAGGTCGATGCTCGCTGCTAAACGATTAGTGAGACCCTGAGAAATGGTCAACTAAAATGACTGACTCCGCACTTGTTGATTTTGATCTGTCGAAAGCGGTACAGTACAGGGTCAGGTATGTTGTCGCATCACCATTGCCGTAGGCAGCCCAGCGTATATAGAATCGGATAAGTAGTGCTAAGTTGGCCGAGGTGAGAGATGAGCGGGGACAACAATGGAAATTACAAGAGAAATTCTCTACTACTACTAATTTATTTCTGGTCTAGGCCATGGCCTGTTTATTTATTTTGAGCTTCATCATCGCTTGGGCCAGGTAGAGTACTGACCTCTCATGATATGGATGGATACCACTACTAAAGTCCCTGAGTGTTCGGCCACTTACTGTAGGTACTATTACGTTGCACACTGGTGGTTGGCCGGCTGTTTCATCCACAGTTTCATTGATTCAGGGCAACTGCTAAGCTTCAGAAAGAGGTTGGAAGGAAAATTGGGGTCTAGTCTACCTTGCACGGTCTAGTCTAAACTTTTCTAGCGTACCTACCTAGGTAAGTAGATCTCTGGGTGACAGGCTTGAACAGGTACTGTACAGACTCCTCGGTCAATCCGCAGTACACTACTCACCCAAGAATCCATTACTTTGACGTAGGTAGAAATAACAGGTCATTCACTGCCAATGACTTGGGACATGCCCATATACCATTAGATACACGAATCTGGGAGTCGATAAACCGTACCTAGGTACTCTCAAGTTCATGAGTATCTCAGTGGCCTGCTCTCACAGTTCTCTTTGCGCAGATTAATTCATCCATATGTCACGAATCACAAGAATATGCGCAAACTTCAAACGCAGATGCTAAGTCGTGATTGCCATTCTAAATTTGTTCAGACTCGATTGCAAGTACCAGACGGAATCAATAAACGCTTACGACTATGGTGATGCTGGCGTGACTACTTTACCGTTTTCATCATATATCGAAGAGGCTTCGCACGTGAAGTTAGGCTTGCGCCACTGCAGATAGATACAATGTTAGCAAGAGCTTCCATCTATGGCGTTTAATAAGCTTCGAAGTGGTACAGGCCATCGTTGGCCTGCTAATTGTTGTATCTGCGAATCGAAATGAACATGACCTGTCCTGTTATACTGATTACCTACCTACCTAGTTCCAGGGTCTGATGGCTGAGTATCCCCTGTCAAGGTATTCCTTCCCGCGGGTACTAGATCCGAATCGTAGCTTGACACCAGCCAAGGATAGAGGCTGTCATTCATATACTGAGATTCGGTGGGCAGCGAAGCCGGCACTGTTCTGCGCATGAAGTACTAACATAGGTACAGTACATTGGGTTTTCGGCCGTATTTAAAGTATTAAGTTGACGTGCATCGGGGAGAAAGGCCCGGAGCCTCCGTCTGGTATAATCATGGATAGGTAGGTACCTAACATATCGCGGTCTAGCATGTCCTCCCGTCTAGCATTAGTAGAAGTACCAACGCATGGTTTCACTTTAACCTTTTACAACAAACCTTGGTGTTGATATGTCTAATTTCAAGCTTGCAATAGATCGTATGGATGTTACCAAGGTAGCACTACTACAATGTGAGTAGAAGATGATTGATATAAATGTCGAATAGAGTTTACTGCCGTATCCATAGTCAACCGAGGCAGTTGCGCGGCTAGAGGTAGGTGGTACCTGCCTGAGCTACCACCTTCTATCTTGGAGCTTACCTGACTAGTTCATCCCGTCATCGAGGCTCACCTTATCTCCCTCCCCAATACAGATACTGGGCACAACTTCAACGCCAACATCAGCTCCGATAGGGAATACGATTTATCTGAGCCACTCTGCAGCTGCCTACTTTGCGTAGCTACACTTGCATCGTCCGTGCCTCAGCTCATACATAGAGGGCTCTCAACTGTCCTCCTTAGGTACGCCATCGGCCCCACCCCGCGCAACAGCCTGCTTGAAAGATACGATTGAACCTCACCAGCGAGAAACTACAACAGCACTTTGCTTTTGTTGTGTGACTCAAATACCCTTTGTTTCGTTATTGTGATTCCGCTCTTCTTTTCCATCATCTGACCCGCCCTCATTGATATTGGTTTGGAGCTGAATTCGGCCAAGCATACAAATACTTGACGTACCGAGTCCGCGACTATCATTCCTTTGTTTGATGATTGTCCCGCAACCGTCCACTCAGAACTCGAACCAACGAACAACGCCACGACACAGTGGATTGACTGCCCGCACCAGGCCCTCACCCATTTCCCAAGCCCCTTTTTGACTGTGTTTCGAGTCACAGACAAGGCTGCTAGAAGCCCCAAGCGCTGAGCTGCAATTTCTTCATATTGCTGGAGACAAATAGCTGAGATTCAAAACCAACCGATTGGCCGTCATCTACCCTCGTCTGCCAGTCAGCCTGATCCTTGTGGTCTCGAGTGTCCCGCTTCCGAGTGGAGAAATTTGACGACATTCCGACAATCACCCCAGACTTATTCCATCAATTGCCATCTCTTATCACGCTTTAGTCGCTGCGGCTGTTGCTTTCCACTGATCGGGATTTGCATGATACCAGTCCAATAGGACTTTTCCCATACCTAGAAGATAACACATCCAGCATTGTACTTCAAGATGCCCCGTCCCAGTTTCTCTCACAACCCTCTGCTCAGGGTTTCCCGGCCTGTGTCAGCCTGTTCCCGGTGTAAGTGCTGAGTCCAATATGTTCAAAAGATCCTCATGATGCTGACTTGCTTCGTCCTAAGGTCGCGCTGCAAAAGTCAAAGTGAGCAAACACGATCTTGAATGCTATTAGGAATAGGGGTTAATAGTGTTTAGTGTGATGGCAAGCTGCCTGCCTGCACGGCTTGTGAAAAAGCTGGCCGAGCAAACGAATGCTCAGCCGCTAACGACCAGTTTGCTCGAGGCAAAGAACGAAGGTAAGTGACTGACTTGGCATATAAATTTGAAGATTGCTCTAACTCATACCCAGCTACGTTGCTGCCCTGGAATTACGGATAGAAAAGCTCGAAAAGAGACTTCAATATGCCAAGTCACGCAAGGCGTCAGTTGCCATGCATGATAACGACGCATCGGCTTTCAATGTGCAGCAGATGGATCGTAGAGACTCACTTGCACTTATACGTGCTGCTATTTATCGCAAGGCTGCCCATAAGAGAGAAACGTTGGATGTCAACTCCCTTGTCTCTGACTTTGGATTCCTGTCAGTATTCTGTCTAATAACTAGATTGTATCTTCTTATCTAACATGTCTTGTCAGATCTGTCAATGCTACAACACGAGACTTTGAGCCTACGTCAACCAACATGACATTTGCGAGATTGGTGTTGGCGGCAACTACCAATGATGCTCTTCCAGAGTCTCTTCAAGCCCGTCTGCCTCCAAGACCAACTGCGCATGCGCTTGTCCAACACTATATGGACAATATCTACTCCCTGTTCCCATCCTTTTCAGAGACTGCTCTTCTAACAGCTCTGGATGACCTTTACCAGGAAGATACCCGAACCATCAAAGACTCGGATTACTGGCTCGTGTACATGGTTCTCGCCATTGGCTCTACATCGCAGAGTAGACGTAGCCAGGACAGTTACTACCTAGATGGCCTTGAATATGCTGCGAGGGCCATGAACCACGCAGATGAAGCACTTTCCCCAGGACATGTGACACAAATACAGTCACTGGTACTTCTCACACAATATGCTATGCTGGATCCTGCCCATTTTGATAGCTGGCATTCGATTGGGTTCACAGCTCGTGCAATTGTCGACTTGGGTCTCCATCAGGACCCTCCTTTATCTTCTGTGTCTGATAAATCCGCCCTAAATATGCGGCGCAAGATCTTCTATTGCGTGTACGCCCTCGATCGGTATGCTCTTCCTCCCCCTTCCTCTTTGTTCTTAATTATGAAGCATCCGTATAATAATACTTTTATCTAGTGCAATTAGCATGGTATATGCCAGAACATTCTCGTTCACTGATGATACCGTTAATGTTGCGTTTCCTCAGGCTTCTAGTAATGCGAAATCAGGATCGACCTTGGATGCGCTTTCTAGACCTCAGCCAGCCGACCCTGCCCTGCTACTGTTTCAGCTTCGGCGAGCACAATCGCATTGGTACCAAGAATTGTACCAGTCTGGGTCAGTCCCCCTGCAAGATCCAATTTCTTATATCTGGAAAATGTGTCTCGACATGCGGGAATGGCAGGATACTCTCCCCAATGATCTGGCACCTGAAATCCGGCAATTGTTCGAGCAGGAACTAAGGTATAGTTATGTTTATTGCATCGCGCCCTCAGCCAGGGCGCCTAGCATGACTGATTATAACCGTATCCTGATTTTTGAGCATTCCATGGCTTATCTCGACACTGCCCATGACATGGCTAACAACGCTCATGGTTCGGGATTCTATACGTACCACGACGTCATGAGGGTTTATTTCATGGCGAACCAATTCCTCGCGGTTCTGCGGGACGCAGAAGAAATGCTTCTTTCAGGAATGCCAGTCCCAATTCCGATCCCACGTCCCGGTACCGCCCCTCCCCCTCCACTTCCAAGGCGGTTACAGCCCCAAGGGATCAACGGAGAAGACAACCTTGACAGGAGTCTGAAGTGCTTGGATAAAATCTCGCAAACTTTGAACACCTTTGGGGAGCGCTGGGCAGACGCCTCGCATTTGAGAGAAAACTTCGGTGTGATCTCGCACGAGGTGGTAGAGCGTCTGTCAGGGAGAAGACAAATGCGCGATACCGCTAGAGAACAGTATCAATCGCAGTATCAGAGCAGAGGTATACCACCCCAAAGCCAGGCTGGTTTCCAGATGCAAAGCTCACAGCAGCCTCAGGAGATGCAATGGCCGGGAGTTGATGTTGCACACATGATGCGTGGCGGGCTCCCACCGCAATGAGGCCCGGGGCATAGCTTTTGGGAGGGCAGAGGAAGGTTTCGAAGGGACTATTTTCAATTCGCATGGTCTGACAGTGCACTCAGGATCAAGATCAAGACCAAGCGGTGGTCAGTAGGACGCTTTTTTGATGTCTTGTGTAATAGCAAGATACATTTGTACCGAGATGTGCTTGCATGATGAATTGTAGAAAATAAGAAGCCAACATGGCAGCAGGGGAAACTGTAGATACTATGTGACGAATCAGTTGGTGTTGATTGGTGCGATTGAAAGCTGGACGCATTATGGTATTGGATTTGGGGACGGCTGTTACCCTATTGCAGAAACACTTTTTGCATTCGTACTGTTCATGAACTCATCTGAAGTAGGCTTGACACGAGTACCGATGCAGAATAGCGGAAACTTATTCAAAGCATCATGGACATTGCAGTTTCGCATAAAGGACCGAGTCAAAGAAAACCCTTTCGCAGGTAGAAATAAGGGCGGTATGGGGATTACATTCTACCCAGCTACAACATCAGATTGGCAATGTCTACATTTGGCAGTTGGCTTTTCAACAAGCTGTTGTGAGTGGAGGAGGTTGATACACCGAATAGATCGACCTTGGCATTCTAAGATATGGCATAACGTGTTATTTGATTTAAGTCGACAGGTCGAGATAGAATATGACAGCACTCGAGAGGGTGTGGTCGGGCCGGAGAAGGAAGGCCAAGTCTTGGCTGAGCTCAGAGCTGAAGCTTTATGGTTTAATGTTTGGGGTGGTCGTGCTCATTGCGAATGAAGGAAGTCATTCGCGCGAAATGTCATCAGCCTTGACCAAGGAGTGGCTGGCTATATGAAATGGCTGCTAATGTAATTTGGAGGACCCTTGTGTTTTGGGGTAAGAGTAAGCACGGTAGGTAGTTAAATATGGGTTCAATGCTGCCAGATGGAACTGTCACATGATGGATGTTAACGTCGTAGGCAACAGAACTGTAAAACAGCGGCAAGTTTTTGGTGTTTTCTTTCTTTTTCTTTCCCCAGATTCGAATGTTTCCATCTCCATACCCTGACTCTTGAGACAGCAGAGATAAAATAACGATGCGGGGAACCGAGATGAAGTGGTCTACTCCGCACGGGGTGAAAGGGAAAATCGTGGAGGTGGAGATGCATCCATGACATGACTTGTTAGCGGGTCTAGCACGGGCAGAGCTAAAATTTAAGTACAGACTGCGCAGCTGGACGGATAAATTGAAGCATATAGAAATTCCACCAATCGTTCGACTTGTTTCCCCTGTTCACCTGGTACGATGCGGTTATCATCAGCCGCAGAATGCACTTTCCCCCCATTCTCCACCCCAAAACTGGCAGCAGGCGCCGAGCGGGTGGAGGAGTCGGCAGGGGGTAGACAGTAGACGCCAAGGGGCACACGGAACTCGGCACCGCGTAGTGGCATCTCTTGCCTTTTCTTCGATATAATAGATGGAAGGAATTCTTGGGCTTTTTAGATCGTGGGGGAGGAGAGATAACTTTGGGGGTTGCGATCTTGGGGCGATGGATAGTCTAAGGCTAAGTTTGCGGGGGTTGTGGCTAACCGTCGATCTATTCTCGTTGAACTGACAGTAAAATGGATACTACCTTTCGTGTTTTGACGGTTAAGCGAGCAATATTAACGTCAGGATAAGCACCCAATTACATGAACGTGTAACGTCAATCAGCTGCTGAACGTGCTTTCATGCTTGCAGATAACTTAATCCCTATCAATGGTCGAGATAAGGTCGCCTGCAGTAACAAGTGATTCGTTCCTACTCTATTCGTAAACCCACAGGAACTTTGGGTGAACTTACAACGGGCAAGGGCAAGAATAAGGAATCGGCCTGCTGTTTAGTTTGCAAAGCTAAGCCTTTACTGAACACTTAGGGTAGTGGGGAAGGCGCGTATTCCCGCGAATCCATCAACGCAATAGTAGCCATAACTGCCATCTGGGGTTTGGGTCTGGGGTTTCCTGGTAGTGCAGTGTAGGCAGATAGTCTGGGGTCTAGGGCGACGGGGGCAAGATGAATCTAGACTTGGGTCTGGGGGTTCCTTCCTCGACTCAGAGATAAAAGAAGTCCAAGGAAGCATCAATCTTTTCTCTCTTTCCTCTCCACACTTTGTCTTCTTTCCATTATATCCTCCTCTTCTTGCTTCCTGGGTCCTATCATTTTTAACTGGATCGTCGAGAACTCTCGCGCAACACCCACACATAGGCAGGAACAAAACCGAACACCGCCAAAATGCCTAGCAAGACCAGAATCTACAACTGGTACATTGCCATGGTAGCAGCGTCTTGTATGACGCTCTATGGCTTTGACTCCAGTGTTTTCAACGTATGTCTCAAAGCATCGAGATTGATTGTCCGGTATACCATGGCTAACTTTGAGTTTCTTAGGCTCTTCAAGCGTCGGACAACTGGCTCAACTGGTTCAATCTCGACCTCAAGGAGGACAGTTACACTGTCGGTCTGATCAACACTTGTTACACTATCGGTGCCATCGTCAGTGGTTTCTTCATCGGTGGTCCTTTGGTACGTTCTACGCGAACCCAATAACGATACGAGTGGTGTACTTATTGCAACATTATAGGCTGATTGGCTTGGACGGCGTGCTGGTATGGGAATTGGATGCTTCATCACTATCATTGCCGCTATCATTCAGGCCTTCGCACCCAAAGGAAAGCTTGGAGTCTTCATTCTCGGACGTGTCCTTATTGGTATCGGTCAGGGTACCGCTCTCAGTAAGCCATCTACTATCGACAGAATTCCCGTCTAGATATTAACACTCTTCAGCTGCCGGCCCTGTTTACATCGGTGAAATCTCTCCCGCCGAGATTCGAGGTCAGGTCATGACCTTCTGGCAACTGTTCTACTCAGTCGGTGCTTTCATCGCCTACTGGATCAACTTTGCTTGCGGAAAGAACCGAGAAAAGCTTGGTGAATGGGACTGGCGCATGGTTGTTATCTTCCAGGTCCTCGTCCCTACCTTTGTCATTATCCTACTTCCGTTCCAGCCTGAGTCTCCCCGTTTCCTCATCAAGAAGGGCAAGGTTGATGAGGCACGAGCCGCTCTTCGCCGTATCCGCGAGACCGATGAGGAGGTTGAAGAGGAGGTCTTGGGAATCCAGGCCGCCATCGAGTACGAGAAGGAAGCCATCAGCCCCGGATACCGTGCTCTTTTCAAGGATCCTTCAATCAGGAAACGTTTCGGAATCGCCGTCGTTCTCAACGTTGGTCAACAACTCACTGGCCAAGGTACCCTCAACACATACTCTACCTCCATCTACAAGCAGGTTTGGACCTCAACCGAGAAGATCAACCTCATCAACGCTCTGTGGGCTACTATGGGTATTCTATTCACCCTGAATGCCGTCTGGACTGCCGATCGCTTTGGTCGCCGCTGGCTCTTCTTGGTTGGTGCCATTGGTATGGCTGTTTGCATGCTGATTGTTCCCGTCATTGGTCTTGCGACACCGGACCCAAAGACAGAACCTTCTGCCATTGGTATCGTTGTCATGCTATATCTCTTTATGTAAGTCATTTCTGCTCCTTTTGGATCCTTCCGATCAAAACTGACCCGTTTTTCACAGCTTCTTTTATAAGCCTTCATGGGGTGCTGGTGTCTGGATGTGGACCAGTGAAGTCTTCTCAGCCAACGTTCGAACCCAGGCCGTCGGTATGGCCTCTCAGTGCCAGAACGTGGCCAACACCATCTTCCAGCAATTTTTCCCTACATTCCTCGCCAAGACTGGCCTTAAGTGTCTCTTCTTCTTCTTCGCTGTCAACATCCTCCTCGCCATCTTTGTCTGGTTCTGTGTCCCCGAGACCAAGGGTATCGCCCTCGAGCACATGGATACTGTCTTTGGTGGTGCCGACCACTCCGAGAAGGGAGCACAAATGCTCGGCGTCGAAGCCTCACATGCCGAGACCCAAAACTTCAAGGACGGAGCGGAGATTCAGCAGAACGAGAGGAAGCGCGAATCTGTTTAGGAGGTTAATGTGCTTATTTGACATCTGAGTTATGAAAGATCTATGACAACAGGATGGCAGGATCTTCATGAACAAGTCCAATGGCGAAGGAGATAATTGATACATAGCTAAAGCCTGGATAACGAAATACTATATATAATATTTGAATAACTCTACTTTGCTCGGGTATAAACCAAACCAGTGATCCTAACCTCTGAACTTGAGCCAGATTCGGATAATGTTCAACTACCTACCACTATGGTCTATCTTTTACTATAGATTGGCAGTCAAATCCATACTGGCGCCAGTCAGCAATGACGCAAATCAAGCTCCTTATCGACGCTATTATTCAACGTTGAGATTGCCTTTACTGCATGTTTCAGTCTGTTTGAAATTAGATTTCAATATGTCATGAAATCAGATGCTGGAGGAAGCAGTTGTCTAAGCTGTTATGATCAGTCAGTGTCACAACTTCAAAGAGTAAATGAGATAATGAGTGAGTTGATAACGACAGTTTTTGCTATCTTTCTACCAAAGTATATACAATAGGGGTAAAAGTCGCTTTTTTACTGCGCGATATAAATGAAGGGCGAAAAAGAGCACAAAACAATCCACAAGTTGAAAATCTTCCCCTTTCCACATCAAGCAACTCAATTCACCTCTCATCCAGACAATCTCATGGAGACTATCCTCTCATCACATCGTTTCTCAGTCATCCGATGACATAGCTTGGCTGCCAATTTACTGGCATTGGTAGTAGAAGTCGTTGATCTTCT